>OZ001668.1:2462500-3662500 GCA_963924145.1 Pyrausta purpuralis
AAACAAAATTAAATGAAAATAAATAAAACGATGAAAAAACAACAGATATGAAATCAAATTATGAAAAAAAAACACTGATCAGTGATCAATATTTTATTATGGATGCCATTAGATGTTAACTGTGGAAAATTAAATATGAAATGGTAAACAATAATTACTAAGGAATTCAATAATATTCTCGACGAATACGCAAAAATCTGACTGTTACTTAAGCTCCAAAATTACACAAATTTAGTTTGTGAAAATATTATATGGAAAACAGAACAATTTATATTATTAAACAGCACTTGGCATGTAGATCTTGCTTGCTCTTACAACTCTAGATAAACATACATAAAATCCGACGTCGTCGTACTAAAGTTAACATTTATTTATTTATTTATTTATTTATACTTTATTGCACAATAATAAAATTTTGTACAAAAGGTGGACTTAACGCCATATGGCGTTCTCTACCAGTCATGCCTTTGGGCTAAGCAGAAATGATTGTGGGCGGTGCGACAAAGAAACGAAATTAATTATATACAAAAAAAAGTCCCAAATAAATACAATTAATACTTACATAATATTACACATACATAACATAAGCAATAAAATAAATACATTAATAATACATACATATACCAACATATACTATATATATATATATATATTATGACGATCGTTGTAGATAGATGTTATAGAGATGATTCCGATATATGAAGGAAGTGTGCACGGACGAGTCTCTTGAATGTGAACTTACTGGGAAATCGGGTTTATTTAATTCCCTCTTAACATCGGGATTTTGGCGCTTAATTAGGTCATGGAAAGTATTGAAGATAATATTTTTGAAGATAATGAGCAATTTGAAGTTACCTGATCGCATCGACATGAAGAAGTAGAAGATGGCCCACGCCAGGATCACGATGTAGTACACGTTCATCCAGCAGGACATCACGGCTGCCGCGTACCCGATGCCTAGGAATACAGACATCTTAAATAGAAAGATCCCACCATAAACATGTTCATGTAAAATGTCGCCAAAAGCCGAGATCGTATTGCTTTCAGTGTCAAAAAGTTATGAGATCTCATGTAGAGCTAAGCTTTTATCCCTACGCGTCCTAGTTTTACTCAAAAACCTACTTCTAAACCTTCTCAAACTCTTCACCTTAGTCAAAACAATGTTTAGCTTGGCCGCTTCTATTGGACCACAAGAAAAGTTATGGATATTGTAAGTATTTTTTTCATGAACGAAACTTCAAAACTGCAAGCTTTACAATTGAAACTTTGCATGAGTAATAAGTTCACTACAAACATTATATCCAGAATGTTTCATTTGTCTGGTATAATTAGGACCAAAGTTATAGGCGAGCAAAAAATCGACGAAACACTTCGAGTAAAGGCAGGTAAAGTGCCCTTACGCTTCGCTTGGCTCGGTTTAAATGAGATGTGTGATTCTATGGTTCCTAATGTTATTTTTGGCAATATGGGAATAATATCACAACTGATATAGATAGCAACAACCCATAAACAGGCCTCGGAGAACTGGTGGAAGAAAGTGTTGCATACGGATTCAGGGTTTGCAATGCCTGGTTTGATTCCTCATCAACAGAGTCACGTGTAGGAAACCATAATTCTTGTGCCTGAGTAACGTTTAACTTTTGCTTGTCGCTACATATCAATGGCAAAAGTTGGTCGGTTCATATTTTTTGTAGGAACATTTTTTACGTTTTATCTCATCTCCTTAAAATTTATCTGAATACAATTTTATCTGTACAAGTAAAAAAAATACCAGAAATTAAGGACTGAAATTACTTAAACCTAGCTACAGCATCACTACATAGATAATATAAAGTCGCCTTCCGCTCTTTGTATATATGTATGCAATATAGTAGTTACACTGATAATTTTAGAGGTTTTAAGGTTAAGTCGTAAAAAAACATTTTTTTACATTGCAAATGCTAGCTCAACGAGGTGAAACAAAGATTGCCTCCGTGTGATGCCGGGGCAGGAAGCTAGTCAAAAATATATGTGGGACGCATATATCCGTGGCCTGCTTAAGGGTTAAATATCAATTAATAACTGTACACAACTGTATACTTCTACTTTTCACCTTTACAATATCGTAGGTTTACTACTTAATAAAAAAGGGTATTGCTTTAAAATGTTTTTAACATTCACAGTGTCATATTTTATATTCATAAAGATGACTAACAGAACGGTAGCTCAATTGGTAAGAGCGTTTGGCCCGGTCTGCCAAAAGGTTGCTGGTTCAAGTCCCGCCCGTGCGCAAATTTTTGGTTTCTTATTTCATCTTTACGAATATAAAATATGACACTGTGAGTGTTTAAAACATTCTAAAGCATTAGATAGCGAAGCGACATCAATTTCCAAGTTGAATTTATTCTGTAAAGAATAACTGCTTGGGCCCACTGTTTCATAAACAGACGGCTAGATGGTGCTAAGCGTCACGCAATTGTCGTTTTCATAAGAAACCACAAATTTCGCAGGGTCGGACTGACAGCACGGTAGCTCAATTGGTAAGAGCGTTTGGCCCGGTCTGCCAAAAGGTTGCTGGTTCAAGTCCCGCCCGTGCGCAAATTTTTGGTTTCGTATTTCATCTTTATGAATATAAAAAAGGGTATATTGAATATTAACAATTATGCTCAATAAGATGTCTCGTTATACGTGCGTGAATGAATCAAAAACAGAAGTATTTGACTAGTGAATGTAACAATTTGTTTTTAAGACTTTACTTAGTAGTAACAAACCGATAATAAATCAATATCCACAATCTCCATGCAAAAGCTATCAATCTTCTAAGGTTCTTTATCATAATGACCCACTTCCCAAACATTCCCATTACAATAAAATCTCTTGTAAAAACTTTCCAGAAATTCAGCGAAACATTCAGCAAGCCTCTTTTATCTTTGAAACTCCTTATAAATAGAATATCGGTAGATCCCCGGACCCTTGAGCCATACATCATCCGAGCGACTGTTTCGAACACAAAGATAATCGCTCCTTCGACAAAGGGATCCCTTAATTGTTGGATTGTGACCCGGTTACCCGTATTCCGAGGATTGTTTTCAACGTTTGATAAGTTGTGTCCATTTGTTTTTGTATTCATCTAATGTTAGCTGCAATTTTGGAGGGGAAATTGCGAATTTGTTGGTTGAAAGCATTTGCTTAACACAGAACACGTACAGCCTGTTGTTTTGGTCAGTGACATCCAACTCAGGGATGGTTATATGAGATATGCTTATTTAAAAAAAACTTTAAATTCATTGCAAGTTTTATTAAAGGAAACCTCTTCACAACATTCTAAAAAACTTTAAAACGAATGGGGAAGCTCGCACCATTGCGCGTAGTTAGCGTAGCTCTCCGTAGCTAGTAAGCTACGAAGAGGTGGAATTAGTTTTCACTCGCTAGATAGTACCGAAATTATTTGATGACCCGTCTGGTGTAGTGGTCGAGAACTCGCCTACTACGCAGCGGGTTGCGGGTTCGATCCCCGCACAATACAAACATTTGTGAGCATGAACATGTCTGTTTGTATTGGTCTGGGTGTTTTCTATGTATATCGTGTATGTATTTACAAACAAAAAGTATTTAAGTATTATATCCGTTATCTGGCACCTATAACACAAGCTTTGAGTAGCTTACTTTGAGACCAGATGGCGATGTGTGGGAATGTCCAAAGGATATTTATTAATTTAAATAATAAATTGTTTTTTTCTTATTTTTTTTTTGGCATCAGTATCGTTTGTACAACCACCCTGAATCGCTTGTCGCTGACCAAAACAACACCCTGTATAACAGAACAAGGTAATAAGATAGTTGTTTTATATTTTAAATGGTTATTTATCATTGATAGACTGACGACTAGGCGAATTGAAAGTACTACAAACTCCATTAAAATAGACGGTACCTACTTACTTATAACTCAACAATGTTTGTCTTATGTTGACCACATAAATGAGGTTCATATTATCAACCAGACCTATGTTAGATAGTCATCAAAACTTAATATAAATACATACCTACATCTCTTCAACCAGCATACTTTATTTATATTTATTCTTTATTAATTGTTTTATTTTGGTCACATTATTTATCATAAAATAGAAATTTAAGTTAACCACGAGTGAATAAGCGAGTTATTCCCACTACAAGTGTCCTTGACTACTCAGGGAAAACTCAGTAACATACTTGTAAACTGATTTTTGGAAATAAACGAAATATTTATTTATTATTATTTTCTTAAAACATTGCAATTGCCAAGCTTAAGAATTAAAAAACTTACCCTTAAAAATGGGCGCGATCTTAAACACGCCCAGTCCTCCGATCGTCAGCATCTGCCCCATTGCCAGCTCCATGAAGAACATGGGTATCCCGGCCAAGATAAGGGTGAGGAAGTAAGGGATGAGGAAGGCACCCCCTCCATTCTTGTAGCAGAGGTACGGGAAACGCCAGACGTTTCCGAGACCGATGGCGAGACCAACCACGGAGAGGATGAAGTCAAGCTTGCTAGCCCATGACCCTCTTTCTGGAAGGTCGGATTTGGTTGCCACATCGCTGGAGAAAATGGAAAAGATTTATAAGCAAAGGAGTATTAGGTGTAAAAAAAAACAATGATTCTACAGAGTATTATTAGTTATCTTGAACTGGTCATAGTGATCTAAAATGCTTTAACTCAGAGTTATAGTAATCCAAAGTTATAATCCCTATTCAATGTATATTAAAATCAATAACTCTTTATACTAAATAATGACAATAATATAAATTGCACTTGTAAAAAGCAACTTTGACTGTGTCAGACCAGGAACCGAACCCCGTGTCTTACGCTATGCCTATACCACTCGGCCACCGTCACATTAGCAAGACTGTTGAATTTTGCAAGCGCTTTCTTTAACGCGTAGGTAGGTTGCGTGGCGTCAACAATGTTGCGACTTTGCTCTCACAATTCCCGAAGGAAATATTTTTACTAATATTTAACAGGCTTGTTAATGTGACGGTGGGTATAGGCATACGCCCCGATAGCGTAAGAAACGGGGTTCGATTCCTCGTCTGTTAAACAGTCAGTTGCTTTTTACATTTGCAATTTATATTATTAAGTTTGTATAGTGACAAAACACTATAAAATCAAAAATGAAATTATAAATAATGACAAAGTCAAATTCTATGACTCAACGCATTTATTTGTAATATTTTGCTGGTTCGATTTATTTTGTTCGCAATTATCAATATTTTTTTTTACATTATAATAAAACCATTTAAAATTAATTAACTAGGTATTGGTTACTAAAAGGTTTTAAATTTTTGTTCCTGTACTTTTTGACCGCGCGCCAATTGAGCTTTTGTATGGAACAGCTGCGATTTTTATTTTTATTTTACTTCTGCCTCCATAGTAAAAGTTGTTCATTTATCAGTGTAGTCCTTACACAAAATTTGGTCACTGATTAAAATTTCACCCTGTATAGCACTAGGACCTGAGTGCTTGGCCACCAGCACGCTGTGTGCCGACCACTCGGGCCCGAGTATGCATAGTTTTCAAAATAATAATAGCTCGAATATCTTTTAACGAATTTTTATTAAATACGCGTAAAAATTGCGGTTTTATATAGGTTATTTTTATTCTTAGTGTTAAGGTTTAAAACTTACCTAGGTTTATTGCTGGAGCCCTGAGCACTGAGCTCGATGTCGTCGGTTCGTCCGTCGTTCTTCGTGTCCATCTTCTCTTCTATTCTATTTTTTTCTCAATTTCTGTAACGTCACGAAATTTCCTTTGTTCCTTCTCTACCAACTAGTTGAACTGTATTATCATTTTTATTGTACTGTTTGGACTAGATCGATGTTGCCGCCAATTATGTATTCTGTAACAAGCAGATGATTTCTATTAGGATTTACATTCCTTTTTGAATATTTTCGAGCTTTATTTCAATGGCGAATTAACTTAGCCTTTGTTGTGGCATGAGGCAATGTGTTACGCTTGCAATTATCTTCAATTTCATACATCGAATAAATGTTAGTATTTTATGTACCTAAATCTTAAGAGACTTGACAGTACTTATTTAAAATTTACAGTTTAAGTTTGTTCATTTATTAGATCGTGTCTGATTTACTTTAATTTTGACACAGAAATCACATAATAGTAATAATACACGGTTATCGCGGCTCATACGTGGTTAATAGGCTTGATTAAGTTTTATCTTAAACTTGGTCAAGAATTGGTCACCCTCCTTAGAGGTAATGTCTTTGAGGTCACATGCTTAACTTCTGTTATGGGTTAAATGCAAGTTAAAGATCCTTTATGGGACCATAGCCTCGAATTTTTATGATGATACATTTTTATGTAAGTTGAAATGGCTAATAATATACAAAAACAGAGCTTTTTCCGTGGATTTGAGTCTATACACATGGTGGCTATTATAGTTTAGCAAGTGCAGGGTTTTTCTAGAAGTTTATAAAAAGTTGGAAGTGGTAGAGATACTTTCTACAATAGGTAGACCAATAATATGATGGCGCCAGGTCAACCAGAATAAACTAACAATATAAAAAGTCACTGTGTGTCTATACCTCTATAATAATAATATGTTTCAAGTCCAATAGAGAAGGTAAGCGATTAATATCAGTCCCTAGTCATTTATAAAATAAAAAAATACGCGGCATCAAAGCATAAGGCTTTATCATCAAGGATTTTACCATACAAGGAGTTTGATAATAGTATGGTGTAGCAGTCTAAAAAAGGAAGAATAGCAAGGAGTTGATTATTATAACTAAACAAGATAGATACGTCACAAAGTACAAGAAAGAGATGTCCGTTAAATTTTAGATACTAACCGAGTTTTGCGTCAGTCCCTATCACGTCTCGTCTGTCCCTAGGACACTAATTTAAAAAAAATCATAAATTTATTTAAAATATTAAGTTAAGTAACTGGCCCTTTTGGATACAGCAAAGTAAATTATACCCACAGCATAGAATATAAGCTGTTCTGTTTTTAAACTAAAAACATCACTTTCAAAATTACGTCTGTAGTTACCCAAAAAATCAAATCACCACCCGTATATTTAATTAAAATTTTATTTAAGTAAATCCTATGCCTGCTACTGACTGGACAAAGTCATCAACCATATAAACTTTTCTAATCAATAAAAATCCACCCCCCAAATTATACCCCCTTCCAATGAACTCATTATTTCTCTACCGAAAGGTTGTCTGGACGAGATCGCTTATAGCGATAAGACTGCATAAATTGTAAATTTCCTCTAAACAAATTTGTAAATAACCCATATGATGTGCAATAAAGAGTTGTCTATTTATCTAATAAACAAATGAGAGATCTCATCAAAAACTCATTTTATCCGCATATTTCATATCCGAAAAGAATAATCTTTCAAATACGATGATTAATAACAATATTAACCAATTAAAACTGAATAAGAAACTTGTTTTCTTAAACAATTTAATTTGTGTCGACATCAGTTAAGTGCCTCCATTTTTTTATTAATTTAACCAACAAACAGTTTACAGCCGGTTATTTTCAAAACTTAGAAATGTCACTAACGGATCTAGACTATAAGCAATAAATAGTGTACATAAAATCGTACAACATTACAGAAATAATTTTCGATCGAAAGAGCAACAATTATTAAATTTTGATAAAACAATAAAAAATGTAAGCATTTCCAAAAATATATTCCATGTTATTGGCAGATTATCAAGAGCCCTGTTTAATAAATAACTATGAAATGCTGAGCTATGCGTCTTAAAATACGTAGTTATTTGTCCTTTGAAAACCTATTAAAGAAATTGGTTAATCACCCTTTTCGGTCCCTTAACCATTAATTATAATAATCTGGGCGGACATCTTAATTAATTAAGTTCTTTAACCGTGAAATTAATAACTTTGCTTTTTAAAATTCGGCTCGGGGTAAACAATAGAGACGTTTGTAGAGTTGTTTTGGTTTCTCGTAATTTATTATTTTCGGGTTTCGTGTTTTGAAATAATTTCATTCTTTAATCGTTTTAGACTTTTAACGTATTTCACATATCACAACTTGTATTTTGCTCAGCTGTATATTTTGAAATTTTATCTCAGTAATTTAAATAAGTGTTAATATATCTAGTATACATTTAATATTTCAAGAGAATATTATAACAATATTTATTTATTGGGACACACTAAGGGAAGGAAAAGAAATATAAGTAATTAATGATAATTTACGCATTAAAATAAGAAATTTAAAAAAAAAAAACAGGTACATTTATGACAATTCCGCCTAACCGTAGGGCGCGCTGCCCAACCTTCTAACTTCCACTGAAAGGTCGCCCGCCCAAGACATCTTTAGATATTTACTTCGTTATTTTTTTTCATTCAATCATTTTATTGTTTTTTTTTCAACGTGTAATGCTCTTATAATTTTATATCCTTTTTATTTATAAACACTAGACTACCTAATTAATATTTTGCTTGATTCGTATTTTATTTCGCTGCTTTTGAGCCGCTATTGTAGCTTTGCATACCACGATGTGTATTTTTCTGTGATCTCACTTGATCCAGTCTTCACAATCAAATCAACCAAAATATCCAAAGCAAACATTGAGGTAAGATATACCAAAAGGCGTCTACGTATCTTCCAATACAATCATAATACCGCGCTATCGCATAGACTCACATTTCAACATTTTTACGGCGTCACCGAGAGAGAACGACTTTTACGATACACTCAGATATTAAGATGGTCCTTCGAAATATTTTCACTTTCAGACGCACATCAAGAGTAGGGTGACCAAGCTTTAAGGAGAGACTTGTTGCAAGACTTTTTTGTTTTCGTTTTCGACTTATATGAAGGCTTTTGTAACATGGAATAAAAATATGTAATTATTTTGGAACAAATAAATGTATTTTAATCCAAGGTTTTTAAAAATATAGTTTGACTGTATAATTTAAAGCACATTTGAAATAATAAAACTTTTTCATAGAACTCGGTTAGATATACTATTCTAAAACAAAACTTACTCCAAAAAATAATCACACACACATCACAAACCACCGCACTTCACTGCACCCGCATCACACAGTGTCAGAGTGAACGTCAGCCGAACGTCCCAAACGTCAAACTCGGCAAGATGGCGGCGCAACTGTCAAACGCGTGCTCTCCCGCCTCATGCTTCGGACTGAATGTGGTTCTATCAGCCAGCATGGCAGGACCACAGGATGGAATACATGTGAACCGTCCAACTGTCAGCCGTAGAAAGAATTTATGAGCATACCTCGAGCAATTGGGACCCCTCCGGATGGTGTCGTTACATCGCGGGAGTTATCCGATGACATTGCTGTGTTAATAGACGCAAATGATACGCGGCGCGCTAACTCCTAAAGCGATGTTTCCTAGCGAAGTGAGCGTTGGTTGCCTTGTTATCTGAAGTTTCAATTGGCGCAAGACAGTTGGAGATGAGTTTGCGGTGGCCTGACTTTGTTTGCCCTTTCGATTGTGCGAAGATGATAAGGGAACGTTTAGGAAATTGAAAATACTTTTGACTTGCCGATTTTCAAGACTTTTAGGAGCAATACCTTTAGGACGTAAACTTTAAAAGACGACTTTCACGACCACCGTGGTGTAGTGGCTAAGCAAACTAGGATTCAAAGCGTTGCTTGCCGCCGAGGCTCCAAATTCGATTCTCGGTCGGGTCCGAGTTTGGTGGTGTCCAATATTTATATATTATTTAAGTACGTGCGTAATACAAAGGTGCCACTTTCTGTTTCTTCACTCTTAGTATACTATACTTTTATATACTATGGTCTTGGCAAATAAACGCTTGAGTTTAAGTTCTGAGTTCACTAGTGTGACGGTACCGTTGAAATGACCGGAGAGAGATCGGAGGCTCTATTTTTTAATTACTCGCTTCAAAATGGCGTGTGATACTTAGAACCTTAAATCTGACGATTTTTTATGGGAATTGTTTAAAGAAGTTTAGACACGTATAGTGTATTTAAATGAAAAATCGATTTATGTTCGTAAAAACTAGCACTTATTTCATAAAAAAAGTGATTCGCATGATGTCATACTAGAAAAAAGAATAAGCTAGCCGTTTCAAACTACAGATTTCAGAAGCTAAATCACTCTTTTATTGGAAGATGTATTATTTCTTAAATAAAAAACTTCAAACTATACTTGAATTATCCTTAGGTACATTCAAATCGATTGTAAAACAATTTTTAATGAATAAATAATATTATAAACTAAAGATTATATGAACGATAACAACGTATGGCCTAGCTTGTACGAACACAAACATTTTAATATTTTAAAAAGTGGCAATGACAATAGTTTCTGCGTTCGTTGCGCAGCTTCTTCTCAGCACTAGCCACAATTGTCCTGAAGCTGTGGTAGCAAATAATATTCGGCTTTTCCAATAAATAAATAAATAAAAGTAAAATTTTACTCAAATTTGGGAGTATTCAGTATACTTTGCTCGGTTTTCGTTGATTTCTTGTTGGTTTCGAATATATATAACTCGCCATATCCAAGCTATATCAAAAATAGTGCTTCAGGAGCTGTACTCTTTAATCACTTGCGGCAATACTACAAGTGATTTCCATTCGAAAGTTAATTAAAAATGAATGAAAATCACGTTAAGAGGCTACCTGGATTTTTAACGCGCACACTAGCGCCACTTTAGTAGAAAAATCATAACTCGTTAAATAAAAAACCAATCGAAAATCTGATTGATGCGATTGTAGCTCTGGTTATGTGGTTTAGATACAATGTTTAAGTTCAATAACACAGAGTTATCTGCAGTTACAGTTAGAAAAATTGCCAAAAGTCGCAATATTTAGCAGTTTTTCTAACTCTAACTACAGTAAACTACTTTAGAAACAATTTAAACGTACTAAATAAACTATAGAACCTGTACTACAATCGTATCTACCAGATTTTTGATTGTTTTTGTATTTAAGGAGTTAATTATTATTTTAAATAGAGTGGCGCTAGCCTGCGCGTCAAAAATTAGGGTAGCCCCTTAAATATTACTTATAATTTTTTTAAACCAACTTTGCTTGGAATTTTATCCGGTTATCAAAAATTAAAACATTAATCACCGAAAGTCCCACGTCATATTGACGCGAATGATTCAAAAATAGAGCTTCAGGTGCAGGACCAACGGCTATTCGAAGCACCAAAGATTTTGGAGACCCTTTAGTTTTTGGCTATTCATTATGAGTAACCTCAAATGTGTGGAACTATTTTTGACTCACTAAATGTTACATTCAACATACATACTAAGCAATTTCAACGAAAAGGCCTACCGAAAAAAAATTAGACACTTCCAGAAACGCCAAAAGGAAAAAATCTTAAGACACACAATAACGTCCGATGTCATAGGGGCTTAATACTTGTACATGCCACCCTGATATGATGAGGAAAACATGGAAGAAATATTCTTTTTAGCTTCTAGGGTTGGTATTGAAGAAAACATATTGTGGAGCTCACCAACAGATATCAGAGATTTCAGGAAAAACCAAGAAGATTATAAACATGTTTTTTATAATAATAGATAATGTTGATTAATTATAGATCATAATATGTATTGGGAAGGGAATATATAGTAATTACTTTATCATCTAATATCATCAAAATCGGCTCAGCCGTATTCAAAAATAAAACAGCAAAAAACATATTAATAGGAACGTCTACATAAAAAAGTCATTTTAACGATAAAAAAACAATTGAGGTACAAAGAACAAACATCAATTCCAAAATGACGTTATTTACTACGTAGATTCATTAAAATATGTAACACACGATTCGTTTTTACTACACAAATTTCAATGAATCCTTGAGTTTGTTTGTTTAAACGCGCTAACCTCAGGATATACTAGACCGATTTCAAAAAAAAAAGTTGTGTCGGATAGCTCATTTATCAAGGAAGGTTTTAGGCTATACAACATCACGCTGCAACGGAAAGAGAGGGAGCAAACTCAAAACGCGCGGACGCAGTCACCAGGAACTGCTGGTCTAGATACATAATTCAGCTATTTTTCCTCCACTAACATAAAATTCGTTGTGGTCTTAGACTACGTAGTGTCTCAGTACTCACTGTTCCCGCGTCTTGTGTGCAAAGTCCGACGTTCGTGTCCCGGGCGTTCGGAGCGGCTCTGCCCAAACAAAGGGCAGTTTTTGCACGCAGCATCCTGAATTCCGCGCACGCGTACTGAGGCTGATCCTGGAAACCTAACCAATGGTTCTAGAAGCGATTGGAGGTTACTTGATCAAGGCCTCAAAATCACTTGCGTCTAGATGACGTGTGATATTAATGGAGTAATATCCGATTTTCCAATGAAAATTTGTATCATTCCACACGGGAGTGATTAAAAATAGGTAACTGTATTTTGTGAGTACAAACCTCTTTATTTTGCGTGATTTCGATTGATTTTTAATTCGTTTTCGAACGAAAACCACATATTCAAGCGAGCGATTCAAAAAGAGGGCTGTACAATATAGTTCGTTATTATTACGTTGAAACTTAGGTGAAATAGTTACGTAGCATATCTCACTGCGCGACTAGCATAATAATAACTTGAATAAGATGTAAGGTATTCGATCACTGATATTTACAGCATCCTGACATTGCGGCCTTTTTTTTTCTAAAGACTCCACTGATAAAAAAATGAAACCTAAAAATTTACTTATCAGCCTTCTCCCTCCCGGCTTGAGGAGTATGGGCTGGAACTGTTGATATGCTTACCTCTTTTACTAGTGCAAACAAAGTTACGAAGTCAAAAATCTTGTTTCTTCAAATTCCCTCTACAAGCTTTAACGATAGTTATTTGACTGACCTATGATGAATATAAACAACTCTTTGCTCTGATAATCCTGCTTGATGATGATGTAAATAAATAAGATTTCGACCTACACTGAAATGAAAGGTAAAAATTACCAATGATGTCGCTACATGCCGCAGAACCAGAAATATCATTTATTTTTATAATAATTAAGTAATAATGTAATTGTTCGATTTAGTTCTCCAATTTTTCTGTTATTAAAATAAAACCTGTATGGACTATTTGTCTGCAATTTTTTTTCCTTTAATTCTTAAACGTTTCTCGATAAAACATTATTGAGGCTAATTAAAAATGGCTCAAGATCATGTTTCAATTTATTGTGTGTTCTTAAACCCTTAGTTACTTGATAACCATGCCTATCAAGACCAAAGGGTCTTAACTTAAACATTTTCAGTGCCATCTTGAACCTTCTTGTTCACTTCAAAAGCTGAAAGTCACACGATAAGCCGCTTAACTTTAATAATACTATTTCTATTAATTGTCCATTCTTGACAGAGCTCTAAGACACTTTCGTCCTTAAAATGTAGTAAGTAAAGTTGGTTGTTGTGTGGGTGTGATTAAGAAAATTCGTAAATATTTACATCATTGCAATTTGCGGGTGCCATACAGTAGCGGTTCGCTGTTTTGTTTTCGGGGCGTGCCGATTTGTAATTAATTTGTGAGGGTGAATGTCCCTATTTTCGACGGTATTTGTAGATTTTCACAAACTGGCTCTTCGTTAAATAGACTGAACATAATTAGATTTCCCAGGGGCCTTTTTCAAAACTTTTAAGTAAATCCCGATTAGTGTTATCTGCCAAATACTAAGAACGAAATGAACAATTTATAAAGATACTTGTCAAAAAGAAAATAAGGGCCAAGAGGTGTTTTTTATCATTTTGGTGTAAATAATTAAACATTTACATATTGAAATTAGTAAAATATTGAGTATACAAACTCTTTGATACCTAAACATTTTTTTTAATATTGTAGTATTCATCTAATGCTGGCAACAATTTTAAATAAAATTTAATTTAGCTATAATTCTTTTTGAAAATTTTGATTCCATTTTCTTTGACGTTTTGCTTTCCTTAGCTTCTTCATCATCATCATCATCATTATCAGCCAAAGGACGTCCACTGCTGAACATAGGCCTCCCCCACGGCTTTCCACAGCGACCGATCACTAGTGGTCTGCATCCAGTTTGATCCTGCGATCTTTTTAAGGTCGTCTGTCCATCTTGTTGGTGGACGTCCTACGCTGCGTCTTTGGTCGAAGGGTCTCCAATCTAGAACTTTCCTGCCCCAACGGCCATCAGTTCTTCGCGCTATGTGCCCTGCCCACTGCCACTTAAGCTTACTGATTCTCAAGGCTATGTCCGTTACCTTGGTTCTTCTACGTAGGTATCTCCTCGTTTCTGATTCGATCTCGTAGAGAAACACCGAGCATAGCCCGCTCCATCGCTCGTTGTGTAGTTTTGAACTTCATTATAAGGCCCATAGTTAGAGACCACGTTTCGGATCCGTATGTCATCACTGGTAACACACACTGGTTGAAGACTTTCGTCTTCAGACACTGAGGTAATTGAGACGAGAAGACGCTCTTGCGCAATTTCCCAAACGCTGCCCAGCCGAGTTGGATTCGTCGATTGACCTCTTTCTCAAAGTTGGACCTACCCAATTGGATCACTTGTCCCAGGTAGACGTACTCGTCGACAACTTCGAGAGTTGAGTTCCCAACAGATACTGGAGTGGGTACAACAAGGGAGCTTGACATAATTTTCGTCTTTTCCATGTTCATTTTAAGACCCACTTGTTGGGATACTCGGTCGAGGTCTTCGAGCATAGTGCCAAGATCATCCAGCGTCTTTGCCACAACGACTATATCATCGGCAAACCGAAGGTGTGTTATGTATTCGCCATTGACGGAGATGCCGAATCCTTCCCATTCCAGGAGCTTGAAGGCGTCTTCCAATGCCGCTGTAAACAGTTTCGGAGATATTACATCGCCCTGTCTTACACCTCTTTGCAATGGAATCGCCCTCGTCTTCTGTTCCTGTACCCGGACCGACATGGTGGCGTTGTTATATAGACACTTTAACACCTCTATATACCTATAGTCTATGTGACACCGCTGAAGAGACTGAAGCACCGCCCAAGTTTCGATCGAATCAAAGGCCTTCTTATAGTCCACAAAAGCTAAACATAGAGGCATATTATACTCCTCGGACTTCTGTATAATTTGCCTAAGCGTATGAATGTGGTCTATGGTACTGTAGCCTTTTCGGAATCCGGCTTGTTCGGGAGGCTGGAAGTCATCAAACCTACGTGCGAGACGATTCGTGATGACCCTTGAGAACAGTTTGTAGACATGGCTCAGGAGTGAGATGGGTCTATAGTTCTTCAATAAGGTTTTGTCTCCTTTTTTGAAGAACAACACCACCACACTCCTGTTCCATGCCTCAGGCGTGATGCCCTCTAGCAGAACGGAATTAAAGAGTCTCTGAAGGACTTTAAGTACCGGTGTTCCACCCGCTTTCAGAAGCTCTGCTGTAATTCCGTCCTCGCCAGGTGCCTTATTGTTTTTAAGCTGTTTCAGGGCCATCCTAATCTCGTAGAGGCTGATGTCCGGGATGTCTTCGGTGTAGTGTCGGGTCAGGATAGCTCGTGGGTCTCTGACCGAGCTATCAACGGGTTTAGCAACTGAGGTGTACAACTGCCCATAGAACCTTTCGATCTCCCTCAAAACCACTGCTTTCGTCGACGCTACACTGCCATCCTCCGTCTTAAGCTTCGTCAACAGGCTTTGCCCAATAGACATGTCCCTTGCAAACACTTTGGAGCCTTGGTTCCGCTCTATTGTTTTTTTAACACTATTTGTGTTAAAGGAACGAATGTCATGTCGCAGAGACTTCAATATTCGTCTATTAAGCTGCCTGTAGGTTTGAGCATTAACGGAGGTCTGCAGTGCCATAGATCGACGTTCTGCCATAAGGTCGAGAGTGTGGACCGAGAGTTTTTGAGGTCTATTTTTACGGCCAGGTCTAAAAAACTTAGATCCGACCGTTTGGACAGTTTCCACAAACCCGTTGTTTATTTCGTCCACTGATACGCAATTCTCTAGGCAATCAAAGCGGTTTGACAACTCGAGTTGAAAGCTCTCGGGATTTTGGATATGGGCACGAGTAGGTCGGAGCGTGGACTTTATCAAGCGGGACCTTTCCAATTTGACATTTATATTCAATGTGCCTCGAACCATACGGTGATCACTGCCGGTTTTTACCCTGTTGATCACGGAGACATCATTGAATAACCGTCTCTTGGTGGTCATGATGAAGTCTATCTCATTTCTCGCCTTGCCATCCGGACTCAACCAGGTCCATTTCCTTTGAGGCGGCTTCTGGAAGAAAGAGTTCATCGCAAAGAGTCCCGCCTTCTCCAGAAAGTCGGCCAGCCTATTTCCCCTGGCGTTCCTTTGACCATATCCAAAAGGTCCCACTTTCAACTCACCCTCGCCTCGCTTGCCGAGTTTTGCGTTGAAGTCCCCCATAACAACAGTGAAATAGGTTTTGGAAGTGTGTATGGCTCTACTTACGTCCTCATACATTTCCTCCACCTCTTCATCCGGGTGGTTCGAGGTGCATATACCTGTATGACCTTCAGCGAATACCTTTCGGTTATTCTGAGTATAAGGTATTTGACTGTTCGACACACTCTCGATGGTTACGATGTTGTTTACGAGGGACCTGTGGACAAGAAACCCAACACCAACTTAGCACCTTAGCTTCTTGGTTTATTAGAAATTATCAGAGTTCATTGATATCTCCAGTCAAAAACATCTTTTGTAATATGCCACAAGCACGCAGGCGTCATATGGACTCGCTGACAGCAACCAGAGCCGTTACAATGATTAAAGAAGGTCATTCGCATTTGATCTCAGGGTTTGCAATTGGGATTTTCTCGAAGAGCTATTCAAAATCTATGGAATCGTTTTCAAGAGACCGGCAGTGTAAGAAGAAGACCTGGTTCGGGTAGAGTTCGCATTACTACAGCTCAAGAGGATCGTTACATTCGATTAAGTGCGCGCCGAGATCGCACAACGACGGCTGCAAAACGTTTACGGCTCACAACGGGTACTCGTGTCAGTGACCAAACTATTCGTAATTGATTGCATGAAGACCAGCAGGCATCAAGAAGGCGAGTTGTCCGTGTTCCATTAACCAGAAATCATCGTGCAAATCGTTTAAGATTTTCCCGTCAACATTTGGACTGGAACATAAACCAATGGGGCATGGTGCTCTTTACAGGCGAATGCAAAGTTAATTTTTTTAACGACGATCGGCGTGTTAGAGTATGGAGAAGACGCGGCGAGAGATTTTCAGAAGCCTGCATCCATGAAGTCGATCGTTTTAGTGGTCCGAATGTAATGATTTGTGGCAGGATAAGCTTACACGGCAAAACTGAGCTCGCTATTTTAAATATTACTGTTACTGTTCAGTGTTATATTGAGGAAGTTGTCAGACCACATGTGATCCCATTTGCACAGCGAGCGGGTCCTGGATTCACACACGGCTGAAGCGACTCGGTTTTTAGTCGAAGCCTCTCAAATTCAAGTCTTTCCGTGGCTGGCGAACAGTCCGGACTGAAATCCAATAGAGCACATGTGGAATGTCAGGCATTTGATTGAGAGCATGCACTCCAGGCTTCAGGAGTGCGTAGCGAAACGAGGTGGGCATACCCGTAACTAAAAGATGAGCATGGAATATTTTCTTTTGTTTCCAGTAACTTTACATTGTTTTTATTTTTAAACTTAAATGTGTTTTTTCTTTCAAAAGCAAATAAACTTTTTAATCATTATTATTGGAATAAATTTATTAGTCTACACGGTAAAGACAACATTAGTTTTCGTTATGGAGACAAATAATTTGTATTGGTTTTATTATTTTCATGGTACAGACAAAATACCTCGTGGCCCTTATTTTGTTTTGAGTATACATTGGGTACAGCTTACTTGTCAATTGTAAAAAAGGCTGTTGTTTTGGTCATCGACGAGCGACTCCGGGGTGGTTGTACAAAAGATACTGATGCAAAAAAAATATTGTTTGATGGAAAAACCCACAAAATGTATTATTGCAATACAGCGAGCGAGTCAAAACTACCAACACCTGGTCGCCTCTTCGTTCGTAGCTTATTAGCTTCGGCGCATTATTTCGTAGATACGCACTAGCTACGCGCGATGGTACGAGTTACCCAATTCGTTTCGGATGTTTTTAGAAAGAGGTTTTTTTTATAAAACTTGCATATAATTTAAAGAACATGATTTTTTAGAATAAGCATAACTCATATTATCATCCCTGAGTTGGATGTCACTGACCCATACAACATTCTGTATACTGTATACCCTATTTTATTTTTATTGTACTTTTAGGTACAGTCGCCGTCAGATATATTGGAGCAGACAAAGTGTCCAAATTCTTCTGAACAATCTAAAATATCAATAAGTTCCATACACTACAAGTTACCATTAATATCAGAACATTCATTACTTCATTAATATCTGAGCAGATGTTAGTCAATTAATTTTATACACACAACTAAACAATCATATCTGAACATTTATTTGCTTTCATTTATTTATTGCATGACACTTTAATGACAGTGATGACAATACTGAAAACTACAAAGCATTACAAACTGCCAGCGTCATCCTACTATAATATAAACCATGAAAAGAGTTCCTATTTTAAATATTAATTATAGTTAAGTTGGAAGCACTTCCTTCTGCAATTTTCCTCGATTGCTCAGATATTTAAGACCGACTACGTGGATACATTTGACGTTATGAGTGTTCAGATATCATTGGTTAGTTGTGTGTATAGAAGTTATTGACTAGCTTCTGCTCAGATATTAATGAAGTATGAATGTTCTGATATTAATGGTAACTTGTAGTGTATGGAACTTATTGACATTTTTAATTGTTCAGAATAATTTCTTCGCGCTATGTGCCCCGCCCATTGCCACTTGAGCTTACTGATTCTCAAGGCTATGTCCGTTACCTTAGTTCAGAAGAACTAAGGTAACGGACATAGCGTATGGATGTACGTGATCGAATCAGAAATGAGGAGATACGTAGAAACGTATCTCCTCATTTCTGATTCGATCACGTAGAGAAACACCTACACACCCACCCACCACCGCAGAGATTTTGAACTTCATTATAAGGCCCATAGTAAGAGACCATGTTTCGGATCCGTATGTCATCGCTGGTAACACACACTGGTTGAAGACTTTAGTCTTCAGACACTGAGGTAGATGAGATGAGAAGACACTCTTGCGCAATTTCCCGAACGCTGCCCAGCCGAGTTGGATTCGTCGATTGACCTGTTTCTCGAAGTTGGACCTACCCAATTGGATCACTTTTCCCAGGTAGACGTACTCGTCGACAACTTCGAGAATTGAGTTTCCAACGAATACTGGAGTGGGTACGACAAGGGAGTTCGACATAATTTTCGTCTTCTCCATGTTCATTTTAAGTCCCACTTGTTGGGATACTCGGTCAAGGTCTTCGAGCATAGTGCCAAGATCGTCCAGCGTCTTTGCCACAACGACTATATCATCAGCAAATCGGAGGTGTGTGATGTATTCGCCATTAACATTGATGCCGATTCCTTCCCATTCCAGAAGTTTGAAGGCGTCTTCCAATGCCGCTGTGAACAGTTTCGGAGATTTGACATCTCCCTGTCTCACACCTCTCCGCAATGGAATCGCCTTCGTGTTCTGCTCCTGTACTCGGACCGACATGGTGGCGTTATTGTAAAGGCACTTTAACACCTCTATATACCTATAGTCTATGTGGCAGCGCTGCAGAGACTGAAGCACCGCCCAAGTTTCGATCGAATCAAAGGCCTTCTCATAATCCACAAACGCTAAGCATAGAGGCATATTATACTCCTCGGACTTCTGTATAATTTGCCTAAGCGTATGGATGTGGTCTATGGTACTATAGCCTTTTCGGAAACCGGCTTGTTCGGGAGGCTGGAAGTCATCAAACCTACGTGCGAGACGGTTCGTGATGACCCTTGAAAACAGCTTGTAGACATGGCTCAGGAGTGAGATGGGTCTGTAGTTTTTCAATAAGGTTTTGTCTCCTTTTTTTAAGAACAACACCACCTCACTCCTGTTCCATACCTCAGGCGTGATGCCCTCTAGCAGCACGGAATTAAAAAGTCTCTGAAGGACTTTAAGTACCGGTGTTCCACCCGCCTTCAGAAACTCTGCTGTGATTCCGTCCTTGCCAGGTGCCTTGTTGTTTTTGAGCTGTTTAAGGGCCATCCTAATCTCGTAGAGGCGTATGTCCGGGATGTCTTTGGTGTAGTGACGGGTCAGGATAGCTCTGGCCGAGCTATCAACGGGTTTGGCTACTGAGGTGTACAACTGCCCATAGAACCTTTCGATCTCCCTCAAAACCTCTGCTTTCGTCGACGCTACACTGCCGTCCTCCGTCTTAAGCTTCGTCAACAGGCTTTGCCCAATAGACATGTCCCTTGCAAACACTTTGGAGCCTTGGTTCCGCTCTATCGTTTCTTTAACACTATTAGTGTTAAAGCAACGAATGTCGTGTCGCAGGGACTTCCATATTTGTCTATTGAGCTGCCTGTAGTTTTCAGCATTAACAGAGGTCTGCAGTGCCGACGCCGAATAGATCGACGTTTTGCCATAAGGTCGAGAGTGTGGACCGACAGTTTTTGAGGTCTATTTTTACGGCCAGGCCTAAAATACTTAGACCCCATTGTTTAAACAGTTTCCACAAACCCGTTGTTAATTTCGTCCACTGTAACGCAATTGTTTAGGCAATCAAAGCGGTATGACAACTCGAGTTGAAAGCTCTCGGGATTTTGGATATGAGCACGAGTCGGTCGGAGCGTGGACTTCATCAGGCGGGATCTTTCCAATCTGACATTTATATTCAACTAGCGGTCCCCCGCGACTTCGTCCGCGCGTTTTGAGTTTGCTCCCTCCCCTCCCGTCGCAGCGTGATGTTTAATATCCTAAAGCCTTTCTCAATAAATAAGCTATCTAATACAGAAATATTTTTTCAAATCGGTTCAGCGGTTCCTGAAATAAGCGCGTTCAAACCAACAAACTCTTCAGCTTTATAATATAACTAGCGGTCCCCCGCGACTTCGTCCGCGCGTTTTGAGTTTGCTCCCTCCCCTCCCGTCGCAGCGTGATGTTTTGTACCCTAAAGCCTTTCCTGATAAATAAACTATCCAAAACAGAAATATTTTTTCAAATCGGTCCAGCAGTTCCTGAGATAAGCGCGTTCAAACAAACAAACTCTTCACCTTTATAATATTACTAGCGGTCCCCCGCGACTTCGTCCGCGCGTTTTGAGTTTGCCCCCTTCCCATCCCGTCGCAGCGTGATGTTTTATATCCTAAAGCCTTTCTCAATAAATAAGCTATCTAACCCAGAAATATTTTTTCAAATCGGTCCAGCAGTTCTTGAGATAAGCGCGTTCAACTTCAAACCAACAAACTCTTTAGCTTTATAATATAATTAGCGCAAGCGCACGTTGTACTTAAGCTGCGAACATTATTTTGGTGCAGAGTTATGTTAAAACTGTGATAGCTCCTAAGATATTTATTGGAATAAAATGATATAAAGGGCAACTTTGTTCTAAATGAAATGCTCGTGATGATAAATGTATTTATTTTGATAATAATAAATACCTGTGTGTATAATACACCTCTAAAAATGATGCATTATTTTTTTACAAATTTATTAACATATAAAAGGTTGTAGTAAGTCAACCATAAAAGATAGACTTATGCTGTCGCGGACTTTATTTTAGAACTCTTAATGCTGAACAATCCTGTCATACATGATTTTTGTGTAACTTTAGGGGTTTCCGCAGCGTACGCAGCGGAAGCTCTCAAAAGGAATTTCTTTCTCCCGTTTTCGCAACATTTTTCATTGCTGCTGTGGTCTTGTGAGTCGTATCTTTATGTTATATAGCTTAAAGCCTTCCTTGATAAATGGACTATCCAACATAAAAATAATTTTTCAAATCGGGCCAGTAGTTTCTGAGATTAGCGCGATCAAACAAACAAACAAACAAACAAACAAACAAACTCTTCAGCTTTATAATATTAGTATAGATTAGCGCAAGCGCACGTCGTACTTAAGCTGCGAACATTATTTTGGTGCGGAGTTATGTTAAAACTGTGATAGCTCCTAAGATATTTATTGAATTTAAATGATATAAAGAGTAACTTTGTTCTAAATGAAATGATCGTGATGATAAATGTATTTATTTTGATAAGAATAAATACCTGTGTGTATAATACACCTCCAAAAATAATGCATTATTTTTTTACAAATTTATTAACATAAAAAAGGTTGTAGTAAGTCAACCATAAAAGATTGTCGCGGATTTTATTATAGAACTTTTAATGCTGAACAATCCTGTCATACCTGATTTTTGTGTAACTTAAGCGATTTTCGCAGCGTACGCAGCGGAAGCTCTCAAAAGGAATATCTTTCTACCGTTTTCGTAACATTTTTCATTGCTGCTGTGGTCATATGAGTCGTATCTTTATGTTATATAGCCTAAAGCCTTCCTCGATAAATGGACTATCCAACGTAAAAATATTTTTTCAAATCGGGCCAGTAGTTTCTGAGATAAGCGCGTTCAAACAAACAAACAAACAAACAAACAAACAAACAAACTCTTCAGCTTTATAATATTAGTATAGATTAGCGCAAGCGCACGTTGTACTTGAGCTGCGAACATTATTTTGGTGCGGAGTTATGTTAAAACTGTGATAGCTCCTAAGATATTTGTTGGAATCAAATGATATAAAGGGCAACTTTGTTCTAAATGAAATGCTCGTGATGATGAATGTATTTATTTTGATAAGAATAAATAACTGTGTGTATAATACACCTCTAAAAATGATGCATTATTTTTTTACAAATTTATTAACATAAAAATGGTTGTAGTAAGTCAACCATAAAAGATAGACTTATGCTGTCGCGGACTTTATTATAGAACTCTTAATGCTGAACAATCTTGTCATACATGGTTTTTGTGTAACTTTAGCGGTTTCCGCAGCGTACGCAGCGGAAGCTCTCAAAAGGAATATCTTTCTCCCGTTTTCGCAACATTTTTCATTGCTGCTGTGGTCTTGTGAGTCGTATCTTTATGTTATATAGCTTAAAGCCTTCCTCGATAAATGGACTATCTAACATAAAAATAATTTTTCAAATCGGGCCAGTAGTTTCTGAGATTAGCGCGTTCAAACAAACAAACAAACAAACAAACAAACAAACTCTTCAGCTTTATAATATTATAGTATGGATATTAGCGCAAGCGCACGTTGTACTTAAGCTGCGAACATTATTTTGGTGCGGAGTTATGTTAAAACTGTGATAGCTCCTAAGATAATTATTGGAATCAAATGATATAAAGGGCAACTTTGTTCTAAATGAAATGCTCGTGATGATGAATCTATTTATTTTGATAAGAATAAATACCTGTGTGTATCATACACCTCTAAAAATGATGCATTATTTTTTTACAAATTTATTAACATAAAAAAGGTTGTAGTAAGTCAACTATAAAAGATAGACTTATGCTGTCGCAGACTTTATTATAGAACTCTTAATGTTGAACAATCCTGTCTTACATGATTTTTGTGTAACTTTAGCGGTTTCCGCAGCGTACGCAGCGGAAGCTCTCAAAAGGAATATCTTTCTCCCGTTTTCGCAACATTTTTCATTGCTGCTGTGATCTTGTGAGTCGTATCTTTATGTTATATAGCTTAAAGCTTTCCTCGATAAATGGACTATCCAACATAAAAATATTTTTTCAAATCGGGCCAGTAGTTTCTGAGATTAGCGCGTTCAAACAAACAAACAAACAAACAAACTCTTCAGCTTTATAATATTAGTATAGATGTGCCTCGAACCATTCGGTGATCGCTTCCGGTTTTCACCCTGTTGATCACGGAGACATCATTGAATAACCGTCTCTTGGAGGTATTGAAGAAGTCAATCTCATTTCTCGTGAAGCCATCGGGACTCAACTAAGTCCACTTCTTTTGAGGCGGCTTCTGGAAGAAAGAGTTCATCGCAAAGAGTCCCTCCTTCTCCAGAAAGTCGGCCAGCCTCTGTCCCCTGGCGTTTCTTTGCCCGTATCCAAAAGGTCCCACCTTCAACTCATTCTCGCCTCGCTTGCCCAGTTTCGCGTTGAAGTCCCCCATTATAACAGTAAAATAGGTTTTGGAAGTATGTATGGCTCTACTTACGTCCTCATACATTTCCTCCACCTCTTCATCCGGGTGTTTCGAGGTTGGTGCATATACCTGTATGACCTTCAGCGAATACCTCTTGGATATTCTGAGTATAAGGTATAATACCCCGCTCGACACACTCTCGATGGTCTCGATATTGTTGACGAGGGACTTGTGAACGAGGATCCCGACACCACCTTGGGACTTTCGTTGGTTGCCTTCCCGGTAGAAGAGCAGGTTTCCGGACTGTAGAGTTATCGTGTCCTCGCCCTCTCTACGGACTTCTGATAGACCCATGATGTCCCAGTGTAACCTGCTCATTTCTTCCTCCAGCTCGAGCAACTTCTCATTTGTCCTCAGTGTACACGTGTTGTACGTTACCAGGGCCAGTTGTCGTCGGGGGTGGCAGCGCGATCGCCTCCGGGGATCCTTAGCACCCCCTGCCCCGCCGTTACCGTGACCGCTACCAAAGTCAGGAATAGCGGGGCTGCCGGAGACTGGGGACCTGGTTTTCTGGTGTACTAGCATGTGAGGGGATTTTGCCAATACTCGCCACGCTTGGCAGGCGGGTTGGCGAGCGCAGAGGCCCTGCCCCTTGCAACCGCGACGCTGCTGCCCGTCACAGTCCAACATTTAGCTGCGCCTTACATTGGATGGTTATACCGCCATCGGTCGGTCGCCAGAGCCTCGTCTGTATAAACAGTACGCACCACGTGAAGGTGAGGTTGGCTTGGAGCTTATGGTCTTGGTCAAGCTCCCTTACGTCCCGACAACGACTATATCATCGGCAAATCGGAGGTGTGATGTATCGCCATTAATATTGATGCCGATTCCTTCCCATTCCAGAAGCTTGAAAGCGTCTTCCAATGCCGCCGTGAACAGTTTCGGAGATATCACATCTCCCTGTCTCACACCTCTCCGCAGTGGAATCGCCCTCGTGTTCTGCTCCTGTACTCGGACCGACATGGTGGCGTTATTGTAAAGGCACTTTAACACCTCTATATACCTATAGTCTATGTGGCACCGCTGCAGAGACTGAAGCACCGCCCAAGTTTCGATCGAATCAAAGGCATTCTCATAGTCCACAAACGCTAAGCATAGAGGCATATTATACTCCTCTGACTTCTGTATAATTTGCCTAAGCGTATGGATGTGGTCTATGGTACTATAACCTTTTCGGAAACCGGCTTGTTCGGGAGGCTGGAAGTCATCAAACCTACGTGCGAGACGATTCGTGATGACCCTTGAAAACAGCTTGTAGACATGGCTCAGGAGTGAGATGGGTCTATAGTTATTCAATAAGGTTTTGTCTCCTTTTTTGAAGAACAACACCACCACACTCCTGTTCCACGCCTCGGGCGTGATCCAGCAACACGGAATTAAAGAGTCTCTGAAGGACTTTAAGTACCAGTGTTCCACCCGCCTTCAGAAGCTCTGCTGTGATTCCGTCCTCGCCAGGTGCCTTGTTGTTTTTGAGCTGTTTAAGGGTCATCCTGATCTCGTAGAGGCTGATGTCCGGGATGTCTTCGGTGTAGTGTCGGGTCAGGATAGCTCGTGGGTCTCTAGCCGAGCTACACTTCGTCAACAGGTTTTGCCCAATAGACATGTCCCTTGCAAACACCTTGGAGCCTTAGTTCCGCTCTATCGTATCTTTAACACTATTAGTGTTAAAACAACGAATGTCGTGTCGCAGGGACTTCCATATTTGTCTAATGAGCTGCCTGTATTTTTCAGCATTAACGGAGGTCTGCAGTGCCATAGATCGACGTTTTGCCATAAGGTCGAGAGTGTGGACCGACAGTTTTTGAGGTCTACTTTTACGGCCAGGCCTAAAATACTTAGACCCCACCGTTTGTCAACTTTGTCTGCTACAATATATCTGACGGCGACTGTACCTGCGTACCTACGTATGAAATATGATGATCATAAAAACTTGGCATTCTGGACAGAGTAAAGCGATACTTCACACCGGAACAGCTTTTGACCCTCTACAAAGCACAAGTCCGGTCTTGCATGGATTATTGCAGTCACCTCTGGGATGGATCAGCCCAGTACCAACTTAAAGCACTTGACTCAGTGGAGCGCAGAACCAAAAGATTAATAGGTGACGACAAACTGGTGGATGATAAGCTCCTTGGCATAGCCCATCGCCGAAAGTTTGCCAGCTTGACAGTATTCTAAGGCTCTACTTCGGAGATTATGCGAAGGAGCACCATGAGCTCACCCCACCAGCTGCCTTATCCATCGTTTTTCTATGCACACCGCGGGATACCATCCATACTTCGTCGACGTCCCGCTGTTTAGATTTTATCCTCAGCATTTATCATACGCACGGCAAAGGAGTGGAACTCGCTACCCGCAACGGTGTTTGTTCCTTTATAGTGATTACAATCAAAGTTAGAGTGAACAGGCTTGTTTTGGGCGAGCTCGTTCCATCTTCGACTTCTTCTAAGTCGCACTTGGCTTGTTCTGGAGTCAAGAGCAAATCCATATTAAAAAAATAATATACATTAAATAAAAACAACAGGACTACATCATGAACAAAAGTAGTCCTCATCTTCGAGCGTGTTATTAAATGTTATCCTCTGAAACTACAGTACCTTGTTAACAACTATTACTAAAAACCGGCCAAGTGCTAATCGGACTCGCACACTAAAGTTTCCGTGCCAACTTTAACTGAATTAGAGATCCACTTACTTCCACCTAGCCAAAATACGACAATATTATGTTGACGGCAAATATAACTTGGTTTTTCATAGTATTTGTAGGAATTACAAAGTTGTTGAAAATGTGCTATATCTCAAAAACTACTTGTTCGATCATGTCCAACCTAATTTTTCGTTGAAAGTATTTGTTAAGATCTACACTAAGTATACATGTTTTTCAAAATTTACGATGACTTAGTTTAGAAGTTAAAAGGGGGGGGGGGGGCATTTTACTAAACTTGGAAGCGTCTATCTATCAAACGTTAGACTTTAAAGAAAATGGTTTTAGGTCCCTCTATGTTATTTTAAAAGACCTATTCATAAACACACCACACGCATAGGTTTGATAACAAAAACTGTTTTAATATCATTATTTTTTATTTTTTGTATAAGAATCGTAAAGCGGTTAACAGGATACACCTTCGTACCAAATTTCAACAGTGTAATGCTTATAATTTCAGATTAAAGTGGCTGTGACATACGGACGGACAGACAGACACACAGACAGACTTGATGAAACTATAAGGGTTCCGCTTTTTTTTCGCGGTAGCCTCCAATGTAATACCTGAGGAGGAGTGCCTTTTTCTTATGTCAACAATACTTGAAGTATCGTTAAGTGTTCTTTCTATAAACCCTTTTAACCCAGTTCTATAAAATCAGTAAGATAACAAAAGCTTAAAACAATGGAGAATAAAGTGTTTTTTGTCGCCTTACTGCTATAAATGGCGTAAACAAAGAACCTGTTAAGAACAGATGACTAATTTGAAAAAATTATTTTTATTTCTATTTTATTCTTAGTACTTTGAAACTAGAGGTATGTAAGGTCATGTACTGAATCATTCTCCTATTATTAAATTCAGATTATATTATTAGTGTAATATTATCCCAAACTTGCTCTCAACTATTACTTCACGATCACGTAAATAATAAATCGATTAACCCACTCATCCACACAAAGCTACCCTAAAATCTCCCATAATCTATGGGCACCATAAGCCTGGCACAGATGGCTATACCATGTTTCAAGTTCGGCCTGTATCGATCCCATGACCTAATTTCGGCTGCATCCTTTGATGTGAGCAAAGATATTTATTTAACCAGATGACTCAAATGTACGTTTCATAAATTTTGTAGACCTGTTAAATAAAATGTAATGGCCAGCCAAGTCTCATTGGACTAGTGGAAATGATGTTGGAAACAGTGTGAATTGACGCTAAGAGTAAATGGGGTGTTATCAGTCAGACATGACAAATCCTACTCGACTACATAACTGCTTATAATAAAATAGCTCGTACCCTCTATCTTCTAAAGTTTCATTTTTTGACGCCATCTTTTAAGCCCACTCCAATTAAATAATAACTAATATTAAAACATATTGGTTTTAACACACGGATCTATCCTAAAATCACTGTCGGAAAGGCAGAGCTTTTGCCCACACCCATGTTTTACAAATGGTTACACAACCATAGTGCTTTGCGTCATCTACTCAGTCATATGTCTAGGAACGTGACCTCTAAGCGGTATGCAAAGGTGGCAAGGGTTGGGCTATGTGATAAGGGAGGCTTTTATTTGTTTTGGTCAGGTACGCAACAAGGTGCCGGTGACCCTTCTCTTGCCACAAACTTTTAATCTCTGTATGCAAAACAGGCCTACATGGTATATAATACCTACATAGTTGCCTATCGTGTTTTTTTACTGATATCAAATGTTTTTTTAAGATCGCAAAATACAGCGTGACATTGGAAGGTGTAGCTAAATTTTGGGAAACGAATAAAACCATCAATACAAACAACTTTGCTATGGGGTCGTAGTCGGAAACTCGAAAAAAATTTCTGATGCCCCATACAAAATTACAAATCATACAGCTAAGCACATGGACAATATTTATTGTGTTATATAATAATTATACATTTGTATGAAGTCTAGAAAAATAAGAGTGGATGGGTTTAGTTACATTTTAGTCTCACCATCTTCTAAAATTTGGTGACACCTTGCTATATCTGCTTACCCTGTATAAACTTAACCCAGATAAGCCTGAAAAAATATTTCCTAGAAATTCATTAAAATTCTTCAAAATAGGAAAAAATGCATATTCAAAAGCTTGGGAAAAATACTGAAAAAAAATTTTGCTGAACGGTTTTCCGGGAAAAGTCTGTCCTATATGTAGGACAGTAGGATAATAGGCAGTATTTTTTATAGAAAGAGCATGTGTTTTATTATAATAGATGTTATTTATTACGATGTTTTAAAAAAACAAATGTATTTATTTTTATGGAAAAGATAACAAAAGCCTCTTCGTGTGACATATGTATTAAGTATTATGTTAAAACTTTTTACGTATGATAGGTCTCAAAACACTAGACACAAACTGCAACATCGCATTTCTTGCAGCGAGTCAAACTTTTTTTTTGGCATTGCCGTCAGCGTGTCTGTTTTGTTTGTAAAATAACTATATGATTTATCTGATCTTTTTGACTATCTGTATGTTCATGTTAAGAAAGTCGACTAGGGGTCCAAGTCGACCAGATTATCTATTAGACTAGTAGCGATATATAACCACTGAGTAATAAAATCCCAATGAAACATTTCATTTCTTCAATTTTTATGTCTCCTGACATATTTTTATTGGTGGCGTTCTTAGTAGTTTCAGAAAGAAGAAGAGATATGACGCCGTCATCTACAAAGCTATGAATCTAATCAACGGGACTTTTGTCGTGGATGGCTGGGCCAGTCCACTGTATCTCTTTCTGAATCTTGCTTTCTCCACGAATAAGTACTCCGTTTACGTTTAGCTGCTGAACGAGCAGAAGGTTCTTCCTCCTCTTCATCAACGGGTTTTTGACCGCGAATATTTATTTCTGCTTGCTGCAGCAACATGTTTCGAGGCAAATTGTTCAAAGTAACATTGTCTTCATCTCCTGAGTCTACATCGGTAAGACAGTCGGGATCTACCGGAGGTGACAGGATGCTAATGATCCGCTTTCTTGTATCTTCTTCATCATCTGATATGTTTCCTAAGGCTTTTAAAATCTCATGTGCCACTAAAGGCCTGTGAACAAAAATACCCCGGGTTATCCCACTGTCCTATATGTAGGTCACTAATAAATACTGGCAATTATTTCCATTTGAAAACCCTAATTTTGATACTTTTTTTATAAAGTCAATAAGAACACACTTTGAACAAAATAAAATACTACAACACGCAACCCAAAACAAACAATAGATAGTAATTTTTGCTACATACCTGTTGTTAGACACTTATATTAGTAACTTATTTTTTCTCAAACTTCAAATCAATATAAATCCTTTTTGACGCGCAAAGTAGTAACTAATAATGTATTTTTTCTATGTTATAACATAGTTAACTGGTCGCAAATATCACCAAATGATTAACTTGAATATTGAAGGTAGGCCGTAATAATCAATTATTTTCACTGACCTAAATATAGGACGGTATGCTTATCTGGGTTAATTGTCAATTTTGTAACTTGTGCTTAAAAGATCGCGATTTATTGTACATTCGGATCATTGTGTTATCCTGTTCAATTAAATCCATATACTTTGCGGTATAAAGATTGTATTTAAAAACCAAAATGCACTAAAAAGTCTTAAATAAACCCTTCACCATTGAAAGGAAAGGAATCCGTTTTAGGCAAACAATTTCTTTTTGGAGTCGGTGCTGTGATAGTTGATGCTTGATGGTCAAAGTGATGGCACCGTTTCCAAAAAGAAACTGTTTGCCTAAAACGGATTCCTTTCCTTTCAATGGCGAAGGGTTTATTTAAGACATTTTGGTTTTGAAGTCGGTTTTTACTTTTTTTAAAGTTTATTTTATTTCTTCATTTTTAGCGATTACATTAGAGGGGGGGGGGGGAGGAGTTGCACCTTATGATTCTGCTACAAATTACCTATCATAAGTTCCGTCATTATAATTACTGAACTCCTAAGCGTTAAGGAGTTCCACCATCAGCTCAGCCCCACAAGATGTTGACTATCAGACGTAACAACACGTCAACATTAAGATTCTAGTAAAGAAACACTATACGTGCCTTTAAAATTTGAGGGTTTCCCTCGATCACACCAAGATCCCATCATCAGATCCAAAAATGGAAAAAATGGGACCAACTAGAAGGTACACCCTCTAAAAAGGTGAAAAAATTTTTCGATTCGGTCGACAAACGACTGAGATATGAGGTAACATACATACAAAAAAAAAAAAAAAAAAACATACAGTCGAATTGATAACCTCCTCCTTTTTTGAAGTCGGTTAAAAAAGGCAAAAGAATTGTACGTTCAGAAACTTTTAGGCTTGATTTATCCAACGTCAGATAAGGAATATTCATCGAATACAACACGTACGAGGGTCAAACTGAAAGTTCTTAGAACTGGCCACTTATAAACAATATAATAAAAAAAATATTCTAAAATTTGAAAATAGAACTCTTTGCCAATATTACTGAGTATATATTTCATTCATTTGTCATTTGTTTTACGATTTGGCGGCAAATTGAAAATTGTCTGTGTCACGTCAACATGAATTTAACACGAGAAAATTTTCGTGCAATGATTTTTTATGACTTTCGATGTCATTTAAGTCAACAAGAAAGTTATGATAGACTACGATTGGCCTTTCACGATGAAGCCCCATCTCGTGCGACTGTTTACAACTGGTTTAATGAGTTTAAACGTGGTCGCACTAATCTCACATGATGTACGTGAGGGACGGCCTTCTACGGCGACGACTGAAAATAACATCTGTGTTGTGCGGCGTATGATAGAGACTGACAAAAGAGTGACCTATCAGCAGATTCGGACAAGCTTAGGCATCAGTATGAGTCAAGTGCACAAAATCCTCCACGAACATTTAGCGGTCAGGAAGCTTTGCGCCCGGTGGATACCTCATAATTTGACTAAGGCTCAAAAACTCCATCGTGTGGATTGGTGCCGTAAAATGATTGAAAGATTTAACGGAGGTGACTCAAATGCTGTGTTCGACATACTAACAGGTGACGAAAGCTGGATTTACTGTTATGATCCCGAAACCAAAAGACAATCTGCTCAGTGGGTGTTTCCTTTCGAGGAGTTGCCAACTAAAGTGAAGAGAGATCGAAGTGCGGGAAAAAAAATGGTGGCCTCGTTCTTTGGAAGGATAGGTCATTTCGCAACAATTGTGTTAGAGGATCAAAAAACAGTTTCTGCAGAATGGTACACTAACAATTGTTTGCCACTTGTCTTGGAAAAAGTTCGAGAGAAACGACCTCGCAGTAGGATCCTCCTTCACCACGACAACGCCTCGTCGCACACCGCCAAGCGAACGATCGACTATTTGGCGACATCAAACGTTGAATTACTGGGTCACCCGCCGTATAGCCCTGACCTCGCGCCTTGTGATTTTTATTTATTTCCAAAAATTAAAGAAAAACTTAAAGGAAAGCGGTTTATGAATGCTGAAGAAGCGGTGGCTGCGTATCGCGATCCATGGGATGGAACCACTGGGAAAAGCACTTTGCCCACTCGTCCTTAGGGGTCTCTTCAATGGCATCGCGATACGCAGCCACCGCTAGTGTACCATTCTGCAGAAACTGTTTTTTGATCCTCTAACACAATTGTTGCGAAATGACCTATCCTTCCAAAGAACGAGGCCACCATTTTTTTCCCCGCACTTCGATCTCTCTTCACTTTAGTTGGCAACTCCTCGAAAGGAAACACCCACTGAGCAGATTGTCTTTTGGTTTCAGGATCATAACAGTAAATCCAGCTTTCGTCACCTGTTAGTATGTCGAACACAGCATTTGAGTCACCTCCGTTAAATCTTTCAATCATTTTACGGCACCAATCCACACGATGGAGTTTTTGAGCCTTAGTCAAATTATGAGGTATCTACCGGGCGCAAAGCTGACCTCTAAATGTTCGTGGAGGATTTTGTGCACTTGACTCATACCGATGCCTAAGCTTGTCCGAATCTGCTGATAGGTCACTCTTTTGTCAGTCTCTATCATACGCCGCACAACACAGATGTTATTTTCAGTCGTCGCCGTAGAAGGCCGTCCCTCACGTACATCATCAGTGAGATTAGTGCGACCACGTTTAAACTCATTAAACCAGTTGTAAACAGTCGCACGAGATGGGGCTTCATCGTGAAAGGCCAATCGTAGTCTATCATAACTTTCTTGTTGACTTAAATGACATCGAAAGTCATAAAAAATCATTGCACGAAAATTTTCTCGTGTTAAATTCATGTTGACGTGACACAGACAATTTTCAATTTGCCGCCAAATCGTAAAACAAATGACAAATGAATGAAATATATACTCAGTAATATTGGCAAAGAGTTCTATTTCAAATTTTAGAATATTTTTTTTATTATATTGTTTATAAGTGGCCAGTTCTAAGAACTTTCAGTTTGACCCTCGTATTTGTCAGAAATCATTTATGTTATTTATTTATTTTTACTCTTTATTTTTAGAGGCTTGGTCGCTGAGCGACCATGTCGCCTCGTAGCATTTATGTTAATTAAAATCAATTGTTTTATACTTATTCAGTCGGATAGATTAAATCCACCCTATGTTGTAATCTAAATCCACCAGGCGAAAAATTGGAGCTGTCGTTGTCAGGTCAAAGGTAAAATTACTATGCGTATAAATTTAGTAATATTTCATCCATTAAAATATTTTTAACTTTATTGTTTCATTCATTTCTAATTGCATTTATATTATTGTTTCATATATTAAAAGACCTTACCTTTACATACCACTTATAGTACACACCAAATACTTAGATTTGACAGAATTTCAGTGCTGAAGTCATATTTGCTACTATGTTCCGACCGATTATAAAACTTAGCTGTTGTTCGTTTCGCTAATCGCACGAAACTAGGACTCCTGAAGCTTTTTAGAGTAGCCTTTTTTTTAAAGGACGTGGTAGTTTTGTCCAGTTATTTTCCGTAGACGGCGTATATTTTAAACTTTGAAGTCATTAGTGAGCCTTAGCTTTGAAATAAATATATATCGCTACTTACGTATGTTTTACTACGATGCAGGTAAAGTCTGGTCAACCTCTGTTATATTAAAGGTGTATCTAAAGTCGCATTCGGGAAACTGCGCAAGAGTGTCTTCTCATCTCAATTACCTCCGTGTCTAAAGACGAAAATCTTTAACCAGTGTGTGTGGGTTACTAGTGATGCCATACGGAACTGATACACGGTCTTTCACTATGGGCCTTAAAGAAGCTCAAAATCGCATTTAAAGCGATGGAGTGGTGGGTAATAAGGGCTCGGTGTTTCTTTAACTAATAGATCAAATCTGACATGAGGAGATTCGTAGAAGAACTAAGGTAGCAGACATAGCCCTCAGAATCAGGAAGCTCGAGTGGCAATGGGCAGGAACACAGCACGAAAAAGTGATGCATTTGGGGCGGACAAGTTCTAGATTGGAGACCCTTTGACCAAAGACACAGCGTAGGACGTCCACCGACAAGATGGACAGCGACCTTGTTAAGTTTGCAGGATCATACTGGATGAAGACCGCTTGTGATCGGTGGCTGTGAAAAACCGTGGGAGCCTAGGTATGTTCAGCAGTGGACAGCCACTGCACTGCCGAACTGCATCAGGAGCGGATATTTACAGTCTTTATGTTCGGCCATTCTGAATATCAGGCATATCCTGTTTTCTACTCAATTATGTAAATTTTTATTTAACGACTATTGCACAAATCATAGTGTACAAAGGTGGACATAATGCTAAAAGCATTATCTGCCAGTCAAACCTTTAGATCATGCAGAGATATAGCAATGGGTGCAACGGAAAAAAATTCTGAGAAAATCAACAAAAACATATCATACTTAGGACTTCATATGTTGTTTCGTAGAGTTTCGTTTGTTAGCGGACGCCTTATATGTAGGTTAAATACAATTTGTTGTTTTGGTCAGTGACATCCAACTCCGGGATGATAATAAGAATTATGGTTATTGTAAAAAAACATTAAATTATATGCAAATTTTATAAAAGAAAACTTCTTCATAACATTCAAAAAAACTACGCCGTATATGGTTAGCTACGAAGAGGCGAGAGAATTTGGTTGTTTTGACTGGCTCGCTACTATTGCAATAATAATTTGATTTTGTGAGTTTTTTCCATATATACCTCGTCGCTGACATAATAGCATCCTGTTACTTTCTCAGTTAAATCGGCTATGTTTCAAATTGCTTTATGTATTAAATATATTATTATAATTTGAAACATAGCCGATTTAACTGAGAAAGTCCATTGTTATTACCACTTCTGGTAAAAGTCTTCAAGCGCGTCTTCTATAGCACAACCCAGGCGAATAAATAGATATTTCCTGTGTCTTTTTCTATATTTCAGGTGTGGAGAACATTTTGCGTCCGTTAGTATTACTGCTTCTAGTAAAAGTCTTCAAGCGCATTTTAAATAGCACAACCAAGGGGAATAATTTGATATTCCCTATGTTTTTTTCTTAGTTTTAAATGTGGAGAACATTTTTCGTCCGTTATGGAATCGTCGGGCGTAGAGTCCCACGGGAGCGCGCGCGTCCGGGGGGAGCCGCGGATGTGGCGGGATCCGGCGGCGCGCGCGCAGGGCAACGGGCAGATAGGTCGAGGGATATGATACCAAAGGATTTAGGACTGTTTAATAATATATCCTATAAGCCTACGAGGAAATGCTATAAAAGTTTCAACCGGGGGTTTGTTAGAAGGTTTTTTAAACTATTTTACTTTCGTGACATGAGTGCTTGTACATACTATGCAAGGTGCTGTTTTTGTCAGCGACGTCCGACTCAGGGGTGGTTGTATAAACGATAATGAACCCAAAAATAAAATATATATTTTCGAGCGAGTCACAACCACCAATGCCAGGTTTCCTCTTCGTAGCTTACTAGCTACGGCCTAGTATCTCATAGATACGTGCAAGGCGCGCGCGAGGGTGCGCGTTAACATATTTTTTTAGAATAAGCATAACCAATACATACTCAATAAACCAAAACAACACCCTGTATAAATAAAACAAGTTCTTGCAAGTATCGTGCATCACGAAGCAAGAAAAATATGTATGGGAATTATTTTTTGTTTCTGGATTCTTAACCGGCCAAAAATTAGCCGTTTGTTTTCGGCTTTCGACTCAATCTGTGCACAATACAAAACATTTAACTGCATTTCTTGCTATTTCTCCGCTAACTTATAGAGAATGTTTTTAGTATTAAGTCTAACTTTGTACAGTACAATTTGTGCTAAAATGTATTTGAATTAATAAATACAAAGATAAAGACGCTGTCCCATTCCCACACAGTTGTTTAACAGAAACCTCTCAGTAACTTTCGTATACAGACGATATTTAAGCTACACAAACCATTTAATATCTTTCCTATCCTCAGATCTACCGCGAGACCTATCACCTCATTCTCCCCCGCTTCGCACCTCGCAACAGGAAGCGATTAGGCGCGGGAAGCGAGTGCTGTCTGCGACACAGCCTAGCTAGGTGGTCAGGTGGATTTGTCCGCCCTAGATCTTAGTCGGTTAATAACGGGTCAAATAAAATTGGCGACGACACGTCTGGTGTTCTTAAGCGTAAGCTTTCAGCGTAATCCACGACGGTCAATCGTCAAACTTAGATAAGAAATCATCATCATCATCATTCTCAGCCAAAGGACGTCCACTGCTGAACATAGGCCTCCCCCACGGCTTTCCACAGCGACCGATCACTAGCGGTCTGCATCCAGTTTGATCCTGCGATCTTTTTAAGGTCGTCTGACCATCTTGTTGGTGGACGTCCTACGGTACGTCTTTGGTCGAAGGGTCTCCAATCTAGAATCTAGATCTAGATTAGACATAGAAGTACCTATTAAAAAAGTCATCTATGACAGAAAAGTATCTGAAGCTTCAAATCAAATTTACGACGACCTATTTCAACTGAGATTGGTCATCTACACAAGAGATAATTAAGTGCGTCAGTGCGTTACATACGTACTTATTCTCATACTATTTCCGTTAAGACTTTACGCGCTATCCGGGATTCTTACTCGAGAAATAACCAACTAGGTACATGCCGGGCCGTATTTTAAATCACTCGCATCAATATAGCGTGTGATTTTCGCTTATAAACCTTTAATTTTCGAACGAAAACCAGTTAAAATTCACACGAGAATTATTTTAAAACACTCATTTAGTTAGTAATTAAGTCACTATTCTTCGTGATTTTCGTTGATTTTCAATCGAAACGTCAATAATATGAGTAATTTAACACTCAGCGGCTAACTCAAAAAATAGAGCTCGTGGTTGAACTGACATTTCCAAAACACAAGTGCATACTTTAGGGTTAGGGCAATTTATGTGATTGGTGTCCAATCGAAGGTTCGTATTTAGTGTAAAACTTTTTTGGTAATATACAAAACATATTCATTAATCAATTACATAAGACTTTTCAAACAAACCTACCATAACACGTGGCAGATATTATATTATACCTACACTGTCTTCATGAGGACATCACTTCGCGCATTTCCAAGGCCAGAGCTACCTTCGCACAACTTCGGCCCGTGTGGCAGTCCCGGAAATTGACTCGAAGGGTTAAAACCAAGATCTTCGCGTCAAACCTCAAATCCGTACTGCTTTATGGATGCGAAACGTGGAAGGTCACCAAAGTCCTCTCGCAGCAGCTCCAGGTCTTTGTCAACCGTTGTCTTCGCCGAATCCTCGGTATATACTGGCCCGAAAAAATTTCCAACGTCTAACTGTTGGAACGCTGCCACGAAATCCCGATCGACCAGCAGATCAAGCGCCGCAAGTGGAATTGGATTGGCCACACTCTCCGAAGGGACCCGGATCACATCCCCAGGCAGGCTCTGGACTGGAACCCCCAAGGGAGGCGCAAACGTGGTCTCCCCAAACAAACTTGGCGGCGCACTGTAGCAGACGAGGCGAAAAGACTAGGCAAGACGTGGAGTGAAATACAGAACGCGATGGACGACTGTTGTGGACGCCCTCTGCCCCATCTAGGGGACATAGGACCATAAGTCAAGTACACTGTCTTGGTTGATAATAGTCGATGACTGCGGTGGCAAGTCACAACAACTCACCGACTGCGCGGGACGTATTATAGTGCACAAGTGTGTGCACACACAGCAGGAACAACGGCGCAACGGGGGTGAAACACCGCCAACTGAACAGCTAAGAATTTCTAAATAGAAAAACCCAGGTATATATTTTTAGCCCGACCCGGGGATCGAACCCGGGACCTCTGGCGCAGCCGTCGCTTTACAGTGCGACTCTCTTACCACTTCGCCACCGAGGCAGTTTAAGGCTCTTGGTTGACAGGCTATATCAATACAACAATGGAGAAAGGTTTAAGAAAATTTTAAAGTCAATATTTTTACATTATCCTTTATTTGCTACTTAATAAGTACATATCACTTCGATGAATAACATCGTTTTAAATATTATTTTTACTATGTACATGTACCAAATAAATAAACATTAAATAAATGTGGTAATAAATAACTGAAATACATTCCGTTGTTATGATAACACAATAAATATTCAGCAATTTATTTCAAAGTTAATTATACATTTCATTGGTCAGTTAAGGATTATGTACTTTACCTTGATACAAATTAGGTTAATTTTAGGTTGAACTTGGGTCTGCCATTTTTTGATCTTAAAATGTTTGACATAGTTTAACGTGTGTTGCTTGTAATTTATTTATGACTAGCGGACCCGCTGGCAAAGTTTCGCCCCCAGCCCCGCACCGCCCCGACCCGTTATTTTATAAGTTAAGCGGTACCTACGAACAGTGATTTGCCCCTGCCCCGTCACACCCCAGCCCCGTCGAACGGGATAAAAATATTCTATGTCCTTCTTCTAGTTTTAAGCTACCTCGCCACCAATTTTCAGCCAAATCGGCTGAGCCGTTCGTGAGTTATAAATAGTGTAACTATTTTTTTTTCTTTTACACATATAGATCAAAGGGAAACTGCTAAGGCCGGGGACCAAGGTCCGATGGTCACCGTCTTGGTTTATTAATGCTTGTTAAATCCGATTTAAGACCTCTTACACACTCGATGCAGTCACGATGCAGCATCGATGCAGTCACAAACTGTCAACCTTTACACACTGCGCTACTTGTAGCATTTATGCAGTCGCGATGCAGAAGTTGTAAATTGACAAATTATTTACTGTATTTTGGCGACTGCATCGATGTGTACTTTATAACACAAATAAATATTTATCTACTCTCATATCGTTAAATTCAAAATACAAAACTCAAAACGAGTTTATATAGACGTACTTTATAAATAGTATATCGAAATGAAATTAAAAAAAATAATTATGACACTATTTCTCTAACAAAATAATGTTACGTGACGCCGCCCGACATTTTAGAGACTGCGACAGCAGTCTGTCTTAATCTACTACCAGTAAAGTCAAGAAAATTGTACGATAAATGTTATCAAGACTTTTTAGCATGGAAATCTTTATCTTTTATTTGATATGTTCGTGTTCAATGAGAGTAGATAAAGTAGTGTATGAAACTGCACATAACTAGGTATTATACACTCGTGTGATACTTTTAAAAAACTCGCTTCGCTCGTTTTTTAAACTCACACTCGTGTATAATACCTCTCATTATGTACCAGTTTCATAAACTACTATTTCAACACACTTGCTCAAAATGACGTTTTTATTCCACCGATTTTTGGCTCATAAACCTAGATATTAAACACGCGTGCTTTTTCATTATATCATTGCACTAGTGCCTTTAGTTTATTAACCCGACCAATTTACATTTGTACCCTAGTACCAAGCAGTAAGTAAGAAGAAGAAGCGATATAATTTAGTCGGGTTATAATTTTTTTTTAAGCAACAAACCGTATTTATGCGAAAAATAACAGTATCTACATATCATCATCATCATCATCATGGGCCTTGATCCATCTTTACAGATGATCCAATCAGCGTCTATTACAATGTCTTTCATGGCTGTAGAGCCCTATACGCGAACGACAAATACGGTCACACACTCGGCATTTAAACTGCATGTTGCCCGGGATCGCAGCATCACTTCCTGATCTATGACGTCTCAATCGCTTGTCGGCGAGAGACTCAAACCATGCATTGTCGTGTGATGTGCAACCCTCCGCAAGTAATTTCCTCCATACATCGCGGTCATTGGCAAAGCTTTCCCACTTATCACAATCGATTTTAAACGTGATCATGTCTCGCTTTGCGCAGTCCTTAAATCTTAACAAAGGTCTTCCTACATTTCGCTTCGCAAATGCAACTTGTCCTAAAAGGATTTGCCTAGGTAGCCGAGAAGCCTCCATGCGATGCACGTGTCCAAGCCATCTCAACCGCCTTTGCTTTAGTAACGCAGTTATAGTAGGAAGCCTTGCTCTGTCTAGCACCCTCTCGTTTGTCACTTTGTCTTTCCAGGTGATGCCCAGAATAATCCGAAGACAGCGCATGTGAAAACTGTTTAGACGTCGTTCCTGCTTGGCATAGGACGTCCAGGTCTCTGCTCCGTACAAGAGGGCACTCAAGATGCATGTTTGATACACGATCATCTTGGTTTTTATTGTGAGATGTTTATTGCTCCACACCCTTGTGCTAAGCTTCCCGAACGTCGTAGCTGCTTTGCCGATGCGAGTGCTGATCTCATCGTCTAGTGAGAGAGTGCTCGATACTATCGACCCAAGGTAGCAAAATTTATCGACTACTTCTAAAGGCGCGCCATCCAACAGTACCGTCGGTTTGTGGCAAAAACCTTGCGCTAGTACCATGGTCTTCTTCGCATTGATAGACATAGAAAATAAGCTACATGCACGGGAAAATTTGTCCATCATGATTTGTAGTTCCCGGGGAGTTTTGGCAACAAAGGCTGCGTCATCGGCGAAGAGCAGGCTGTCAATGTATAAGTCCTCGCGTTTGTTTCGGGACTTCAGTAGAGAGGTGTTGTATAGTTTACCATCCGCTCGTGTGTGTAAATGAACCCCCTGCTGAGTGTCACCAAAGGCAACTTTTAGAAGCAGAGAGAAAAATATGCCAAATAACGTGGGTGCTAGGACGCAACCTTGCCGTACTCCCCTCCTCATGTCGAAGGAGGCAGATGTTTTGCCATCAAAAACAACGGATCCCTTCATATCTTCATGAAAAGATTTAATTAACCTTAACAATTTGGGTGGGCAGCCGACAATCTCAAGTGCGGTATATAGACCTTCCCTACTAACGGTATCAAATGCTTTGTTTAAATCTACAAAAGCCATTACCAAGGGAGTATTTTGTTCACGGCACTTTTCTTGCAGGCTGCGAAGAGTGAAAATCATATCTGTGGTGGAGCGTTGCGATCGAAAACCACATTGGGCCTCAGGATATACACGGTCAGCAAGTTTCTGCAATTTGGCTAGGATGACTCTAGCGTAGAGTTTGCCAACAATGCTAAGGAGAGAAATGCCGCGGTAACAATTGCAGTCGCCGCGGTCGCCCTTGCCCTTATATAGGGTGACAATGTTTGCGTCGCGCATATCCTGAGGAAAACGCCCCTGTTCCCAGCATTTTGCTAGAAAGTTGTGCAGTATTGGGAGTACGCATTCAACTTTTAATATTTCCGAAGGGATTCCGTCGTTTCCGGGACTTTTTCCGCTTTTGAGCTGATGAACAGCAAGTTTCAGTTCACTGACAGTGGGTAAGTTTTCGAGCTCGGTCCAAACTGCGAAATTTGGTATTTCCTTCACTGCTTCTGGACTGATATCAACCGGACGCGAATATAATTCGGTATAGTGCTCTACCCAGCGATTCATCTGGCGATCAGTGTCCGTTATTACAGAACCGTCGATTTCTTTCAGTGGAGCTGTTTTCTTTGGTACAGGTCCAATTGCTTTTTTGATCCCTGAGTAAACGCCTGCAAAGTTTCCTATGGCCGCACAATGCTGTATACTCGCACACAGTTCCGTCCAGTACGCGTTTGCGAACTGGCGACACGTTCGCTGTAGGTTAGCCTTAGCTGTGCTGAGTGTGGCTTTATTTTTTTCACAGGGATCAAGGCGGTGTGTAGCAGCGGCCTGACGCTTTTCGTCTATTAGGGGAACTACCACGTCTCTATTTTCCGAGAACCAGTCTGGTGCCTTTGCTTTTTGGTATCCGAAGGCCTCTCCGGCAGTCTCAGTCAAAAGAGACTTAATTGCTACCCATTCTTCATCTAAAGAGGCATCTACATCCCATGCTGCTGTTTCCTGCTTCACTAGTAATGTGAAAGATTCCACTGACGTAGGATTTTTAATTTTAGGTGTATCTAGCTTTTTCCTTCCTGCGGGTTTAGCCGAGTGGATCTTTTTTGGGGTCAGCTGGACCTTACAAGCCACAAGCGAGTGATCTGTATCGCAGTCTGCACTATGATAAGATCGTGTGTGCAGGACTTCTCGTAAGTCATTTTTCCTAGTCAATATAAGATCCAACTGATGCCAGTGTCCGGAGCGCGGGTGTTTCCAGGAAACTTTCCGCATATGTCTGCCTTTAAAGAACGTATTAGTAACGCACAGTTGGTATTTCGAGCAAAACTCTAAGAGACGTTGACCATTTTCATTTTGCTTTCCAACTCCGTGGTAACCAAGGCATTCAGGCCAGGCTAGATGATCTTGCCCAACTCTGGCGTTAAAGTCGCCTAGAATGTGCAGACGTTCTCCTACTTTTACATGACGCACTGCATCGTTTAATTCATCGTAGAAAGCATCTTTGGACTCCTCAGAAGAGTTGAGAGTAGGAGCGTAAGCGGAAATCAAGGTCACGTGGCCGCTAGTAGTTAACAATCGCAGAATCATAAGACGTTCAGAAATACCCCGAGGGGATTCGATCATCTTTAGTAGTTCATTATGAACTGCAAATCCTACTCCGTACTCACGGTGTTCATTAGCTCCTTTCCCTTTCCAAAAGAAAGTGAAGTTTTTTTCCCGTAATGAACCTTCGTCTGGGAGTCTAGTTTCTTGAAGTGCTGCTACGGAGATTTTTAGTCTCGACAGCTCAAGGTCTATAATGGCCGTTTTGCGCAAGTCTTCGGCGCAGTTGAAGCTTCCACTGCCGTCCGGGAAGCCAGTCCTCATGGTACGGACGTTCCAAGTTCCTAAGCGCAAGGGATGGTTTGCTGTTGGTATTTTATTTGTACTTTTCTTGGTTGCAGGTGTAGGACAGCACAGCATCGATTTCTAGAGTTGCCTCTATTGTTCCCTACACCCCTCAGGAACAGTCGATGCCGAGACGGACCAGTACCTAATTGGCTGGGGGCTGCCCAGCTTAAAGCGGGCGGTAACTGGTCAATAGATCTTCGATGGACCATCCCACTGTCGAGAGTGACCCCTGGCGCCCGCACTTACGCCTATACGTGCAGACTTAAAACCGGTAGACTGCCACTCCCCGCGTTGTTTCCCACGCCAGTCAAGGTGCAGGCGAAGTGTCCTCTCCGCAGACGCTGCATCGCCTGGGACGCAGTTTGATGGTATAGGCTTGCCCAGCACCTATACCACCCTCTCGACCTTACTAGCTTAATCCACAGGAACGGCGAGCCGATACGTGCGGAGCCAGTTCGGTTGCAGACAACTGCCGCTGTTCAGATTAGATCCTACTTGCGCCTGACGGAGTCGTCAGTTCCGGGTTTAATTTCGGAGTCTTCCTTCTCCTAGACGGGTTGCAAACCAATGCTAAGGACGCCCATCTCGCCCGCATCATATATCTACATATATATTTCAAGAAATGGTAAATCCAGCTTTATTACTTAAAAATAAAACAAATTCAATTAACGTTTTCTGAAATTTGTGTTTCAAACACGAATTTTTACATTTTAAATCTTGGCTATGGGGCCGATCTAGTTCGCGCCTTAGCCTTGCGCGCGCATCGGTATCGCGGCAAGAAAAAAAAAACAACGCGCCATTTTTCCAAATTAATTGTCGGCTGTGACGAAGTTTGGATTCGTTATTGTGAAGTTTAATATTTACGAAAATGTCTTCTTCAAGTGAAGAAAATGAAGAAAACCTTTTATTAACTCCGCCGGACATACGTATCGAGGCGAATAACGCGTGCGATAGTCTTTTGCCATCAAAATGGAGTGAAATGTATTTTTACTGTTTTAATAATTAAAACTTACTTGATGAAGAGTCTTGTTTATTCCTCGCAAGTGTGTTGAAAAACGTCGTATGAAACACGTGTGCCTGTGACCATAATATACGCGGCTTTCTTATGGCGCACTCGCGTTCGCTCGTGCGCACACAATATCGCCTTGTATATAATGGTCAACTTAGCACACTTGTATCATAATATACTATTATAGTATTGGTATGTGATGTGAAAGAGAGATAATGCGCTGAGTAGCACGTTTTATTGTTTGCTCAAGACTGTTTAAAATCACTATAGTTAGCTTCAAATGTAGCTTTATGTGATCGATTTTGGTAACTTGACTCTCTGACGATACGATGAAAATAGATTATTTTTTGAATGTATTGAATTGGGATCGGAGCAATGTATGTGGAAAGTTACCAAAATTTATACAGAGTGGCCCAAACATTAACGTACAAAATTTTGTTTTTAAGCCTCATATCCAGGGCTATCTAAATAATGTATGTTAGCCGAATTTTCGTAGTTTTCTAGATATTATTTTTTTCGCAAATTTTGAGATTTTGAAACAAATAATTCCTCCACTTTTTATGGTGTTATGTCAGTTTTTTATTGCAGTATGATACTAATAAATTAAATTTACTTATATAATTAAATTTACTTAAATACTTATAAAATAATAAGCTAGCTACAACGAAGACTAACGGAAGTTTTAAAAAAAATTGAAAAATATGTCGAAAACTGCAAAAATTTTGCTATCATAAATATGGATATTTGGATAGCCAAAGATATAAAGAATCCAAAAAAAATGTGGACGTCACTGTTTGGGCCGCCTTGTATTTTACTAGCGGTCGCAGCGAACTTCGTTTCTCCCTGCGTCCTATTCAGTGCAACAACGAATCCAACAAAGTAAAAATCTGAAACTGCTTGGGCCCACTGTTTCATAAACAGACGGCTAGATGGCGGTAAGCGTCACGCAATGACGTATCCATAAGAGACCACAGATTTCGCAAGGTCGGACTGACAGCACGGTAGCTCAATTGGTAAGAGCGTTTGGCCCGGTCAGCCAAGAGGTTGCCGGTTCAAGTCCCGCCCGTGCGCGAATTTTTGGTTTCTTATTTCATATTTTATGATTGTAAAGTAAAAATCATCAAAATCGGTCCACCCGTTCCAAATTACAAATGGTGCAAACATGTTTTTAAAGTCATTTCAAATTGAGCTTGGGTCGTCCGTCCCTATTCAGCTTGAGGTGTATCAGCTTGACGTGCGTGGCGCGTATGCCCGCTTGGCTGAACGCCGCGGGACATTTGCTGCACTGGTACGGCCGCTCGCCCGAGTGCGTGCGCATGTGGCTCGAGAGGATCGAGTTGCGCTGCGAAGACAAGAAAAACCCGCGAGTTTTATTTTTGAACGACTTCAAAAAAAGGAGGAAGTTTTCAATTTGACTGTTATTTTTTTTGGGCTGTGTAAGAAAAAAACCCGCAATTGGTTTTATTTTAACCGACTTCAAAAAAGGAGGAGGTTTTCAATTTGACTGTTATTTTTTGTGGCTGTGTTATCATATATCATTGTCATTTGTAGATCGATTAGAAAACAATTTTCGTAATGCTATCATAAATATGAATATTTGGATAGCGACAGATGTAAAGAATCCAAAAAAATTGTGGACGTCACTGTTTGATCCACCTTTTATTTTACTAACGGTCCCAGCCAACTCCGTTTCTCTCCTCAGTCCTATTCGGTGCAAACACGAATCCAAAGAAGTAGAAATCATCAAAATCGGTCCACCCGTTCGAGTTATACATGGTTCTAACACTTTATATTTTTCGGGTTCATTTCAATTGACCCCAAGTCCTATTCAGTGCAAAGACGAATCCAACAAAGTTAAAAATCATCAAAATCGGTCCACCCGTTCCGAGTTATAAATGGTTCTAACACTTTTTTTTTCGGGTTCATTTCAATTGACCCCAAGTCCTATTCAGTGCAAAGACGAATCCAACAAAGTTAAAAATCATCAAAATCGGTCCACCCGTTCCGAGTTATAAATGGTTCTAACACTTTATTTTTTTCGGGTTCATTTCAATTGACCCCAAGTCCTATTCAGTGCAAAGACGAATCCAACAAAGTAAAATCATCAAAATCGGTCCACACGTTCTGAGTTATAAATGGTTCTAACACTATTTTTTTCGGGTTCATTTCAATTGACCCCAAGTCCTATTTAGTGCAAAGACGAATCCAACAAAGTAAAAATCATCAAAATCGGTCCACCCGTTCCAAATTACAAATGGTGCAAACACTTTTTTTTTAACTCATTTCAATTTAAGTTTTCACTTTTTTCACTCATTTCAAATTGAGCTTGGGCCGTCCGTCCCTATTCAGCTTGAGGTGTATCAGCTTGACGTGCGTGGCGCGTATGCCCGCTTGGCTGAACGCCGCGGGACATTTGCTGCACTGGTACGGCCGCTCGCCCGTGTGCGTTCGGATGTGGCTCTTGAGGATTGAGTTGCGCTGTGAAGAAAAGAAAAACCCGCGAGTTTTATTTTTCACCCACTTCAAAAAAGGAGGAGGACATCAATTTGACTGATAGTTATTTGTAGATCGATTAGAAAATAATTTTCGCTAAAATAGAGGTTATACCTTCTAGTTGGTCTCATTGTTGCCAAGTTGGGATCTTATGATGGGATCTTGGTGCAATCGAGGGAAACTCTAACATTTTGAAGACGTGTATAGTGTTTTTTACTAGGATCTTAATGTTGACGTGTTGTTACATCTGATAGTAAATATTTAAAAAAGTTTAAACCGACTTCAAAACCAAGCGTTTAGGATTTCCTCCATCAGCTCAGCCCCCACACAATGTTGACTATCAGATGCAACAACACGTCAACTTTAACATTCTAGTAAAAAACACTATACGTGCCTTTAAAATTTGAGGGTTTCCCTCGATTGCACCAAGATCCCATCATCAGGTCCCAATTTGACAACAATGGCACCAATTAGAAAATATAACCTCTGGTTAGGCAAAAAAAAATTAAATCGGTTTACAAATTACTTTGATATGAGGTAACACAGTCACAATAAAAAGGGAAGAAACATACAGTCGGATTGATAACCTCCTCCTTTTTTGAATTTTGTTAAAAAAAGTTTTTTTTTTTGTTCTAATAGTGTTTTGTCACTGTACAAACTTTATATTGTATGTAGAGAACAATATTTTCATCATCAATATTTTCTCGGATCTGGGTGTTGTGGTACCACCGTTGTTTTCGATTTCCATAACACAAGTGCTTTAGCTACTTAGCTTGGGATCGGAGCAATGTATGTGATGTTGTCAAATATTAATTTGTTCTAGCAGTTTACTTCGTCTTTACACGCATGAATATCAAAATATAATTAATGCCTATTCGCTATTCCAAAGTCTAAGCTATTCACAGTGTGCTAAATAGGTGGTGGAGGAACTCGGATCGATGACAGCGCTCGTAGTGACCATAAAATTGACAACGTTGGCAGAGTTATGTTATTTTAGAACAAAATTTGCGTTGAAGTGCATACAATTTTATTAATAAATATGGAATAACGTAATTGAATAGATAGAATAAACAGATAATACAATATTTGATTAAAATAACATTGGTTTAACTACTTTTGGTAATGAAAGCCAGCCATTTGTCATTTCAACGTCCTGTGTGATTGTGTGATTTGGCACTCTTGACAATGACGACCCGTCTGGTGTAGTGGTCGAGAAATCGCCTACTACGCAGCGGGTGCGGGTTCGATCCCCGCACAATACAAACATTTGTGTGCATGAACATGTCTGTTTGTATTGGTCTGGGTGTTTTCTATGTATATCATATATGTATTTACAAACAAAAAGTATTTAATTATTATATCCGTTGTCTGGCACCCATAACACAAGCTTTGAGTAGCTTACTTTGGGACTAGATGGCGATGTGTGGGAATGTCCAAAGGATATTTATTTATTTTTATTTACTCTTATAGTTTCTGTTTGTAACTCGAAAGAAAAGCTATTATAAGTATTTTTTTTGTCACTGAACGTTCTAAATTTTTATAAACTCTGTTATTTTGTATCTAAGATTGTGCTTTAATATGTTTTTCATAATAGTTCATCATGTAATATGTAGGTACCTTTAGTTACGAAGAGCGGCACTCCCTGTCACGAGTGTTTCAAACTCAAAAGGAAGAACCAACCCATGTTGTCATTTAAACTAAAATAAAGCAATAAAGAATTTTGTATTTGTATTTGTATAACGTCCGCCAATAGTTTGTGGCGCTGGCGTCGCTCACAGACAGTTATGTTTCTGGCCTGCCTTTGGTTTGTTCTGAGACAATACTAAAACAATACTTACATCGAAAACCTTATCGCAGAGTTTACAAGGAAACTTCATAGGCCTCTTGTAGCCTTCGTGTACAAGCCGTTTGTGTTCTGTCAAAGACCACATATTCACGTACGCCTGTGGATAACGACCAAAGATTAATAAAAATTTTCAAATCTTCTATATACATAAAAATGAATTGCTGTTCGTTAGTGTCGCTTAAACTATATTTGATACGTAAAATTTTCACGCAAACTATTCTCACAAAAAAATCTTTTAAAACCAAATCGCAGATCCATAAACGGTCACTGAGAAGCAGGGCTTGAAACCGGTTCAAGATTTACCGGTATTATTACGGTTAAACCGGTTTTATCGTAAAATTCCGTTCCGGAGCGGAACCATATAAGAGCGATACTGTGAACCTAAATAAACTGGTTAATTCGTAGCCGTTCGCGACGATCGCAACGCGTCTTGTTTTTAGACAAAATTTACTTCAAAAGATGTTAAACTAATTATCAGACGCTTCAGAATTATTTCTATTGCCATTATATTGTTGAATATTATAATTAAAAGTTACAAAAATAATTTGAAGAAATACGTACTGATCCACTGTACGTATCTGATAGGATATATCAACAAAATACGTTTTATTGAAAAAAAACAAACGTCAATGCGCTCACCGCACGCAGATCTTAACGAATTTGAGGTGGTTGTCCTCGCTGAACGAAAAGTTAAACCGGTTAATCCCTCAAGCGTATGTGAACGAGACACAATGCAAATTCTATTGTTATGCGGTTGCCTGCAACCGCCCGGGTGTTGAAGCATTAATGAAAAATACCCATATTTTTCCGAACCGGTTTAAAAACCGGTTCAAAGGAACATAACCTTTTTCAAAAAGTTCCACCGGTTCAGAAAAAATACCGGTTTCCAAGCCCTGCTGAGAAGACCTAACGACGTTCAACTAATATCACCCCGGACAAATTATGGCAAAAAAAAACAATGTTCGAAGGCGCTCAATTATTTAATAAATTGCCCGAGGATATAAAAAATACAAAATCATTCCATTCATACAAAGCTAAATTGAAACGTTACTTTTTGGACCACTATTCGAGTTTACATGATTTTATACAATTTCTATCTAATGATGGCAATAGGTAATAAGTATGCTCAATTGCATTTTTTTAAAAAGACACGTAATTGGACCCGACTAGCTGACATGGGAGCGATTTTGTTTGTGTTCTTGTGGGTAATCAAAAAAAGAAATTGTCTGTTTGTGACCTTTATTATTTATTATTCATACCTACGTTAAATTCTGTAACATTGTTCCGTTTTTTTTTTTAAGTTCATAATGTATTTTTCTTGCAAGTGAATGTAATTCTTTTAGAGAATTAAATTTTGTTTCTTTGTCGCACCGCCCACAATCATTTCTGCTTAGCCCAAAGGCATGACTGGTAGAGAACGCCATATGGCGTTAAGTCCACCTTTTGAACAAAATTTTATTATTGTGCAATAAAGTATAAATAAAAAATATCTAAAACCAGAAAACTCGAGAACTGCTTGACTGATTTCGCTAATTTTGTTCTTAAAATATTTGTGGAAGTTCAGGGAAGGTTTGAAAGGTAAGAAAATTCACAACAGTCACGTTCGTGGTTCCGTGGCGCTGCTTTTCAGAGCAGGGCGACATCTGCCGGGTCAGCTAGTCAAATATATACCGGATTCAGAAAACTCACTAAAATGTATTTGGCTCTGAAGATTACGCGAATAATAATGTTGAGAATCCAACTCGGTTGAGTTCATAAAATTCTTTTCAACACACTTGCTCAAAACGACGTTTTTATTCCACCGATTTTTGGCTCATAATCATAGATATTAAACACGCGTGCTTTTTCAGTATATTATTGCACTAGTGCCTGTAGTTTATTAACCCGACCAATTTACATTCGTACCCTAGTAACAAGTCGTAGGTAAGAAGAAGAAGCGATACCATTTATTCGGGTTATACAATACTTTTACTTTAGCAACAAACAGTATTTATGCGAAAAATAACAATATCTACATAATTATTTCAATAAATGGTAAATCCAGATTAATTACTAAAAAATAGCTCAAATTCATTCAACATTTTCTGGAATTTGTGTTTTAAACACGAATTATTACATTTTTTATCTTGGCTTTTGGCCGATCTAGTACGCGCCTAAGCCTTGCGCGCGCATCGGTATCTCGGCAAGAAAAAAAAACAATGCGCTATTTTTCGTAAATAATAATTGTTGGCTTTGACGAATTTTGGATTAATAATGAAGTTTAATATTCATGAAAATGTCTACTTCAAGTGAAGAAAATGAAGAAAACTCATTATTAACTCCGCCGGACATACGTAACGAGGCGAAAAACGCGTGCGAAAGTCTTTGCCATTAAAAATCGAGTGAAAAGTATTTTTACTAACTGTTTTAATAATTAAAAACTTAATAAATGAAGAGTCTTGTTTTTTCCTCGCAAGTGTGTTGAAAAACGTCGTATGAAACACGTGTGCCTGAGACCATAATATACGCGGCTTTCTTATGGCGCCACTCGCTTTCGCTCGTGCGCACACAATATCGCCTTGTATATAATGGTCAACTTAGCACACTTGTATCATAATGTACTATTATTCTATCACCACATTCATGTATGATACAAATCAATATCCTTAACCACATTTATTCTTCAATCAATCGGGTCTGGTCAATACAGAAATCATAATTTTCTATATTGTCTCGGGTCTGGGTGTTGTGGTACCACCGTTGTGTCTGATTTCCATAACACAAGTGCAATTAGCTACTTACTTTGGAATCAGAGCATTGTATTTTTGAAGTAGCGATAACGTTAAGTTATAGAAATAGTAATAACGTTATCTGTTATTAGAATGAGTTATGATTACAACAGGGCTAACTGATTTAATTTAAATAGAAAAATCATCACACTACTCATTGAAATGAAAGCCTTAATTGATTTATTTCAAGCATATTTTATAAAAAATAAATGCCAGACGTTTCGAATGCTTTACAGCAGCCGTGGTCACAGGCAAGACTTAGGTGTTATTTTTCATTACATAAAAAAATTAAAACTTACCATCACTCATTAACATTATTTGACGTTCCTATTCACGCAGAAAGAGCTTACTGTGCCTTAAGATATTGCAGTATGTGATTCAGGTCTTCCACCAGGTTGGGATCCTATTCTTTCGAAGACCCGAGCAACATCACATACTGCAAGATCTCAAGACACAGAAAGCTCTTTCTGCGTTGATAGGAACGTCAAAAAATATTGATGAGTAATGGTAGTTTTCATTTTTCATGAAATGACAAAGCATTTGAAACGTCGGGCATATAGTTTGAATAAAATTTGCGCAAAATAAATCTGTAGTCTTTCATTTTAACTTGTAAGCCATTACTTTGAATAATTCATTGGCAGTGATTGGATAATCGGATCTATATTTACCTAAACTTGATTTTAGGCTAAGATAGTATGAAAGCGGCTTTTCAAAAAAAAAAATATTTTTTTACATAAATTCTGAGATTTCGGAAATGTGAAAATACTTTGTAACATGTTTGAAAATACTTCGATAAGCCAGATCCAGATCCCGCCCGTGCGCCAATTTTTGGTTTCTTATTTCATCTTTATGAACATAAAATATGACACTGTGAGTGTTAAAACATTCTAAACCATGAGTATTCGGAAGGCCACGATAGGACAATGTGAAAATTAACCCGCCATGGTAAAACAATGTTTGTAGACACTGATCTACGCAAATTATGCAACGACTCTAAATTAATTTGTAATTAATTTGTTTCTGCGTTATTTTAAACTGCTTGTGAATTTTTAAAGGCGGTTCATTTTTTATCGACTTCAAAAATTTAAAAATCAGATTTATTTCGTGGTTTTTAGTTGTTACTCATGACTCAAAAGTCCGTAGACAAACAGACGAACATACCTACTGATATAAAATATTTTCACACGTGCTCGGTATTCATAATAAATTAAATTTTTAAATTCCAATCACTTATATAGAATTTATAACCTTTTTTTAAAGGCGTTTTAAGACTTTGTAACGACCATCAATATAAAGACTGTCTCATTTCACGTATCAAAAAGAAAATGAGACATCAATTTAGGTTCAGGTTATGCTACATACACAGAATTATCGAGTCTAAAAACTGATATTTGTTTACCTTTTCACATTTATCACACTGGAACGGTTTGATGTTGAGGTGTATCCTATTCATATGCCTGGTTAGGTCTCTTCTTATGGAGAATCGCTTGTCACAGTGCTGGCATGGTAACCTGTGAATAAATTACATTATTACTAAGTAAGAACTATACTGTACTCTGATTTTTAGGGTTCCGTAGCCGAATGGCAAAAAACGGAACCCTTATAGTTTCCTCAAGTCTGTCTGTCTGTCTTCTGTCTATCTGTCTGTCTTTCCGTCCGTATGTCACAGTCACTTTATTCTGTACCTATAAGCATCACACTGTTGAAATTTGGTAGGAAGGTGTATCCTGTTAGCCGCTTTTCGATTTTTATATAAAAAATAATGATATTTAAGGGGGGCTCCCATACATGAAACTAAAACCGGAAAAATTTTTTTACTCAAACTTATGCGTGTGGGGTATGTATAGATAGGTTATTAAAATGACATTTAGGTTCCTATAACCATTTTCTTTTAAAGTCTAACGTTTGAGAGATACACGCTTCCAAAGTGGTAAAATGCCCCCCCCCCCCCCCCCATCTAACTTCTAAACTAAGCGAGTGTAAATTTTGAAAAAAATACGTTATGTAGATCTTAACAAATACTTTCAACGAAAATTGGTTTAAACGAGATCGAACTAGCCGTTTTTAAGATATAGCTCATTTTCAAAAACCGCCAACATAACTTTGTTCTTCATACAAACACTATGAAAAACAAAGTTATATTTGCTGTCAACAAAATATTGTGGTATTTTAGCTAAGTGAATACCTTAAATCAGTTCAAGTTGGCACGAAACCCTCAGTACGCGAGTCCGACTCACACTTAGCCGGTTTTTTAATTAGATAGACCAAAATGCCACTTGGTGGGATGTCACTTTTTCGTGTTAAAATAGTGCTACTTCATCTGTTTTTCTTCTTTCGGCCTAATTTGCAAAAAGCCGTTATAAAATTTCAAATAGGTTATTAATGACTATAAGCGCAATCAGTCCAGCCGTTCATGTGTTATGTAGTGGCCAAGGGAAATATGGATTCATTTTATAGACATATATTATATATTCATAATTGCGATTACTTTCACAAAATGTACTGTAGTGTTTTGGTTCCTCTATCATAACTAACTGTTAAATATTTGTAAAAAAATGAAAAAAAAATTAAAATTACTTTAAATTCAGCAGGGTCAAGCAAGGTTTAATTCTTTGTCTGACACAGTGGCTTTTTACAAGTGCAATTTGTTTTACTTTATTTATATTGATCGAAATTTACTTACGGTAGTTCTGCATAGTTGATATGTCGCGATGCCGTTTTCAAGTGATGTTGCAATATTGCATCCGATTTGAAAGTCCTTAAAAACAAAAGTGAAAGCTTTATAAAGATGGGGACTATCAGAACTCGTAAGGATTTTTTATTAAGGCGCTACCCGGATTTTTAACGCGCACACTAGCGCCACTTTAGTAGAAAAATCATAACTCGTTCAATAAAAGACTAATCGAAAATCTGATTGATGCGATTGTAGCTCTGGTTATGTGGTTTACATACAAAGTTTAACTTCAATAGAAAAAATGCCAAAAGTGGCCATATTTAGCCGTTTTTCTAACTCTGAAACTACTTTAGAAACAATTGAAACGTACTAAATAAACTATAGAACCTGTACTAATATCGTGTTTACCAGATTTTTGATTGGTCTTTTATTTAACGAGTTATGATTTTTCTACTAAAGTGGCGCTAGTGTGCGCGTTTAAAATCCGGGTAGCGCCTTAATATGAAATGCGTTCGGTCTTGTCTCCAGACTAGACCAGTAAGCCTAACATGCACGCCCCAATACCGTTTATCGCGTCGATAAAATAATTTTGTTTCCTAAACAACATGTTTTGACACATATTTTTCACTTGTATATCAATCCTTTTTGCTTTTTAAAACAAATAAATACAACAAAATAACTAAAAACCCTTTATAAAATGATAAAAAAGACGTTTGAAATTTATCGATAAATGACAAATAGGCGCGCAACGACGATGGAGCGTCCCCAGATCATTCATGGGTTATCATCAGTGATCGGATAATTGGATGCATATGGAGGCAGCTTCTAATTTTTTTTTTATATATGAATCCCGGTATTCTAGAAAATTCAGAAAAGCTAAAATAGTTTGTTACATGGTGAGGAAACAGTCTTTATAACGTGTAGTATTTATCTTTAAAAAGCAGGACACCAGGATTACAGATTATTAATGTTCTATTTAAATTAAAAACACTAAAGGTTTCGATTCATATATTTCGGTCATTTTTAACCGTCTTCAAAAAAGGAGGAGGTTATCAATTCGACTGTATGTTTTTTTTTTGTGTCTATGTTACCTCATATCTCAGTCGTTAGTCGACCGATTCGTTTTTTTTTCAAAAAAGTGAAAACCGACTCCAAAACTAAATTGCACTAAAAACTCTTGACCATTGAAAGGAAAGGAATCCATCACATAATGTAAATGTTGATTATTATTACAAATAACAAGATTTTCCATATACAGGATGGCCCGAACTGTAACGTATTTTTTTTAATTCTATTCTTCACATCCATGTCTATCAAAATATACCATATTTATGAAGCTAAATTGTTGTAGTTTTCGAGGTTTTTTTTTTTCATTTTTTTGGAATCCTTTGTTAATAAAGTTTTACCTAGCTCATAAATGTATCTCATTAAATTAAATTTATAAGGATCATAATGCAATAAAAAAACGACATAGCACCATAAAAAGCGGAGGAGTTATTTGTTTAAAAATTCCGATCTAAAAATATCAATATTCCGAAAACTACGAAAATTCGGCTGACATACATAAAGCATATTTGGATAGTCTATTGAATGAAAGGAATCCTAAAAAAAATAGGACGTCTGTATTTGGATCAACCTGTATTGCCTAGTTTTTTTTTTTTTGTTTAATTATCTATTTGTATATGTATCAAAATCTGCCGCACTCACTTGTCGCACTCGACGCAATAGTAGTCGCGGCTGGAGGAGTGCTTCATCGCGTGTATCTTGAGGTGCGACGGCGACTTGAACGACTTGTCGCAATCGGCGCACACGTACCGTTTGGCCGTTTGCACTGATGACACTTCTTTCGGATGCTTGCTGTAACATTTATAGTACATTAAATAAATAAATAAATATAAATATCCTTTGGACATTCCCACACAGCGCCATCTAGTCCCAAAGTAAGCTACTCAAAACTTGTGTTATGGGTGCCAGACAACGGATATTATACTTAAATACTTTTTGTTTGTAAATACATACATGATATACATTGAAAACACCCAGACCAATACAAACAGACATGTTCATGCACACAAATGTTTGTATTGTGCGGGGATCGAACCCCGAACATTATGATACAAGTGTGCTAAGTTGACCATTACATACAAGGCGATATTGTGTGCGCACGAGCGATAGCAAGTGCGCCATAAGAAAGCCTCGTATATTATGGTCACAGGCACACGTGTTTCATACGTTTTTCAACACACTTGCGAGAAAAAAACACAAATTACAGAAAATTTTGAATGAATTTGAGCAATTTTTCGTAATTAAGTTGGATTAACCATTTATTGAAATAAATATGTAGATACTGTTATTTTTCGCATAATTACTGTGTGTGTCTAAAATAAAAGTTATAACGGGACTAAATTATATCGCTTCTTCTTCTTACTTACGACTTGGTACTAGGGTACAAATGTAAATTGGTCGGGTTAATAAACTAAAGGCACTCGTTCAATAATATACTGAAAAAGCACGCGTGTTTAATATGATTATGAGCCAAAAATCGGTGGAATAAAAACGTCATTTTGAGCAAGTGTGTTGAAAATATATATATCACGCCAAATGCAATGATTTTTAATTTGTTAAATTCTTTATCGTCAGGTATACTATTAAAGTAACGAAATTTACGAGGACGGGGGGGGGGGGGGGGGGGGGGTATCTAACATTGCCAGACCCTTTAGTATAATATGCATAAATGTAAGAAATAAGGAAAAACAGCGGTTGGTATTCGCTGTGCGCTTGCAGTGAACAAAAAAAAAACTTCGGGAGACATCTGTCACCAGCAATTTTTATACAAAATTTACGTATCCGTGCATTAAATAAAAAATAAAATAAAATAAAATATGTTTATTTCGGACTAGGGTCCATATAGTGTTAGTAACAAAGAAAGCTTAAAAACTATGTTAGTACAGTAAAATTAAATTTAAATTGATTGATTTAATTAAAATTAAAATTATTATAGACAATTTTAGTGTCTTTGACGAGATGGACGCGTGTCCAGTGCTGCATAACAGCACTGTCCGCGTCCAGTCTCGCCGCGACCACCTTCAAGAGGCTGTTGGCGCTGTCCCGCACTCGCTGCAGCAAGGACGCGACCTGTTTCCTAATAATGGCCGACAGGCTATCTACTTCAGCTGCTGCTAGCATCTGGGATGCGCTGCAGTGACGTGGCAGCCCCATCAGCCCCCTGAATGCATTGTTATATTGGATGCGAAGGACACCGTATGCTCTTTGGGTATAATTCGTCCAAAGGCTGCACGTGTAAAGTGAGTGGCAGTAAGCTTTAAAAAGCGCTATTTTATCATTTTTGGTGCAACGTACAAACCTTCGGGACAGCATATTAGCCCTGATACACAGTGCCCTCCGCTCCCTCTCAATGTCAAGATCATTCTTGAGTGCCTCTGTGACCCAATGTCCCAGGTACTTGAAGCTCTGGACTTGTTTTAAAGGAGTGCCATTAAGTTTAATTGGCGGCACGATATACGTCTTATTTTTAGCCTTAAAAACCAGCAGTTCGCTTTTAGACACATTGTACCTGAGACCATGTGCCTCCACATAACCCTCACAGATAGCAATCAGTTTCTTGAGAGTACTGATCGAAGGGCACAGTAGCACCATGTCGTCTGCGTAGCTTATGTTGCATTATAATGTAGATAACGTAATTGAATAGAATAAATTAATAATACAATGTTTAATTGAGATGACTTTAGTATTATTACTTTCTATGATTAAAGCCAGCCAATCGTCATTTGAAAGTCCTCCAATAGTTTTTAGCGCTGTCGTTGCGCACGGTTCCAATAGTGTACTTCTTTATTGAAGCAGAATTAATTCACATGAAATAATTCGTATTACAATTAAATGAAAATCTACTAAAGCTTTCTCACTGAATGAAAAGCTTCTTTGGCCTACCGGAATGCTACTGAATACTTTGGTCGACTACATTGGAATCCAAACTTTAGTTACAACAGCCTTGGTCACGAGCCAACTGGTGGATCGCGGCAGCATCGCCTTGTTGCCTAAACGGCGAGCAGTGATTAAGATAAACTCATTTTAGTATTTCGTGTTTAGACCAGTCATATGTAATGCTAATTTCACCAGACTTTCCATCCACTCACATTTCAATAATAGCTTCAACTTGTGCATTCCTCATTAAATCCCTTTTTCACTCGCTCTTGTCTTTTACCTCTTACCTTACGTTCCGTTCCACGACAATTGACAACATTTCAAAATTTACATATGCTCATTTTTGTTTTTTTCCTGAAAGAACTTCAAAAATTAAGGTACCCATATTTTTTCGTTTTCATTTCTTTTCAGTATTTTCCCTAATACTAATTATTTAAAAACTCACCATTCTAAAAGAGTGTAAGTATATGAGGTTGGGTGTTACGAGGTCACATCTTTGCTATATTCGATAAAAAAATATCTGACGTTTATAGTGTTGTGGTCTGTAGCAATTGCAAAATTATGATTTCGATATCAATGGTATAATATCCATTAAGTATTTAATTTCACTTTAGTATGTAACATTACGTAGTTTAAGTTATGCAAACAAAGCTAACGAAGCATCCTTTATTATTAAATATTATTATGATGTCTGAAAATTACTCAAAAATTTTCTCATAACTACAAATATCAATCATATTTCGAATGAGGAATTATGATAACTATTTCGTATCTGAACTAAAACAATCATTTGCATGCAAAATGTATTTTTTTAAATAAATTAACTTTTTATTATTTTATTTAATTTAATCTTCAATTTGCCATATCGCAATTTATTGATAATGTCCAATTCAACACCGGAAACAACAACAACACTAAATGTCAAAGTGATAGCTGACAGCAAGCTCGAAGTACAACAGCTTATTTTTTTCTGCATGAAATGTCATTGCAAAGGCGAAACCTTTGAAATTCCAACTTCCATGTTCTTTTCAGTCTTTTTCATTTAACTTTAAAAATGAAGCGTATAAAAATCTGAAAAAAGGTTTAACGTGTTTAAAATCGCTAAGTCTTGAAATCTTTTTTGTTTTTTCATATCTTTACAAAAATGAAATGTTTTCAATTATCGTACATAAGTTAGTTGCAAGCGTACTCACTGTATCATGTGCGCCTTGAGACCGTCGCGCGTTGCGTACGTGTGGTCGCAGTACGCGCAAACCGCGCGGCGCCGCGACGGAGCGTGCGCGTACCAAACGTGCTTGCGCAGCGAGCCGCTGCGACTGCGCACGACAGATGCAAACGGTTATACGCAGTTTTTTTTAAAATACAATTTTAACATCTTCGGCTCTACGCCATACAGACTATTATTTAGTGAATTTTCATTAAATGAAATAAGAAACCAATAACTTTAAAAAAAGTAAAAACCAACTTCAAAACCAAAATGCACTAAAAAGTCTTAACTAAACTCTTGACTATTGAAAGGAAAGGAACCCATTTTAGGCAAACAATTTATTTTTGGAGTCGGTGCTGTGGTAGTTGATGCTTGATGGTCAAAGTGATGGCGACCTCTTGGCTTACCGGGCGAAACGCTCTACCAATTGAGCTACCGTGCTGTCAGTCCGACCTTGCGAAATTTGTGGTCTCCTATGGATACGTCATTGCGTGACGCTTAGCGCCATCTAGTTTATGAAACAAAAGGCGATAAATTCAGCTTGAAAATTGATGACGCTTCGCTATTTAGAATGTTTTTGAGGTTGCTGGTTCAAGTCATGCCCGTGTGCAAATTTTTGGTTTCTTATTTCATCTTTATAAATATAAAATATGACTGTGAGTGTTAAAAACATTCTAAACCATTAGATAGCGAAGCGTCATGAATTTCCAAGTTGAATTTATTCTGTAAAAAATAACTGCTTGACCCACTGTTGCATAAACAGACGGGTAGATGGCGCTAAAAACGTCACGCATAATGACGTATCGATAAGAAACCACAAATTTTGCAAGGTCGGACTGACAGCACGGTAGCTCAATTGGTAGAGCGTTTGGCCCGGTCAGCCAAAATGTTGCTGGTTCAAATCCCGCCCGTGCGCATTTTTTTGTTTCTTATTTCATCTTTATGAATATAAAATATGACAATTTGAGTGTAAAAAATACTCTAAACCAACCTGAACATGTGAACTTCTAAACTAAGCGAGTGTAACTTTAAAAAAAATAATATAATGTAGATCTTAACAAATACTTTCAACGAAAATTTGTTTGAACGAGTTCGAACTAGTAGTTTTTGAGATATAGCACATTTTTAACAACCGCCAACATAACTTTGTACTTCATACAAACACTATGAAAAACAAAGTTATGTTTGCTGTCAACAAAATATTGTGGTATTTTAGCTAAGTGGATTCCCTAATTCTGGTAAAATTGGCACGGAACCCTCAGTGCTCGAGTCCGACTCGCACTTAGCCGGGTTTTTTTTACTAGACCGTTCGGACACTGACCGACACCTACACGTGCCGTACAGTGTTTCAGCGCCGGAAAAATACGCTCTCACTGCATAAAACAGTGAGACAGAACCTTTCAGTGTCAACCCTTTCAGTGGGCATCGTATCGTGTTGCTTTTCGTGCCTGATACGCTCTTAGCACAGTCATGATATGAAAAGTCATGAAAGTCATTTATCTTTGCAAATAGACTTACTGAGGGCACTTACTGACTTGACTTACTGACTTCAATATAAACCCTATCACAGTTTCGGGACAATGGTGGGCTAGTGCTGAGATGAAGCTGCGCAACAAACTCAGTCACTGTTGTCAAAGCCTTTTTTAAAAATATTACAATTATTGTGTTCGTACAGTAGCCAGCACATCAAGTTACCCACTTTTCTTGCAAACTAGCCCTTATTACAACGGCATAAGACACCGCAGTGTTTACCTTGACGTGCTGTTGTCCGTACAAAGTAGACCATACATAGTTATCGTTCATATTATAATCATCTAGTTTTTAAAATCCTTGACTCATTAAGTAGTCTTTTATGATCTATTTGAATTTATCTAAGAGTAATTCAGTTATAATTTAAGGGTAATTTATTAAAGAAAGTAATACATTATCCAATAAATGATTTACCTACTGAAGTCTGAAGTTTGGAACGGTAATTATATCCCTGTGTCTGATATTGAAATCGTGCAATCAGTTTTTAAAAAAACAAAAACAAATGCAATTTTTTACGAATATAAATCAGATTTTCATATATTATCTGTGAATTCACTGTATCTTAACCTCTTTAAACAATTCCTTTTAAAAGTCAGTCAATAGTCTTATCTGTCTTACAGCAAAGGCAGCCGAAACGAGTTTCCCTGATTTGTTACGGTGCAGTGGGTCAATACCTTTAATGTACTCACCTGAACACCTTAGTGCATTGCGGACACTGATACCGGCTCTCGTCTTGCAAATGCACCGAGTTGTAATGGTCAACCACAGTCCGTCTGCATATCCGAGCGTACTCGCACTCAGTGCATTTAGATCTTCTGTGAATAAATATACATACTAACATTATTGGGATTACATTTAAAAGTAAACTACATAACTTTTGTTAAATACAGTGTAAACTCTTTACTAAATCATTCGTTATAACGGAAATCTATTCGTTATAACGGAAATCTTTTTGTAACGAAGTAATTTGTTTAATTTAGCTGGTTTGAAGATGAAAATATTATGTATTATATCATTATAATTATTATCTTCGTTATACAATGTGTTAATTTTACACTTGATCAAACTTTCAAAAAGTGCTCTACTCACGGTTTTGAATAACTTTTACTATGGGACCAACTTCAAAATCGAGAAAAAAATCAGATGTTCCATACATTTCCTCCGAGATGAAATGAGTTTTTGTATGGAACAGCAGATTTTTTTCAAAACCACCATTAGAGCACTCCCAACAAAAGCGAAATCCGTATAACAAAAGCGAAAACTCGGTCACTAGAAATTAGTTAAAATATTCCTAATTAGTTAAAATGTCAAGAGAGCAATCTCACAACATAATGAAGTGACGCAGCCTACGTGTTAAAATAAAACATTAGCAAAATTCAACAGGCTTGCCAATGCGTCGGTGGCCGAGTTTTATTGGCATGCGCCTAGATAGCGTAAGACATAGGGTTCGATTTCTTGTCTGACACAGTAACTTTTACTGTGTAAGAAGGTAACAGATATTAAAAATAATATTTCATACATACACATGATGGTATCTTTGGTGACTGAGCAGTTTCTCTTCAGATGGCATCCGTTGCTTGCAGATATCACATTCAAAATCGCCATTTGCCTAAAAATTTTAATATCTTTCATTTACATATTCCGTAATCATATCATAATCTACTAATATACTACATACCCCTTATTCATAAAAACGCAAACAGTCTAATAAACCTATTTTAACTATTACACTGTTTTGTCTCGTTTTTTCTTGGAGCTGTCATCATTTGACAGAAAGTGACAAAACAGTATAATAGCTAGAATTGGTTTATTTGACTGTTTGAGTTATTATGAACAAGAGTATCTATATATTAAAAATGAATTGCTGTTCGTTCGTCTCACTAAAACTCGAGAACGGCTGAACGGATTTATCTTATATTAGTCTTGAAATGTTCGTGGAGGTCTAGGGAAGGTTTAAAAGGCGAGAAAAAATCGAAAAACGCGCGGACGAAGTCGCGGGGGACCACTAGTAATTTTATAAAGCTGAAGAGTTTGTTTGCTTGTTTGAAAGCGTTAATTTTAGGAACTACTAGAGGATAGCTTATTTATCGAGAAAGGCTTTAGGCTATTAAACATCACGCTGTGACGTGAGGGGAGGGAGCAAACGCAAAACGCGCGGACGAAGTCGCAGGGGAACGCCAGTGGTTTCTATAAAATAGTTGAAATCCTTCGCGATTTGATGTTGTAGAGCCTATCTACAGGGTGTAACAAAAAGGCGAAATAATATTTAAGGGTATGTATGTCTGTAATGTGAACATTAAGTAGTAAAAGTTTTAGTAAAAAATAAACAACTTTTTTCTACCATACTAAGTAAATAAATTGTTTTTTAACCGAAAGTGTTGACAACCCTGAACCTGCGGTCATTCGTTAGCAAACCCCCGCCCGCACCCCGCCCGCCGCACGATCAGCTGATGCGCGGACGCTGCGCGCCGCGACGCGCTGCTTTCTTACAGCCCGCCCACCCAAAACGACCTAAGTACCTACCTATCTTAGCTCTGATGGGAATGGGACTGAATGATAACAACGATAATCAGATTAATGCATTTATTTGCAAAATTAATAAGAGAATAAAAAATATTCAGGTAGAAACATTTCTTTTTTAAAAGTATTTACAGAAAACAGTTATTAATGTTTAGGACAATAACACCAACTATGAATTTTACTTACATTTACAAAGAACAACACACTTATTTGCTGTACCTCATAATTTTACCCAGCAAATAAAGAGATTTTACCAGAAACACCTTTTGAATATTTTTCCGGCCATCGGTGATTTTACCGAATAAACTACATGTTTTAGTAATTTACTCGACATCGAAGTCGGTCACAAATAACCAGTCACTAACACAACGCTAATAATCAAAACGGGAACAAATTCTCTAATGATAAGTTCATAGGTACAACGAAACTAATATGTATGAAGTAGGTAATTATTTGATGGTTAATAATTAGTACTCACTGTAAAAATCTACACAACATAACTACGACATAATTTGCTAACTAGTAATATTTTTATTGTATTAAACAAACATCAAATTTATTTCGTTGTATGATCTGTTTTGTGTTACATAGGTACTACCAACACTTTGTGCACATAGCTTCACTACAAACGTAATGACTTTTAGGAAGTTTCCCTTATTATCACTTTTAAAAAGCCTACATATTATTATTATTCTTTTACAAAAATGGCTCAAAATGTCTGCCACCGTGCTCAATGCAAGCTGCGACTCTGCGGTTCATCGATATCCTCACGTTTTGCAGCATCTGAGGCGTAATGGCTTGAAACGCTAGGTTTATTTTATTTCGCATTTCGTCAGCACTATTGCACTCCACTGCGTATGCTTGGTTTTTCACGTAGCCCCACAAAAAAAAGTCCATAGCGGTAAGGTCGGGCGAACGGGCAGGCCACTGCACTGGACCCCCTCTGCCACTGAGCACCATATAACCGTCGAGATATTCCCGGACGCGGCGCGCGTAGTGCGCTGGTGCACCGTCGTGCTGGTAAACAATACTCCGGTACACTGACAGCGGCAAATCTTCTAGGTAATCCTCAACGTCGTCGGTCAATAGCTCCAAATACCTGTCAGCATTTAGGCTGCTCGGTGAAAACTTCGGTCCGAGGATACGATCCCCAAGGATCCCAGCCCAAACGTTGATCCGCCATTGGTGCTGAAAGTTACTTTCACTCGCGGCGTGAGGGTTTACATGAGCCAAAACGTGCTCATTATGTAAATTTGAGATGCCGCCCCGGGTGAATGACGCCTCGTCCGTCCACAGTACATTTTCACCGAAACTGGCGTCTTCTTCAATCCGGCTTCGGTACTACTCACAAAGTGTGACCCTTGGACCGAAGTCCGCTGGGGTCAACTCCTGAACTCGAGAGAAATGGTACGGATGTAATCCATCAGACCGCAGCGTACGCCAGACCGTCATGTGATTCACATTGAACGCTGCCGAGGCTCGACGTGTGCTTGTTCGTGGATCACGTTCGAAATGCGACAAAATTTGGGTCTCCAGGTCTGACTGCTCCCATGTGCTTGGACGACCTTCATTTGCAGGCGGTCTAAACGAGCCAGTGCTCTGCAGCCGGAGACACAGGTTCCTGAAGCAGGTGTATGAAGGTAAACGCCGCTGCTCCGCGAGGGGCCTGCCTTCGATGAACCGCTGACGATACAACTCGCGAGCACCATTGATGCTCCCGAAAGAAGCGCCCACGCATAAAATCATTTCATAGTATTCACTATTTGAATACGAAGAATGTCCTTCACGAGACATACTGATCGAAATCGGAGATCGAAATTCGGAAAATTTGGATAGCGACTGCGCAACTAGAACGAATACGAGCAACTAAAAAAACATTAGAAGATTGTAGAAAAAAAGGAGGGACATTTCACAGGGTTCGATGTAAGTAATGGAAAAAACCCCTAACATAAATTAAAGTTTCACTACTATTTTAAAGAAATTAGGAATATCAAAACTTATTTTAAGTTAAACAAACAAATAACTTAAGTTATCAAATACATTTTTTTTACTAAAAAATTTTCGAAAATGTCTTAAATTTTATCTTTTCGAATATGCGGATCCCGCAATATTTTTAAATATTTCCGGGAGGCGGGGCTAAGGCGTAGGTGATAGTCACGCGACAAGATATTATTGGCTTAACGCATCTTTGCAATTTTTTTCGGAACGATTACTGATTGGTTCGGCGCACTTTGACTTTTGACTTAAAGGCGCCGCAGTCCACGTGGACTGCATTGTTTGGTCAATCTATACTAATATTATAAAGCTGAAGAGTTTGTTTGTTTCTTTGTTTGTTTGTTTGTTTGTTTGTTTGTTTGAACGCGCTAATCTCAAAAACTACTGGCCCGATTCGAATTTTTTTTTTTACGTTGGATAGTCCATTTATCGCGAAAGGCTTTAGGCTATAAAACATAAAGATACGACTCATAAGACCACAGCAGAAATGAAAAATGTTGCGAAAACGGGAGAAAGATATTCCTTTTGAGAGCTTCCGCTGCATACGCTGCGGAAACCGCTTAAGTTACACAAAAAACATGTATGACAGGATTGTTCAGCATTAAGAGTTCTATAATAAAGTCCGCGACAGCATATGTCTATCTTTTATGGTTGACTTACTACAACCTTTTTTATGTTAATAAATTTGTAAAAAAATAATGCATTATTTTTAGAGGTGTATTATACACACAGGTATTAATTCTTATCAAAATAAATACATTCATCATCACGAGCATTTCGTTTAGAACAAAGTTGCCCTTTATATCATTTGATTTTAATAAATATCTTAGGAGCTATCACAGTTTTAACATAACTCCGCACCAAAATAATGTTCGCAGCTTATGTACAACGTGCGCTTGCGCTAATATATTATAAAGCTGAAGAGTTTGTTTGTTTGAACGCGTTTATATCAGGAACTGCTGGACCGATTTGAAAAATATTTCTGTGTTGGATAGCTTATTTATCGAGAAAGGCTTAAGGATATAAAACATGACGCTGCGACGGGAGGGGAGGGAGCAAACTCAAAACGCGCGGACGAAGTCGCGGGGGACCGCTAGTGATAAAATAAGTGCAGAGGAGCCACTGATTTAAAACTAGTGGTAGAATGTATTTGCCGAGGTACTGCTGTTGTGAAATTGTAATATTATTTTTAGTTGTCTCTCTAACTTATTGTTTTTATTTCTTAATTATTATTTCCAAGTCTAAACGAATAAAATAACGAAACCAAAACAATAGCGTAGCAGATTTATTCAGACGAAGTAACAAACGTATTATCTGTCGCTAGCCATCTAGCGGCAGATACTACGTTATGCGGCGTTATGCGCCATTAGTTCGCGGTAGTGTCCGATATCACGCGGTAGGTCAAGTAGTCGAGGTAATTTTGTCATATTGGTGGTGGTAACGGTAGAGCGAATGAATGAAATCATTAAGGATGTTGATCAGTACTAAGTCATGCAGCACCAGAATTTCGAATAAAGCCCATCTACGACTTTAAACGCTTCATGATAACTCATAATCTCAAATATCGTCTTAAAGTTGTTTTATTAGGTAATGTTCAATAATCAATTCTTCATCAGTAATAACATCTTAGCGTTGCAACACAGCGAGAAACCGAAACAATTAAAACGACTAATTTATTGTTTATTGATTTATTAAATGATCATTGTGAAGATCACTGCACATTTTATGAAAGTTTCACTTCTGTTTCCTATTTAATCTCGAATTATGAGTTTGTTTACACCTAACAGCTGATATTTAGGGTTGTCACCGATAAGTTTTTGTTCAAACTTTAGCATCAATTAACTCAGTAATTTATACTCTCACGAGTTTCTGGTTTTGCATAGGAACTACACATTTACTACTCTACACGTCCTTTAAATTTTATTTCGCCTTTTTGTTACACCCTGTATAGCCTTCAACTATAAATAAACTGTGTAATACAAAAATATTTTTTCAAATTTAGCCGGAAGTTCTCGAGATTACAGCGTTCAAACACACAAAAAAAAACTCTTCAGCTTTATAATATTAGTACAGATAGTCCCGTTAGCAATCGTGTCTTAAGGCGCTACCCGGATTTTTAACGCGCACATTAGCGCCACTTTAGTAGAAAAATCATAACTCGTTAAATAAAAGACCAATCGAAAATCTGATTGATGCGATTGTAGCTCTGGTTATGTGGTTTAGATACAATGTTTAAATTCAATAAAACAGAGTTATCTGCAGTTACAGTTAACTCTAACTACAGTAAACTACTTTACAAACAATTTAAACGTACTAAATAAACCATAGAATCTGTACTACAATCGTGTCTACCAGATTTTTTATTGGTCTTGTATTTACCGAGTTATGATTTTAATCATACAGATGAAATAAGAAACCAAAAATTTCGCGCACGGGCGGGACTTGAAGCAGCAACCTTTTGGCTGACCGGGCCAAACGCTCTTACCAATTGAGCTACCGTGCTTGTCAGACCGACCCTGAGAAATTTGTGGTCTCTTATGGATACGTCATTGCGTGACGCCCGTGCGCAAAATTTTTGGTTTCTTATTTCATCTTTATGATTATAAAATATAACACTGTGAGTGTTAAAAACATTCTAAACCATGAGTTATGATTTTTCTACTAAAGTGGCGCTAGTGTGCGCGTTAAAAATCCGGGTAGCCCCTTAAGGCAATAATGTCTTGAGGAATATGCATGACTTAAAGGTGTCTGAGAAAGAATGATTTTAGCATTAAGTCCACCTTTTATACACTTTTACTTGTGCAATAGTTTTTAAATAAATATGCACCACGCTGGTTTCCCGCTGCTGTATCAGTAAGTAATGAATAAATATATTGGACACCAATCACATCCATTGCTCTGACATCTGTAACATCCATGATTTAGATGTTCATCACAAAAACATTATCGCCTTGCGGGATTCGAACCAGAGACCGCTGTTCAGTAGTCAGAAGCTAACCACTATATTTGGTGCCGTCAAAAGTATTGTATTAACAAACCTTATCATGTTTTTCCATGTGTTTCTCATAGCTAGCTTTAAAGGTGAACCCTTTGATACAATCTTCGCATTTGAACACACAATTCATATACTTCGGGTCCATTCTCATTTTAGCCCTTTCATCCATACATTCTTTTTTGGATATGTAAACAGTTACCGATTTGTTTTCTGAAATAACATTTGAAAAATTGAATTGATGCAATGTTGCGTCTATACTCCTACGGAAATGCTGCAAGCAACAGCAAATCAATAGATATTACTAACATAACTTATTAGGGTTCCATAGCCAAACTGCAAAAATGGTACCCTTATAGTTTCGTCAAGTCTGTCTGACTGTCTGTCCGTCCGTATGTCACAGCTGATTAATTCTGAAACTTGCAGCATTTCACAACAGCTAAAACTAGGTAAACAGGTGTATTGTGTCAACCGCTTTGTTGTCAATATTTTTTTTCTTGAACCTATGCATGTTGTCTATAGAAAGGTCTCTTAAAATTTCATGAAGGTTCCAAAAAACATTTTTTTCAAAAGTCTAACATTAGGGAGATAGATGCTCCCAAAGTGGTAATATGGACGTGTACCCCCCCTCTCTCTTACTTTCAAACCAAGCTAGTAAAAATTTTGAAAAAAGTACTTGATCATCTTTACAAAAAGTTTCAACAAAAATTGGTTTGAACTGGTAATTCGTAAGATATAGCAATTATTATACTGGTAGTTCGTAAGATATACATTTCCAACAACCGTAAATATAACTTTGTCCTTCATAAAAACACTATGAAAAACAAAGTCATTTTTGCTGTCAACAAAACATTGTGGTATTGTGGCTAAGTGGAAGTTAGTGGACCTTTAATTCAGTTCAAGTTAGCTCAGAACCATCAATGTACGAGTCCGACTCGCACATGGCCGTTTTTTTACAGCAATTATTAAAGTGGTGTCAAATAGTACTACCTATTGTCTTCTCATTTTTATCCAAGCATTTCTTCTTTCCTTTTTTCTCCTTAACTTTTTTCTTTGACAATTTCTTGTAACAATTGCCCCCTTCCTCTGACAGTAACTCCATCTTGATTTCAAATTCAGAGAAATCATTTTCCTCTTTCACTTCTTTGAATGGCTCTTGAAATTCTAGATAACAAATAAACACAATTAAAACTAACTTGTATCATCATAGGGTTGGTTGTACTTATGGCATCATGGCATGGCAGTTGCATAACTACAATTCATCATCATCAGAATCATCATTATCAGCGAAAGGATGTCCACTGCTAGCGGTCTGCATCCAGTTTGATCCTGCAATCTTAACAAGGTTGTCTTTCAATCTTGTCAGTGGACGTCCTACACTATCTGGAACTTTCCTGCCCCAAGGGCCATCAGATCTTTACGCTATGTGTTATTTTTAACTACAATCAATCCAGTATAATTTAACCCTGATGGTTGAAATAAATAATAATTTATTATTTATTATTATTTATTATTAACACTGAGCTTGAACACCGTCAGAACTGATTTTTTACACACTCATTGATGATGTAGGCCCAATAACAACTAACTGAAAAGTTCTCAGTTTTTTTGATTATTGACAAAGTTTCAGTAGGAGTGTGAGGTCACAAACTTGCAGTTTTCAAAGGGCCATCGTCATGAGCCTGTGTGCCAAAAATCTGATCTAACAAAGGTACCAAAACATGTCGCCAAAAAAATAACTGGACTGCAGTTTTAAAGATCATAAGTTTTGTAGATATAAGTATATCATTTTAAACATATTAAGCTCAGATGACGACGCAGATGTTAGATGCGAACTTCCAGATTAATCTAAATAATATCTTCTAGTATATATTTATTAAAATCTAGAATATAAGAATTCTTGGTTAGATGATAGTGAATCAATCTATATTTTAATATATATTTTTTCAGCTATAAAATTACAAACCATCATCATCAACAAACTCTCCTTCAAGGTGATCTAACGGCAAACCATCTTCTTCTTTCATTTCCAATTTTATTTCTACCTTTTTTGTTCTCCCTGATGTATTAATAACAGAAAATGTTTCTTCTTCATTTTCCAAGTCCATCCCGCTCAAATAAATGTTACCCAGATGGCAGCATTTCAAGTTAAGCAAGTTTTCATTTTGGTCTTTTAGGTATGAAGAGTCGATAGATTGCTGTGGATATGTAAATTCATTTTTTTAATTATGCTTATTTCTATCACATATAAAATAAATGCTTGTAATATAATAATGCACTGGATATTATGCACCAGGATTTAACATTATCTTATAAGTTTAAGAGTCTGATTTAAGGGTTTATTCAAAATACGTATGTGATCAACACTGGACATGAAGTGCACCCATAGACAACTGCTTAGCCACATATTAAAAAATCAGTTATGATGCCACAATACTTTGGCTAAATCTTTATATCCTTAAATAAAATTTCACTTGTAAAATGGCAGATGCCAGATGCAAATGGGAAACAAACTTTTTCTTCCTGGTACTTACATTATCATAGTTTTCCAATAACATTTGGTTGCTTTGCACATTTTGAATGAAAGCCTCAGATCTTTGTGCAATCCGTTGGCATATAACGCACAAAATTATAATATCAAGCTGAAAATTATCAATTTATTATGTTAAACAATAACACAAAACCACTTAGTGCGAAGTCACAGTGAAAAATGATAACCAAAGATGTACGTACGTAGTTATTGGCATTTAGTACAGTGACTGAATATCATAGTAAAAGTAAATATTTGGGCTTATTTTACCTGAAAAATGGATTTTAAGGTCTCATTTTGGACCCGATGTGTTCTTAGTATACTTTCATCGCTGCGAGTTAAACAGCCGAGACAAAACCGCAATTTCGCATTTTCTTCTTTTTCCTCCATAGTATAATAGTCCAATATTAGTTATTCCAACGCAAGAAGCTAAGAAATATGAATTTTCTCACAATAATCAAGAAAAACAACTTCTTCTTCTTCTTCTCTTTTATGGCTAATCAGTGTTTCCACTTTCGCCAGTGTCAAGTGTGAGCATTGTTTGTGCACTGTTTATGGGAGAATGATTAAGTGTGATTCTGCAATGTTAGTTTTAACCTACAACAAACAGAATTAAGACGACACAAATAAATAATAAATGTATTAAAATATCAACATACGGACGTAGACAGTCAGACAGAAGCAAGGAGGGAAGTGGGGATAGATAATGAGTAAGTGAAGAGGGCGTAGGATTTAAAGTTTAATTCTGTTGCGCATTATAAAATTAGTCAGTATTTCCAGGATTGGGGAATCAACTAGGCTGAGCAAAGAGGTAAAGTTACAAGGGCGGGGTATAGAGCTGGGTAAGTAGTCATATAAAGAAGAGCCAATTTTTGGGCAAGCGAAAAATATATGATCAGTGGAACCTTCATCTAAGCCGCATTCACAAAGAGAGCTATCTTTGACTTTTATTTTGGCGAGGTGGACAGGGGTACACGAGTGTCCTAAGCGTAGTCTACATATGGTAGAGAGAACAGGTTTCGGGAGGTTGGGGTATTTGAAAAACCAAGGCCTGTGTGGAATCTCTTTCTGGATGTTAAAGTAGAACTTTCCTGCTAGAAGTCTTGTATTCTTCCAATCTGTGTTCCAGGATAGGAAGAGATGGGAGTGGGCCAAGTTAGTGACATCATGGGAAAAATGCTTGTAATGTTCCATGGAGCCGATGGATATCGCATTTTTGGCACATGAGTCAACAGTCTCGTTGTCTGGAATACCGCTGTGGCTTGGGATCCAAGCCAAAACTACGTTTATGTTTTTAGCCTTACAATTGAATAAAGATTCTCGAATCTTAAGAATATTTGGGAATTTAGTTTTAGATTTTAAAGGGTAAGATATAATTGACTGGAGGCAACTTAAGGAGTCTGAAAAGATGACTGAATTGTTCAGATTATGTGATTCTATGTATAAAATAGCTTGCAAAATAGCTAAAGATTCGCCAGTAAAGATTGAAGTAGAAGGGGGACATTTAAACAATAGAGCAATTTTGAATGCAGGTAGCCAGACAGCGGAGCCTACGCAGCCACCGTCTGAGAGTTTAGAAGCATCGGTGTAAAAATAATTCCAACCTGGCCAGTGTTTTGGGAGTAGGGCACAGAATTCTTGTTGGGCCGATGGAGAGTTCTTCTGGATTCCAAGGTTTAAGATTACATTGGGTTTAAAGATGAGCGATTCATAGTTGGTTGAGAAGAGGGGGTTTAGAGAAAAATTTTCTACTGGGGCAGGGAGACGAGAGAATTTGCGAAATGAGTGAAGGATGCACGGAAGTTTATCAGCAGCGTTGAAAGCATCAGATAGAGATTGAAGTATATTTAAAAGAGGATGAGAAGAGTTTTGAAGGATCTTAGCCAGAAACCTATCGCTCAGATATTGTCTTCGAAGGAACAGAGGTGGATCCACACATTCGATTTGGAGGCCATTGATGGGGGACGATTTCATGGCTCCCAATATTATTCGTAGGCATTTAGCCTGAACCTTTTTAAGCTTATCTAAAGCGGTCTTGTTGCAAGGGTCTAGCAAAAATGAGGCATAATCCAAGTGGCTTCGAATAATAGCATTGTATAGTAGTTTTTGAGAATAGGGGTGGGCGCCCCATCGAACGCCCGAGAGGGAACGCAAAATGTTTATACCTTTTTCGGCCTTGTTAATCACATAATTAAAGTGTGGAGAACCAGATAGTTTGCTGTCCAGAATCAGACCCAAAAATTTCACCTGGTTTGACACGGGGATAGGCTCGCCATTCAGGTGGAGATCCGGGTCGGGGAAACAAAGTTTTTTTGTGAAAACGACTGTTGAGCACTTGGGAGTGGAGAGACTAAGGCCATGATCTTCTAACCAGCTGTTTAAATAGGACAATGCAGAATTTAGTCTGGCGGTTGCTTCTGGAATCGTTTTGGTTGAGGTATACAAGGCTATATCGTCAGCGTATTGGAGTATGTTGGAGAAGGGTAATACGGTTGTGTCCAAGTCTGATGTGTAGATGCTGTAAAGCAAGGGACTGAGTACCGAGCCCTGGGGGAGACCTTTCCAAACCAAGTTAGGGGGAGATAAAAAATTTTGAAATTTTACAATGATTGATCGGGACATTAGAGCATTACAGATAAAACGAACCATCTTCGGCGAGATACTCAGCTGCAGGAGTTTCTCCCTGAGCACTGGAAGGAGGACGTTATCGTATGCTGAAGACACGTCAAGGAAGACCCCAACGAGAAATCCTTTGTTTTTAAAAGCTAGGCGAATTTCGGAGGTAAGTATGCTCAGGCTGTCTAAAGTACTAAAGCCTTTTCTGAACCCGAACTGGCTGCTAGAGATGAAGTTATTGGATTCAACATAATGTTCGAGGCGGTTTCTGATCATGTGCTCTGCCACCTTCAATAATACAGAGGAGAGAGCGATCGGTCTGTAGGCGTTAGGATCTAGAGGGTCTTTGCCTGGTTTCAGGATTGGGATCACAATTTGCTGTTTCCAGGATTCAGGTAAAACACCACTGTCATAAAAACAATTAACTAGGTTAAGAAAGTAGGACTTTGCAATAATAGAAGCTCTACATAGAAAAGAATAAGGAACTCCGTCTATACCGGGGGAGGAGTCAGATAGACCTGTGAGGGCACATTGAAGTTCATCAAGAGTGAAGGGGTCGTCTAATTTATTTGAAGTTGGGAAGGAAGGATTCATATCATAATATGGAAAGCTATCTATAAAAGGAACGAATGGGGGAGCCAGTTTATCAATAAAAGCTGTGAGCCAGGAAGATGGGTCATTGCTGGAAACGTTTATGTAGTTTACCGACTGTCTGAACCGTTTAATCTGTTTCCATACAATGGAAGAAGGAGTTCTGGGACACATATTCTCACAGAATTTAATCCATCCAAGTTTCTTTTTTTGGGATAACACTTTTTTAGTTTGAGCAGCTGTCCGTTTATATGCTAGAAAGTTATCTAATGTCATTGCTCGGCTGTAGGCTTTTTCAACCTCTTTGCGCTTACGAACAGCGGCAGTGCACTCTGCATCCCACCAAGGTGGAGAGGGGGTTTTACGGAGAGACTTTTTAGTGGGGATAGAAGCATCAGCGGCGGAATTTAAAGCTTCTAAAAAGCCTGAGTAGCAGGAAGAAGAGTTGGCAAGGTTTATAGCTGGAAGAGATTCTAACTTTTGATCCATGAGAGAAGAGTAGGACGACCAGTCAGCCTGGTTCAGTTTGTATTTTAATAGAGGAGGAGGGGGGCAAGTATTTGGAGAAGAATTAGGGAATGTCATTAGAATCGGGAAGTGATCGCTGCCAAAAGAACTGTCAAGAAGTTGCCAGGAGAGAATGGACGACAAGTTTGGGGAGCAAAGAGAAATATCCACAGCCGAGGATGGATTTTGCGTTGGAGAGCATCTTCTAGTCGGGGAACCGTCATTGAGGATACAAAGATTAAAATCATCTACAAGATCGAGGAGGGAAGATCCAGCCGAATCGATAGAGTAGCAGCCCCATGAAGTGTGATGAGAGTTTAGGTCACCCATTACTAGAATGGGCGGTGGAAGGGAAGAGATGATAGAGCGGAGTTCAGTGGTAGTTGAAGAGTTAGGGCGGGGGATATAGACAGAGAGAAATGAAATATTGTTAACACGAGCAGCCACGGCATTTATATCCGGGCTGTGAGAGGGAAGGTTGAGCTGGGCGAAAGTGAGAGAGCGCCTTATTAATAAGGCACTTCCAGCATACCCATCGTCCCTATCATCTCGGAGACATGAGAACCCTGAGACACGAAAGTGTGAATCAGGGACCAGCCAAGTCTCCGAGATTGCAAGGATAGATGGGGAGTGTTTACCTATGATATATAAAAGTTCATGTTTGCTTCGCCGGATACTTTTACAGTTCCATTGAAGAACTGCCGACGGAGCCATGAGAAGCTAAATTGCCTATCTGGGACAGTTTCTGGGCAACGTTGTGCGGTAGGGAGTTTGTATGGGAGGATAAAAGGCAGAGTAACATAGACAGGAGATAATCAAGAAGATTTTCTGTGGAAGTTGGCAATGGAGGGGAGTCTTCATCATCATTGTTGCTGTTATTCATTAGTGCACAGCCATTCGGCAGGGAAGATGGAAGGTTAGCAATGATCGCGTGGTGAGCTTGTTTATCATAGCCTTTTCCTAGGGGAGCAGGGGTACGAGAGGGGCGAGAGACCGTCTTTCTGTAAGAGAAAGTTGAGGAGGGGCCAGCTTTAGTGGTTGGTATTTGGGATGTGGACAATGATAGCTGAACTGGAGATTTAGCTGTATCTGCATAAGATTTCCGGACCATAGGAAACTGGGAGGAAGCTTCAGAGTAGGACATATTGTCCTGAGACATTAGAATCTTAATAGACTTTTGCCTTGAATGCTCAGGGCAAGATTTACTGAGAGCAGAGTGGGATCCGAGGCACAGAATACAGGTAGAATTGTTCTCACTAACATCACAATTTGAGCCGGGATGAGGTTGGGTACAGCGGAAGCAGCGTGGTTGGGACCTGCACTGTGCCTTAACATGGCCAAAGCGGCAGCAGTTGAGGCATTGAATTGAGGGCAGTAGGTATGTGTCAACTGGTAATGAGGTGTAGCAACAATAGATCCGCGGGGGGAGAACCTGTCCTTTGAATGTCACTACAACGGCTTGAGTAGGGGTCCAAGTTGCTTTGCCATCTACGATGATTTTTCTATTCAGTCGTCTAGCTTTAAGGAGGATACCGCAACCCTCTGGTGTCTCCATGGATTCTGCAAGTTCTTGCATTGACCAGTCAACTGGAACACCCTTAACAAGGCCCATGCGAGTGACATTGAAAGTGGGGATAGAAGAAGTGTAATGGTGAGAAGTCAGCAAATCATTGTTCAAGAAGTTGTTTGCATCTATTGCTGATTTGAACTCGACTGAGACTCGATTCCTGCCTATTTTTTTAATGCCGTCTTTTACAATTCCACTAACTTTGTTTTTGAATAGAAGTTGGCCAAACTTCATGGGGTGAATGTAAGTAGAGGAAGGAGACTCTGACTCCATACGTGACACATGAACAATGAAGGGGCCATTGTCTTCGGGACTGTATGTTTTGGGAGAAATTACTAGAGATGGATGAGTGTAAATGCCAGGATTGATCGAAGTGGCGTCAATGATAGGTCTCTTTGCCGGCTCCGATGAAGATTCAGTGTCTAATCTGCGCTTAGTGCCGGTTTGTGAGAACAATGGCGGAGAGGAAGTAACCTCATCTGCTGACATGTGGTCCATGTCCCTATCTGGAGGATCCGGAGGGTCAGGGGGAGTAGGAGTCATGATACTTACCTGTTATGAAAACACTGAACACAAATTTGGTTAGTAAATAAAGAACAAATACACTAAACAGAACACAAATAACCGGAAAAACCTTCAAACACGTGCGAATACAAAAGCTCCGACAAGGCGAATCCAAGAAAAACAACCTCCCTCCAAACTCCAAAACAATAGAAACGTCAAAGTAGATTTTTTTTTTTTTTCTAATTTACAAGTTTTACGTCCTCGGACGGAGCCATACGGACAATTTCTTCAGTAATATGTTCAATATAATTTACACTTTACACTACAAAACTAAAACTAAACTAGCCTAACCTAACCTAACTCATTGAAATGCGGGGCTGGCGTTCGCATTTCAATGCTCAAGAGGAAGTTTAGCACGAGAATATCGATCCGAATCAGAGGGCGCGATCTGCGATCAGAGCACGCTTTACTTTGTTTCCTCCTTTATCTTCATTGTTTTCTTCAATAGCACACATTATTATGATGATCCCAACACAAAATCACAATAAATTACTAGAAAAAACCGATTACTAAAATGAAGAAACAAAATCCAACTTCCTCCTCTCGTTTCCCGCGCTAAACTCCCGTCAAAGTAGACAAAGTGGTGCTGCCATTTGCCAAACAAGTCTTGGCGAAAACGCGCTGTCAGCGCTGTAAAAAGTGCTTAATGGCTAGTTTAATAAAAAAAAACCTATATTCAAGTCAACACCGAAATTACACAATGCGACCACCAACTGGGACACATTAAGGGAAACCCTAAATGACAAGCTAAACCTTAACATTCCACTTAGATCACAAGGGGATATAGAAGAGGCAGTAGAACTTCCTAACACCCAAATACAGCAATCTGCATTGCGCACCACACGCGATCCTATTCGATCTGCAGACCGCAGCATCATAAAAACATACAATAAGAACAGAATACAACAAATCAAAAAAGCGCCTTAGAAAAAATTTGGCAAACCACCAGACACCCAGATAGCAGAAGGAAGTTTAATCAATGCTCTAAACACTTGCCCGAGATGAAACGAGTGAGAAAACAAGTCCCTGCAAAAATTCCTTCAGAATCTCATGTGATAAAAGGTTTTCGATATGGATGCTTGTCGAAATAAAAGATATGTTGTTCCGATGGAAGTTGGGTTTTAATCAATCGAATATACGTATTACAAAAAAATATATTATAACTTCATTAGTACATAGGTCAGGTCAGTACGGTCAGTGAGTTCTCTGGCCTAGAAAGATATCCGATGTACTCGCCAAAATGTTATAACTAATATTTTAATTACATACTACACTTTCGCCTTATCAGAGTACGGATTACTCACTCTGGAAAGCAACAAAGGCTTTTAAACGTCCTACCACTTACGTAGGTACCCCCGATAAAGAATCAAAACGGAAAATGGGCGCGCAGTGACAAGGAAAAGGGTGAACTTTTCCCGAAACACCTAACAAATGTATTCACGCCAAACCCACCTGGAACGTACGCAGTCCAAGAAAGCGAGTTGAACTCATACCTCGAAGCTTGCAACCAGTTGTCTATACCTGTGAAGCACACGTCCCCAAAATAAGTGATTCTCACATTAAAAACCTAAAGCCAAACAAAGCACAAGGGTATGACCTTATTACCGGTAAGGTAATAAGGTCATATCTAGCGTTGGGTTTGTGACCGGTAATTTACTCAATTTCGAGTAAATTACCAAAAACATGTAATTTACTCGGTAAAATTACCGATGAATGGGAAAATATTCAAATGATTTTAATTAACAAAACTTAATGTATAAATATACTTAAATCCTTTACCAAATTACCATGAATAACATTTCACTCATTTTTACTGTCTTAGCATGATGATACTTCTTTACATGCCAATACGAACAAGAACTTTGAGCTGGATTAACATCACACAAAAATATATTTATTAGGTTTAATTTTGTTTTGTACTTTGTAATTTATGAGTGACATTATGTTTGTAATATAAACATATAAATGTTTATTTTAAAAAAGGAGGTAATCAATTCGACCTATAAGGTATGTGATATTGTTAGAATTTTATATTGTTCGAGTAAGGTTTATGAGTGTCATTGTGTTTATAATATAAACATATTAATGTTTATTGCTTTAGAATCTTTTTAACACTCACAGTGTCATATTTTATATTCATAAAGATGAAATAAGAAACCAAAAAATTTGCGCACAGGCGGGACTTGAACCAGCAACCTTTTGGCAAACCGGGCCAAACGCTCTTACCAATTGAGCTACCGTGCTGTTAGTCCGACCCTGCGAAATTTGTGGCCTCTTATGTAAACGTCAGTTGCGTGACGCTTAGCGCCATCTAGCCGTCTGTTTATGAAACAGATGGCCCAAGCAGTTATTCTTTACAGAATAAATTCAACTTGGAAATTGATGTCGCTTCGCTATCTAATGCTTTAGAATGTTTTTAACACTCACAGTGTCATATTTTATATTCATAAAGATGAAATAAGAAACCAAAAATTTGCGCACGGGCGGGACTTGAACCAGCAACCTTTTGGCAAACCGGGCCAAACGCTCTTACCAATTGAGCTACCGTGCTGTTAGTCCGACCCTGCGAAATTTGTGGTCTCTTATGTAAACGTCAGTTGCGTGACGCTTAGCGCCATCTAGCCGTCTGTTTATGAAACAGATGGCCCAAGCAGTTATTCTTTACAGAATAAATTCAACTTGGAAATTGATGTCGCTTCGCTATCTAATGCTTTAGAATGTTTTTAACACTCACAGTGTCATATTTTATATTCATAAAGATGAAATAAGAAACCAAAAATTTGCGCACGGGCGGGACTTGAACCAGCAACCTTTTGGCAAACCGGGCCAAACGCTCTTACCAATTGAGCTACCGTGCTGTTAGTCCGACCCTGCGAAATTTGTGGTCTCTTATGTAAACGTCAGTTGCGTGACGCTTAGCGCCATCTAGCCGTCTGTTTATGAAACAGATGGCCCAAGCAGTAATTCTTTACAGAATAAATTCAACTTGGAAATTGATGTCGCTTCGCTATCTAATGCTTTAGAATGTTTTTAACACTCACAGTGTCATATTTTATATTCATAAAGATGAAATAAGAAACCAAAAATTTGCGCACGGGCGGGACTTGAACCAGCAACCTTTTGGCAAACCGGGCCAAACGCTCTTACCAATTGAGCTACCGTGCTGTTAGTCCGACCCTGCGAAATTTGTGGTCTCTTATGTAAACGTCAGTTTCATTTCATTTATTTAACAGTAAACATACTGACTTACAGTCACCCAAAGCGTCAGTATGCTAGTCACACAGTGAAAGTGGTCAAACAAACATTACAATAAAATAAAACAAATAAGCTACATCAGGATTACAATACCATATGTCATCAATAATTAAATGTCAGAAAAAATACACATTATAGTCAGTCAGAATTATAAAACGTTATCAAATTCTTATGTCAGTTCAGTAATACTACTGCGAAAACACTCAGAACACAAACTTTCTATATAAAAAACAGCTTTGTGCATGAATTGACCTAAGCTGTCAGCAAATATGTCAATATCATAGTCGTTGGCGAGTATATCTCCTATAAGGCGTAGAGCCCGAACGGTCGGTGCATTCGCGGCGTACTTTGTGCGCGCTGCGGGCCAACATAACAGGCGCGGGCGCCGTCGCGGCGCCACCAACCCTTCCGCGTTACAACTTAAACGATTAGGCACCTGCAGTCCTATTTGGCTTAGAATCGTCGAGCTATCTATCTTATTGTGTATGATACATAAATAGTGTACAATGGTCTGCACAACCCTCCTAAATTTTAACGTTTCTAGTCCTACCATACCGCTAACAAATAAGGAAGGATATAGGTGTGGATAGTATATATACTTTCCCATACTTTCTTTTGTACAGCCAACGTGCAAATTTGCGCTGTACTTTTTCCACCAGGAGAATATATTTATCCTCATAAGGATCCCACACAGGTGCGCCGAATTCAAGTTGACTTCGGACATACGAATTGTATAGAACCATTGCGACATCCAATCGATCAAATTGAGAAGAGGTACGGATAACGAAGCCAAGCATTTTACTAGCCTTTTTACATACGGTGTTCACGTGGTCATGAAAGTTTAATTTAGAGTCTAATATCAATCCTAAGTCACGAATTTCACTTACCCTTTCTAGGGGCGCGTCTAATAATTTATAGTTTACGTATTGCGGACAGAGCTTACGTGTAAATGTGATGATTTTACATTTTTTTACATTAACCCGTCGTCAGCTTAAGGCCGTATCCGGGCATGTACCTCAACTGCTGTGTGCCGGATCCGTCCAAAGTCAGTTCAAAGTCATTTTGGCACTAATTTATCATTTATGTGCAAGAAATAAGGTGTTTTATTGTTTAAAACCTATTCATAATAAATAAACCCATGATCGACAACTGTCAGTTATAAATTTTATCCATCCATAAGTCTAACAGACTGTTTTCAAATAGTAGCGTCATAGTGTTGCAAAGTGACTGGAGTGCGTGTGTGAAAACTTGAACTTTTTCGGTGTAATTACTAAAAATGAAAATAATGTTTTTATTACGTTATTATTTAGATACTATGGAAGCCATTTAGTATGCTGTTTTGTTAAAATAACGATGTTTTTTGGCTATTTAGCCGCATCAAAGTCCAATCATTGAGTTGGTCAATTCAGTGGTACATGTTTCTTCTGTTTTTATACATAATATCGAATACGTTTCGTATGGATAGAATATGTTTTAGCCGCTAAATTTATTATAGTTATAAATTGCACAAACTTTTTTACAATAAATGCATTGTTTTTGTAAATATTCTTAATTTTTTCGAGACTAGGAATCCGTTGCACGCACACATACGCAACATCTCCGCCATCTTTATTGTATCGTACACCGCCTCGCGACGCTAATATACAGCATGCTGTTAAAAACCTACGTAGTTAGGTACGTAATACGTGATTTATTTCATAGATCGAAACTTTTCTATTGAAGACACCAAATATTGGTTTTCTAGTTGTCCATATCGAGTACATGTCCGTGTTTAGATTCGTTAGATTAGTCTCAGTGATTCGATGACATAATGTTCAGGATACCTGATGATGGAGCCGGTAGGTGGTACACAGGATCTACGCTCTGGTTGTCCGTACCGCGCCGTGTTTGGGCTCGTTAGATTGGTCTCAGTGAGCACTTTCTGATGACATGATGTTGAGGGTCTGATGATGAAGCCGGAAGGTGGTATACAGGATCTACGCTCTGGTTGTCCGTATCGCACCGTGTTTAGGCTCGTTAGATTGGTCATAGTGAGCATTTTCTGATAACATGATGTTCAGGGTCTGATGATGGAGTCTGAAGGTGGCATACAGGATCTATGCTCTGATTATCCGTACCGCGCCGTGTTTAGGCTCGTTAGATTTAGTCTCAGTGAGCACTTTCTCATGACATAATGTTCAGGGTCTGATGATGGAGCCGGAAGGCAGCACACAGTATCTACGCTCTGGTGGTCCATACCTCGCCATGTTTAGGCTCGTTAGATTGGTCTCAGTGAGCACTTTCTGATGACATGATGTTGAGGGTCTGTTGATGGAGCCGGAAGGTGGTGTACAGGATTTACGCTCTGGTTGTCCGTATCGCACCGTGTTTAGGCTTGTTACATTGGTCACAGTAAGCAATTGCTGATGACGACTGGAAGTTATTCGTGGTCCTCTAATAAAATATGTTAATTTGTAACAAACGTTTGTATTATTTCTTCAAGAATTTGTTTTCCAAATTTCATGCACTAAAAACAAACATCCTTTAGAAGTGCCCAGATCCGACCTAAAGCAGTTAGAGGGATATTGAAAATGGACGGATACGGGACATAAGCAATTAGGCATTCACCACATGCCGCCATTTTGCCCAGATACGGGCTTCAGCAGACGAGCAAGGCAAGCAAGTCACGCACACAAACATACATTTTTCGAATTTGTTTTGCAGTATTTTTTTGCAATATTCTTTATGGAAACTATAGCAGTGTGATATGACAACGTAAAGATTATTTATCTGGCTTGCCACACTGCCAGTATAGTAGACCATAGACAAGTGCAAATGAATGAACAAGCCCATTGAAAAAACGTAGTTTTGTAGGCACGTTTTTACGTTTTCAATGAAAAATAATTATTTTTTGATATTTAGATGTATTTTACTTGTTGTTTTGTGAAAAGGAATAAATTATTTAACTATAGAATGCCTCAGATAAATCTACATATCAATAATTTCGAAGTGATAGAAGTATAAAGTTTGATGTAAACAAAGTGCAAAATGGTGGAATTGTGTTTCGTACATGAAATTTTGTGAGGTCGATTATAGACAAATTTAACACGGAAATACTAACTTTTCCGCATTATTGGATTCTTAAAGTGTTTAACTAAGTGAAAAAGTAATAAAACATAAAATAAGTGTACATATTTTATCGAAAAATAGGTATAATATCCACAGAGGGTCGCTTTTCGGCAATCATTTTTTATTCAATGCCCTAAAAATATAAAACAAGTATTATTTCGCAATAAAATGTAGTGCATAAGATTCTATATTTACTTAGGTTTCAAACAAAATACTTTGTTTTGGAAGTCCCAAACAATTATACACAAATATACAACAAATTGTAAGACACTACGCGCCCCCGTCACGCCGCCGTGAATGCGCCGCAGACAAGGTGTACAGATATGCGCATGCTCCCGCAGCCTAAGGGTTAAATGGAAGATGGTTCTTCTGACTCCAGTCCACAACTGCGTCAATATCCTTCTGCAGTGCTTCGTAGTCAGATGGATCATCTACACCGAGACTTAATTTGAGATCGTCTGCAAATAATAGGCATTTGGCAGTAATAACGCTTTCGGAAAGGTCATTGATAAATATTAGAAAAAGTAACGGCCCAAGTGTACTTCCCTGGCTCACCCCAGACCTAGTATAATATTGACTTGATTCGAATTTTCCGATGTTAACGAATTGCCGGCGATCACGCAGATAATTTGAGAAAAATATGACAAGATTAGGCTCAAAGCCAATAATAGCCAGTTTCCGCAACAAGATGTCATTGTCGACCAAATCAAATGCCTTTTTAAAGTCAAAGTAGGCAGCATCTACTTGCCTACCAGCATCCATCTCCCCATAAATGTAGTCTAGATGAGAAACAAGATTTGTGGTAGTAGAGCGACCTAGACGAAATCCGTGTTGACTATCTTGTAGTAACATGGCAGTTTGTTTATTTATTTGCTGGCTTAGTATTATTTCAAATAATTTTGCAAAAACTGACAAAACTGCAATCGGCCTAAAACATGATACTTCATTGCCACTCTCAGCTTTAGGAACTGGGGTGACCCTAGAGACTTTCCATATTTCAGGGTACCTAGATGCAGACAGGGAAAGGTTAAATATATACAGAAGCGGACTCTCAAAAGCGGATATGCAGTCTTTTGCAAGGAAAACAGGGATACCATCAGGCCCACCAGATGACTTTGGTTTGAGTCGCTTGGCAGCTTCTTTTAAGTTATCTTCGTTAATTGAAATAACTGAAATACAAGTTGCATTACAATGCCATTTCGCGGCCTGCATGGCGTCATTGGGATCCAGCAAAGGTGGTTTGTTTGCATAGACGGAACTGAAGTAATTGGCAAAAGCGTCGGCCGCTGCCTGCTCTACAACTTCAACTCCCTTAGCCCTATACGTATTCATGCATTTCCTGTCATTTTTCCTGTCCTTAATATAGTCCCAGAATTTGGTTGGATTGTCAATTAATTGTTTTCCTGTCAGATTTAAGTGCTGCTTGTACGCATTGTCAATTAAATTTTTGACGTGCCATCTGTAATAATTAAATAATTGTTTATTAAATTCTTTCCCTTCTAACTTATACCGTTTAAGGTGATAATACTTTTTACGTATGTTATTAATAATATCTCTATTAAACCATTTAGGATATATGTACTTTTGACTTTGCATGCGATTAGATTTTATCGGAACGTATTGGCTGATACAATCATAGAGTCGATCATAAAATAATTTAACAACAGTGTCAATGTCATCAACTGCAAACATATTAGACCAGTCTAAGCTACTTACTGCCGCGTATAGCCCTTGGAAGTCTGCTTTGCGCCAGTCATAATTTGGTCCTGAATCCGGGCGTTTGGTAGGAGGTGGACAAGATGGAGGCTGTACTGGCGAACCGCAAAGAAATTTGATTGTTACCTCGAGTGGTGGGTGAACCACATCGATAGGTACTAAGGGCTCGCCCTCCGATACTATGACCTGGTCATGGTTAAAATCACTCAACACGAGGTCCAGCATACCGCCTCGACTATGATATATCGTATTGTATTGCTTAAGCCCGCAGTATTCACAGAATAAATTAAAATTGGCCTTGACATTTTGAGTACACGAATTTAAATTAAAGTCACCAAATATTAATACATTTAGAGAGGAGTATGTCATTATAGCATTTTCGATACATGTCAAAACAGGGAGATATTGTTCATCATTATAATTAGGCGGTAAATAAACAACACAACATAAAAACTTATTGATATTATTTCCCCCAATAGTGGCGAATAATAGTTCCATTTCAGACGTTAAACCATCCACGTTATTAATATGTTGAACTTGATAGCAGTTTTTTACAGCGGGGTCGCAGGGTCGGACTAACAGCACGGTAGCTCAATTGGTAAGAGCGTTTGGCCCGGTTTGCCAAAAGGTTGCTGGTTCAAGTCCCGCCCGTGCGCAAAATTTTTGGTTTCTTATTTCATCTTTATGAATATAAAATATGACACTGTGAGTGTTAAAAACATTCTAAAGCATTAGATAGCGAAGCGACATCAATTTCCAAGTTGAATTTATTCTGTAAAGAATAACTGCTTGGGCCATCTGTTTCATAAACAGACGGCTAGATGGCGCTAAGCGTCACGCAACTGACGTTTACATAAGAGACCACAAATTTCGCAGGGTCGGACTAACAGCACGGTAGCTCAATTGGTAAGAGCGTTTGGCCCGGTTTGCCAAAAGGTTGCTGGTTCAAGTCCCGCCCGTGCGCAAATTTTTGGTTTCTTATTTCATCTTTATGAATATAAAATATGACACTGTGAGAGTTAAAAACATTCTAAAGCATTAGATAGCGAAGCGACATCAATTTCCAAGTTGAATTTATTCTGTAAAGAATAACTGCTTGGGCCATCTGTTTCATAAACAGACGGCTAGATGGCGCTAAGCGTCACGCAACTGACGTTTACATAAGAGACCACAAATTTCGCAGGGTCGGACTAACAGCACGGTAGCTCAATTGGTAAGAGCGTTTGGCCCGGTTTGCCAAAAGGTTGCTGGTTCAAGTCCCGCCCGTGCGCAAATTTTTGGTTTCTTATTTCATCTTTATGAATATATTAATGTTTATTTTAAAAAAGGAGGTAATCAATTCGACCTATAAGGTATGTGATATTGTTAGAATTTTATATTGTTCGAGTAAGGTAATCTATTAAGGCTTCCAAAGTTTCAAACACGTGTTCAAAATTTCGTAAGTGTATGTGTGTTTTGATGTTTTTTTTCACCACGGATTTCTTATAAACGAGAAGTCATAGCGAGATGATTATTTTTTGTTCAATCAGATATATTGCTACTTAGGGTACCTACAGTGTAAATTCCATCAAAACCAGTAGTTTTCGTTTTATAGGTTATTAATTTAATAACTGAAAATCACGAAAAAAGGGTACAATTTTTGAAAAAATGCCTCCTTATCATTCTGACCTAAAAGCTAAGCTTATCATTCACCTTACCATCGTCTGCGTCGCCGGTTCCTTTTCACTTTCTTACTCAAGATATTCAAGTATTTAAACAAACTAACAAGTTGCAGAGCGCAAGCCACAACTAATTCAACCTTCGGCATCTTCATGTACAACAAATGCTATGATTAATCTCGCGCATGTGTGAATCACGAAGCGACTCGCACGTAGGTTTGATGACTTCCAGCCTCCCGAACAAGCCGAATTCTGAAAAGGCTACAGTACCATAGACCACATCTATTAAGGCAAATTATACAGAAGTCCGAGAAGTACGAGTATAATATGCCTCTATGTTTAGCGTTTGTGGACTATGAGAAGGCTTTTGATTCGATCAAAACTTGGGCGGTGCTTAGGCCTCTTCAGCGGTGTCACATAGACGATAGGTGTTAAAGTGTCTATATAACAACGCCACCATGGTCGGTCCGAGTACAGGAACAAAATACGAGGGCGATTCCATTGCGGAGAGGTGTAAGACAGGGAGACGTTATATCTTCGAAACTGTTTACAGCGGCATTGCAAGACCCCTTTAAGCTCCTGGAATGAGAAGGATTCGGCATCTGCGTCAATAGCGAATACATAACACGCCTCCGGTTTGCCGATGATATAGTCGTTGTGGCAAAGACGCTGAATGATCTTGGCACTATGCTCGACCAAGTATCCCAACAGGTGTGTCTTTGAAAAAAACATGGAAAAGACGAAAATTACGTCAAGTTCCCGTATTATACCTACTCCAGTATCCGTTGGAAACTCAACTCTTGAAGTTGTCGACGAGTACGTCTACCTTAGATGAAAGATCCAATTAAATAGGTCAAACTTTGAGAGGTCAATTGACGAATCCAATTTGGCTAGGCAGCGTTCGGGAAACTGCATAAGAGCGTCCTCTCGTGTCAATTACCTCAGTGTCTGAAGACGAAAGTTTTCAACCAGTGTATGTCACCATTGAAGACATACGGATCCGTTACGTGGTCTCTAACTATGGGCCTCATAAAGAAGCTTAATATCACACAACGAGCAATGGAGTGGGCTATGCTCGGTGATCGAATATGTAGGCTCTAGTGGTAGTGGGCACTTTGGCAGGGCACATAGCAGGGAACTGATGGCCGCTGGGGCAGAAAAGTTCTAGATTGGAAACCCTTCGACCAAAAACGCAGCGTGGAATGTCCACCGACAAGATGGACAGACGACCTTGTAAAGATCGCAGGATCAAACTGGATGCAGACCGCTCATAACCGGTCGCTGTGGAAAGCCGTGGGGGTGGCATATGTTCAGCAGTGGACGTCTTTTGGCTGATAATGATAATGATGATGTGTGAACATCAATGTGAACAGCAAGCTCGCGTCAGCTCTCGTGCACGAATATTTCCTCGAACATTTCGTCAATAACCAGACGAGAAGCGAGCGCGAATGTTAAATGCCATTTAATAATTTACGCAACGCGCACGAATATTTGTTTTCTGTTTTATATGTTGAACCAAGTAACGTAAAAAATAATCAATTTGTGAAGTGTTTTCTACCATCAACACCGCCAACAACCGTTTGAATTAAAGCTTTAATCATGCACAAATTATAAAATAAATAAATATAGCAACTGAGTATTTTACGGTCTATTTGGTAAATTACGAGTATTTTACCATTTTTACCATAAATTACCGTATTTTTCATTACTTACCATTTTGTTTTTTTACCTGCCCAACTCTAGTCATATCCATATACATATAGGTGTTAAAAGAACTGCCAAGGAAAGCGGTAGAGCTTATTACATACATCTTCAATGCAACCCTAAGAACAGGGTTGTTTCCAGGTCAATAGAAGATAGCCCAAATAATAATGAATCCAAAACCTGGTAAACCCAATAAACCCATAAATATAACCACATCCTACAGTCCGATAAGCATCCTGCTGTTATTATCAAAGGTATTATTAAAAAGAATGAAAACCCTGCTCAATGGCATGATTTCCGAATATCAATTCGGATTAAGAGAATACCACTGCACGATAGAACAGGTCCACAGAACCGTCAACAAAATGTCGGAGGCACTGGATACAAAACAATATTGCTCTCCTGCCTTCTTGGATATAAGCCAAGCTTTCGACAAAGTCTGGCATAAGGGTTTCCTCAATAAATCAAAGCAGAATTTACCACATCCGATCTATTCTATACTAAAGTCATATCTATCTGACAGATGCTTCGAAGTCAAATTCGGCGAATCCACGTCCTCCCTTTGCAACGTAGCCTCCGGCATACCCCAGGGCAGCGTCCTGGGACCTGTGCTGTATGTTCTGTTTACCGCAGCCACCAACTACACCGAACACCTTTACAGGCACATTTGCGGATGATACAGTTACAATGGCTGTGCACAATGACACATGTTCAGAATGGAGAAGTGGTACCACAAATGGCGCATCAAAGCCAACGGCGAGAAATCAGTACCTACATATAACTTTAACCCTTAGAAGAGGCAAGTGCCCTTCGTCGTCTGCTTGAATGCTAAAGGAATCTCAGAACCATTCAGTTACACTGACAGACGACGTCAGATACTTAGGCCTTCACCTGGATCGTCGACTGACTTGGCAGAAACATATATGGACAAAAAGAAAACAACCAGACACAAAGCTTAGAAACATGGACTAGTTACTGGACACAGACAGTCTCAGCTAGTAAGAAGTAAAATGCAGGTATACAACACCGTTCTCATACCAGTTTGGACATATAACCTACTTAATTATTTTTGTAAAACTTAAAGTTTTGTATGAAATTGCCGGCATTTTATACAAAAATCAAAGATTATAAAAAGTGACTCACACAGAATGGAATAAAAGTAGGTAATAAAATGAGTCAAGGAAATGCGATGTTGACATATTTCTAATAAAATGTTTTACATCGGTTGTTGTATTTTTCCCGAGTTATTTTGTATCAAAAATTTAAATTGAGAAATAATAAAACTAACTACACACTTCGTTTTATGATAATTTAACGATCCCTTTGCGACTTTAACCACCCTCGAATTTTTTTTATAATATTAAGACTTCCTCGCTAAATTAACAAATTTATTCAATTACGTCAAACAAACAAACTGTGTGCTTTTTCAAACAAACAAACTTATCAGTTTCCAATACGGTTATTTTATTGATCGAACTTTAATTTGTTATAAATTGTTTATACATTAATATTGATCCATGTTAGAAGATAACTATTATACATTATTTTTAAAAACATTATATCCATTCAATTCAAACTCAGATTACAGTTTTCATAAGCATGTAAGCATGCAAAGAAAAATATTAAATACACACGTTTCTTTATTTATGACAAACAAATACAGAACAAAACATTAAAAAGTGTATGTAAGGTTTGCATCAGCTAGATGTTTTTTGGTGAGCGTGAGCGGCCGGTTCTGGAACTGGTTCTGGCCTTTTCTGGCTTTTGAGCTTGTCTTCGGAGTGATGTCTGCAATAAATATTCAAATTAGATCGTTGTATACCAACGCATTTCTTCAGTTACTAGTTAATCGTTTCCGCACTACTATCTTATTTTTATTTTATTTTATTTTTATTTTATTTTATTTGGAAAACGATACAGGTATTATTCAATACATATACAAAAAAGCGAATAACTGATTTAACTAGAGTAATACCCTAAAATAGTTTTCACAACATGATTTGCATGCAGTAGTATTTTAAGTAAATGTGAGAAAGAATTACACTTTAAATGTGTTTGTTTTCTTACATTTTTACAAAATTTGATGTGACTAAATACAATAATAAAATAAAAGTAATTTCAGTCCAATGCAGTTTTAGAGAAAAAGTCTTTTACACGCTTTCGAAACAGCGGCATCCTGTGCTCAAAGATATCCAGCGGACCGTGGTTGCTTTTTGTGCATGCGTTGTATAGTCTACACATCCTGAGAAGTGGCTGGTGAAACGAGATATTGTTGCGTTTGAGAGGAATGTCGAAGGATTTAGGCCTGCGCGCATTTTGCCTAATGTTAAGGTCAAGTTCACCAAGAAGACTGGGAAATAATGGTGCTATAATGGTTTGGCCAGTTTGCAAAATATTTTACAAGTACCCGGCACACACATCAGATAACACTTCTTAACCGAGACATTTCACAGTTTTTTTGTTAAATTGAGTTCTTAAACAGTCTAATATTTAGTTCATTGATGCACTGAACGGAAGATCACTTCAATAAGAGTACGTGGATGTAGTTGTTACACTGAAACCATCACTTTAACCACTGTATTTAAAATATTTTGAGCGGAGAGAAACAAAGCACAACTTCCTACTGTGACGATTTAGTGATTTTGACTATCAATCCCTATCGATAGTTAAGCGAAGGCCATACTAGCAACAATAGTATCGATACTATCAATAGTTTGGTCTATAAAATAGTGTTCCATACAGTCAAAAAATATCGATAGTATCGATAGTACACACAGCAACATGGTCTAGGGATATATAAAACTTTTACTACTTAAAAAGTACTGGCCTTACACAAAAAAAATTGAGGGCAGATTATAAAAACATTATTAAATTCCTTTTTAAAAGGTTTTGTTTTAAAATGAAATCCTCATTCATTGCATTTTTTCCAAAGAAATTAATCATCGCGAACTTGATTAAATATCCATAAATTTCTAGGCTTGCAACGAATATTCGGTTACTATACTATTCAGTTTCCTAGATACGTGCGAGATCAATCCTTTAGACGGCACGCTAACGTAGTAAACGAGTAAATAACAGTCCCCTGGATGCTTGGAAAGGGGTGTGCAAACTACGAGTGGGAACAGTTACCTGGCCATGTGCCTAAGTAGAGTGCTCCGCTGTCGGTAGCGGCGGCCGCAGCGGCACGCGTGCGGACTGTCGCCAGCGTAAGAGATCAATACTCTAGATGGCACGCTGATGTAGGTATTAAACGTTTAAAGACCAATCCCCTGGATGGTTAGGAGAGGGTGGGGCAGTCCCCTCAATACGTGCGAGATCAATCCTCTAGATGGCACGCTGATGTAGGTATCAAACGTGTAAAGACCTGTCCCCTGAATGGTTAGGAAGGGGGGGGGGAGCAGTCTCCTAGATACGTGCAAGATCAATCCTTTAGACGGCACGCTGATGTAGGTATTAAACGTGTAAAGACCAATCCCCTGGGTGATTAGGAGGGGGTGGGGCAGTCCCCTCGATACGTGCGAGATCAATCCTTGAGGCGGCACGCTATGTAGGTATTAAACATGTAAAGGCCAGTCCAGTGGATAGTTGGGGGGGGGGGGGGGGGGGCAGTCCCCTAGATGCGTGCGAGATCAATCCTCTAGATGGCACGCTGATGCAGGTATTAAACGTGTAAAGAACAGTCTCCTGCATGGTAAGAAGGCGGGCAGTTTCCTTGATACGTGCAAGATCAATTCTTTAGACGACACGCTAATGTAGGTATTAAACGTGTAAAAAACAGTTACCTGGCCATGTGCCTAAGCAGGGTGCTCCGCTGCCGGTAGCGGCGGCCGCAGCGGCACGCGTGCGGATTGTCTCCAGCGTGGGATCGTTCGTGCAGTTGACAGTTGAACTTCTTCGCGAATGACTTGTTGCACGTGCTGGAATGAGCATTTACTTTAAAAAAAACAGCCAAGTGCGAGTCGGACTCGCGCACTGAGGGCTCCGTGCCAACTTTAACTGAATTAGAGAATGCAAATATAACTTTGTTTTTCATAGTGTTTGTATGAAGTACAAAATTATGTTTGCGGTTGTTGAAAATGTGCTATATCTCAAAAACTTCTCGTTCGATCCCAACCGAACCAATTTTCTTTGAAAGTATTTGTTAAGATCTACATTACATGTTTTTTTGTATGAGAATCGTAAAGCGGTTATCAGGATACATACTCCTATCAAATTTCAACAGTTTGATGCTTATAGTTACAGAATAAAATGGCTGTGACATGCGGCCGGACGGACAGACAGACAGACTTGACGAAACTATAAGGGTTCCTTTTTTTGCCATTCGGCTACGGAACCCTAAAAAAGGCGAAAACCGACTTCAATACCAAAATGCACTAGAAAGTTATAAATAAACTCTTGACCCTGTAAAGGAAAAGATCCTATTTAGGCGAACAAAGTCTTTTTGGAGTTCGAATCGGTCGACAAATTACTGAGATATGAGGTAATATTGATACAAAAAAATACAGTTAAATAATAACCTCCTCTTTTTCTAAAGCCAGTTAAAAAGGAATGTCAAGATTGTTTACAATTTACGACTAGCAAGACAAACAGGCTTTATAAAAATATTTTTTTCGTGATAAGAGTCCGCGTGGAGTATGGCTCGAACAACCTCATAGTTAAGGTAAGGTTTTTGCCCATCAATGGGACGTTAAAGGCTAACATTACTTTTTTTGAGTTTGCCGTAATTCAGACCATATTATTCATGCGCGGCTAAGAAGTGTCGAAAATGGAACGAGCTTACCCAAAAGAAGCCTGTTCATTCAGAATTTGAAGCTTTCCAGGTTATAATTATAAGGAAACATTGACTCGGGCAGTGAGTTTCACTCTCTTGTTGTGTGCATTTTAATGCATTTTAGCCTATTTGTATTTCAGTTTATCCTTAAATTCTTCTTTGTGCGTCGCTTTTTCGCTTTCAGTTTCTGTCCTTAAATAATAATTTGTATCAAGGAGAGGTCGATGATGGCAGAAGTGTTGATCTACTACATACATACTCGTACATGCGTAAATACTTATACAGAGTGTAAATAAGTACGAGCCAAATTTAAAAGGGCGGTTGAGAGTCGAGTCGGGAATACAGGAAAAGTATTAAAAAAACACCTTTATCCATAGTAATTAGTTTAGAAATAATTAAAGCGAAACTTCATCAAAATAATCTTAAGAATATTTAACACTTCTTGTAGCGCATTGATCTATCGTACCGAAGGCAACTGCCCTCACGGTTGATTTTAAAACTGTTTTTACTCGATTAACAACCACCCCCCTTCGTTTTTTTTTTACCCTGTATTTTTAACTCGCGGTAGTCAGTCTATAAATCACTTTTGCAAAAGAGATGCGCACGGACAAATTACTGGACTGCCGATAATTCAAAATTCATACCTACATAACCCCAATTTCAAATCTATTGGTATCAATAAACGTATCATCTTATACAAACACAATGCGCATCTCTATGCCTGTGTGACGTCATCCATTAATAGTGCAAGTGAAAAAGAGATGTTGTGCGCTGTCTCTTTTGCACGCTTTATAAGCGATAAGAAGAAAACGCGTTGTCTCACTACTGCACAGAACTCGTGGTAGCAGCAACAGTATCCTGAAAACGATATCTGACAAGGCAGACTGCCGTTTGCAAATGTTTCACATAAAAATTATAACTGGGGCAGTAAAATAAAATAATGTTAGTGTTATTATGAAAATAATTTTATAATGGAATGTTAAGTTAAATAATAAGTACTGGACATTCAATTTAATTTAATTTAATTTTAATTGAGTCAATTTATAACTATTATTATTAATTATTAATATCGACATTAAGTACATTGTAACAAACCATAAATGGATAAATTATATCTGAAAATAAATAAATTAAATTAAATTATAGGTCTGTCTGCCGCGAGACTTTGCGTTTACCATAAAAGGGTTCCTGGGAAAAGTTTTTTACGGACAACAGCCCGTCATGGTAAACACAGCGGTATCTTATTCACTTGTAATAAGGGCTAGTTTGCAACAAAAGTAGGTAACCTGATGTGCTGGCCACTGTACCTGCAAGTGTATGGTTTGTCACCAAGATGCATTCGTTTGTGGAACTTAAGCTGTTCAGAATTCGACAGGATCTTCCCGCATAGATCGCAGAGAAACTTCTTTACGGTACTCACTCCGTGTTCTTTCTAGGGGAAAAAAGTTGTGTAAAAAATTGTACTCCGACCGAAAATATACAACGTGTAATGTCAAATGCGTAAAAACTGAAAATAGTTTGATCGGAATTTGACGACCTGTCTGGTATAGTGGTCGAGAAATCGCCTACTACGCAGCGGGTGCGGGTTCGATCCCCGCACAATACAAACATTTGTGTGCATGAACATGTCTGTTTGTATTGGTCTGGGTGTTTTCTATGTATATCATGTATGCATTTACAAACAAAAAAGTATTTAAGTATTATATCCGTTGTCTGGCACCCATAACACAAGCTTTGAGTAGCTTACTTTGGGGCTAGATGGCGATGTGTGGAAATGTCCAAAGAAAAGGATAAAGGATATATAATAACATTGCTCTGATCTCAAAGTAAGTAGCCAATGCACTTGTGTTATGGAAATCAGACACAACGGTGGTACCACAACAGCCAGAGCCGAGGCAATATATAAAATTATGATTTCTACATTGACCGACCGGGAATCAAACCCGGGACCTCAGTGCGGCGACGCCTTGAAACCCAGCGTGCTTAGCAACAACCACGGGGGTCGTCAAGCATTGCTTAATTTGTCGCAACTAAAGCAATTTAAGGGAACAAAAAAAAAAAAATCATTCTTTGATTGAAATGTGAATATGTATTTATGATTAATATTTTAATGCAAAGATAATTAACTTAGTAATAAAATGTTATATTGTTTAAGATGTGTTGTTTAAATATATTTTTCTATGACACGGGAATGTTGCCGGCAATGGCACATCTACAGTACAGCTCTTGACTACTACGTCGACGCAAATGTTTGTGTGATGAACGCGAACATTTGTACCCAAGAAAATTCCTTATTTTGAAACCAGTCATTTGATGTGTTGTCTGGCACATATTTATTTATTTATTTTATGTCTATTTACCTTCAAATGTTCAGTCAGAGCGTTTCTCGAGTCGCAAGGCAGTGAGCAGTGTACACACACATACCGTTTCAGGCTTGATGACTGAGGGTGTTTTAGACTTCGGTGCGTAGTTAGATACCTGAAAAATTTGTTGAATCAAAACACAGAAGTGAATAATGAAATCCAATGTTAATATTATACAATTTTATTTTCCATACAAGAAAGTCCACAGGTTTATTCTGTCAAAATAAAGTAGAAGCATAATGTCTGAGGTCCCGGGTTCGATTCTCGGTCGGGTTAATATAAAAATCAAAATTTTCTATATTGTCTCAGGTCTGGGTGTTGTGGTACCACCGTTGTGTCTGATTTCCATATCAAGGCATTAGCTACTTACTTTGGGATCAGAGCAATGTATGTGAATGGATAATGTTCCTTGGTGAATGGTGTCCTCGTGAAGCTTGCAGGCAAACAAAGAACATCGTTCTACAAACTTCAAATAAGTTGCCCACACCAACAACCTCATCTGACTAACAAGATCCAAACTGTGCATAGCTTGGATGAACTAACCACTGGATATGAAACGCAAGAGCGAATGTATGCAATCATTATTAACTAATTTCTGCGGGGCGGGGGGAACTTGTCGTCAATTATTGACATTTAGTGCATAAAAGTGCCGATTTTTTTTAATTGATATGTGTTGAACGAACGAAGGTGCGAATTCTTTGTAAAATGATATGAAATTTTTATCACCAAAACAATAAATTACATTATGGGTATGTTTAATAAACAATTTAAACATAGAACGTCCTAAGACATTGTGAAACAGCCCGTAAGTACATATAGCCTATCACCTATAAATTTTTCCTATGAGATAATTAAGGAGTAGATTTCTTGCTTTGGTATTAAATAACGCTGGTGTAAAATAGATACTATATTCTGGCTTCGACCCACTTTATTTTCCTTAATAGATCTCCAGGTAATCTGAAATTATCTTATAAGGATGTATTGTCATATAATATGAAATTGAAAATTTTAAAGTAAATCATAAATCGTTTATTTGCTCAAAACATGGTATAAATTGATATGACAGGCAGTAAAAGGTTCTCGTTATTCGCTAATAAAATAGCATGCAAATAGTTCACAGTGCTTGGAATTAAATTTCATTGAATAATAATAAAAAATAAGTCACTTAAATTTAGCGGTTGTCAATAAATTCCTTAACACTATAGAAAAAAATCATTAAGCTTATTTATTAAACTGTTGTATTTTTAAGATTTCGTTAATCTCCTCTCGAGTAAAGCATTTTACTGCTTTATTATTTTATTTTAAAAGTATTTATATTAAAAATGTAATAATAATACATTTATCGATATGATTTCTCGACAATTGTCAAGCGCAATTAAAACTAAATTGACAAGGGTACGAATGATGAACGTACGACAATCCTACCGTATAAAGTATTCGTTATCTTGTTGATTTTGTAGTTACTGATACTGACCACTACTTTTTTATATGGCAACGTAACTTTTATCTTGGAAAACACATTTCACTATTTTCAAGAAAAATTCACGGGTTTTTTTGGATAAAAGTTACTTACGGGTGAAAAATTTTTTTTTGTCTTGCCGCTATAATTTTTACACAAAAATACGGTACATATACCCATTTTTTCTGACAATGTTTCTCACTGAGCTCTGTCACCGTACTGATAAGACGTCACCTGTAAGTGAGGCCAAAAAGCCCGCTTCGTGGCTAAGGGGCACAAGCGAAATTGCCCGTCATTGCGCGTCCAGTGGTTTATTCGTCCAAGGTGCATTAGTCATAGGCACTATACCACTTAAACAAACACCTTTTCACCATACGTGACACCGATAGCCCCCTGTGCAGAGGACTCCTGAGCACTTGCTGTGGTGTTTCGTCCGCTACAGGCAATTATTCTTAAATCCCCAGTAACACTTTCAGAGGCCTGTACTAATCTGAGTAGATTGCTAGTTTTTTGGATAAGCCTGGGGTATAAGATTAAAGAAATGGGGACATACAATGGCCAAATGAGAGGCTGAGTGCGATATCACTGCAGCCAAACTAACTATACTAGGTCATAGATTAATATTTGTCATAAAATTACTCACTTGTCCATGTGAAAAGCATCTCTGCATATATCACATATAAATGGTTTCAATCCAGTGTGTACATTCTGATGCTGTAAGTACCAGGTCTTCACATTGAATCCTTTGTTGCATTTTTCACATTTATACTGAAATATAATATACATAGTCAGATATAAATACAATCATACATACAAGTCTTTATAGTATTTGTTTGTAATACAATAATATATTGGGTATTTATTTTCGTAAATGAATCATTAAATTAAATGTAAAATTACAATATCATCAATTGAAATAAAATATATATAAATAATAAATAAAAAATAATAAAATAAAAAATATATTATATTTATTATTGTTAAGATTCAGATTAAAGCAGTCACTCTCGTGACTGACATGTCTCAATGTATTGAGTAGACACACGTATGGACCTGACGTAGGGACCTGATATGATTATTAACCTTATAATCTGAAGCATTATGTCTCTTCTCATGATCTTTCAAAGCAGCAGGGTAGACTGTGCTATACCCGCACTGGTGGCTACAGAACAACTTCACTCCATTGTGCGCTCGTCCGTGACGGACTATTTCAGATGGTGTTTTGTATGTCCGACCTGAAAATTTTATATTTTCTGAATGAAATAAGTCATTAAAACAGTTTTTAATGGATTTTTAACATAAAATTAATATCTTAAGGCCGATATCATACTGAAAAATTTTAAATAAGAAATAAAGTGATAAAATTTAGCGTATTTGTAGGTCTGATACAATTATTGGTAAAACTCAAAGTTCCGTTAGCAAAATGCATTGCCTGTCATATTACACTTACCACACATTTTACAAAGATAAGGTCTGGCATCACTATGCGCAGTTGTTATATGTCTGTTTATTGACTTTTTAGTATCATAAGTCTTGCTACAAGCGGAGCATTTGTAAACAACACCGTCATGCCTTCTTTCCTCCTTTATAGTGATACTCAATTTATTTTCTTTGGGTTTTTGTAATGTTCTGTTTTATAATGTGATAGTAAACAGTTTTGAGATTCAAATGATTCAAAACAGGTAAGGCATTGAATTTTAAACATAGTGAGAGTATTTGAGTTTTGTGACACATTCTTAGTGATTATCACAGGCACTTTGGTGTGTTTAGAATCAGTATGAATGTTTAATACTTCACAAATATATTTATTGGGGTCAACAGTGTCATTTCGTTCATCAACAGTTTCATGGTCAGAGTTTAACGAACTGTCTTCACAATCATCAGTATTAAAATTTGCTGCTAATTCATTTTTTTCATCTTCCTTGATTTTTGCTTTGTGAATACTTAAGAAATAGTTTTTTAAATTATTGCAGTTGCTTACTAGAATTTCATGCAGTTTTTTCTCATTTTCAGTAATAGTTTTTCGAAATTCAAAAAGTTGTATTGTTTTACTGTTGCAGTCATCACAGATTAGGTTAGGCAGACTATCAATTTTATGAATCTGTAACAAAGAAAAATGATAACTTATCTTACCTCACCTGTTATAAAGTAAAAACACTATGCTTGCATGCAAGCTACTACTTAACAAAAAACATTTCTTGTTTTTTTAGACATTACATTTTTTTCCATCACAAAATAATTTTTATTTTAACTACAAATTAAGTTAGGTAGATCTAAAAAATAACTTACTTGTAATGAGAAATGTACATTTAATAGGTTAATAGTTTCATCTGTGAAAGGGTGCATTGTTTGTGAAGATAAACAAAGACAAAATCTGCAAATATCATAGGTGTCTATCGGTTCAGCCATTATATTTTGACACACGCTTTTACCGATTGATTGATCAGTCATCATTTTAATTAATTTACTCAAACCAAACGCACTTAATAATTTAATTGATGAACTTCACTTAGCAAACGTAAACAAAACAATCAATGCAAAACAAACAATTTTTTTTTTTAATTTACATGTTTAACGTCCTCGGACAGAGCCATACGGACAAGCCATCATTAATAAATTCAATATTTACACTTAACCCTACCAAACTAAAACTAAACTAGCCTAGCCTAACCTAACTCATTGAAATGCGGGGCTGGGGTTCGCATTTCAATGCTCAAGAAGAAAGTTTAGCACGAGAATAACGATCCGAATCAGAGGGCGCGATCTGCGATCAGAGCACGCTTTACTTTGTTTCCTCCTTTGTCTTCATTGTTTTCTTCAATAGCACACATTATTATGATGATTCCAGCACAAAATCACAATAATTTACTAGAAAAAACCAATTACTAAAATAAAGAAACAAAATCCAACTTCCTCGTTTCGTTTCCCGCGCTAAACTCCAAAACAAACAAAACATGGATTTGACAGGTGTGTGACTTTTTTTTATTTACAAGTTTAACGTCCTTGTCCTTGGACAGAGCCATACGGACAATGCTTTATTAATAAATTCAATATTTACACTTAACACTACAAAACTAAAACTAAACTAGCCTAGCTAACCTAACTCATTAAAATGCGGGGCTGGCGTTCGCATTTCAATGCTCAAGAAGGAAGTTTAGCACGAGAATAACGATCCGGATCAGAGGGCGCAATCTGCGAGCTTTACTTTGTTTCCTCCTTTGTCTTCTTTGTTTTCTTCAATAGCACACATTATTATGATTATTCCAACACAAAATCACAATAAATTACAAGAAAAAAAAAACAATTATTAAATTGAAGAACCAAAATCCAACTTATTCGTTTCGTTTCCCGCGCTAACTCGGTGTGTGACTGACAGAACTATGCTATGGCAGCCTCTGTGAAAAATAATGTTTATTAATTATATCGATAAATTCTTCATCTCTATAGGTCAGCGGGCCTAAGACTATTTATCGTCAATCGATAAATTTCAAACGTTTTTTTAATCATATTAAAAAGGTTTTTACTAACTTTAATGTTTTAATTTATTCTTAAAAGCAATTAGGATTATATAATAAGTCAAATAAATGTGGGACAACATGTTGTTTAGGAAATAAAATTATTTTATCGACACGATAAACGGTATCGAGGCGTGCATGTTAGGCCTACAGAAAAAGGTTTCGGTGAACAAAAGTTTTATTAGCTCAGTGGTTAGTAGGTCCCATTGTCCATTTAGAAAATAAGGTACCTACAGATTGTTACTAGAAAGCGAACTAGCAACTGGGCGGCGTGTAGCTAGTTTATGAGTTCGGTTGGGCGCATTATGTCCAATTCGCAAAATGTCCAATTGTCCAGTTCGCAATTAGTCCAGTTCGCATTTGGTCCAGTTCGCAATTAGTCCAGTTCGCATTTGGTCTAGTTCGCAATTGGTCCAGTTCGCAATTAGTCCAATTCGCGATTGGTCCAGGCAATTAAGGGATGGTCAATATTATATACAAGGGCGGTAAATACCAAACTGGAGAGTGAAAAGAATAAATAATTTATAATCATTTCTTTTTATCGTTACTTGCTTTAAATATATCCTCACCAGGCACTTCTAAGTAGGAACCTAAGAATTTTAAAATAAACAATAATAATATATTTCCTCGTTTTACTATGTAAAGTATTACGTGACGTTAAGAAAATCAATTAAGTGCCTACCCTAGTTTGCATTTTTCTGTCAGCGATGTTTATAAATACCCCCAAATAAAATTAGACGGTTTGTAACAAGTCATTTTCGTACACATATTAGTACTTCTAATAAAATATCTACAACAAAAGAAAATAATTATTGACTGATATTTGAATTGGTCAATGTGCAAATTAGACCAAATGCTAATTGGTCAATTTGAGATTTGGACAACATGCGAATTGGACCAATTGCTAATTGGACAATTTGAGACTTGGACATTGTGGGAATTGGACATTTTGAGGCCACTGGACATTTTGAGAATTGGACATTATTCCTCCTCCCTAGTTAGGCAATATTTCAAAGATTACTTGACGTTTTCCTTCTTCAAAAAATAAGTACGTGTGACAAAAAGACTAAACTATTTTTTTAAGGTAGTTTGTTTAATAATTAACTTTCGAGGCCTTAAACTTCACTACTTTATAAGCCAAAATATTTGGCCCTCGCGTCGTCTTTTCTTCATGTCCAATTCATTTTCGAGGGTAAATGAATTGGACATGAAGCTAGAAGAGTGACGCAGAGTGAACAGTTGGAGAGAGCTACTGGAGCGAAGGGACTGGTCATGAGAAGTATGGAGATACGAAAATTTGTCTCTAAGATACGACGGAGAATTAGGATTGAAAACAATGGAGCAGAACATGCAAAGTGTTCGAATGTGTCTACGCTGCCGGATGGGAAGCTAGCCAAACTGGATGCGAAATTTCCCAATTTCGCATCCAGTTTGGCTGGCAGTTTGATGTGATCATATTTGCGAAAACCAAACAGAAATTTGATGCAGTTATTAAGGAGTCCGTCCATCTTATTAAGGAACTTCTCCTGAGAAATGTTAGTACAGCAGATATCACCGTAGTCAATTATAGGTTGAACCAGAGACTGCACGAGAAGGCTGTGGTAACCCTCCTGTTGACTTTCTTGATGTGTTGTTCGATGGTTCGAGGTGGTGAGAGCATGATAATCTGTAATTCAGGTGTTCGGTAATTAGCACATAGGCACCAGAATGACACTAACATTGCTTAGAATAATATTATTTTATTATTTTATATAATTTCATTTAGGTTTGAATTCTTGCGTCTGCTTGAGTAAAGTGATTTGATTTGATATTGATTCATTAAACCATTAAAGTATATAATTTTATTTATTTATTCGTTTATTTCTCTTCCACTTATTTGATAAGTTAACATCAACCATACAAGCTCAACCACAGGTTTTGGTTCCTACATCTTATGAACAAAAGTTACCACACCAAATTAATAGAATTCATATTTTCTTTTACCATTAAATTTTCAGGCCATTTGGCCAGTAAAGTTCTAGATTGGAGTTCTTTCGAAGCGCAGCGAAGGACGTCTACCGACAAGATGGACAGACGACCTTGAAAAGATCGCAGAATCAAACTGGATGCCGAACGCTAGTGATCGTCACTGTGGAAAGACGTCGTATGGCTGACAATGATGATTAATTTTATGTCAAAACACGCATACAATCGTGTTTAATTGAACAATTTCTAGTAAAGGTATTGAACCATTGGTTGAGAAGATAACTAAATTAGAAACATGCAAACATCTGACCCACTGATACAAAATCTTATACAGTGACACCCTGTCATTTATCGAAGTAAAAAAATACCATTCATTTTAGCTTAAGTTAAAAGTAAACTATGTAACGTGTAATTAAAACCGTTACTATCTATGCCTAAAATAAATAATGCAATTATTATGATAAATTGTTAACTACCTAGGTAGGATCTAAGGAAAATAATTTTAAGCTATTTGTTTATATGAGCATAACGATATTATTAAATTTAATCAGAAAATCCAACGTCTGAACAAATTTAATCTTAAATTATAATAAACGTAGATAAACTTAATAATGATGTAAGCTGGATAACTACTCTAAAGTTTTTACTATTCTAAAGTTGCACTTATATATAAGGAACCCGCGTACGCCACTTAACCTTTGATTAAAAACGTCAGACGGTCACTGCATTGGATCTCTGAAGATGATACTGAATGGCCTGTGGGTAGACAGCATCCTTTTTCGATCCAAAAGCCTTGAATGAGACACTACAACACGTTAATTTGATTTACCTATTGGTCAACCAAAACCAAAAAACAATCAATTTGAATCCATTAAAAGTAAGTCAACAATTTGTAGCTTACCAATTTACCATGCGTACCATACAATATTTATTTGGTAGTTCCCTACGGGAAAATCATAATACCTACCAAATGCCGTTATTATTAGTTTCTTATCGAAAGGAAAACGCTTAGTCTAAATTCGTTTCGTGCACTGTAAAGATGTGTATTTCGCACCGTAGTTGACGCAGTGTGTGTCACAAAGGTTAAACTGTGAATAATGTTTTTTAATTATATATTCTTCGCCGCGGCAGTCAGTGTTTTGGCAGGTTAGTACGTTTATTATTCGAGCTGATTAGAAAATAAATTAACCTTGGTACTGGTAACCCATATAGCGACGCTGGGCAAATAAATAAACTGCACCTCTAAGTAGTACGTTTTACATACCTCACCACGTGTAAGTTAGGTAAGTTGCTTTATTAACTGCCTGATTATAATGAAACGACCCCTATGACCCGGAAAGCGGTCCCGCGTTTGATTTTTTATAAACCATTTTAACATATCCCAAAAGGGACAATATGTAGTACTGCACAAGTTATTCAAATAAAAACTACTCAGTATCCTTTTATTTAAAATTGTACCTACCCACTAGTCCACTACCTAAGCATTTTAAGGTTAAATCAAATGAATTTTTAAAAATAAACATCACCAACACACACATAAAAAACCGACCAAGTGCGAGTCGTATACTTACGCACTGAGGGTTCCGTGCCAACTTTAACTGAATTAGGGAATTCACTTACTTCCACTTAATAAAATACCACAGTATTTTCTTGACAGCAAATATAACTTTGTTTTTCATATTGTTTGTATGAAGTACAAAGTTATGTTTGCGGTTGTTGAAAATGTGCTATATCTCATAAACTTCTCGTTTGATCCCGTCCGACCAACTTTCGTTGAAAATGTTAGCTAAGATCTACATTAAATATTTTTTTCAAAATTTACACTTGCTAAGTTTAGAAGTTAGATGGGGGGGACGCCCATTTTACCACTTTGGAAGCGTCTAGCTATGAAACGTTAGACTTTAAAAGAAAATAGTTTGAGGAACCTCGATGTCACTTTAAAAGACCTATCCATAGACACCCCACACGCATAGGTTTGACTCAAAAATTTTTTTTTGGTTTTAGTTTTATGTGTGGGAGCCCTCCCTTAAATGTCATTATTTTTTATTTTTTGTATGAGAATCGTAAAGCGGTTAACAGGATACATCTTCCTTCCAAATTTCAACACTGTGATGCTTATAGTTACAGAATAAAATGGCTGTGACATACGGACGGACAGACAGACAGACTTGACGAAACTATAAGGGTTCCGTTTTTTGCCATTCGGCTACGGAACCCTAAAAACACGCACGTTAGTACGGACACATTACTGATAAAAATCATAAATTTTATTTTCAAAAATAATATTAAAACTGAACAAAACAAGAAATAATATCTTGCTTAGGATATAATACCTATTTCAAAAATTGTTGGTCCATTTTCGCTATAATTTTACCATGATTAGTCCCTTATTTCACTTGTATTTAGGGGCAAATGAAAGTATAATGATTTTAAGAGTAGTTTAATTGAGCTTACTCAAATTATGATGGGTCGAGTAGTTAGTACTTATTTATTTAAACTTTATTGCACTGTAAGTTGTACAATTGGCGGACTTAATGCCAAATGACATTCTCTACCAGTCAACCACCTGTGTGTATATAAATTAGATATTGGATATGTATATAGTGGATAGAAATGTACTTTTAATACCTCACGTCGTTGTCCACACAGCTACCTGTCAGCCGAATCTGGAACTCTATTTTTGAATCACTTGCTTTAAAATGGCGTGTGATAGATACTCATTGATAATGCCTTTTTAATTAAAAACAGTTAGATTCCACACAGGAGTAATTGAAATAAATATTTCTGAATTTTGTGAGTATTTACTTATATATTTTGCTTGGTTCTCGTTTATTTTTAGTACGCTTTCTAACGAAAATCACACGTCATATCCAAGGGAGTGATTCAAAAATAAGGACCCTATAAGTATAATGTCCATCCAATATTCAAACGTTCGACATCTGCTAATTCAGATATATTCACCTACGAACGAAATATGTAATCTGCAAGATAGAACTTGCAAGTAACCTACGTACCCTACCAATCTAGGTAGAATTGAATTAAAAGCCATGGCTTTGGCGCAAACAACAATTCATTAAAACATATAATTACACATACTCCTAAATAATGCCAAACTGTTGCGTTTTCGGACTGTCTGCTTAGGTTTACCTTGTAAGTATGAAATATTTATTCATTTATTCTATTAACACGTAGCTAACTGGTTGTAAAAATTGAAGTGAATTCGTCGACAAAAAATAAATAGAAATAGGTACGCGCGCTTGCGCTTAGAATACCTACCATAACTTTTTAAGGTTCTGTGAAACGTGAAAAATGGAACCATCGAGTCTGTCTGTCCGTCCGTATGTCACAGAGACGTTAATCTGAAAGCATTATTAGCATAACACAGTTGGATGTTAACTGCTTTACAATTCTTATTTAAAAAAAAATAGTGAGGAGGAGGTTGTGGGGGCTCCCATGCATGGAACTAACACATATTTTTTTTCAACTCAAATCTTTACGTGAGGAGAGTCTACAGATAGATAGGTCTTTCAAAATGCCATAGAGGTTTATAAAATCTTTTTTTTTAAAGACAAACACTTAATGGAATGGAGCCATGATTCAGTTAAAGTTGGCACGGAACCCGCAGTGTGAGAGTATGACCCGCACTTGACCGGTTTTTTTTTAATTTATATTTTGTCTAATAAGAAAGTGACGCCGCCTCTTTCAGCCTATTCGTACAAGCATACTTACCCGACTATAAAAAAGCAACAATTAATTTTACGTAGTAGTAATGTAACAAGTCTCATTTTCCGTAAATGTCTCGGCATGAGTCAGATTACCAATAATATTACTTTTTCAAATCGAAAGCCACCATTGAAAGTTTAATGCAATATCTCGTAAGAGTTTTCGTAAAATTTTGATGGCACCAGTGTATTTCAAATAAAATTCAACAAAAATTTCAAACATTTCTTTTTTAAAATTAGTGTTACAGTTAAGTTAATAAAGATGGTTGACCAGCCATACTTACGAGTATCTATTTACCCATCTATGTATGCAATAAACCGCAGTTATGACATCACAGAATTATAAATAGAGCGATCTGAATAACGTCCTTGTGTTCAAGCTAACACTGTTTATACAGTGCTTACAGACTAGTTCAGTACAACATCAGGTACATACGAGTGCATAGAATAAATAAGAGTAATAACATGTAATAATAAATAAATAAAACTTAAATTAAAGCGTTTCGTACACACAATGCAACGTTGTTTGAATAAATAGGTCAGTTTCACGTTTGAACAATACAGTTCGAGGAACTATTCAATGAATCTTTTCATTGGCCTTGATTGTTTGGATTGACTTCATTACTTGAATCACTGTAGGAGCGTCAATTTTAACGAAGATTTTTGTTTTATTTTTACAGGAAACACAATTGCAGATGCACATCCACAAAACTTACCAGGTAATAATATAGCCCTTATAGGAAATTTATGTTGTTGTCCGAGTTTCGCACACAACAGATTTAAATAGGTTTATTGCATAACCTAAAAAAATGCCTTACCTACATGTGGCCAGGGGGGCAACTCTCGTGCAATTTGTATACTAAAAAAAAGTTCACCTATCGAATTTTCTTTGTCGAAGAAAAAAGTTTTGGATTTCTCAGGGTCAAGATTTCTATGCGTTTAGATTTTGTTCTAGCGATAGTTTTTTTACGTGTAAGATATTTTACTTGAGTTTTTAGGTAAAACGGTTAAACTCGCAATCGAAATCCACACGAGAAAAGTTCGATTTCCGCGAGAATCGGCCTCCAGGCTTGGAGACTTATTATATTAATATAGTATATACTTACTATTTTAATTTGGTAGGGTTGAACGCCCCTATTTTAGAGTAAGATGAGAATGAATAGACCGATGAATAAAATTGAAATGTATACATAAGATGATTTTCCCTTTTTTTAAATATTTACAGGAAACCTGAGAAACGGAGGTAGCCCACTTAGCGATGAAAATAAATCTTCTCCTCCTATCGATCAAAAGGTAGCTAATACTACGAACCAACCGGGGACGAATCTTGGTAAGGTTTAAACTCAGAATCAATAATTTCGAAATTACCTTTTATCTTCATTATGTTAAAGATAATTTGTGATTCCACTCTTTACAGCTACTGCAAACGTTTCAAGCAATACAAGTGATCTGAACAATAGCACAAGTTTATCTGATGTTAATCTTCATAATAATACTGCATCCATAGTCAATGGTACTGGAGTCGCGAATACAGTAAAAGCTAATAATAATAAGACTGCTACAACTAGTACTATAAGCAATAAAACCCCTAAAGATAACAAGAATGAAAGTAATACACACGCTGAAAGTGATGTTAAAGATGTTAAGACTGGAGTTGAAAAGGTCGTTGGAAATAGTACAGGAAACGATGCACCAAATATAGCTCCAACTGTTAACACTACCAATGGTAAAATAGTCAATAACGCGACTGACAATCAATCAAACTCAACAAATCTCAACCCTACCTTAGATACACGTAAGTACAAAACAACTCATAGAATCAAATGTGTTTCTTGCATTTCCGAAAAAAAAAGATTTCATCGAGATTTTTACCATTTTCTAACTATCCCATGACTATGAGATTCAGCTTAACTTTCACTTAATCATAAACATTTAAAAAAAAGTGATAAAATTTCTCAATGTTCTCAAGGTAACCTACCTAATTAGATGACGGATTTTTTTATTTGGCTCTGCCGTTCTCCTCATTTTTACATGAATGAAATTCCATCGAATAGGCTAGTTAACTTCCACTAATTGTTAACCGACTTTTTATAAATTGTTAAAACGCTTTTCTTCCATAGATTTACTATAGAGATTTGAAACTATGACAACATACTTTTCTGTATTCAACTGACGCACTTTTTAGGTTCTAAATTTATAATTCCAGATACCATAAAAAATGAAACGGATGAACAGAAAAACAAACCTGCTGGAACCTTTCTGGTGCCAAACACCACCAATACCACGGACGGTAAAAATCCGGTGCCTTCAAAACCGATCAAGAAGCAAAATGAGACTGAAAGTAAGTAACATAAAAAATATACCTTTGTTTATACTTGCCCCAACCTAGACCCAATTACACTACACTATAGAGTTGAAAAAACTGATTTTTATATTGGAAGCTTTTTGAAGTGAAAACTTCTTTAGCGGCGTTGAGCACTTTTGTGGGATGGGGGAAAAATGTGAAACTCGCGTCAGGACACGTGGGCTGATCGAAAAACCGTAAGACGGTTGGTAAAATTATGGATGTTAGTTGATTTTTCTAAGAGATAAACTTTTTAATGTAATTTAATATAATATAAATTGTAATGTTTGTGTACGATAGCGCAATAAATAAATACTGTATTCTATAAAAATATTATATTATTATTAGTATTATTATTATTATTATTATTATTATTATTGTATTATTATTATTATTGTATTCTATCACAAAAATGATAGTACTTTTATATTGATAATAAGAGCAATTCATTCAAAATTATTCCCTAACTATTTCAAAAAATCAAAAATGCACAACGTTGATATTCAAGTTTTCACTTCTGCCGGCACTCCCGGAGTGCAATTTTTGTTTTTTTTTCTTATCGCTGGCGCAATCTCCTCCGTAAAATTATAATATTGTCATTACAGATGTTCACGGTAATGGCACAGTTATAATACCTATTGGCAATACAACAAGCAAAGCAAATGTAACTTTGACAAGCAGCAGTTCTGCAACAGCTGTAAGCACTGGTAAGTACTGGTATATTTACTACCACTGCAACTCCATTTAAGCTAGGTCGTCAAAATTTTATCCATCCGGTTCCATTGCCTATATTTTTATTTAATTGACTATGTACACAATACTTAAATACTTTTGTATAGTTGCTTTACACTAACAAGCTGGTATTCATTGTATCCGCTCCATAATCCGCTATCTGTTTTATTGAATCTGGCCCATCCAATGTCAGAGGTCAGAAAATATCGCGATTACGAAATACAGACGAAGAAAAGAGATTGATAACGTCAGCTCTGACAAAGAACTCATTCAATGGGTAAATTTAATAAACCAGTAATTACAGTTAATTTATCATAAATAGTGACCGTATATATGTGTAGGCCTGTTTCAACAAATTATTCAATAAGGGTACGTCCTTTTTAGGGTTCCGTAGCCGAATGGCAAAAAACGGAACCCTTATAGTTTCGTCAAGTCTGTCTGTCTGTCCGTCCGTATGTCACAGCCAAGTTATTCTGTAACTATAAGCATCACACTGTTGAAAATTGGTAGGAGTATGTATCCTGTTAACCGCTTTACGATTCTAATACAAAAAATAAAAAAATATGATATTTAAGGGGGGGCTTCCACACATGAAACTAAAACCGAAAAACTTTTTTTTAGTCACACCATTGCGTGTATATATCAAATAGTCTATGGATAGGTCTTTTAAAATGACATAGAGGTTCTTAAATCCGTTTTGTTTTAAAGTCTAACGTTTCTTAGCTAGACGCTTCCAAAGTGGAAAAATGGGCGTCCCCCCCATCTAACTTCTAAACTAAGCGAGTGTAAATTTTGAAAATAATACATAATGTAGATCATAACAAATACTTTTAACGAAAATTAGTTCGGACGGGATCGAAGGAGATGTTTTTGAGATATAGCACATTTTCAACAACCGCAAACATAATTTTGTACTTCATACAAACACTATGAAAAACAAAGTTATATTTGCAGTCAACAAAATATTGTGGTATTTTACTAAGTAGAAGTAAGTGGATTCCCTAATTCGGTTAAAGTTGGCACGGAACCCTCAGTGCGCGAGTCCGACTCGCACTTGGCCGGTTTTTTATAATAGACAGATAACGTAAATAGTTTGGTTTTGGTTACTTACCTATTACAATAGGACATTGTGAAACAGGCCGTCAGGCCGTTAAACAAATAAAGTATGTAAACAAAGAGTATTTCTTAAAGATCGAGATCGGAATTCGGTACTTATGTTTTCCTGCCGTTATTGATCAGGTACACAGGAGTTACATGGGGTGAAACACCTCTTAAGTAGGTATATATTGCCATTATTTTCCTCTGCAAGTACATTTATTTTTATTTTCAACTTTTGAGAGACTTACAGCTGAAATAAGATTGCTTAAAAACTATAAATAAAATGAAGGCCTTCACTTGTAGACTAGAAATATAAAAGTGAAAATGGCTCCATTATTCTCTTCTCGGCGCCATGTCGAAGCCATGTCACCAGACTATGACAAGAACCGGAGTGCCCCTTCAAGTGTGTTGCGCACAATTTTAAACTAGAACATCCCCCGTGCAATTTTATCTTCAAATAAGAAGTTAATAATAGTCCCCCTAGCTGATTTCGACTACTTCGACTACAGTGGTCTGTCATAACGATTAATCGACTGCGCAGGACATAATAGGTAACACAAGTGCACTCTCCATTCCTTTCACTCTCATAGCCCGATGGGACAGCAATCTCACACGACCGGAGAGAGATCAGGCGCAGGACCAACGGCTTTACGTGCTTTTAAGAGGCACGGGGGTGAAACACCGCCAACTTCCAAGCTCCGGGCTACCCTAAGAAGTTCTGAACAGAAAATCCCAAGTATATATTTTTGGCCCGATCCGGGGATCGAACCCGTGACCTCTGGCTCAGCCGTCGTTTCCAAGTGCGACCTTCTTACCGCTGCGTCACCGAGGCAGTTAAAACTCTCAACAAGTTAACATAACGTATAAAATACATTTTTTTTCCAGGTACTCCAAAATGGAAGGTGGTTCTGATCACAGCACTTGTGCTAGTTGTCGGGGGCTGTGTCGTGCTCCTCGTGAAGAAGTCATTGAGGACTGAACGCGGTCAGGAATTATTGGTGCGAGCGCGACGGCAAACCCATATGCCGGGCAGAGACTATGAGGTGGAATACTTGGTGATACAGGACAGTGATGAATAGTTAGTGCTTATGATAAGACGGGACTTGACGTACGAGTATTACTAGACGTTTAAAGGTGACCTGCTTTTATATTACACCGATTACGCTGACGCCAACTCATACTCAATAAACCCCTTTTATACAGAAACTAGGTTTAAACCAAGACTAAAATTACCCGTCCAAATAAAAGTATACCTTCATTATTAAGGCTTTACCTGCCACGATACTAGACACAATAGAAAAATATTGTTTGGGGGTCACCGATGACCACCATGACGCTCAATGTGTTAAATGTGTAATGAGCAGTTTTTTTGTCATATGATGTTGTTTATCATCAATAGATGGCGCTAGCGTAAATTTAAGAAATAACTTTTTAAATTTAATGTACTTTCTATAGCAGGTAAGGTTATTGCTTTCCGCCAACGTAAATAATAAAATATAAACACACTTATGTGCACCTTAAATTAAACATGGACTTTAGACTATCAAAAGTAATTAGTTTCTTTATTACGAGATAATCCTAAAGTTTATCGCGCTAACGCAATCTAAAATATTTCACTTAAATAAAAAAGCTATCTAGTAAATATTATTAACCCTTAATCCTATAGAAATAATAGGTACTGCTCATTAGGACATTATTTTTATACGTTGGTTTTACCGAGGAAAATGTTATTGTATTGTAGGCATTAGATCTTTGTATAAACTTGTTACAATACACAATAAACATCATTATATTTTAGTATGGTTCTAAGCCTGTTACAAACTTTTTGGAATAAGAGTAAAAAAGTCAAGTGGTCTTGTTCCTCGATATCTGGAAATAATTTTCAATAATTATGTTTTATTGTTATTTTCAGAGATTACTATCTATGCTCGCTGTCAAGCTTTATATGCTATCGACAATTATTATTATAAACAGTCGATATTTCGCAATACTAGTGTCAAAAGCAGGATATGACGTCGGGAGTTTTGCGCGGGAAACGAAAAGGGAAGGATAGACCATATTTCTTCATTTTAGAAATTGTTTTTTTTTTTGGGTCAATTATTGTGTTTGTGTGGTGGAATTTTCATGATAATTAGTGCTTTTGAAGAAAACAATGAAGTTAAAGTGAGAATTATGGTGAAGCGACCTCAATCGTGCCGTCTTACCCGGATCGTTGTTCCTGCGCTTAGCTTCCTTGTTGAGCATTGGAATGCGGACCACCTCGCATTTCAATGAGTTAGTTTAAGTTAGGTTAGATTATTGTAAGTTTTAGTTTTTAGTGATAGAAAATGAAAATAATAATGAAGAATTGTCTGTATGGCGTACAGCCAAAGACGTTAAACTAGTATTAAAAAAAAAGGATATTACGTCAAAATTCCCGCCAAAATTTGGCGGGAATTTAAGAAATCAACCTAAGACTCTCGTGACCACATAAACATCTAGGGATAATTAAAAAAGTGTTCACTACTGCTGTTCTATTCGAGATAATGTCGAGTATGGTACTTAGTACAATATAACAATAATATGTGTCGATAATCACGTTTTAATATTAGTCAACCAACGTTAATATGGAACTGGGGAAAATGTAGGCGTTCTATCGCGTTACGAATTTGTTCTCGTGAGAATCTAGATTTATAATACCCAAATAAGTAAATTTACTTATTTTAGTACAACTGTGGTAAGTTCGATTTAGCATTAGTGTAAGATGAAAACTTAAATACTACTTACTACCTGTGTAAAAAGAATTAAACAATGTTTGGTATTCGAACAGAAGTACAGCGTACTAAAAATAGGTTGTGAATGTTTTGATTGTTGACTTAATTCCAATGCTTGCTCTTGTATTTTCGAAAAGTTTTGTCTACCTACCTATCACCGTTTCTACTATGATTCTACTACCAGTCACACAAACGAGGTAAAAAAGACAAAGTCAAACGGGCCCTTGTGCGAGATAGTTTTTTATTTAACATCCTAGATGGAGCCACCAGTCCTACTGGATAAAACTACGGAGCCCGCCAATTTTAATGTGTTTAGTTAGATTCATAAATTAAGTTCCTATGTAAGTAACTGTTTACACTAGGTTTATTTTTGTACCAAAAACTGTTGAAATTAAAGTGTTAAACATAAATATGTTTTTCATTCATTATTTAGGTACGATTTATCAAATTGTAAGTACAAATGAGCAGGAAATAATAGTTTTATCCCGTTAGCGTCGAATGTTGATAATTCTGTAACCTAATGTATTTATGTTGTACTTAGGTACCTATAAAATCATTATAATATAAAATAATTATAATTGTAATTAAAAGTATTCTTTGTCCGTCTCCTAAACTGCCTCAAATCGAATTTTCAGCCAAATTTGTTCAGCCCTTCTTGAGTTATAAATAGTGTAACTAGCACGAGTTTCTTTTATACATATATATACGACGATGTATCTTTACTAATATTATTAATGTGAAGAGCTTGTTTGTTTGTTTGAACGCGCTAATTAAAGGAACAATTAGACCTATCTGAAAAAACATTATTGTGTTGGATAGTTTATTTGACGACCCGTCTGGTGTAGTGATCGAGAAATCACCTACTACGCAGTGGGTTGCGACTTGCGGGTTCGATCCCCGCACAATACAAACATTTGTGTGCATGAACATGTCTGTTTGTATTGGTCTGGGTGTTTTCTATGTATATCATGTAAATATTTACAAACAAAAAGTATTTAAGTATTATATCCGTTGTCTGGCACCCATAACACAAGCTTTGAGTAGCTTACTTTGGGACTAGATGGCGATGTTTGGGAATGTCCAAAGTATATTTATTTATTTATTTATCGAGGAAGGTTTTAGGCTATAGTACATCACATCACGCTGCAACTAGAGGAGAGGGGCCAAACTCAAAACGTAAGGACGAACACGCGGGGGACCGCTAGTAATATTATAAAACGGAGGAATAGAGCTGATGACAAATTCACAAATGACAAATTTCTCAAGGTCGGACAGACAGCACGGTAGCTTGATTGGTAGAGCGTTTGGCCCGGTTAGCCAGAAAAATGCTGGTTCGAGTCCCGCCCGTGCGCAAATTTTTGTTTTCTTATTTTTTGTCTTTATGATTATAAAATATGACCCTGTGAGTGTTAAAATCATTCTAAACCAATGATTTTGTGTTAGATAGCTTATTTCTTGGGTAAAGCTATGAAGAAGGCCTATCTCTTAAATCTGATGATGATGATGAAGTAATGGCACTACTATAATTATGGGGGTTAATTTAAACCCCATTTATAAAGGAGTATCCTTTTTAGAAGTCGCAACTTGACCGAATCTTAATTCACAAAATGGAGCTTCTCCCTTAATATAACAGCTCTATAATTTTATTGACTCTGAGTTGACAAAAAAAACCGGCCAAGTGCGAGTCGGAATCGCGCACTGAGGGTTCCGTGCCAACTTTAACTGAATTAGGGAATCCATTTACTTCTACTGAGTAAAATACCACAATATTTTGTTGACTACAAATATAACTTTGTTTTTCATAGTGTTTCTATGAAGTACAAAGTTATGTTTGCGGATGTTGAAAATGTGCTATATCACAAAAACTACTTGTTCGATCTCGTCCGAACCAATTTTCGTTGAAAGTATTTATTAAGATCTACATCATATTTTTTTTTCAAAATTTACACTTGCTTGGTTTAGAAATTAGATGGGGGGACACCCATTTTGTCACTTTGGAAGCGTCTAGCTATGAAACGTTAGACTTTAAAAGAAAATGGTTTTAGAAACCTCCATGTTATTTTAAAAGACCTATCCATAGATACCCCACACGCCTAGGTTTGACAAAAAAATATTTTTTTGGTTTTAGTTTCATGTATGAGAGCCCCCCATTAACTGTCATTATTTTTTATTTTTTGTATGAGAATCGGTAAGCGGTTAACAAGATACATCTTCCTACCAAATTTCAATTGTGTAATGCTTATAGTTACAGAATAAAATGGGTGTGACATACGGACGGACAGACAGACAGACAGACAGACAGACAGACAGACAGACAGACAGACTTGACGAAACTATAAGGGTTCCGTTTTTTGCCATTCGGCTACGGAACCCTAAAAAAGCGCGCAAGGATTAGGCAGTAATCCTGTAATATGTTCCTCTAAGTCATAAGTACTTCTAACAAATTACAATTATTCATCTGGCTTACAACTTTCTTATCGAAAACGGTAGTAAAACTGGCATATTCTATTACAATGATTCATAACGCATAATAGGGTATACCAATTTCAAGATAACACAGTGATTAAATTCTTTGTACTAATCTGTTTGTTAAAAATACAGTCAGTAGTTGATAGCATTCAGCGGAATATCGGAACATCCTCTGATAGCTTCGCTTGCGTTTCCCGTTTGGCCATAGATTAAAGATTTAACAGAAGGTACAATTCTCACCCCCTTATTATTTTCACGTTCAGCTCATACAATAGCTCAGGGTCTAAAAACACTAATAAATAAATAATGTTTTTTTTTTCAAAAAACTAAAAATCAAATATATAACAGCATTCGATAACGCTAATCAGAAGTATCAAAACTAATAGGATATTGTGAAACAATCCAAACGTGTTAAATAGGCCGGATACATCAAGGGTTAGGCCTTCTAGTAAGCTCGTAGTAAGAGTATTGTGCTGTTTTAGTATTTATATAGCTGAACTTCCAAAATTTGACTTAATTTTTGTCATCTTTTATTTTTGGTAAGTATAACTTTACGAAATTTACCGTTTAATTCCGTTCAAAATACAAGTTTTCTTAAAGAAAAAAAATGGCTTATAGTTTTTTCATAGGGGTCTAATGGTCGTAAGTAAGTAGTAAGTAAATTGGCTTCTTACCATATTAGCCTTTAAGGGTCAAATACCGCTAAGTTATTTATACAAGTTCAATTAATTCGTTTGAAGAAAATGTTCAAATATTAACGACGTGAAAAATACGCAAAAATATTACTAAAATAATTGTGTCGTCTCTGTTCGTTGTTTATTTAATCTTTGATACGGTTAAAAGTCACTTTGCAAAATGACCCTATCCCAGTAACCAGGACAAACTCATGTTGTTAACAAACGTTTTTATTTGATTTTCTATTTTGTTATTTTTAATAAGTGCCACTTCAAAAGTGAAAATGTTCAAGTGGATTCTGTTTTTATCGTTTTTAAGTGTATTAGTTGATGCATGTAAGTAAAAATTTATTATTTTAGGATTGAAGTAATTTGACTGAATTCGCTTGCGGATTATGGATTTCATTATTTCTTTGAGAGCTGTCATTTGGTGTGTGTTGTTAAACTTAACTTTTGCTGAGTATTTTTAGTTCAGAAACCTTCAGCTGTTTCAGCTAGATTTGGGACTCGAACCCAGGACTGTTTGAAATGGACTTTTTTTTCACACTTGGAGTAGAGTGGGTTAGGTTAGGAGCAGTAGATCCGTAAGGCACTGTAAAGATGTTCGCGTAGTACCTAAGAGGTATTAATACTATTAAATCGTAAAAAAAAATCACGGACCCCCTTTTTTCATTTGACAGACAACTAATAAGTTAGAGAGTTTGCATAGAAATGCTAGTTAAATGTATTATAATTTTGGTGTTAAAAAGCGTAAATTATTACGATATACTGACAATTGAATTCGATTTCAGTAAAAAAAAAATTTTTCTTTCCTACTGAGATGGTAAAATTTGATTTCTCATTTCCGAGCCACTTTTTACCAGGAGCTTATTACCTACCTACGGAGCGTACAAGGAACGCGTACTATGCTGGCCGCCGCGGGTTCGAATCCCGCAAGGGGCAAATGTTTGTGAGATGAGCACGAACTTTTGTGCCTAAGTCATGGTTGTTTATATTTATTTAAGTATTTATGATCTGGTATTTGTAACACAAGGAAGGAAATTCCTTACTTCGAAACTTCTTTCGAGACCAATTTGTTACATCATCAACCTATCAATAAGTCAAGGCATTTTTGCAGATAAACTAAAAACTGCTGTAGTCAAGCTGCTGTTTAAAAAAAGGTAGTAAAAAAGACTGTGAAAACTACCGACCTATATCGCCTTGATTTCCGTAATTGCCAATGTATTCGAGGGATATTCATGATTGGTTTTTTATTTCTTTGAAAAACGTAGTGTGCTAAGAGACAAGCAATATGGCTAAAGAAAGATAGATCTACAAACTTAGCAATTTATAACATCATGCGAAGTGTATCTGAGTGTTTTAATAATAGCGTGCCAGTAACAGCTATATTCATGGATATGTCTTAGGCATTTGATTTTGTCTGCCATGAAAAACCCCTTACAAAACTATACACTTATAATAAGGGGACCAGTACATAATCTTATAGCTTCCTATTTAAGTAACCGTTCACAATATACTGAAAACTCTTTTACAAGTAAAAATAAAAAATGTAGTTCATGCTAGATCTGATTCAAATATGGTGTTCCACAAGGAAATATACCGGGACCATTGCTATTTTTAATATATATTAACGATTTACCGCTTTGTGTAGACAGTGAAATGTTTTTGTTTGCAGATGATATGACAGTCTTAATAAAAGGTAAAAATTTGCAAACATACGAACTTCCATAAACAAAACTCTAGAAACGATTGTAGATTGGATGTTAGCTAACAACTTGAAAATTAACTTAGATAAAACTAAATATCTACAATTTCACTTAACTCAGCAAAAAAAACACAGTAAAATATAACAATAAATATATTTCACCTGTATTTCGCGCTCAAAAATGTATCAGAGCACTAATTAGTGTAAGTCAAAGAACTAGTTGTAGATCATTATTTTCTGAACTAAGTATACTCAATCTACCATCTCTTTACATCTTTCAAGTTTGCCTGTTTGTTAAAACAAATCAACACTATTTTAAGCGCAGAGTTAGTAAATACACCGTAAAACAAAAAAAAAATGACGTACTCCCCCATCACGATTCGCGTACAAGGGTTTTCACTAATAGTATATATACAATAGCGCTTAAAATATACAATCATCTCCCTGAATCGCTAAAAGTTTTAAGAAATCGTTATTTGAAGTTTTGCGCCAAAAATGCTATTACTCCGTCCATGAATATTTCAGTAATATTTTACTTTCTGACGAAAATCTCAAAATACTTCACTTTTTGACGGAAGTGACGCACGTTTTTCTGTATATCATGCATTGTCCATAATTAATGTGTACATATTAACATGAGCGCGAAGACCTGATAGCCGTTGGGGCAGAAAAGATCTAGATTGGAGTCCCCTTGACAGACAGGCGAACTTGCGAAGATCACAGGATCAATCTGGATACAGGCCGCTTGTGATCGGTCGCTGTGGAAAACCGTAAACGAAGGCCTATGTTCAGCAGTGGACGTCTTTTGGCTGATGATCATTACCTTTAACCTATAGTTTGACATTACTGGTGAGAAATCAGTGATAGCAAACCACACTTGCATGTTTTATCAACCGGACACGGTCTTGGGAACACATCCGACGCCAGGGGGCGTGGGTGGCGTTTTTATAATCTACTAAACAAACAAGCAAGCATGGTCGGTTAGAAGTCATTTAAAGTAGTGTCCTGGTACTGAAGTACAAAGCCTTCTTCTATATGCTGTTCGCGTGACAAAAAATGAACTTTTATTTCACGAAGTACATTGTACAGCGTTTCGCGATTTTAACGGCGTATTATTTAGTTCACGCTTCAAATTCATCTATACTAATGTTAAAAAGCTGAAGAGTTCGTTTGTTTGTTTGAACGCGTTAATCTCAGGAAGTACTAGGCGCGTATTGCGATGCAGTTTTGATAGTATCGCGATTTCGCATAATATTTATAATATTATAATTAAATAACATAAACATTAATATTCGTACCGTTGTATTATTATTATACTCGTATTGATAATATTCGTTAACACAGAGTCGGAATTAAGCTGCTTGGAAATTTAACGGCTAAAGTTGGATCGCAATACACCCCTTGGTTCGCTTTGAAAATATTTTTTTGTGTTTATTAGCTTATTGATCGAGGAAAGCTATAGGGTATATAACATGATTAAAAGGAGGGTAACGGGAGGGGAGGGAGCAAGCTCAAAATGCGCAGACGCTTTCCTAGGGGTCCGCTAGTTTTAACATAATTGTTTTATCATAATATACTGCCTCAGTGGCGCAGCGGTGTCAGGGTCGCACTTTAAAGCGACACCTGCGCCAGAGGTCCTGGGTTCGATCTCCGTGTCGGGCCAAAAATACACACCTGAGTTTTTCTATTCAGAAAATTTAAGGGTAGCCCGGAGTTTGGAAGTTGGCGGTGTTTCAACCCCGTGACTCGGAAAAGCACGTGTAAAGCCGTTGGCCCTGCGGCTGATCTCATCGGGCTATGAGAGTGAAAGGAATAGAGAGTGCACCTGTGTTTGCGCATACACTTGTGCACTATAATATGTCCCGCGCAGTCGGTTAGTCGTTGTGACTGGCCACCGTAGTCGAAATCGGCTAGGGGGACTATTATTATATCTTAATTGACAATAAATTCTTGGGTGACTACCATCCTCTAATATGTCTCATTAAAATATGTTTACTCTTTATATAAACCTATCAAATATAAATAATTACAGTAAGCACAGTGCCTGGGCAGTGCGCAGTCCCAAGGATAGCCCATGGCCGACCGAGATGGAGGAGTCGCAGCAAGTTGATCAAGTACATCTGCTCCCCCGGGTACGAGCTGGTGGGCAGCCGGTACGCCACCTGCCGGAACGGACAGTGGGACCTGCCCAAGCCTACCTGCGTCAGTAAGTGCAAACGTCTCAGTAAAAATATACGATGCATCTTCAGAATTAGAGAGACCTCATAAAAAAACAGTTTTAGGGAATCGTGGATAAATATTCACAAGACTGTGAAATGTGTATTTATTTAGAAATAATCAGCTGTGATATAGATATATCCTAAGATTTTTTAGTATAATTCAAAGATTACTTTTTACCCATACTTTGAATATGAGTTTAGATTAAAATAAGTATTTATAATTTTATATTTGTAATTTAATTAAATCAATTGAAAATAGTGATTATTTTGAGTCTTTGATTGATTAACTTTACTTTGCTATTTACGCCGAATTCAGTCGTTTTTTTTTACAAGTCGATGAAAGTGGTTGTTTGAAGACGTTGGTTCTAAGTCAAAATCTCAAAATTTTCGATTGAGTCTATCTAATTCTGAAGGTGCGACGAGTAAAAACGATTCGTTTACTTGTCGACGGCATTTTAATGATTTTGTGGATACCAGACGAGTCTTTTTTTCGGCTGCTTCCATAATTTAAGTCGTCTACAGCAAGCATAACATTGACATTAAATATGTACTTTTGTTTCTTGAAAATAATATTATTTTTGTTCTTTAGGGCCTGGTTGTCCAGTACCCCAATTGAAGAATGGTCTGGTCATCCCCTCTCGCTCGGACGCGTGGCTGGTGTTCTTCTGCCTTCCTGGATTCAAGTTGGTGGGGTCATCTGCTATGTACTGCGATGGTGTAAGATGGAACACCACCATGCCTTCGTGTATTGGTAAGACAATGCAGCTTTACTTAGCGTATGGGGTTTTAAGGACCCGGTAGTTGGTGCAAAAATTACCATTGGTAAAAGCTTGGCGCCTTTGAATCGTCATGTTTGCTTAAAAGACTTTAGGCAGGTCTTCCTGGAATTCTTTTCAGTTTTTATTATGTATTCACATAAGAATTCTTTCTTTATTTACTTTGTAAAAAATACTAACATATGAGGTATAAAGGCTGATTCACGCTACACCGTGTCGGCTCCGGCTGGGCGCCACGGCGCCACGGGCAACCCGGCGTTGAAATGATGGTGAGATTTTTTCCCGGCAGGGTCCGGGCCCCGGCACGTTGTCGCGTGAATTATCCTCAAGGTCAGAGTTAATAAAGAGACGTTGACGCCTACAGACGGAATTTCAAGGAACATGATTTTTAACTGCGTGACTGTTTAAACTAGTTAGGAGGTCAACATATCAAAAGTTCCAGCCCGTAGCCTTTGAGTCGGGTGAAGGGAGAGGGTTTAAAGAATTTAAAAAAAGCTTTTTACTTAAACGTTCTAGCGTTCTAGCGACATGAGACCTTGCCCCTTCAAAATGAAAGATGATAAAATTTACTTTGACAAGTATTTATTAAGAAAAATAAAAACTAAGACTTGCAACATAAAAAAAAACTACCTATTCAAAGGAAACCATTTTCTTAGGGCAAGGAGACTATGATGCTGGCTGCGTTGCTACGTCGGATAGCTACGCTAATCCTTTGAGCTAGGAACCAGCCAGCTTTATTATTGGCTGTTACAGTATTTAATTTTGGCGTATTTTTTCTAAACAACGATTTAGCAGAGGCCCCACACAGCCCAAATGTTTCAACGCCAAATGGCGCATGTTTGACAAGTTTGACTCAATAAAGATATAAATCGTCTTTAAAAAAGGAGGTTATCAATTCGACATGTTTATGTGACGTGTTTGGGATAGGATAATATTTGAGTATGATGCTCTGTTAAAGGCTTCCGAACACGTGTGCTGAATTTCGTTACAGTAATGTTTGTTTTATGTTCTTATAGTTTACGGATATCTCAAAGACGAGGTAATGAATCAGGATTAGTTTTTTTTAATGCTAGCTTTTGATGCCGCTAGCTGACACGTCATATTTCTGATAACCACCTTTTCCAGATTCTACCATCTCGACCAAGCTGAGTTGCGACTTCGAGAGTCCAGACCTCTGTGGTTGGACCCAGGACTCCCTCCATGATTTTGACTGGGAACGTCTCAATAACAAGACCCCAAGCTCCTTCCTTTTTACTGGACCTTCGTATGATCATACCTTTGGGAAAGGAGGATCAGGTATGGCCTTCGTTTCTGTCGATGGTATTGTAGAAATCTCTAGTTTATAGTCCGTTTTTCATTGCTTTGAGTAAAATTGTAAACAATCTTTTTATTATTTTTTAAATAATAGCAGTGACTTAAATTAATTAACTGGGCACTGGAAAAATATATCTCGGGTAAAATGATGAATTTCCGAGGTAGGTGGATGAGACTCAGTTTTCAAATGAATGATTCGTTAAAAATGAATGTCAAGATTGTTCACAATATTCGCCAAGCAAAGGAAAACAAGCTTTAAGAATTCCTATTAAAAATGTTAAAGATATGCTGCAGTTTAGTTATGTTCTTTCGTTTGTAACTACATGCTGTGGTATTTATCCTTATATCGACTTCAATCTTTCGACCAAAGCCGGCTTTTTACTCTTCGTATCCAAGCCGAGAGCGCCAAGCTCCGACCTTAGATCTACCACCTTCATTTTACCGGGATCCACAATGGTACTGATAATAATACTGGTAATCTACTTGAATATTTTTAAAGCTGGATTCAGAAAAGATAATTTTATATATTTAATATTCTGTTACGTGGTCTTAAAAATCAAAATTATTGCTTAGTGGTATAGGCATGCGCCCGGATAGCCTAAGATACATGGTTCGACTCCTTGTCTGTCACATTTGCTTATTTATTAAGTTTGTATAATAACAAAACACAAAAAAACAAATTATAAATCAAAATTGCTTATGATATTTCAGGATACTACATGTACATAGAAAGTTCATCTCGACTACAAAACGAGACAGCACGTCTCATATCTCCAATATTCGATATGAACCTTGCCAAAAATGGATGCTTCTCATTCTACTACCACATGTTTGGCAGGTAAGGAATAGATCATTTTATTACCTTATGATTATGAACCATACATATCCTTTGGACATCCTTTGGACATTCCCACACATCGCCATCTAGCCCCAAAGTAAGCTACTCAAAGCTTGTGTTATGGGTGCTAGACAACGGATATAATACTTAAATACTTTTTTGTTTGTAAATGCATACATGATATAGGTACATAGAAAACACCCAGACCAATACAAACAGACATGTTCATGCACACAAATGTTTGTATTGTGCGGGGATCGAACCCGCACCCGCTGCGTAGTAGGCGATTTCTCGACCACTACACCAGACGGGTCGTCATTAGATAATACAAAATTAAAAATTTCAAAAAACAACGCAGAAAACCAGCCGAAACATGTCATATCAGGTTAAAGACCACTAATCAACCCGTCACGGTGACAGCACCGTATCAACTCGAGGCGTTCAGTATTATTTGTATGAAAATCCATACTTCAACGCACATTAATCAACCTTGTAACGTCACCACTTCGGAGGTGGAATTGTGTAAAGCAATCGTATTCATTTGACAGTTCAAAACGTACGGTATGATATGTCAAACAGCAAAGAACAAAGCATTTGACAGATAAAACCGTACGTTTTCAACTGTCAAATGAATACGATTGCTTTACACAATTCCACCTCAGCTCGGGACCCACTCTCGACCTGCGGCGCGTGTGTTGTAACACGCTTACAGCGCGTCGCCCGCTGGTTGACGACTATCCGTCCACCCTGTCAAACGGGCTGTCATTCATAAGATGAACTGTCATAAGTTGTAGCAGGCACGATGCGAGGCGAGGCATTCGCTATCCGGTGCCGATCCCATCCGAGGCGTTGCTGTTCCCTTTACGTAACGTACTTCCGTAAGGTTGACGCCTGGTTGGTGCTGTTCCCGTGCCGGGTAGGTAGATTTGCTTCAAACTTTAAAGTCATGGTTACCTAACAATGCTATCACAATATCCTTGAAGTACCTGACATGGTACCAAAAAAACATAAAGAATGAATCAATTGGTAGACCGTTCGGCCCGGTTAGCCGAGAAGTTGCTGGTTCATGTCCCGCCCGTACGCAAATTTTTTGTTTCTTATTTCATCTTTATGAATATATATAAAACTAGCGGTCCCCCGCGACTTCGTCCGCGCGTTTTGAGTTTGCTCCCTCCCCTCCCGTCGCAGCGTCATGTTTAATATCCTAAAGCCTTTCTCGATAAATAAGCTATCCAACACAGAAATATTTTTTCAAATCGGTCCAGCAGTTCCTGAGATAAGCGCGTTCAAACAAACAAACTGTTCAGCTTTATAATATATTAGCGCAAGCGCACGTTGTACTTAAGCTGCGAACATTATTTTGGTGCGGAGTTATGTTAAAACTGTGATAGCTCCTAAGATATTTATTGGAATCAAATGATATAATGGGCAACTTTGTTCTAAATGAAATGCTCGTGATGATGAATGTATTTATTTTGATAAGAGTAAATACCTGTGTGTATAATACACCTCTAAAAATGATGCATTATTTTTTTTACAAATTTATTAACATAAAAAAGGTTGTAGTAAGTCAACCATAAAAGATAGACATATGCTGTCGCGGACTTTATTATAGAACTCTTAACTTCCTCGATAAATGGACTATCTAACATAAAAATATTTTTTCAAATCGGGCCAGTAGTTTCTGAGATTAGCGCGTTCAAACAAACAAACAAACAAACAAACTCTTCAGCTTTATAATATTAAAGTATAGATATGACACTGTAAGTGTTTAAAACATTCAAAACCATTAGACTTTGACCGTTTTTATTTAATCAATACCCTGAAATTGCCATTAAGCTGCCTATTCACTTAGAAAGATATATTAATATACTCGATATCGCTCACTATAGAGTACAATAAAACTCTTTTTACTAAGAAATATAATATCATATATTTTTCGCCCCCTGCACGCCCCTCCACCCCCCGCGGTTGTAGAAGATCCCATACAAAACTAAAAAAATATATGTGTATATATCTCGGCGTGAACGGGTGAAATATATATTTTAAGATATAAAATATAATAAATATATTATATCCCACAGTCAAAAGGCGCCTTAACCAATATTTTCTATTCTTTTCCAGAGACATAGGAGGGTTGAGGGTCTATCAAAAGCCAGATAACGTTCCTCTGCAGTCTATACTAAAGCTACCGTATGACAACAAAGAGAAGTACATCATATTTGAGCTGTGGGGCAACCAAGGAGATACTTGGTATGGGGATGTGTCTCAACTGACGGATTTTGGAGATAATTTTCAGGTTTGTATAATATAGCGGTATGGTAAGAGCGGGTATTACCGGTCACCTAAGGACAAATACAAAGAACTCCTAAAATAATCAACTTATCTTTCTTAAACTTTTAGAAAAGGAACATAATATTATTCTCTAACGAATGACTTGAATTGAGATCACTAGTAATTATATTTGTGGTATAATTAACTTTAGAAAAAAAAAATGAGATTGACCGGCATTAAACTCCATGGAGGACAATTCCGGTCATCACGGTTCTTATGCCGGTCAGCGAAGCTTAAGTCCGGTCAAGCTTTTCTGATACATATATCACACATGTAGTTTTCAGGTGTGTCACTACCTGTACATTCAGCATGTGCCCACCACCCACAAATAACACATCTGTACCAGATCTCATTGTTTCTTCCGTAGTCATCACATAGAACACACTTGTTTTCCACATCATTATTTTCTTCAATATTTGTGTCATCATCTTTATATAAGTCTGTCATCGTCATCGCTAGTGCTTTTTTTCCAGATTTATTTTTAGTTTCAGTTTTTTTCAGTTTCTTTCTTCTTTTTTAATCAATGTTTCTTTAAATGGTGTTCCTGTTATGTAGGTGGCATGTTATTTACTGTTTCTCTTCCTATTCTCTGTGCTTTTCTTGGGTATGGGCAGAAGATCATTAACATTTGTCAAACATTTAGAGGAAGTGACAGACAGAAAATAGACGAACATGTAGTTGTTGGCAATGCAGTGCTGGAAGAATCAGTGCAGGCAGAATAGCAAGCTACAGTTGTCTTAACTGCAGTGATAGGTGAACCAACAAAAGAAGAGCTAGCTGTGGCAGAAGATGTCATCGATGCTGAAGTGGATTGGTTAAGGATGGTTGAACTAGCCATACGAACTGAAGTTTCTGTCGAGTTTGAAAGGCATTACCCGTCAAACGGTATTTTAGAAAAGTATAGCGGGTAACTCCGGTCAGCGTGACCGGCATTAGGCGACAGAAGATATTTTTGTAAATCATACTTTTTTACAAAATTAATAAAACAATGGTGAGAAATAACGATAAATATTATAAAGTCGATAAGTAAGCACTCTAGAAATCAAATAAGAATTAGTTTAATGTAATAAATTAAAGACTTAAGCCTTATTTTCGACGGACGAAAAATTCTAACAAAATGGCGCGAAAACTGACGACGTACATTTCACCTCAGCGTGTAATCGGAACTGAGCGGCGATCGGCGGGGCGCGGTCGGGAACGATCACGTCACCTTGTTTTGATGTGTGTGTGCATTTAGCGCGCCATTTTGTATGTAATAGTAAAGTGACCGGTATTATCTCCTGACCGGAGTTACCCGCTCTTCCCCTACGTCCGCGCGTTTAGCGTTTGCTCCCTGCCCTCTTGTCGCTCGCAGCATGCTTTTTTATAGTCTAAGTGCGCTTACACATTAGAGCGACAGCAGCGCGTCCCTCTAATTAGTGTGTTATCGCATTAGAGCGAACAGCAGCGCGTCTTTTAATGCAAAGGGGTTACTGCTGTCATTTTATGTATGAAATTGACAACAACGAACAGCAGCGCGACTAAGTGTGAAAACGCACTTACTGCTGTCATTTTATGTATGAAATAGACAGCAGCGCGACTGCCGCGCGACCGTTGCGCTGCTAAAGTCACCTAAGTGTGAAAGCGCTTTAAAGCCTGCCCAACAAAGCACATTTATCAAACTGCAATCGGAACCACACCAACCAGGCGTCACCCATTCGGAAGCACATAACGTAAAGGATACAGCAACGCCTCGGCATCGCATCGGATAGCGAACGCCTCGATTCAGATCCTGTTTGCTTCAACTAAGTTCTTCTTGTGAATGAAAGCCCGTTTGATACGGTGGGCGTATAGTTGGAAACCATCGAGCGACTCGCCGTAAGCCAAGATGATGTAATGTTATAATGTTGAGATTGGGTCCCGACTTGATCTCGATCCGAGGTGGTGACGGACGTTACAAAGTTAGTAAAAGTGCGTTGAAGTATGGAGTTTTATACAAAGAATACTGAACGCGAGTTGATACGGTGTTGTTCCATAACGGGTTGATAGATGTGCTACCGGTAACCTTTAGTTGTCACTACTGAGGCATTAATCGTAGCTCTTCGGCTCCAAAATCTAAAATCTAAAATCGCTTGCATCTCATGTCGTCTTTTGTTTAATTAGAAGTGACGCCCGTTAATGTGCCTTGCGACTTGTGTGCAAGCGATTTTCGTTTAAAAGTGATAAGGTGGGAGATAACTCGACTGTACTCGTATATTTGAACCTTCTCTTGTGTGCTTGAACTTAAGCAAAAGGAAGGTAACAAAAATGGAATACAAGTACCTAACAATTTTGAGCCGCTGCAACTCAGGTCCTAACTATAAATGATCATTTCTCTTATCGTGTTGTTAATAGTCTGTATTTCATTTTTCATCAGATAGTGATTGAGGGTATTCGAGGCAGGAAGTTCACAAGTGATATCGCTGTTGACGATGTTGCTATACTGCAGGGAGAACAATGCGCAGAAGCAAGGAAAGCCATCTCACCACCACCGGCTATGTTACGTGAGTTAGTTATAAAAGGCCTCTACGCACATAACAGTGCCAGTAACGTGCCTCAATGAAAAACGATATTGTAGTATTCATTTTGTACTTCGATGAAGAAGCAGAACTATACGTAGATGACGTCTTTTGAACTAAAACAATCAATGATATTGTATTCAGAAGTAGATGACGCTTCGCAAACTAAAAGAGTACACAAATATGGCAGACTAAAATATCATTGATGGCAGCGTCTGATTAATGGATGGCAATGGATTGACATCCATCACATCAGACATCAGTTTCGGAACAGAATAGCTTTCCTTATGCATTTTTAAAAGTATGTACAGGTACATTATAATAGAGTCGTTGACCTAATTTTAATGAGTTAACACTTTAGCTTGGTTGTATATTAGGTTCATCACAAAAACATTTGCCCCTTACGGGATTCGAACCCGCGACGGCGGCGTAATAGTCAGGAGCGCTTACCAATACACCATACCTACGCGTAGTTTGCTCAGGTAGACGGTATAATGCACATTGCACATTTATGATGATGAAAGGAATCTTACTACTTTCAGCGGAGACATGTGAGGGTAGATGTGGGGTGACCACGCACCCCACCAAGGCCTGCGGCTGCACTTTGATGTGCGTCATCAACGGTGAATGCTGCAATGACTTTATGGAACTCTGTTTAGACAGTCCAGGTAAGATTTTTGGATTCATTTGATTCAGGCGATACAAAATTTAAACCGAGATTAAAGTTTACCTACATGAGTTTTTTTCTTCAAGGAATAATACATTCGATATCACTTTCTGCATACATTAATAGTAGTATGTACAGTCGACGGCACATCAGGTTACCTACTTTTGTTGCAAACTAGCCCTAATTACAACTGCATAAGATATCGCCGTGTTTACCTTGACGTGCTGTTGTCCGTTCTTAGTTTTAAACGTTCAAAAGAACTCAAAATTTACTAACTTTACTAATGGTGTTAAAAAGGTTGGAGGAAAAGTTTACTTAATATTATAAACTGATTCAAAGTTCCATTGGAAAGTAACATAAATTTGGTATTTATACTATTACAATAAGGGAGCAGATATGAAGCATCCAAAATAATTCTTCAGCTAGATTAATGTATTTTATAAGCTATAAGCTAGTAAGTAACCAAAATATCATCTTGTAGATGTCACTACTGAAGAATCCGATCCAATCTCTGCAGAACTGCCTCAAACACAAAAATTAATTGGAAAAACTACATTACAATGGACAACTGAAATAGAAACTACTCTGAGAGAGAAAAGTCCCATAACATTTACAAAAACAATAATCAAAACAACACCAACTACAGTGTTAACAACTACCAAAGCTACAAAAACAACTGAAAGCACTACGAAAGCAACAACAACACCTAAAACCACTAAGGTGACTATATTCCTAAAGGACGCTATCGTCGACAGAGCCAAAACCGAAGCTACAAATGTTACAAATCCACATAAATTTATAGCATCTAATGTGACTCGTAAAATTATCATTTACAAGCCGACGACAACAGCTTTACCAAGAAAGGGGACGACAAAGATTGTTGTACCAACAACGACAAAACCAACATCTGTAACATCAACATCAACGGTAAAAACAACAAAGTTCGTGAGGTATACAGCACCAACAACAGATAAAAGTATATCAGCAGCACCACGAAAGATTATCAAACCAGGTTAGTACCGTTTATTAAGCGACTTTAGAAAAAGGAGATTCCCAGTTCGTCCTGTATGTTTGTATGTATGTATGTTCGATCTCGCGTTCGGCTGAACCGATTTTGATGCGGTTTTCACCTAAGTATTTGTTACATTAAGGAGAAGGTTTAAATAACTATTTTTGTTCAATAAAGTACATTAAAACTTGAACAAATACTAAAAACGACGAAAAAAAAAATGTTTCGAATAAAATTTAACCGCCTTTAAAAACAAACACTATAAAGGTTTTAATTAACGCTATTAAAAGAAACAAACTCATTAATGGAATCAGGCGTTACTTTGCGGAAATCCATTATTAAGTTGAAATTTATAAAATTATTTTGCTTTAAATTTCCGCGAAGCTACGCCGGCGCAGGCAACTAACTACACGAACCGTCACCGCGTTTAGTATAAGTTCAGGCAAATGCAGGATGCACCACCCGCCCTCAATACGCATGCGGCACAGCTGATGCAATTAATAGTACCCAACACCAACGTGCAAAACAGTAATGTAACAGCTGATCAGATTAGAACGGCTTTGAGACAATCAAATCGTAGGTCACCTAATCAGGATTTTCATATTTATAAATCACTGTCTGTTAAAATTACTGAAAACGATAGATTGTCTCCAAAGCTGATAAGGGTAACACGGTGGTGGTTATGGAACGTAACAATTATATTCATAAAGTAGAAGATATAATTCAGAGTGACGATTTCTTACTATTACAATCAGATCCCACCAAAACATTCGCGTCCGATATAAAGGAAGCAATTAATTCAACTCAATTTTTGTTTCGGGATGGCCCATATAAACATAATAACAAATTATTAGAAATGAATCCACGTAGTCCATGTTTATACGGGTTACCAAAAATTCACAAAGAAAATATGCCGATGCGTCCTGTAGTTTCATACATCGGCGCACCGGCATATAAATTAGCTAAACAACTAAATACAATATTAAGGGAGAAATCGTCATTCAAACCAAAATATTCTTTAATAAATAGCTTAGATTTAATTAAGAAAATACAATCTGTCTCTCTCCCTCGGAATGCAAAGTTGATATCATTAGACGTAGAAAGTTTATTTACCAACGTACCTTATCAAGAATGCCTTAATATTTTAAAGAATCACTTAGAAAAACCGCGATTGCATCCGGGGGAGATAGAAGATCTCATATCATTTACATTATTATGCATGAAACAAAATTATTTCCGGTTCAACAATCTATATTACAGACAAAAGGAGGGCTTAGCAATGGGTTCTCCTTTAAGTGCATTAATGGCAGATATTTTTATGGATTATTTTGAAAATAAATACTTAATTCAAGAAAGAAAAATACTTTATTATTATAGATACGTTGACGATATTTTGATTTGTTGGACCGGAACTAATAGACAGTTAGATATTATTCTTTCTAAAATTAACAACATTCATCCTAAAATTAAGTTTAAATTAGAAATAGAACAAAACGATAGTATTAACTTTTTAGATTTAACTATAACAAGGGTGCAGGGTAAACATGAATTTCAAATATATCGAAAACCAACACATACTGACACTGTCATTCATGCATCATCTTGTCATCCGTGGCAACATAAGATGGCCGCGTTCAATTCATATATTCATCGTCTCTTCACTGTACCACTTAGTAAAGACAATTACCATAAAGAACTTCATATTTTGTATCATATCGCCATATCAAACGGATACAAGAGATACATTATTGACAACTTAATAAAAAACAAGACTAACAAAATCATAACTAGTTTATTATACTCTGTTCCTGAAGAAAGGGTAGACAGGTATAATTCTAGTTTGATTTACTTAGGAGAGGTGTCGGAGCGTATTTCTAAAACATTAAAACGTCAAAATATCCGCGTAGCTTTTAAAACTAATAATTCTTTAAGATTAGTTTGTAACGGAAAAGATAAGCTTGATAAACAACAAAAATCTGGTGTTTATAGGCTTAACTGTAGTGCATGTAACGCCATTTATGTAGGGCAGACCGGCCGTAGCTTCAACACACGTTATAAAGAACATATTTCCGCTTACCGAAACAACCATCCTGAGAGGTCTCATTTCGCCAAACATCTTTTAGATTCAGGACATAGTATTCCTGATAATCATACATTTTCTGTCCTTCATACTTGTGAAAAAGGCTTGAAACTATCCGTTTTGGAACAATTAGAAATAATAAAACATAATAAAGATAATACGCTTACATTGTTGAACGAACAGGTCAGTTATACCGCCTCTCCACTTCTAAATATATTTTCAAATCAACAATCTATTAATAATAACCGTCAACTACCAACGGATTAACTTCATTTTCAAATTTCCGTGACAACGATTACGTCACCTCATTAGTGGACGGAAAGTATAAAAGGCCTGTTCGCCAGTCGACACAGTTCAGTCGTCCGTGCTCCGCCGAGGCGACAACATCTCCTGAGGATGCCACGCGTAGTGGCGAAACGCGTCGAGGTTTTTTGCACGTTGGTGTTGGGTACTATTAATTGCATCAGCTGTGCCGCATGCGTATTGAGGGAGGGCGGGTGGTGCATCCTGCATTCGTGTAGTTAGTTGCCTGCGCCGGCGTAGCTTCGCGGAAATTTAAAGCAAAATAATTTTATAAATTTCAACTTAACAAACTCATTTGAAGTCGTTGCATGATGTAAACCTTAACGGACAGCAACAGTCTCATGCACATCATGCACCGACTTCAAATGAGTTTGTTTCTCCTATTAGCGTTATTTTAGTCCTTTTAGTGTTTGTTTTTGAATGCGGTTCATTTTTTATTAAAAAAAAAAACGTTTACTCATAAACTACTAAGATAAAAAGGCCGTAGGCAAGATGGTAAGATGACCGATAGCAATCGGTTGCTATGGAAAACCATGGGCCTATGTTCAGCAGTTTACGTCTTGCAGCTGAAAATGATGATGATGCTCATGGATTTACATGTCAATTGTATAAGCGATGTACTAACGACGAATTTCTAGCCTCAAACTTAGCTTATATTTGTGCTATGATGGCTGTGTCCTTCCCTATGGTTCCATCCTTACTCCACTGTCAAATTATATTACTCTAAATCACTGAACATGTTGTTAGATTCACTTGTGTACGTTAGGATTAACTTATGTATAGTTAACCTATTAACATTATACAATATGTAAAAAAACACTGTCCGATCCGAAAGGGTCATAAAATTGCTTTAATAACATAACCAAAACAAGTATTAAAATTCAAATCCAATTAAAGCTTTTTTTATTGATTTTTAAAGTCAAGAAGTTTAGCGAATATTTACCCTCAAACGGGGGAATTTTCAAAATGCGTTATCACTCCTGTCGCGCTACCTGCGAGTGCCAGCGCAACTCCGCGCTTTCCACGCGCCTTGTCAACCCTCCTTCGGGTTGCCATGTATGCTTTTTTAATGCAGTGAATTTCGTTTTTTGTCATGAAAATTAAAACATAAATAGAACCTTATCTCGATACCTAATAGCCCCTTAATTAGTCGGACAAGGTTTTTTTAACACTGTATTTAATTAATTTTCTTTTTCTTATAATAGGCGTAAATACGCATTCACGTCTTTACCGCATGTTAACTCATAGTATTTATAGGTGTTGTTTAAGTCATGTTCACAATCATTGCCTTAAAGCTGTAAAATAATGTTTTTTCTTTCTTTTTAAAGCAAAATCGAGTGCATGGAAGCCTGTTCTGATCACATTCGCCGTGCTTATGTGCTTGGGCGGGGTTGCATGGTTGGCGGTAGGCGCACGGAGCGCGCGGGGGCGAGCGGCGTTAGCGGGGCTGCGCGCGCGCACGAGACATGATCCAGAAGTGCGCTATCTCCACGCTGATACTGATGACGAATAAATCAACTACCAAACTAGAAAAGCCTGGTTTTTATCACTATTTTGACATACTACAACATCAAATCAAGAATGAATAAAAAGATCAGCATTTGTCAGTACTGAGCATACCAACATTGACTCGTGTGAGGTATAAGAATGATATACGAGTATATCATTCTATACGAGTATATCATTCTAACATAAAGATGAAATAAGAATCCGAAAATTTGCGCACGGGCGGGACTTGAACCAGCAACTTATTGGCTAATCGGGCAAAACGCTCTACCAATTGAGCTACCGTGCTGTCTGTCCAACCTTGCGAAATTTGTGACTCTTACGGATACGTAATTAATTAAAAAGTAATTTACGAGGGTCAAACTGAAAGTTCTTAGAAAATCAAAAACTGATTACATTAGCCAGTTATTAGTTTTATTATATCTTTTCAAAATATTGTCCATTGACGTCAATACACCGCTGCATGCGATGGAACCACTGGGAAAAGCACTTTGCCCACTCGTCCTTAGGGGTCTCTTCAATGGCATCGCGATACGCAGCCACCGCTTCTTCAGCATTCATAAACCGCTTTCCTTTAAGTTTTTCTTTAATTTTTGGAAATAAATAAAAATCACAAGGCGCGAGGTCGGAGCTATACGGCGGGTGACCCAGTAATTCAACGTTTGATGTCGCCAAATAGTCGATCGTTCGCTTGGCGGTGTGCGACGAGGCGTTGTAGTGGTGAAGGAGGATCCTACTGCGAGGTCGTTTCTCTCGAACTTTTTCCAAGCCAAGGGGCAAACAATTGGTAGTGTACCATTCTGCAGAAACTGTTTTTTGATCCTCTAACACAATTGTTGCGAAATGACCTATCCTTCCAAAGAACGAGGCCACCATTTTTTTTCCCGCACTTCGATCTCTCTTCACTTTAGTTGGCAACTCCTCGAAAGGAAACACCCACTGAGCAGATTGTCTTTTGGTTTCAGGATCATAACAGTAAATCCAGCTTTCGTCACCTGTTAGTATGTCGAACACAGCATTTGAGTCACCTCCGTTAAATCTTTCAATCATTTTACGGCACCAATCCACACGATGGAGTTTTTGAGCCTTAGTCAAATTATGAGGTATCCACCGGGCGCAAAGCTTCCTGACCGCTAAATGTTCGTGGAGGATTTTGTGCACTTGACTCATACCGATGCCTAAGCTTGTCCGAATCTGCTGATAGGTCACTCTTTTGTCAGTCTCTATCATACGCCGCACAACACAGATGTTATTTTCAGTCGTCGCCGTAGAAGGCCGTCCCTCACGTACATCATCAGTGAGATTAGTGCGACCACGTTTAAACTCATTAAACCAGTTGTAAACAGTCGCACGAGATGGGGCTTCATCGTGAAAGGCCAATCGTAGTCTATCATAACTTTCTTGTTGACTTAAATGACATCGAAAGTCATAAAAAATCATTGCACGAAAATTTTCTCGTGTTAAATTCATGTTGACGTGACACAGACAATTTTCAATTTGCCGCCAAATCGTAAAACAAATGACAAATGAATGAAATATATACTCAGTAATATTGGCAAAGAGTTCTATTTTGAAATTTTAGAATATATTTTTTATTATATTGTTTATAAGTGGCCAGTTCTAAGAACTTTCAGTTTGACCCTCGTACGCGTGACGTTTAGCGCCATCTACCCGTCTGTTTATACAACAGTGCAAAACAGTGCAACAGAATAAATTCAACCTGAAAATTAATGACGCTTCACTATCTAATGGTGTTCGAATGTTTTTAACAGTCACAATGTCTTATTATATATTCATAAAGATGAAATAAGAAACCAAAAATTCGAAAAAAAAACATACAAAATTCAACATATCCGTTAGAGACCTCAAATTTCGCTAAATTGGTAAAGCGTTTGGCCCGGTTAGCCAAGAAGCTGCTGGTTTAAGTCCCGCCCGCGTTAAAAACATTCTAAAACCATATGAGTACATTTGCGGTTTATCATATAAACTTTCAACAACAAAACTAGCGGTAGGCGTAGCCATGGCGTATCGTTGGTTGGCTAGCCATTCATTACTCCTTAAGTGTAAACGCCAGCAATCAAATCCCCATTTTCCTTTTTATGTCAAAATTGCTACTTAGTTTTGCGTGGACCACTTTAGACACTTGGGTCAGGTATGGGGTCCTATTTTTGGTTCCCTGCCTTGACTATGGCGTGTTACTTTCTTCCGAAACAAAAAAAATACCTGTAAAAGTCGCGCAAAATATAAACGTTAGTACTTATACAATTCAGTGTTTTTTAAAATCAGTCCCGTGTGGAATTTCACAATTTTTAAATGGAAAATCGAACATTAATCAATTAAAAACACACGCAATCTTGACGCGTGGGATTCAAAAATAGAAGTCAGGTGCGAGGGCCAGACAGAAAGGGTACCGGGTTATAAAACATCACGCTGGGAACGCAGTAAACCCAAAACGCGCAGACGAAGTCATGGGGCTAGCTAGTATGTATTTTTTGAAGTGAAAACTTCTTTAGCGGCGTTGAGCACTTTTGTGGGATGGGGGAAAAATGTGAAACTCGCGTCAGGGGGCCTATTTTTGAATCACTCGCTTCGAAATGGCGAGTGATTTTCGTTCGACAAAGAGTTTTTTTCTATGACTTTTAATTCATCTTCGAACGAAAATCACTCGCCATTTCGAAGCGAGTGATTCAAAAATAGGGCCCCAGGACACGTGGGCTGATCGAAAAACCGTAAGACGGTTGGCGAAATTATGGATGTAAGTTGATTTTTTTGTGTGATAAACTTTTTAATGTAATTTAATATAATATAAATTGTAATGTTTATGTACGATAGCGCAATATACAATAAATAAATATTGTATTCTATAAAAATATTATATTATTATTATTATTGTATTATTATTGTATTATTATTATTACTATTATTATTATTATTATTATTATTGTATTCTATCACAAAAATGATAGTACTTTTATATTGATAATAACTATTCCAAAAAATCAAAAATGCACAACGTTGATATTCAAGTTTTCACTTCTGCCGGCACTCCCGGAGTGCTTTCACAGTTTTTTCTGTTTGTTTTTGTTTTGTGCCAGACAGATGCATCTATTGTCCCTCTCCGCACTATACATTTAGAAATAGGTATATCGAGTTAAGCCAAAACATTGTACCATATACCTAAAAACGCACATGTGTGACACATTTGTAAATACGTCATTATACAAAATACTTGTGTCTTGAGAATGAAAACAAGTGGGGAAACTGCTCATAACAAAAATGTATTAGCTCGCTAAAGCACCAATATAGCAACAGAGTTAGTTTTTAGCTGTTTTAAATGTTGGTCTTCAAAATGTGGTGTCTTTTATTAGGTGTCATTACCATCGGATTGCCTTGTGTAAATGGTAAGTAAATTTTTCGTTTAAAATACTAAATTTGGTAAATTACTCAAAATACGTAGTTAAAATTACTCGTTAGGAATGGAGAGAGTTACTGGGAATCAGTTGATTTCCCCTAAAAACATAGGTTGACAAAACATTTCATTTCATTTATTCATGCATGCATACTAGGTGTTACAAACTTACATAGGTGTAAACTTAATGAACACATATATATATATGTGTTCATTAAGTTTACATTCCATAGGTACTTAATTGTTTACGTGACCCATCTGATTTCTATGAAGTAGATTTCTTTTCACTACATACTAATATACATACATATATGTTTCTAGGAGAAAATTAAGTTACTGATTCTGAGTAAACTCCGTTTTTCTTTGCTAGTCTAATATAGCTAGCTTTTTATAACTTTAAAATGTTTATCTGTGAATAAAACTTATTCCTCACGGATGTGTTTATCAACAGTCTTTTGATATGCTTTTGTTTATGCGACCGCCGGCGGCATTTAGATCCGTGAGCGTCTACAAATTTTATTTAAAAAGATTTCAGTATTCAACCATGAATTAAGTTGTACGTTTTGTCTTTCTCTTAATTTAAAATTAAGCATTCCGTTAAAAAGGAATGTATATTGGACTAGCAAAGAAAACTGGACTTATGCTACCTTCATTCTTAAGGGGCTACCCGGATTTTCAACGCGCACACTAGCGCCACTTTAGTAGAAAAATCATAACTCGTTAAATAAAAGACCAATCAAAAATCTGGTAAACAAGATTGCAGTACAGGTTTTATAGTTTATTTAGTACGTTTAAATTGTTTCTAAAGTAGTTATCTGTAGTTACAGTTAGAAAATTTGCCAAAAGTGGCCATAATTAGCAGTTTTTCTAACACTAACTACAGTAAACTACTTTAGAAACAATTTACACGTACAAAATAAACTATAGAACCTGTACTACACTCGTGTTTACCAGATTTTTGATTGGTCTTTTATTTAACGAGTTATGATTTTTCTACTAAAGTGGCGCTAGTATGCGCGATGAAATTCCGGGAAACGCCTTAACGGGTAGTTGTGAAACACCTTGTACTTATAGATATTTGGGTTTTATTCCGAAAGAGCAATCTGTGGATTTACTGAAATGTATTCTGCTTCGACTTCGACTAAACATGACATCTAAGTAACTTCTGACAAGCTGTAAGGAAGCGAAGATGATGTAATATTTATAAAAGGCCTAATCGTTTTAAGTGATAATATTTTAACTGTTTGTTCGTATCGTATACATTATAGAAACTGGGCTATCATATATTTTTTCGGAAAATCGAGATTTTAATTTTATTCTACTTTCTTCAACAAATGCACTATCTAAAAAAAAAGTCCGACCCGAGGGTCATAAAGTTGCTTTAATAACATAACCAATACAAGTATTAAAATTACGAAGTTTATCGATTTTCAAAGTCAACAAGTTTAGCAACATGCGTTATCACTCCTGTGCAACTCCGCGCCTCTTCGGGTTGCCATGTATGCTTTTTTTTTAATGTAGTGAATTTTGTTTTTATTTTCTTGGATATTTTTTTTAAATATTTTATTATTACACAAATATAACCTAATCTTGATACCTTATAACCCCTTAATGGGTCGGACAGGGGTTTTTACACACTGCATTTGATCATTTTTTTTACAGCAACCTGTCAATTTTTAAAGTTACCTACGTTATAAGGTTTGTCCTCTTCTATTTCTCTAATCCTAACTATAAAAAGACATTATGCTTACTACAAAAAATATTAATTTATTGTGCTGAATCGACCTTTTAAATGTAATCACTTAGATAACCTTATATAAAGGTGCTTCCAATTGACTTACGTCACATCGAGAAAGCATTTTAATACAAATCATATCAAATCACTTTATACTATCGATACATTCGATTGTTAGAATACAGCATAATGTTTGATCTTATTTAAAAAATAATTTACTTTAATAGTATTAGATGGAGTGTGATTATAGTGATTTGTTTATTTGTTTATTTAAATCAAAACACTTGCAAGTTTACAGAGCTAGTCCAACACACTTACAAGCTTAAATTACAATAATAATATAATTGTCATCGAATTCAAATGTCAACAAATCTGGTCAATGTTATCCATACAAAGAATATTAAATAAAATGATAGAACACACAACATACAAAATATAAAGAAGCATGCAATCATCAATTCAGCTGCAGTAAAAAAATGTCAAAAATGTAAAATACAAAGAAAAAAGAAAAAATAATAATAATCAAAATACAGTAGTCAATCAAATTAAATGTCATTTAAAATTTTACAGAATTTATAAATATATGTCCAATTTGGTCCGCAAATATATCAATGTGATGGATGATATGACTTATTTGTATACCTACCTTGTTTAAACTTATTGCAGCTGAACAAAACAACGACGATTTAGCGAGTTTAAGCTTGCTGTGCTGTGACAGAGGATTATACTTCTTCAAATCTCACATGTCATTCACAAAAAAAGAATGCGTATTTGTTGGAATTCCAGACAGTAACGTCGATCGCCATCATGTAGTTTTTTGTTACAATGCAGCTAAGAAATGCTGTGAAGAGTACTTTACGTAAGTTCCACGATAACTTTGATAGTTACCAGGGGCGTAGCGTGCTTTGGTGGGGCCCTGTATAAAAACTTGTTTGGGGGCCCTTATCATGGGTAAAGATTTCTCACAAAAGAAATGCATAAAATACATTTTTTATATATATATATTTATCCAGATATTTACGCTAGATTTACATTCGCGGGTTACGATTTGGGTACTCGTTACGACGTACATAAGAGGTTCCTTATCTTATTTAGTTAAGCGCCGACTTTTAAAATCTATGTTTCCAATATGGTTTGACATTCAAAACCTCAATAGCATTACAATTTGAACAAACAAGAAAATCACAAACGATGATGAAGATGTTAGCGTTGACGGCGCTTATGATTGTTGGTTTGCTACAAGTGTCCTATCGAAGTTCTCAAGTTATTTTTTATCTGCCTATTTTCTATTTATTATTGTTTACGCACTTCGGGAGCCCCGTACCCCGGGGGCCTTGTATAATAAATACGACAGATACGGCGCTAGCTACACCCCTGATAGTTACGAATGGGCTGCATAACTTAATTTTAACCCAGTAAGTATACGGAGCTCAAGTAACAATCAAGCCCCAAACGAAAATCTGGCTAATTGTAGATGCGCGTCGGACTCGCGCACTGACGGTTTCGTGACATCTTTGACTGAATTGGGGATCTACTTACTTCCACTTAGCCAAAATACCACAATATAAACATACATTTGTTTTTCATAGTGTTTGTTTTTTTCAAATATCTGACACATAAGAAACAAGTGATGTCATTCATTAAGTATGTTATCACATTTTCGGTATCATCTGGTGACCGGCTGTTGGCGAGCACTAAGACCCTTTACACACTGCGACTTTTAGCAGCGATGCAGTCGCGATGTAATTGTCAAATTATGTACTGAATTTAGGAAACGGGTGCTAACGCACGTTAGTATCGATCAGTCGCGCTTCTGCATCGGTTCTAACGCGCTTTAGACTGCATTGACGCTAAATCACGGTAATGTTATCTATACAGTATTCCAACTTCATACAAACGGACGAAACGCGAGCTATACCTACGCGCCTCGATTTCGGCACGCGTTCGGCACGCAGACAGTTGCGACTGACGAACAGACGGTCTGTTGTTTTTTTACCCAGACCCACAGAATTTCTGTAGAAGTTCAAGTACATTTTAAATGACGAGATATATTGTGCTGTTTTTGGTTGTATGATTTTTTTATAAATCTTTATATGAGAATGCGGATTTTTTATACTTTAAAATTTAATAATTAAAAAAATCCCTACTTTTCAGTCGAGGCGCAAGTATTTTCGGTAGCAAATTTTATAAGACCGATTTGTCATTTAAACATAAAAATGGTTTTTTAATTAAATCATAAAAACAACACGCATTTTTATTGAATACTTCCTAGTCAATCTACAAAGTATTTTATTTGTTTATATAAAAAAAGCAAATTTACAATCACAAAACTAAATGTAAACAGAGTAGGCAATTGTGATCAAAACGCTGGACACGTCTAGGTACCGCGCGGCTGTAGGTATTTATTTCAAAGAGTCGGCCGAGATACAATACTGTATAGATAACATTACCGTGGCTAAATTAAATCTGTTCATTGCATGAGTCACACTGAAGCGCGTTTTGAAAACTCGCGACTGCATCGCTGCTATAAGTCGTAGTGTGTAAGGGCGCTTCTACACTCGCCCGTATCCGATATTCGACAGCCGCAGTGGTAACCTAGTAGTTTTTTAGGGTTCCGTAGCGGAATGGCAAAAAACGGAACCCTTATAGTTTCGTCAAGTCTGTCTGTCTATCCGTCCGTATGTCACAGCCACTTTATTCTGTAACTATAAGTATTACTTAGTTGAAACTTAGTGGGTAGATGTAATCCTGTTACCTGCTTTACGATTCTCATACAAAACATAAAAAATAATGTTATTTAAAAGGGAACCCATACATGAAACTAAAAGTTTTTTTGTTTTGTCAGTTAGGGTGTCTATAGATAGGTCTTTTAAAATGACATCGAGGGTTCCTCAAACCATTCTCTCTAAAAGTCTAACGTTTGAGAGATAGACGCTTCCAAAGTGTTAAAATGGGCGCCCCTTCCCCCCTCTTCCTTTTGAACTAAGCGAGTGTAATTTTGAAAAAAATACATGATGCATATTTTTATAAAAACTTTCAACGAAAATTGGTTTCAACGAGATCGAGCTAATAGTATTTGAGATATAGCACATTTTCAACAATCGCAAACATAACTTTGTTCTTTATAAAAACACTATGAAAAACAAAGTTACGTTTGCTGTCAACAAAATATTGTGGTATTTTGGCTAAGTGAAAGATAGGGGATGCCTAATTCAGTTAAAGTTGGCACGGGACCCTCAGTGGGCGAGTCCGACTCTTTTTTCGGTTTTTTCAAACCCGTAGTAAATATTATGTTAAAAATTAGTTGGTTGTAAGATATTATGTATTTTAAAAGTAACCGATGTCGTACCACCTTAAGAACCAAGATCTCTTGCACCTCATGTCGTCTTTTTGTTTGAACGGACATATTTGTGTCGTTTGTACGGACAACAGCACGTCAAGGTAAACACTGCGCTATCTTATCCAGTTGAAATAAGGGCTAGTTTGCAACAAAAGTGGGTAACCTGATGTGCTGGCGACTGTACAAGCGTTATTGTTTCAAAATGGCAAGGCTGTACCTACATTTATATAATTTATTTTGGTTTTTAGGAACAAACAAGATTGTACTGAAGGGAGCCGATTGAATCCAGACACTTTTCAATGTGAAGGTTAGTGTGAAGTGGTCTTTATTATAACTCCTCAAATATGGACTCCAATTTATGTAAGTAGGAATATCAGAAATATTTATTTGGATGACAACAAGTTTATAGACTCGAGGCTTGCCTGAGTAAAAGTTGTAGCAAATTATATCAGCTTTCATTTTCTAGAATGTCTCATATCGTCGACCTCCGTGGTCGAGTGGCTAGCACGCTGGTTTAAAGCGTCGCCATCTCGTGAGGTTCCGGGTTCGATTCCCGGTTGGGTCAATGTAGAAAACGATCCTATATTGTCTTGGGTCTGGGTGCTGTGGTACCACCGTTGTTTCCGATTTCCATAACACAAGTGCTTTAGCTACTTAGCTTGGGATCGGAGCAATGTATGTGATGTTGTGAAATATTTATTTATTTATTTATATCGCTAGGACACATAGGTTTCGAGGTGAATGCGGCCTAAGGGCAACATCAGACTGACTTATCTTAACAAAGTTACGAAGTAAAAACCTGCGTTCCACTAAGCGACGCGACTTTCTCTGCAAGATAGTTTGAGCGGTCATTGCTTGAACTACCATGGTTTTATGAATTATGGTGTAGTTGTGTTGTGTGTTTTTAATTTTGATTTATAATTTATTGTACATTATCCGTGCACACTTTATTCACATGTGTATCGGAGGCATCAACACACCTATAACTTTGCACTAATATAATATACATTAAAGTATATATACAGGGTGTTGTTTTGTTTAGTGAAATCTAACTCAGGGATGATAATATGAGTTATAATTATTCTAAAAAAATATTTTCTACAAGAAAAAGTTTTATACAAGAAAACCTCTTCACAACATTTAAAAAAATGACAATACGAATGGGAAAACTCGCACCCTCGCGCATATATATATATATATATATATATATATATATATATATATATATATATATATATATTCGTTTTTAGTCTTTACAACCATCCCTGAGCCGCTCGTCGCTGACCAAAACAACACCCTGTATATGGATAATGTATTAATATTATCATTTGTGTAATGTGAATGTAATATTAAGTTATCTTATCATTATATAATATATTATTATGAAATACACAGTCTGGCCATAAATACTGTTACAATTAAAAATAAGAGAGATATTACATTTGAATTTGGAATCTGTATACGATTGCTTATTGTGTTTTCTAATTTTGACGCCAATACATTTTATAATATTTTGCGATATTAAAATGGAGTGGGGTGATAAAGAGAACCGAATCGCTGTGATAGAATTACACAAAGTTGGTATGGAGCCAAATGCAATTTTTAAAACTCTCCATACGCTTGGTATTAGTCAAATGTTTGTATACCGGGCTATCAATAGGTACAATGAGACCTCCTCTGTTTGTGACAGAAAAAGATCTGGCCGTCCACGTAGTGTTCGTACGAAAAAGGTGGTCAAAGCAGTAAGGGAAAGAATTCGCAGAAATCCTGTCCGAAAGCAAAAGATTTTATCTTGGGAGATGAAGATAGCACCCAGAACCATGTCGCGTATTTTAAAAGATGACTTAGGACTTGCAGCCTATAAGAGACGCACTGGTAATTTTTTAACTGATAATTTAAAAAAGAATAGGGTGGTAAAATCGAAAAAACTACTGAAGCGGTACGTACCGCAAAGGGAGGTCACAGAAAAATTTTGTTTACGGATGAGAAAATCTTTAAAATTGAGCAATATTTTAACAAACAAAATGACCGTATTTTTGCTCAAACTTCTAAGGAAGTTTCCCAATTAGTCGGCACAGTGCAACGTGGGCATTACCCGACTTCAGTGATGGTTTGGTAAGGTGTTAGCTATGAAGGAGTGACTGAGCCATATTTTTGTGAAAAAGGTATCAAAACATCGGGACAAGTGTATCAAGATACCATTCTTGAGAAGGTAGTTAAGCCCTTTAACAACACCATGTTCAATAACCAAGCATGGTCGTTCCAACAAGACTCGGCGCCGGATCATAAAGCTCGGTCCACGCAGTCTTGGTTAGAAGCGAACGTTTCGGACTTCATCAGAGCTGAAGACTGGCCGTCGTCTAGTCCCGATCATAATCCGCTGGATTATGATTGATGGTCAGTTTTAGATACCACTTCGAATAAGCTTTTTATATTTTAAATTGTTTTATATTTATGTAAAAAAATTAACACACTGTAAAAGTAATACATATTATTTGCATTTAAAAAAAAAAACTTTGTGACAATATTTATGGAAAGACTAGGTATAAATAAATAAATACTGTATTACCATCACAGCATCGCACTGGATATAGACCGCTCGCAACCATGCGCAATGGAAAGCCAGGAGGCATAATTTATTAGGTTCATCAGTAAACGCTCCTACTGATTATGATTATACTGATGATTAGGGTACACAATTTCAGATATCAACGAGTGTACTGAACGAAGTCACAACTGCAGCCAAAACCAGTATTGCTTAAACACAATAGGGAGTTATGTTTGCGGCTGCAAGATAGGCTTCGAACTCTTTTCCGGCCTTTGTGCTGGTAAGTAGTTATAATAATACCATAAAAATATTTATTGTGGAACAGAGGTTAAAATGCCGTGCCGTGGCCGTGTCCTGCGTCTAGCTAGGGTGTACAATGATAAGAGGACAAATTAATACAGCTAATTAAAATACGTTCAATCGATTACAAAAGTGAAATTCAATTAACACAGTCAAAAGCTCTCTCTCAGCCTGCTATGGGATCAACCCTAGAATCATCCAAATGTAGTATTAAACACTCGCAGGTCTTGTGAGGAAGCGAAGTTTTGCACTGCACGGCTCACTCCATAAGGAATTAGTGATTTATGGCCGCAGAGGAAGCAAGTATTTTTTTATTACCATAGTAATTTAGTCAGAAACATAAATATAATAAATATTTTTACATGGGCCATAAAAGTAAAAAAGTGACCCCAGATCAGAGAAAGGATTCAAATTTTTATAATATTGACTGAGTTCGTTGCGCCGCTTCTTCTCAGCAATAGCCCACAATTGTGCCGAGGTTGTGTTAGGGTCTAAGTTGGGACGTGTTTAAAAGCCAAAAGTCATTACTAGCATTCAGATATATGTTAGACTCATTGACCTATATGTATACAAAGTAAAGTAAACCTTTGTTTACATGAAGTGTTGCTAGCTTATAGGGTTTATATCGGGACGTGTAAAAGTGCCCCCAGTTTTATACGCCATATACCTATTTGCATAAGTAAATGACTTTTATGACTTTAGTACTTTTGAATTGTAGATGTCGACGAATGTGCCACGAAGCAGGATAATTGTATAAAGGACACCCAGAGCTGCAAAAACACTATAGGTTCATTCACGTGCATCAGGTATTATATCAATAGAAATTATTGTTTTGATATTGTCTTTTAATTTCACGCGGATCAACAAATTAAATAAATAGGTAAATTGTTTTTTAAAATTCATTGGTTCTGAGATACACCGTAGAACTAAAAATTGATTTAGGGCTTATTTTTCAATAGTCAGATAAGAAATATTCGTAGAACAAAATCAATGATATTGTATTAAGAACTAGATCACCGGTGAGAGGTTAAAAGATGGCTCAGCTAAACAACACCTCACTTCAAATTGGGATCATAATTTTGACGTAGTCTGTTTTTGATGGCCGGCGTCAGTGTCTTAATGCCTTAGTGCGCCTTTAAAACTGCAGAAACACCTAACTAAATAAAATAAAAAACAGTCCGAATATCACATTTTCGTTAAGTAAATTGTATTGAATGATGCCTATCCTACCTATTTTTAATAATAATTTAACGACCGTCACAGTGTGGTGATTTACGTTCCGGACTACAAAGATAAGCAGTCACGGGTTCGAATCCTGCCCGCACGATCTAACAAATATGTCAATGGAAATGTATGTTATATGTCTGTTATATACTATAAATTACACCTTCATTTTTTTAAAAGTAACAGCGTAGACGCTCACGGATCAAAAGATCACCGGCGCTCGCGTTAACAAAAGACTGTTGATAAATACATCTGTGAGGGATGATCCTCACGACTGTAGAAAAAGATATGTACGCTCACTATTAGCGTGTTATTTGAAGGAATCATCCTGTTTACATGATGTCAGATGGCTATGGTGTATTAATAAATATTTCTTTATTTATTAAAATAAGGACTGTAAATATTTCAATTAATTTAATTTGTAAAAAATATACATGTGGTCACGTGATCGTGAATGCCTAGCAGTGAACGTGACTCTGATATTGGCGCCATGGCGTTTCACGTGATACATTTAAATTGCATTTATTAGCTAATTATTCAATATTTTGAATGTTAAATAGTTAAAAAATAAAATGTTTTTGTTGATTAATATACTACCGAGCTAAAGTGTGAACTAAATTTTAAAATTAGGCCAACGAGTCTAATGTAATGTACTTACATACTTTAAAAAATATGTTAAGAAAGCTACTCTATTAAGACTCTTTTCCGATCTGATGTCTGATGTGATAGATGTCCATCCATTGACATCCATTAATCAGACGGTCCATATTTGTGTACCTACTCTTTTAGTTCGCGGCGTCATCTACTTCTAAATGCAATATCATTGAACAAAATACAATATGGCTAATTTGAAAACGTCACGTAATTGTCAGCAATCATACGTAACTGTATTTTTTTTAAAATCTGTCGCCTTATGATTTATCAGTCTGTTTTATCTGACTTTTAAAAATCGGCCCTTAATAAATAAAATTAATTAAACAGCTTGCGTACGGCGCGTAAAGCCTCTGACATGTCGATATTTAAGATACTGATTAGTTACCTAAATCGTCCCAGAACTGGGTAAATATCTCTCTCCAACTCTTCCACCTAACTCCATAGCCAACGACGCTCAATCTTTAGCATAGCTGACCAAATCGTCTGAGCTAAGCAAATGTAAATTTTGAAACGAAAATTGGTTTGGACAGATTCGAAGTTTTTGAGATATAGCACATTTTCAATAACCACACACATAACTTTGTACTTCATACAAACGCAATGAAAAGCATAGTTATATTTGCTATCAATAAAATATTGTGATATTTTAGCTTAGTGGAAGTAAGTGGATTCCCTAATTTAGATAAAGTTGGCACGGAACCCTCAGTGCGGGAGTCCGACTCGCACTTGGCCAGTTTTTTGGTCTAACACAGTAGACAGTAGTGATTCCCATGTGATGGTATCCATCGTGACGATTTGGGTTCATTTATCATCGATCTACAGAAGTTATGCTTTAAAAGTAGGCTTTCTAGAACATCATTTTCAGCTTACCTTCTTTATTATCAATAAGGATTAAAGAGGCAGTTGAAGTATGTGTCAATAAAGTTACGCTTATTTCGACATATCTATTTCTAGCAAAGAAAAAACGAATGATTCCAAAAAACCAGCGAAAATACCAGTAACAACTAGCGTAAATAAATTAGAAAAACCTGTAATAGATTTTGCATCGCCTGATGAAGAAGAATTTATTGACAAAGGACCAAAAGTGACTGGTGAAGCGCAGACTGAAGGAAATATCAGCGAGAACTGCTCAACAGGTTTCATAAGTGATAAAGCAGGAAATTGTAACGGTTTGTATATTCAAACTCTTTTTATATATTTGTATGCAAGATGTTTCAAGTCTACCTGTTACTATTAATTTACAGATTCTGAGTAGCCCTTTAAGTTTTGAAACACTTTGTATTTATAAAAGCCCTGAATGGTTTCGTTGTGACACCGCTGCTGGCCTTGATGGTTTATCCGCACAGCACCTCAGAGAGCTCTTAAATTCGCCTAGTGAGCATCAAAAAAGTATTGCTTTTAAATCTAGGTATAACCATATTTTGCATAGTGCCGTTAGAGCTGGTAGAAGACAAATTATTCATCATATTCACATTCATATTCAAAGATTTACAGAGCAGATTCAAATTCAATTGCAGATATCAACGAGTGTATAGAAGGTATTCACAACTGCAGCCAAAACCAGTACTGCTTGAACACAATAGGGAGTCATTTTTGCGGCTGCGAAATCGGCTTCGAACCCTTTTCTGGCCTTTGTGCAGGTAAGTGCTTCGAGTATGGATCAGTCTAACAGAGAGCTCTTTCTTAAAGTGTCTTAATTTTTAGACCCTTAGTTTAGTGGCAAATATAAGCTGGAGATGGAATTTGTAAAAATAGATCTGAGATGGTAGACATATCGGTATCTTCGTTGCGTTGCGTCGCGTCATATGTAAAGCAACAGAGCAGCACCACTCCGACGTCACAACGACGAAGCAACACAATAGGGTGCTTTCAAGTTTACACCAAGCGTTTTTTTCATTTCCTTTCCTTCAGAAGTCCTCATGTAAAGCCAAATCAAAAGGTCCCAATGGGTATACATTGCGAAGCTTTATTTTTCTATTTACAGATGTAGACGAATGTGCAACTAAACAGGATAACTGCAACAAGGTCACCCATCGCTGCAAGAACACCATAGGATCTTTTATATGCATCAGGTGGGCTATTGCATCGATTTAAATCGCTCATAATCATTATCACAAGCCTAAGGACGTCCACTGCTGAACTTAGGCTACCGCCATGGTTTTCCTCATCGACTAGTCGCAAACGGACTGCATCCAGTGTGATCCTGCAATCTTTACAAGGTCGTATCTCAATCCTATCAGTGGACGCCTTTAGTCGAAGGGTCAATCTAGAACTTTTCTGCCCCAACTGCAATCAATCCTTTTCATTATATGCCATTCCCATTACTAATTTATAGGGCAGGTTCATAATGCTTTAGATGTTCATGTTCAAAAATTCATTTTTTTTTCTAGAAAATTTAAAGAACAAAATAATGATACAAGTCCGGAATCACAGCCTGTAAATCCAGTAGAAGTGTTTTTAACTAATAGTACAAACAAATCAGAAGAACAAAGCAGAGAACGACCACTGACTGACGGAATAGAGGCGGATGAACGAAATTTTCTGAAGAACGAAATAAATAACCAGACGATGTGTCCAGCAGGTTTCAAGATTGACGTACACAGGGTCTGTGTTGGTAAGTTTTGAAACACTCTGTTTTATGATATAAATGATGTATTGTATTAATTGAGAATCAAGTAATTAGTATCGGTATAAAAATTCATTTGTATCGAGGTATTTTTTTATCAATTAGACCTATATTTCACTAATTACTATTACTTACCCATCTTCTTCTTTCTTCTTCTTCAGTATACGTAATCCTAGTAACAACAGTTAAAACTCAAGATGGGTAGACTAATTTTTATTTTGTGGTATTTATCTTGGCCCCGAATAGTATAATTACCATAGAACGGGTACGGGGCGGGAAAAGTCCCAGGGCCGAAAGGACCACTAGTGATAAATAAACAAATAAAGATTCCCGAAGGTTCTGTGAACGGATTTTTTATTTAGAATTTAGAGACATTTCTCGTAATATCTCATAAACTTTATGTATATTTCCCACTGAAGTAATATTCAACACTCGCTTCCTCTGCGGCCATAAATCATTCATGCCCTAGGGAGTGAGCCATGCGCGCACGCGCTTATCGATAACTGCAGTGTGCAGAGCAACACTACACTTCCCTATAAGACATGTGAGAGTGAAAGAGATATAAGAATGCGCTGTCACAGTCCCACGTTTCTTGGCCGCAGAAGAAGTGAATGTTTAATATTACTATAATGGGCTTATTTTAGATATCGACGAGTGCTTAGAAGAAATCCATGCCTGCAGCCCTCTTCAGAACTGCCTGAACACCAACGGTAGTCACAAATGCCGCTGTAAGCCTGGCTATAAGCTGGATCCCCTCCTTGGTATTTGTGTTGGTAAGTATAAGAGTCAGATTTGCCCAATAATGCGGCAATGTCCGGACAAAGCCCTGTTCATCCATCCAGCCCATCCTTGAACATATCAGAATTTAATACCCGATGAGATTATGTCCATGTACTTGGCTACTCAAAAAATCCTTATACATAAAAATGAATCCATATTTTCCGTGGTCTAGACCGATTTCGCTGATGTTGTTTTTGTTTTTGTTATTGTCAGAAAATATATCGCTTATGAAAGAAAATATATCGAAAACTTAAGATTTTCATGATTTTTACTCTGAGAATATATATTTTTTAATTCATTCCTATTCCTCTTAGGCCTTCTACCCCTTGTTCACAGTTTATTTCTATTTATCAGGCCGATTCTATGTATATTTGCATTGGGGATATAAGGCCTTTGATCTGAGGCAAAGCAACACTAGATTTTTCAATGTCATATTTTTTTTGTTCCATTGTCAGACATGGACGAGTGCGCGACAGAACAGCATTTTTGTGTACCGGGCATTCCATGTGTCAACACCGTAGGATCTTACGCATGCATCAGGTATTGTGCAACCCAGTTATTATAAAAATTTACCTGTCAAACATGTCACGTTCCTCCCGCTTCCCCGCTCACCCACCTGCGTTCGTTCATCATCGTCATCATCATCATTATAAGCCAAAGGACGTCCACTGCTGAACAAAGGCCTCCCCCACGGTCGTCCCACGCTGCGCTTATGGTCGAAAGGTCTCCAATCCTTTTCTGCCCCAACGGCCATCAGTTCTTCGCGCTATGTGGCCTGCCCACTGCCACTTGAGTTTACTGGTTCGTAGGGATATGTCTCTAATCTTAGTTCTTCTACGTATCTCCTCATTTCTGATTCGATCTCGTAGACAAACACCGAGCATAGCCCGCTCCATCGCTCGTTGTGTAATTTTGAGCTTCTTTATGAGGCCCATAGTTAGTCCATTTCGTGTTAATACAGTTCATTTTTGCACCCTTTTTCACCGCGAAGTGACAGTGACAGATCCATTATTACGATAACCAGGTTAAATTGGTATTTACTATGAAATTAGCGGTGGCGGTTTAGTATCCCATAAGGGGCAAATGTTTGTGTTGATGAGCACTATTATTTAACTAATGTATTTAAGCAATGATATATAATTGCATTTGTAAAATAAACTTTAAAAAAAAGTAAAAACCGACTTCAAAACCAAAATGCACTAAATAGTCTTAAATAAACTCTTCGCCATTGAAAGGAATGGAATCCGTTTTAGGCAAACAATTTCTTTTTGGAGTCGGTGCTGTGATAGTTGATGCTTGATGGTCCGAGTGATGGCCATGACTTTTTGGTTTTGAAGTCGGTTTCTACTTTTTTTTAAAGTTTTTTCTTATAAGTAACACCCAAATGTATCCTTTTAACAAGCCATTTTTTTTCTTTCAAGTCCAATCTCAAAGTACGTCTCACTTGCAAGTGATTATGTGTTGGCGCCGCTGCTAAATTGCTTTTTAGAAAAACTGCGTCAAAATTAAATTCTATGCATGTCATAGTTTTTATTTTTCTTGTTTGTCATTAATAAAGAACAATCTCTATCATTAAAGAAAGTCGCGTTAAATACAACAGTCGTAAAGTCCGTTTTTCTCTGCTAGTCGAATAATGTAAACAATCTATTTATAACTTTCAAAATAACATAAGTGAATAAAATTCATTTACTATTTGATTTAAAAAGATCTCAACGACCTATGATTTCCATAATATGTAAACGGTGATTTTTGTGTTTATCGTATTTTAAAATGTTTTTGTTCGGTAAAAATAATTAACAAAATTGTTTCGACAAGCTACGGACGGACACGAGAACAGGTTGACCGATTTTCATGACTTTTACTTTTTGGATTTTTCTAGGCTCCGAAAAGGATATTAGGGACGTAAGGACGTAAGGGAGCTTGATCAAGACCTAAAGCTCCAAGCCAACCTCACCTTCACGTGGTGCGTCCTGTTTATACAGACGAGGCTCTGGCGACCGACCGATGGCGGTATAACCATCCAATGTAAGGCGCAGCTAAATATTGGACTGTGACGGGCAGCAGCGTCACAGCTTCAAAGAACTGCACCTCTGCGCTCGCCAACCCGCCTGCCAAGCGTGGCGAGTATTGGCAAAATCCCCTCAACATGAGAGTGCACACGACGATTTTGGCACTATGCTCGAAGACCTTGACCGAGTATCCCAACAAGTGGGTCTTAAAATGAACATGGAGAAGACGAAAATCATGTCGAGTTCACTTGTTGTACCCACTCCAGTGTCCATTGGGAACTCGACTCTTAAAGTTGTTGACGAGTACGTCTACCTGGGACAATTGATCCAATTGGGTAGATCCAACTTCGAGAAAGAGGTCAATCGACGAATCCAACTCGGCTGGGCAGCGTTTGGGATATTACGCAAGAGTTTCTTCTCGTCTCATATACCTCAGTGTCTAAAGACGAAAGTCTTTAACCAGTGTGTGTTACCAGTGATGACATACGGATTCAAAACATGGTCTCTAACTATGAGCCTCATAAAGAAGCTTAAAATCACACAACGAGCGATGGAGAGGGCTATGCTGGGTGTTTCTCTACGTGATTGAATCAGAAATGAGGAGATACTCAGAAGAACTAAGGTAACGGACATAGCCTTGAGAATCAGTAAGCTCAAGTGGCAATGGGCAGGGCACAAAGTGCGAAGAACTGATGGCCGTTGCGGCAGGAAAGTTCTAGATTGGAGACCCTTCGACCAAAGACGCAGCGTAGGACGTTCACCAACAAGATGGACAGACGACCTTAAAAAGATCGCAGGATCAAACTGGAAGCAGACCGCTGTGATCGGTCGCTGTGGAAAGCCGTGGGGGAGGCCTATGTTCAGCAGTGGACGTCCTTTGGCTGAGAATGATGATGATGGTGAAAAGTTTATTATTATTAACAATTATATAACGGGGCTGGGGTGCAACAAAGTTCTGCCGCAAGTCTATCTTAGAATAAAGTCCTGTTAGTTGCAACACTTATCGAATCTTATTAACTCGAGAACGGGTGGACTGATTTTAATTATTTTTACTTTGTTGGATTAGTCTTTGCCTCGAATAGGAAGTTCGCCGGTACAAAAAAAAACAATAAGGTTTTTGCTATTGCCGGAACCGCTAGTTTATTTTAAGTTTGTAGAGTGACAATACAATGTGAACACAAATGAATATATACGATACAGGTTAGAAGTCTTATAATAAAATATTTAATATTATTTTATAAATACAGGGAGAAACCATGTGGTACCGGATACATACTTAAGAACACTACTTAATAATATTATTTTTAACACAAAAGTTTGTGAGGATTGATGTATGTTCGTTACTATGAAACATGAAACTTGACAACATATAACACACAATTACACACACACACATACACAACACACTATTTTCAAAAAATTGAATATTTCGTTAATCTAAGATATCACTAAAAATTTTGTCGTTGATTTAATTTTCAATTAGCATACCTATTTCTTACTGTTGCAAGGGCTTTAAGCGAAACAAACGCTAACACAAGCATTTCTAAAATTGCTTAATAGGGTGGTTTCATTTATGAATATGTAATGGAAATGTTTATGCAAATAAAATCATTTTTATTTATTTATTTATATAGCTTTTTTGGAATAGGCTATAAATTACAATATTATTTTGTGAGATACGATATTTACGCGAATAAAAACGCAGAAAACTGCTAGTGTTTGTATTATATGTATAAGGTCAAATCGTTTTAAAGGATAATATTTTAACAGTGTCTTGTATACATCACAGAATCAGGGCATTATCATATTTATTTGGAAAATTGTTATTTTAATTTCATTAATTTTCTCTAGAGATGGGCCGAGTACTCGGTTAATACTCGGTACTCGTTACTCGGCAAAAGTGCTACTCGGCGCATCACTAATTTTGTCTAACAAAGAAAATACCATTTTTGAAAACAGCACCCTATAAATTTTAAAGGTTATCTACGTTATCGGCTTCGCCTCTCTCATTTCAATGCCCAATCTTTCTGTTTCTCTAATCTTAAACTTAATTAATAAAAATAAACATTTCTTGCAAAAAAATACTACCTTAGTCTCTTAATTTCTCAAAAACTAGCGTATGAAAACCCAAAGTGTTTTCTACAAAAAAATATTTATTTATTCTGCTGAATTGGTCTTTTAAATATTATCACTTAACACGAGGTTACCTTATATGTTTAGATGCGATTGGCTTGAGTTTGGCAGCACCGATTATGATGCGGTTTTCGATTTTTTAATCTTACTTAGACGTCAACGAGTGCACAGTAGGCACGCACAACTGCGCGCGCGCCGGTTCCCCGTACCTCTGCGTCAACATCCCCGGCTCCTTCCGCTGTGTGCGCTTGCGCAGCTCCCCCACCTCTTCCTCCACCACGACGCAACAGCCCGTTTTCGCAGACAACTATAACTCTGAGTAGGTACTTTCTTAGATATAAGTATATAGAAATAGAAAATATAGAAATATTGGACACCAATCACATACATTGCTCTGATCCCAAAGTAAGTAGCCAATGCATTTGTGTTATGGAAATCAGACACAACGGTGGTACCACAACATCCAAACCCGTGACAATATAGAAAAGATCGTTTTCTACATTGACCCGACCGGGAATCAACCACTCGACCATGGAGGTCGTCAATCTAAATCAGTATGGGGCCTGCTTTAAAATGTCAAAGTAAGCAATAAAAATTACCAAATAAAGCACGTCATTTCGTATGAAGTATGTGGCAGATAGCGCGGAGAGAGTATATAAGTTTGTTAAACAGGTGCCTAGTTTTTTCTGTTATTAGAGAGCAAGAAAAAAAAATGTCAGCCTTAGTTGAGCACCACCTTTTGATTAGCTGGTGAGATACTTTTCCAGTTTCATATGTTGTCATTTATTTTACTGAAAGAGTTAATGCCAATTATGGCCATTTCCCGCGGAGACATTATTTTGCAGGTACTGATTTCTGCAGGTTCCTGTACAGTAGTATACACGGGTTAATGCTTACATTCACACAGCATCATGTTTGCAGTGACCCGCAGAAAATCGACACCTGTTTATTGCCGATCCAGTTTTGTCATAAAACTGGACAAATACCACTTCAAAAATGTCAGTATTCACAAACACAGCATAATTGTTTTAATAACCATAGGGATATTCAGCGCGCCACTTTATCGGTAAGTGCAAGCGAATTAGAAATGACACTGGCAAGAGTTGAGATCTGGTGCGGGATCCAGTAATTAAATGTATGTACGCAAAAATTTACATTCATTCACGAAAAAAAGTGATATACACAATTATAATACTAGGAATAAAAATAAGCTTGCTATTCCACAATTAAGGCTTCGAAAGGTTGGTAATTCTTTCATAGGGAAATGTATTAAATTTTTTCAATAAACTACCAGAACACATTGTAAACTTACCGATCAATAAATTTAAAACTGTCATTAAAGAAACCTTTATGACGAAAGGGTATTATAAAGTAGATGATTATTTGAAAGATTATAATGTTTGGACTTGCATGAATACTACAAACATTGTAAACCTTTTGAAAAGAGGCATTGACAATAGTGACTGAGTTTGTTGCGCAGCTTCTTCTCAGCACTAGCCCACAATTGTCCCGAAACTGTGGTAGGGTTTATATTGGGACGTGTAAAAGTGTCCTCAATGGGCCTATTTGCATAAATAAATGACTTTTATGACTTTTAATGCAGTAAACCTGCAGAACTGAACCATAATGAAATACTGTATCTGTATTTTTAACGTAACACTAACCATTATATTTAATAAAACTTCTATTTTGTGTTTTCAGAAAAGCAATAACGAAAAAAAATAAAACAAACCCACATCAGCCGGACCTTCGTGACGTGACCAGCACCACAGCTACCAGTACTACATTACAACCGCCTCCTATTGTTAATACTAGCGAGAAAGGTTAGTTGATCTGTTATATTATGTAGGAAATACAGATTCGGTCTTACCAAACGAAAACTTGTAAGACATCATTCATCATCGTCATCATCATCATCATCAAGCAAAGGACGTCCACTACTGAGCATAGGCCTCCCCCATGGCTTTCCACAGCGACCGATCGCAAGCGGTCTGCATCCAATGTGTCACAGCGATCTTTACACGGTCGTCTGTCCGTCTTTTCGGTGGTCGTACAATGCTGCATCTTTGGTCGAAGAGTCTTCGGTCTGCAACTTTTCTGCCACGGCCATCAGTTCCTCACGCTATGTGTCCTGTTCACTTGAGCTTAATAATTCTCAAGATTGATTGAGAATACTGATTGTCAGTATATTGGCAATCCTCACAAAGAACTGCAGAGACAGTAGAAGACCCAATTCATTGTTCATCCTTTTGTTTCGTGACGGCACGGTGGCTCAATTGGTGCAGCGTTTGGCCCGGTCAGCCGGGGGGTTGCTGGTTCGGGTCCCCCCCGTGCGCGAGTTTTTGGTATCTTATTTCATATTTATGAATATAAGAATGTCACAATGAGTGTTAAAAACATTCTTAACCATGTACTTAACAATTACCCAATAATTACTAACAAAAAAAACTAACAAATGAATATTTAAGAACTTGTGAGTACAGACAACAGCACGTCTAGGTAAGCACAGCCGTATCTTATGCAGTTGTAATAAGGGCTAGTTTGCAACAAAAGTGGGTAACCTGATGTGCTGGCGACTGTACCTACTGTAGATTTTATCTGTAAGAAAGAAACGGCTTTCTATTTCTATGTTTCATTACAACGAAAAATACAGTTCATGTTTGAGCTATGCTATTGAATGACCGTGATGTTTTTTTTTTTACAGCTATAACCAACATATCGAGCTTTCAAATGTGGCCCTTGATGATCAGACCATTCAGAGCAAGAAAGAAGTGCGATGCAGGATTCTACTATAACTCACATACTGGAGAATGTGAAGGCGAGTTATTTTTGATTTCGGTAGTCAGACATTTGGCCAAGATTGTACCTACCTGATGGCAAGGTAGTCTAACTAGTACCTAAAGGTATAATACTGCCAAAATCGTTGCAGAGGCTACGGGTATTCCGGGGGTAACCGTGCATAGTGTTATTTCCTCGCAACTCCACCTCGCCGCGCATGCGCATACCTCAGAGGGCACAGCAGATATGGTCAAGCTATAACAAACCTATTCTAAAAGATACAAACGCAACCTTACATTTTACAATTTCTTGCACAATTTAAAAGTTGTTTAAATTAAATTTATATATGAGAAGTAAAGTAATATATTATAAAAGAAAATATAATGAAAATCGACCGGGTGAAGCAATTTTCATTATTTTTACTTTGTTGGATTTATCCCTATTCCTCTTTGAGCCTCCTACTCTTTGCTTCATAGTTTATTCATATTTATTAGCCCTATTCTTTATTTGAATAAAGGATACTAGTCCTACTATGATCTAGGGAGATTATGGAGATTTTTGACGACCCGTCTGGTGTAGTGGTCGAGAAATCGCCTACTACGCAGCGGGTGCGGGTTCGATCCCCGCACAATACAAACATTTGTGAGCATGAACATGTCTGTTTGTATTGGTCTGGGTGTTTTCTATGTATATCATGTATGTATTTGCAAGCAAAAAGTATTTAAGTATTATATCCGTTGTCTGGCACCCATCACAAGCTTTGAGTAGCTTACTTTGGGACTAGATGGCGATGTGTGGGAATGTCCAAAGGATATTTATATTTATTTATTCAGGTCTGTGAGGGAACTTTTATCAAAATGACCTAATTTCATTTTGATTACAAGCATTACTTGATTTTTCAATGTCATTCTTTTTGTTTCATTGTCAGACATGGACGAGTGCGCGACAGGACAGCATTTTTGTGTACCGGGCATTCCATGTGTCAACACCGTTGGATCTTACACATGCATCAGGTATTGTGCTACCCGGTTTTTATAAAAATGAACCTCTCAAATATGTCTCGTTCCTCCCGCTTCCCCGCTCACCCACCTGCGTTCGTTCATGATCATCATCATTATAAGCCAAAGGACGTCCACTGCTGAACATAGGCCTCCCCCACAGTTTTCCACAGCGACCGATCACAAGCGGTCTGCATCCAGTGTGATCCCGCGATCTTAACTAGGTCGTCCGTCCATCTTGTCAGTGGACGTCCCACGCTGCGCTTTTGGTCGAAAGGTCTCCAATCCTTTTCTGCCCCAACGGCCATCAGTTCTTCGCGCTATGTGCCCTGCCCACTGCCACTTGAGTTTACTGGTTCGTAGGGATATGTCTGTTACCTTAGTTCTTCTACGTATCTCCGCATTACTGATTCGATCTCGTACAGAAACACCCAGCATAGCCCGCTCCATCGCTCGTTGTGTAATTTTGAGCTTCTTTATGAGGCCCATAGTTAGTCCATTTCGTGTTAATACAGTTCATTTTTGCACCCCTTTTTACCGCGCAGTGACAGTGACGGATCCATTATTACGATCACCAGGTTAAATTTGGTATTTACTATGAAATTAGCGGTGGTGGTTTCGTATCCCACAAGGGGCAAATGTTTGTGTTGATGAGCATTATTATTTAAGTAATGTATTCTAATAATTGCATTTGTAAAATACCAACTGTGTGAGGCAAGGAATATAACATTCAAGACCCAATTCATGGGTCAATGAAACATTCACGATTCAGTTGCTTTTTTCTTGTAACACCCAAATGTACCCTTTTAATAAGCCATTTTTTTTTCTTTCAAGTCCAATCTCATAGTACGTCTCACTTGCAAATGATTATGTGTTTGCGCTGCTGCTAAATTGCTATTTAGAAAAATTGCGTCAAAATTAAATTCTATAACAGCTAATAATTAATCTGGCTGTTTCCTAGCTCCGAGAATTAGCATAGTTATACAACGCGGCAACGCAGCCAGCATCATAGCCTCCTTGCCGCAAGGAAATGGTTTCGTTGTTGGATAGGTAGATTTTAAGTTAGTTTTTTTTCTTGTTTGTTATTATTAAAGTTCAATCTCTATCACTAAAGAAAGTCGCGTTAAATACAACACTCGTAATGTCCGTTTTTCTTTGCTAGTCGAATAAAACAAAAAAAATACAATCTTTTTATAACTTACAAAATAACATCACTGAATAAAAATAATATACTATTTGATTTAAAAAGACCTCAACGACCCATGATTTTCAAAATGTAGTCGGTGATCTTTGTGTTTATCGTATTTTGTTTCTTGTTCGGTAAAAAGGAATGTCAAAATTGTTTCGTCAAGCAACGGACGGACACTATAACAGGCTGACCGATTTTCATGACTTTTACTTTTTGGATTTTTCTAGGCTCCGAATAGGATATTATTATTAACAATTATTTAACGGGGCTGGGGTGCAAGAAAGTTGGCCGAACTATCTTAGAACTCTATCTTAGAATAAAGTCCTGTTAGTTGCAACTCTTATCGAATCTTATTAATTAGAACGGGTGGACTGATTTTAATTATTTTTACTTTGTGGGATTAGTCTTTGTCTCGAATAGGAAGTTCGCCAGAACCAATAAAAACTATAAGGTTTTTTTTCTATTGCCGGAACCGCTAGTTTATTTTAAGTTTGTATAGTGACAGTACAATGTGAACACAAATGAATATATACGATACAGGTTAGAAGTCTTTTAATAATATATTTAATATTATTTTATAAATACAGGGAGAAACCATGTGGTACCGGATACATACTTAAGAACACTACTGGAACATGTGAAAACATGTTATCTTAATAATATTATTTTTAACACAAAAGTTTGTGAGGATGGATGTATGTTCGTTACTATGAAACATGAAACTTGACAACATACAGGGTGACTTTTTTATCAGTACCGATATTGTGTGTAAAGACTCCACTGATGAATATGAACAACTTTTACTATGGGGGCAATGGTGAAATCGAGAAAAAAAAATCTGCTGTTCCATACATTTTGACCGCGCGCCAATTGAACTTTTGTATGGAACAGCTGTTTTTTTTTCTCGATTTCAATATAGCCCCCATAGTAAAAGTTGTTCATATTCATCAGTGGAGTCTTTACACAAAATATCGGTACTGATAAAAAAGTCACCCTGTATAACACACAATTACACACACACACATACACAACACACTATTTTCAAAAAATTGAATATTTCGTTAATCTAAGATATCACTAAATTTTTTGTCGTTGATTTAATTTTCAATTAGCATACCTATTTCTTACTGTTGCAAGGGCTTTGAGCGAAACAAACGCTAACACAAGCATTTCTAAAATTGCTTAATAGGGTGGTTTCATTTATGAATATGTAATGGAAATGTTTATGCAAATAAAATCATTTTTATTTATTTATTTATATAGCTTTTTTGGAATAGGCTATAAATTACAATATTATTTTGTGAGATACGATATTTACGCGCATAAAAACGCAGAAAACTGCTAGTGTTTGTATTATATGTAAAAGGTCAAATCGTTTTAAAGGATAATATTTTAACTGTGTCTTGTATACATCACAGAATCAGGGCATTATCATATTTATTTGGAAAATTGTAATTTTCATTTCATTAATTTTCTCTAGAGATAGAGTATTAACCGAGAACTCGGCCCACTCGGTTAATACTCGGTACTCGGTGTACTCGCCGGGTTTTTTGATACTCGTACTCGGCCGAGGATACTAGGTTTAATTAAAGCAATACATTTAGGTAGATATCATCAAAACAACAGGGGAGATCTTTAACAATCTCAATTATGATACTAAATGAGTAGTAGTAGTGGTGAGACCAAATGAGTAGAACTAGTTTACGAAGAAAATTCAATATATAAAATTTTATAAAGTAAAATTATGATGCAGTAACACAAAGATGTCTGCATGTTCTGAACAGCCTATTCTTTTTTTTTTCTTCATAGACGTTATCAGCCTCCGATAATAATCACTCGCTATGCACGGTGCTTGCAGTTGCACATATTAACACTCGGGTTTAATGTGCCAGTTCTGGGATACCTTGTTTGGTGCCCACTACTCGAAAGAACTTTTGACAGCTTAAGTATTCTAAAGTAATGGGGGCTTTCAGTATCATCGCGCTCTAGTGGCTAGATAAAAGCTAATTCTGCGCGAACCTGTTTGTACTTGTACACCCGAAATAGGTATTTTATTTAAACCGAGTAACTCGGCGCGGTAACCGGTTGGAAAAATAATGAACCGAGTAATACTCGGTACTCGTTACTCGGCAAAAGTGCTACTCGGCGCATCACTAATTTTGTCTAACAAAGAAAATACCATTTTTGAAAACAGCACCCTATAAATTTCAAAGGTTATCTACGTCATCGGCTTCGCCTCTCTCATTTCAATGCCCAATCTTTCTGTTTCTCTAATCTTAAACTTAATTAATAAAAATAAACATTTCTTGCAAAAAAATACTACCTTAGTCTCTAAATTTCTCAAAAACTAGCGTATGAAAACCCAAAGTGTTTTCTACAAAAAAATATTTATTTATTCTGCTGAATTGGTCTTTTAAATATTATCACTTAACACGAGGTTACCTTATATGTTTAGATGCGATTGGCTTGAGTTTGGCAGCACCGATTATGATGCGGTTTTCGATTTTTTAATCTTACTTAGACGTCAACGAGTGCACAGTAGGCACGCACAACTGCGCGCGCGCCGGTTCCCCGTACCTCTGCGTCAACATCCCCGGCTCCTTCCGCTGTGTGCGCTTGCGCAGCTCCCCCACCTCTTCCTCCACCACGACGCAACAGCCCGTTTTCGCAGGCAACTATAACTCTGAGTAGGTACTTTCTTAGATATAAGTATATAGAAATAGAAAATATAGAAATATTGGACACCAATCACATACATTGCTCTGATCCTAAAGTAAGTAGCCAATGCATTTGTGTTATGGAAATCAGACACAACGGTGGTACCACAACATCCAAACCCGTGACAATATAGAAAAGATCGTTTTCTACATTGACCCGACCGGGAATCAACCACTCGACCATGGAGGTCGTCAATCTAAATCAGTATGGGGCCTGCTTTAAAATGTCAAAGTAAGCAATAAAAATTACCAAATAAAGCACGTCATTTCGTATGAAGTATGTGGCAGATAGCGCGTAGAGAGTAGATAAGTTTGTTAAACAGGTGCCTAGTTTTTTCTGTTATTAGAGAGCAAGAAAAAAAAATGTCAGCCTTAGTTGAGCACCACCTTTTGATTAGCTGGTGAGATACTTTTCCAGTTTCATATGTTGTCATTTATTTTACTGAAAGAGTTAATGCCAATTATGGCCATTTCCCGCGGAGACATTATTTTGCAGGTACTGATTTCTGCAGGTTCCTGTACAGTAGTATACACGGGTTAATGCTTACATTCACACAGCATCATGTTTGCAGTGACCCGCAGAAAATCGACACCTGTTTATTGCCGATCCAGTTTTGTCATAAAACTGGACAAATACCACTTCAAAAATGTCAGTATTCACAAACACAGCATAATTGTTTTAATAACCATAGGGATATTCAGCGCGCCACTTTATCGGTAAGTGCAAGCGAATTAGAAATGACACTGGCAAGAGTTGAGATCTGGTGCGGGATCCAGTAATTAAATGTATGTACGCAAAAATTTACATTCATTCACGAAAAAAAGTGATATACACAATTATAATACTAGGAATAAAAATAAGCTTGCTATTCCACAATTAAGGCTTCGAAAGGTTGGTAATTCTTTCATAGGGAAATGTATTAAATTTTTTCAATAAACTACCAGAACACATTGTAAACTTACCGATCAATAAATTTAAAACTGTCATTAAAGAAACCTTTATGACGAAAGGGTATTATAAAGTAGATGATTATTTGAAAGATTATAATGTTTGGACTTGCATGAATACTACAAACATTGTAAACCTTTTGAAAAGAGGCATTGACAATAGTGACTGAGTTTGTTGCGCAGCTTCTTCTCAGCACTAGCCCACAATTGTCCCGAAACTGTGGTAGGGTTTATATTGGGACGTGTAAAAGTGTCCTCAATGGGCCTATTTGCATAAATAAATGACTTTTATGACTTTTAATGCAGTAAACCTGCAGAACTGAACCATAATGAAATACTGTATCTGTATTTTTAACGTAACACTAACCATTATATTTAATAAAACTTCTATTTTGTGTTTTCAGAAAAGCAATAACGAAAAAAAATAAAACAAACCCACATCAGCCGGACCTTCGTGACGTGACCAGCACCACAGCTACCAGTACTACATTACAACCGCCTCCTATTGTTAATACTAGCGAGAAAGGTTAGTTGATCTGTTATATTATGTAGGAAATACAGATTCGGTCTTACCAAACGAAAACTTGTAAGACATCATTCATCATCGTCATCATCATCATCATCAAGCAAAGGACGTCCACTACTGAGCATAGGCCTCCCCCATGGCTTTCCACAGCGACCAATCGCAAGCGGTCTGCATCCAATGTGTCACAGCGATCTTTACACGGTCGTCTGTCCGTCTTTTCGGTGGTCGTACAATGCTGCATCTTTGGTCGAAGAGTCTTCGGTCTGCAACTTTTCTGCCACGGCCATCAGTTCCTCACGCTATGTGTCCTGTTCACTTGAGCTTAATAATTCTCAAGATTGATTGAGAATACTGATTGTCAGTATATTGGCAATCCTCACAAAGAACTGCAGAGACAGTAGAAGACCCAATTCATTGTTCATCCTTTTGTTTCGTGACGGCACGGTGGCTCAATTGGTGCAGCGTTTGGCCCGGTCAGCCGGGGGGTTGCTGGTTCGGGTCCCCCCCGTGCGCGAGTTTTTGGTATCTTATTTCATATTTATGAATATAAGAATGTCACAATGAGTGTTAAAAACATTCTTAACCATGTACTTAACAATTACCCAATAATTACTAACAAAAAAAACTAACAAATGAATATTTAAGAACTTGTGAGTACAGACAACAGCACGTCTAGGTAAACACAGCCGTATCTTATGCAGTTGTAATAAGGGCTAGTTTGCAACAAAAGTGGGTAACCTGATGTGCTGGCGACTGTACCTACTGTAGATTTTATCTGTAAGAAAGAAACGGCTTTCTATTTCTATGTTTCATTACAACGAAAAATACAGTTCATGTTTGAGCTATGCTATTGAATGACCGTGATGTTTTTTTTTTTACAGCTATAACCAACATATCGAGCTTTCAAATGTGGCCCTTGATGATCAGACCATTCAGAGCAAGAAAGAAGTGCGATGCAGGATTCTACTATAACTCACATACTGGAGAATGTGAAGGCGAGTTATTTTTGATTTCGGTAGTCAGACATTTGGCCAAGATTGTACCTACCTGATGGCAAGGTAGTCTAACTAGTACCTAAAGGTATAATACTGCCAAAATCGTTGCAGAGGCTACGGGTATTCCGGGGGTAACCGTGCATAGTGTTATTTCCTCGCAACTCCACCTCGCCGCGCATGCGCATACCTCAGAGGGCACAGCAGATATGGTCAAGCTATAACAAACCTATTCTAAAAGATACAAACGCAACCTTACATTTTACAATTTCTTGCACAATTTAAAAGTTGTTTAAATTAAATTTATATATGAGAAGTAAAGTAATATATTATAAAAGAAAATATAATGAAAATCGACCGGGTGAAGCAATTTTCATTATTTTTACTTTGTTGGATTTATCCCTATTCCTCTTTGAGCCTCCTACTCTTTGCTTCATAGTTTATTCATATTTATTAGCCCTATTCTTTATTTGAATAAAGGATACTAGTCCTACTATGATCTAGGGAGATTATGGAGATTTTTGACGACCCGTCTGGTGTAGTGGTCGAGAAATCGCCTACTACGCAGCGGGTGCGGGTTCGATCCCCGCACAATACAAACATTTGTGAGCATGAACATGTCTGTTTGTATTGGTCTGGGTGTTTTCTATGTATATCATGTATGTATTTGCAAGCAAAAAGTATTTAAGTATTATATCCGTTGTCTGGCACCCATCACAAGCTTTGAGTAGCTTACTTTGGGACTAGATGGCGATGTGTGGGAATGTCCAAAGGATATTTATATTTATTTATTCAGGTCTGTGAGGGAACTTTTATCAAAATGACCTAATTTCATTTTGATTACAAGCATTACTTGATTTTTCAATGTCATTCTTTTTGTTTCATTGTCAGACATGGACGAGTGCGCGACAGGACAGCATTTTTGTGTACCGGGCATTCCATGTGTCAACACCGTTGGATCTTACACATGCATCAGGTATTGTGCTACCCGGTTTTTATAAAAATGAACCTCTCAAATATGTCTCGTTCCTCCCGCTTCCCCGCTCACCCACCTGCGTTCGTTCATGATCATCATCATTATAAGCCAAAGGACGTCCACTGCTGAACATAGGCCTCCCCCACAGTTTTCCACAGCGACCGATCACAAGCGGTCTGCATCCAGTGTGATCCCGCGATCTTAACTAGGTCGTCCGTCCATCTTGTCAGTGGACGTCCCACGCTGCGCTTTTGGTCGAAAGGTCTCCAATCCTTTTCTGCCCCAACGGCCATCAGTTCTTCGCGCTATGTGCCCTGCCCACTGCCACTTGAGTTTACTGGTTCGTAGGGATATGTCTGTTACCTTAGTTCTTCTACGTATCTCCGCATTACTGATTCGATCTCGTACAGAAACACCCAGCATAGCCCGCTCCATCGCTCGTTGTGTAATTTTGAGCTTCTTTATGAGGCCCATAGTTAGTCCATTTCGTGTTAATACAGTTCATTTTTGCACCCTTTTTTACCGCGCAGTGACAGTGACGGATCCATTATTACGATCACCAGGTTAAATTTGGTATTTACTATGAAATTAGCGGTGGTGGTTTCGTATCCCACAAGGGGCAAATGTTTGTGTTGATGAGCATTATTATTTAAGTAATGTATTCTAATAATTGCATTTGTAAAATACCAACTGTGTGAGGCAAGGAATATAACATTCAAGACCCAATTCATGGGTCAATGAAACATTCACGATTCAGTTGCTTTTTTCTTGTAACACCCAAATGTACCCTTTTAATAAGCCATTTTTTTTTCTTTCAAGTCCAATCTCATAGTACGTCTCACTTGCAAATGATTATGTGTTTGCGCTGCTGCTAAATTGCTATTTAGAAAAATTGCGTCAAAATTAAATTCTATAACAGCTAATAATTAATCTGGCTGTTTCCTAGCTCCGAGAATTAGCATAGTTATACAACGCGGCAACGCAGCCAGCATCATAGCCTCCTTGCCGCAAGGAAATGGTTTCGTTGTTGGATAGGTAGATTTTAAGTTAGTTTTTTTTCTTGTTTGTTATTATTAAAGTTCAATCTCTATCACTAAAGAAAGTCGCGTTAAATACAACACTCGTAATGTCCGTTTTTCTTTGCTAGTCGAATAAAACAAAAAAAATACAATCTTTTTATAACTTACAAAATAACATCACTGAATAAAAATAATATACTATTTGATTTAAAAAGACCTCAACGACCCATGATTTTCAAAATGTAGTCGGTGATCTTTGTGTTTATCGTATTTTGTTTCTTGTTCGGTAAAAAGGAATGTCAAAATTGTTTCGTCAAGCAACGGACGGACACTATAACAGGCTGACCGATTTTCATGACTTTTACTTTTTGGATTTTTCTAGGCTCCGAATAGGATATTATTATTAACAATTATTTAACGGGGCTGGGGTGCAAGAAAGTTGGCCGAACTATCTTAGAACTCTATCTTAGAATAAAGTCCTGTTAGTTGCAACTCTTATCGAATCTTATTAATTAGAACGGGTGGACTGATTTTAATTATTTTTACTTTGTGGGATTAGTCTTTGTCTCGAATAGGAAGTTCGCCAGAACCAATAAAAACTATAAGGTTTTTTTTCTATTGCCGGAACCGCTAGTTTATTTTAAGTTTGTATAGTGACAGTACAATGTGAACACAAATGAATATATACGATACAGGTTAGAAGTCTTTTAATAATATATTTAATATTATTTTATAAATACAGGGAGAAACCATGTGGTACCGGATACATACTTAAGAACACTACTGGAACATGTGAAAACATGTTATCTTAATAATATTATTTTTAACACAAAAGTTTGTGAGGATGGATGTATGTTCGTTACTATGAAACATGAAACTTGACAACATATAACACACAATTACACACACACACATACACAACACACTATTTTCAAAAAATTGAATATTTCGTTAATCTAAGATATCACTAAATTTTTTGTCGTTGATTTAATTTTCAATTAGCATACCTATTTCTTACTGTTGCAAGGGCTTTGAGCGAAACAAACGCTAACACAAGCATTTCTAAAATTGCTTAATAGGGTGGTTTCATTTATGAATATGTAATGGAAATGTTTATGCAAATAAAATCATTTTTATTTATTTATTTATATAGCTTTTTTGGAATAGGCTATAAATTACAATATTATTTTGTGAGATACGATATTTACGCGCATAAAAACGCAGAAAACTGCTAGTGTTTGTATTATATGTAAAAGGTCAAATCGTTTTAAAGGATAATATTTTAACTGTGTCTTGTATACATCACAGAATCAGGGCATTATCATATTTATTTGGAAAATTGTAATTTTCATTTCATTAATTTTCTCTAGAGATAGAGTATTAACCGAGAACTCGGCCCACTCGGTTAATACTCGGTACTCGGTGTACTCGCCGGGTTTTTTGATACTCGTACTCGGCCGAGGATACTAGGTTTAATTAAAGCAATACATTTAGGTAGATATCATCAAAACAACAGGGGAGATCTTTAACAATCTCAATTATGATACTAAATGAGTAGTAGTAGTGGTGAGACCAAATGAGTAGAACTAGTTTACGAAGAAAATTCAATATATAAAATTTTATAAAGTAAAATTATGATGCAGTAACACAAAGATGTCTGCATGTTCTGAACAGCCTATTCTTTTTTTTTTCTTCATAGACGTTATCAGCCTCCGATAATAATCACTCGCTATGCACGGTGCTTGCAGTTGCACATATTAACACTCGGGTTTAATGTGCCAGTTCTGGGATACCTTGTTTGGTGCCCACTACTCGAAAGAACTTTTGACAGCTTAAGTATTCTAAAGTAATGGGGGCTTTCAGTATCATCGCGCTCTAGTGGCTAGATAAAAGCTAATTCTGCGCGAACCTGTTTGTACTTGTACACCCGAAATAGGTATTTTATTTAAACCGAGTAACTCGGCGCGGTAACCGGTTGGAAAAATAATGAACCGAGTAATACTCGGTACTCGTTACTCGGCAAAAGTGCTACTCGGCGCATCACTAATTTTGTCTAACAAAGAAAATACCATTTTTGAAAACAGCACCCTATAAATTTCAAAGGTTATCTACGTCATCGGCTTCGCCTCTCTCATTTCAATGCCCAATCTTTCTGTTTCTCTAATCTTAAACTTAATTAATAAAAATAAACATTTCTTGCAAAAAAATACTACCTTAGTCTCTAAATTTCTCAAAAACTAGCGTATGAAAACCCAAAGTGTTTTCTACAAAAAAATATTTATTTATTCTGCTGAATTGGTCTTTTAAATATTATCACTTAACACGAGGTTACCTTATATGTTTAGATGCGATTGGCTTGAGTTTGGCAGCACCGATTATGATGCGGTTTTCGATTTTTTAATCTTACTTAGACGTCAACGAGTGCACAGTAGGCACGCACAACTGCGCGCGCGCCGGTTCCCCGTACCTCTGCGTCAACATCCCCGGCTCCTTCCGCTGTGTGCGCTTGCGCAGCTCCCCCACCTCTTCCTCCACCACGACGCAACAGCCCGTTTTCGCAGGCAACTATAACTCTGAGTAGGTACTTTCTTAGATATAAGTATATAGAAATAGAAAATATAGAAATATTGGACACCAATCACATACATTGCTCTGATCCTAAAGTAAGTAGCCAATGCATTTGTGTTATGGAAATCAGACACAACGGTGGTACCACAACATCCAAACCCGTGACAATATAGAAAAGATCGTTTTCTACATTGACCCGACCGGGAATCAACCACTCGACCATGGAGGTCGTCAATCTAAATCAGTATGGGGCCTGCTTTAAAATGTCAAAGTAAGCAATAAAAATTACCAAATAAAGCACGTCATTTCGTATGAAGTATGTGGCAGATAGCGCGTAGAGAGTAGATAAGTTTGTTAAACAGGTGCCTAGTTTTTTCTGTTATTAGAGAGCAAGAAAAAAAAATGTCAGCCTTAGTTGAGCACCACCTTTTGATTAGCTGGTGAGATACTTTTCCAGTTTCATATGTTGTCATTTATTTTACTGAAAGAGTTAATGCCAATTATGGCCATTTCCCGCGGAGACATTATTTTGCAGGTACTGATTTCTGCAGGTTCCTGTACAGTAGTATACACGGGTTAATGCTTACATTCACACAGCATCATGTTTGCAGTGACCCGCAGAAAATCGACACCTGTTTATTGCCGATCCAGTTTTGTCATAAAACTGGACAAATACCACTTCAAAAATGTCAGTATTCACAAACACAGCATAATTGTTTTAATAACCATAGGGATATTCAGCGCGCCACTTTATCGGTAAGTGCAAGCGAATTAGAAATGACACTGGCAAGAGTTGAGATCTGGTGCGGGATCCAGTAATTAAATGTATGTACGCAAAAATTTACATTCATTCACGAAAAAAAGTGATATACACAATTATAATACTAGGAATAAAAATAAGCTTGCTATTCCACAATTAAGGCTTCGAAAGGTTGGTAATTCTTTCATAGGGAAATGTATTAAATTTTTTCAATAAACTACCAGAACACATTGTAAACTTACCGATCAATAAATTTAAAACTGTCATTAAAGAAACCTTTATGACGAAAGGGTATTATAAAGTAGATGATTATTTGAAAGATTATAATGTTTGGACTTGCATGAATACTACAAACATTGTAAACCTTTTGAAAAGAGGCATTGACAATAGTGACTGAGTTTGTTGCGCAGCTTCTTCTCAGCACTAGCCCACAATTGTCCCGAAACTGTGGTAGGGTTTATATTGGGACGTGTAAAAGTGTCCTCAATGGGCCTATTTGCATAAATAAATGACTTTTATGACTTTTAATGCAGTAAACCTGCAGAACTGAACCATAATGAAATACTGTATCTGTATTTTTAACGTAACACTAACCATTATATTTAATAAAACTTCTATTTTGTGTTTTCAGAAAAGCAATAACGAAAAAAATAAAACAAACCCACATCAGCCGGACCTTCGTGACGTGACCAGCACCACAGCTACCAGTACTACATTACAACCGCCTCCTATTGTTAATACTAGCGAGAAAGGTTAGTTGATCTGTTATATTATGTAGGAAATACAGATTCGGTCTTACCAAACGAAAACTTGTAAGACATCATTCATCATCGTCATCATCATCATCATCAAGCAAAGGACGTCCACTACTGAGCATAGGCCTCCCCCATGGCTTTCCACAGCGACCAATCGCAAGCGGTCTGCATCCAATGTGTCACAGCGATCTTTACACGGTCGTCTGTCCGTCTTTTCGGTGGTCGTACAATGCTGCATCTTTGGTCGAAGAGTCTTCGGTCTGCAACTTTTCTGCCACGGCCATCAGTTCCTCACGCTATGTGTCCTGTTCACTTGAGCTTAATAATTCTCAAGATTGATTGAGAATACTGATTGTCAGTATATTGGCAATCCTCACAAAGAACTGCAGAGACAGTAGAAGACCCAATTCATTGTTCATCCTTTTGTTTCGTGACGGCACGGTGGCTCAATTGGTGCAGCGTTTGGCCCGGTCAGCCGGGGGGTTGCTGGTTCGGGTCCCCCCCGTGCGCGAGTTTTTGGTATCTTATTTCATATTTATGAATATAAGAATGTCACAATGAGTGTTAAAAACATTCTTAACCATGTACTTAACAATTACCCAATAATTACTAACAAAAAAAACTAACAAATGAATATTTAAGAACTTGTGAGTACAGACAACAGCACGTCTAGGTAAACACAGCCGTATCTTATGCAGTTGTAATAAGGGCTAGTTTGCAACAAAAGTGGGTAACCTGATGTGCTGGCGACTGTACCTACTGTAGATTTTATCTGTAAGAAAGAAACGGCTTTCTATTTCTATGTTTCATTACAACGAAAAATACAGTTCATGTTTGAGCTATGCTATTGAATGACCGTGATGTTTTTTTTTTTACAGCTATAACCAACATATCGAGCTTTCAAATGTGGCCCTTGATGATCAGACCATTCAGAGCAAGAAAGAAGTGCGATGCAGGATTCTACTATAACTCACATACTGGAGAATGTGAAGGCGAGTTATTTTTGATTTCGGTAGTCAGACATTTGGCCAAGATTGTACCTACCTGATGGCAAGGTAGTCTAACTAGTACCTAAAGGTATAATACTGCCAAAATCGTTGCAGAGGCTACGGGTATTCCGGGGGTAACCGTGCATAGTGTTATTTCCTCGCAACTCCACCTCGCCGCGCATGCGCATACCTCAGAGGGCACAGCAGATATGGTCAAGCTATAACAAACCTATTCTAAAAGATACAAACGCAACCTTACATTTTACAATTTCTTGCACAATTTAAAAGTTGTTTAAATTAAATTTATATATGAGAAGTAAAGTAATATATTATAAAAGAAAATATAATGAAAATCGACCGGGTGAAGCAATTTTCATTATTTTTACTTTGTTGGATTTATCCCTATTCCTCTTTGAGCCTCCTACTCTTTGCTTCATAGTTTATTCATATTTATTAGCCCTATTCTTTATTTGAATAAAGGATACTAGTCCTACTATGATCTAGGGAGATTATGGAGATTTTTGACGACCCGTCTGGTGTAGTGGTCGAGAAATCGCCTACTACGCAGCGGGTGCGGGTTCGATCCCCGCACAATACAAACATTTGTGAGCATGAACATGTCTGTTTGTATTGGTCTGGGTGTTTTCTATGTATATCATGTATGTATTTGCAAGCAAAAAGTATTTAAGTATTATATCCGTTGTCTGGCACCCATCACAAGCTTTGAGTAGCTTACTTTGGGACTAGATGGCGATGTGTGGGAATGTCCAAAGGATATTTATATTTATTTATTCAGGTCTGTGAGGGAACTTTTATCAAAATGACCTAATTTCATTTTGATTACAAGCATTACTTGATTTTTCAATGTCATTCTTTTTGTTTCATTGTCAGACATGGACGAGTGCGCGACAGGACAGCATTTTTGTGTACCGGGCATTCCATGTGTCAACACCGTTGGATCTTACACATGCATCAGGTATTGTGCTACCCGGTTTTTATAAAAATGAACCTCTCAAATATGTCTCGTTCCTCCCGCTTCCCCGCTCACCCACCTGCGTTCGTTCATGATCATCATCATTATAAGCCAAAGGACGTCCACTGCTGAACATAGGCCTCCCCCACAGTTTTCCACAGCGACCGATCACAAGCGGTCTGCATCCAGTGTGATCCCGCGATCTTAACTAGGTCGTCCGTCCATCTTGTCAGTGGACGTCCCACGCTGCGCTTTTGGTCGAAAGGTCTCCAATCCTTTTCTGCCCCAACGGCCATCAGTTCTTCGCGCTATGTGCCCTGCCCACTGCCACTTGAGTTTACTGGTTCGTAGGGATATGTCTGTTACCTTAGTTCTTCTACGTATCTCCGCATTACTGATTCGATCTCGTACAGAAACACCCAGCATAGCCCGCTCCATCGCTCGTTGTGTAATTTTGAGCTTCTTTATGAGGCCCATAGTTAGTCCATTTCGTGTTAATACAGTTCATTTTTGCACCCTTTTTTACCGCGCAGTGACAGTGACGGATCCATTATTACGATCACCAGGTTAAATTTGGTATTTACTATGAAATTAGCGGTGGTGGTTTCGTATCCCACAAGGGGCAAATGTTTGTGTTGATGAGCATTATTATTTAAGTAATGTATTCTAATAATTGCATTTGTAAAATACCAACTGTGTGAGGCAAGGAATATAACATTCAAGACCCAATTCATGGGTCAATGAAACATTCACGATTCAGTTGCTTTTTTCTTGTAACACCCAAATGTACCCTTTTAATAAGCCATTTTTTTTTCTTTCAAGTCCAATCTCATAGTACGTCTCACTTGCAAATGATTATGTGTTTGCGCTGCTGCTAAATTGCTATTTAGAAAAATTGCGTCAAAATTAAATTCTATAACAGCTAATAATTAATCTGGCTGTTTCCTAGCTCCGAGAATTAGCATAGTTATACAACGCGGCAACGCAGCCAGCATCATAGCCTCCTTGCCGCAAGGAAATGGTTTCGTTGTTGGATAGGTAGATTTTAAGTTAGTTTTTTTTCTTGTTTGTTATTATTAAAGTTCAATCTCTATCACTAAAGAAAGTCGCGTTAAATACAACACTCGTAATGTCCGTTTTTCTTTGCTAGTCGAATAAAACAAAAAAAATACAATCTTTTTATAACTTACAAAATAACATCACTGAATAAAAATAATATACTATTTGATTTAAAAAGACCTCAACGACCCATGATTTTCAAAATGTAGTCGGTGATCTTTGTGTTTATCGTATTTTGTTTCTTGTTCGGTAAAAAGGAATGTCAAAATTGTTTCGTCAAGCAACGGACGGACACTATAACAGGCTGACCGATTTTCATGACTTTTACTTTTTGGATTTTTCTAGGCTCCGAATAGGATATTATTATTAACAATTATTTAACGGGGCTGGGGTGCAAGAAAGTTGGCCGAACTATCTTAGAACTCTATCTTAGAATAAAGTCCTGTTAGTTGCAACTCTTATCGAATCTTATTAATTAGAACGGGTGGACTGATTTTAATTATTTTTACTTTGTGGGATTAGTCTTTGTCTCGAATAGGAAGTTCGCCAGAACCAATAAAAACTATAAGGTTTTTTTTCTATTGCCGGAACCGCTAGTTTATTTTAAGTTTGTATAGTGACAGTACAATGTGAACACAAATGAATATATACGATACAGGTTAGAAGTCTTTTAATAATATATTTAATATTATTTTATAAATACAGGGAGAAACCATGTGGTACCGGATACATACTTAAGAACACTACTGGAACATGTGAAAACATGTTATCTTAATAATATTATTTTTAACACAAAAGTTTGTGAGGATGGATGTATGTTCGTTACTATGAAACATGAAACTTGACAACATATAACACACAATTACACACACACACATACACAACACACTATTTTCAAAAAATTGAATATTTCGTTAATCTAAGATATCACTAAATTTTTTGTCGTTGATTTAATTTTCAATTAGCATACCTATTTCTTACTGTTGCAAGGGCTTTGAGCGAAACAAACGCTAACACAAGCATTTCTAAAATTGCTTAATAGGGTGGTTTCATTTATGAATATGTAATGGAAATGTTTATGCAAATAAAATCATTTTTATTTATTTATTTATATAGCTTTTTTGGAATAGGCTATAAATTACAATATTATTTTGTGAGATACGATATTTACGCGCATAAAAACGCAGAAAACTGCTAGTGTTTGTATTATATGTAAAAGGTCAAATCGTTTTAAAGGATAATATTTTAACTGTGTCTTGTATACATCACAGAATCAGGGCATTATCATATTTATTTGGAAAATTGTAATTTTCATTTCATTAATTTTCTCTAGAGATAGAGTATTAACCGAGAACTCGGCCCACTCGGTTAATACTCGGTACTCGGTGTACTCGCCGGGTTTTTTGATACTCGTACTCGGCCGAGGATACTAGGTTTAATTAAAGCAATACATTTAGGTAGATATCATCAAAACAACAGGGGAGATCTTTAACAATCTCAATTATGATACTAAATGAGTAGTAGTAGTGGTGAGACCAAATGAGTAGAACTAGTTTACGAAGAAAATTCAATATATAAAATTTTATAAAGTAAAATTATGATGCAGTAACACAAAGATGTCTGCATGTTCTGAACAGCCTATTCTTTTTTTTTTCTTCATAGACGTTATCAGCCTCCGATAATAATCACTCGCTATGCACGGTGCTTGCAGTTGCACATATTAACACTCGGGTTTAATGTGCCAGTTCTGGGATACCTTGTTTGGTGCCCACTACTCGAAAGAACTTTTGACAGCTTAAGTATTCTAAAGTAATGGGGGCTTTCAGTATCATCGCGCTCTAGTGGCTAGATAAAAGCTAATTCTGCGCGAACCTGTTTGTACTTGTACACCCGAAATAGGTATTTTATTTAAACCGAGTAACTCGGCGCGGTAACCGGTTGGAAAAATAATGAACCGAGTAATACTCGGTACTCGTTACTCGGCAAAAGTGCTACTCGGCGCATCACTAATTTTGTCTAACAAAGAAAATACCATTTTTGAAAACAGCACCCTATAAATTTCAAAGGTTATCTACGTCATCGGCTTCGCCTCTCTCATTTCAATGCCCAATCTTTCTGTTTCTCTAATCTTAAACTTAATTAATAAAAATAAACATTTCTTGCAAAAAAATACTACCTTAGTCTCTAAATTTCTCAAAAACTAGCGTATGAAAACCCAAAGTGTTTTCTACAAAAAAATATTTATTTATTCTGCTGAATTGGTCTTTTAAATATTATCACTTAACACGAGGTTACCTTATATGTTTAGATGCGATTGGCTTGAGTTTGGCAGCACCGATTATGATGCGGTTTTCGATTTTTTAATCTTACTTAGACGTCAACGAGTGCACAGTAGGCACGCACAACTGCGCGCGCGCCGGTTCCCCGTACCTCTGCGTCAACATCCCCGGCTCCTTCCGCTGTGTGCGCTTGCGCAGCTCCCCCACCTCTTCCTCCACCACGACGCAACAGCCCGTTTTCGCAGGCAACTATAACTCTGAGTAGGTACTTTCTTAGATATAAGTATATAGAAATAGAAAATATAGAAATATTGGACACCAATCACATACATTGCTCTGATCCTAAAGTAAGTAGCCAATGCATTTGTGTTATGGAAATCAGACACAACGGTGGTACCACAACATCCAAACCCGTGACAATATAGAAAAGATCGTTTTCTACATTGACCCGACCGGGAATCAACCACTCGACCATGGAGGTCGTCAATCTAAATCAGTATGGGGCCTGCTTTAAAATGTCAAAGTAAGCAATAAAAATTACCAAATAAAGCACGTCATTTCGTATGAAGTATGTGGCAGATAGCGCGTAGAGAGTAGATAAGTTTGTTAAACAGGTGCCTAGTTTTTTCTGTTATTAGAGAGCAAGAAAAAAAAATGTCAGCCTTAGTTGAGCACCACCTTTTGATTAGCTGGTGAGATACTTTTCCAGTTTCATATGTTGTCATTTATTTTACTGAAAGAGTTAATGCCAATTATGGCCATTTCCCGCGGAGACATTATTTTGCAGGTACTGATTTCTGCAGGTTCCTGTACAGTAGTATACACGGGTTAATGCTTACATTCACACAGCATCATGTTTGCAGTGACCCGCAGAAAATCGACACCTGTTTATTGCCGATCCAGTTTTGTCATAAAACTGGACAAATACCACTTCAAAAATGTCAGTATTCACAAACACAGCATAATTGTTTTAATAACCATAGGGATATTCAGCGCGCCACTTTATCGGTAAGTGCAAGCGAATTAGAAATGACACTGGCAAGAGTTGAGATCTGGTGCGGGATCCAGTAATTAAATGTATGTACGCAAAAATTTACATTCATTCACGAAAAAAAGTGATATACACAATTATAATACTAGGAATAAAAATAAGCTTGCTATTCCACAATTAAGGCTTCGAAAGGTTGGTAATTCTTTCATAGGGAAATGTATTAAATTTTTTCAATAAACTACCAGAACACATTGTAAACTTACCGATCAATAAATTTAAAACTGTCATTAAAGAAACCTTTATGACGAAAGGGTATTATAAAGTAGATGATTATTTGAAAGATTATAATGTTTGGACTTGCATGAATACTACAAACATTGTAAACCTTTTGAAAAGAGGCATTGACAATAGTGACTGAGTTTGTTGCGCAGCTTCTTCTCAGCACTAGCCCACAATTGTCCCGAAACTGTGGTAGGGTTTATATTGGGACGTGTAAAAGTGTCCTCAATGGGCCTATTTGCATAAATAAATGACTTTTATGACTTTTAATGCAGTAAACCTGCAGAACTGAACCATAATGAAATACTGTATCTGTATTTTTAACGTAACACTAACCATTATATTTAATAAAACTTCTATTTTGTGTTTTCAGAAAAGCAATAACGAAAAAAAATAAAACAAACCCACATCAGCCGGACCTTCGTGACGTGACCAGCACCACAGCTACCAGTACTACATTACAACCGCCTCCTATTGTTAATACTAGCGAGAAAGGTTAGTTGATCTGTTATATTATGTAGGAAATACAGATTCGGTCTTACCAAACGAAAACTTGTAAGACATCATTCATCATCGTCATCATCATCATCATCAAGCAAAGGACGTCCACTACTGAGCATAGGCCTCCCCCATGGCTTTCCACAGCGACCAATCGCAAGCGGTCTGCATCCAATGTGTCACAGCGATCTTTACACGGTCGTCTGTCCGTCTTTTCGGTGGTCGTACAATGCTGCATCTTTGGTCGAAGAGTCTTCGGTCTGCAACTTTTCTGCCACGGCCATCAGTTCCTCACGCTATGTGTCCTGTTCACTTGAGCTTAATAATTCTCAAGATTGATTGAGAATACTGATTGTCAGTATATTGGCAATCCTCACAAAGAACTGCAGAGACAGTAGAAGACCCAATTCATTGTTCATCCTTTTGTTTCGTGACGGCACGGTGGCTCAATTGGTGCAGCGTTTGGCCCGGTCAGCCGGGGGGTTGCTGGTTCGGGTCCCCCCCGTGCGCGAGTTTTTGGTATCTTATTTCATATTTATGAATATAAGAATGTCACAATGAGTGTTAAAAACATTCTTAACCATGTACTTAACAATTACCCAATAATTACTAACAAAAAAAACTAACAAATGAATATTTAAGAACTTGTGAGTACAGACAACAGCACGTCTAGGTAAACACAGCCGTATCTTATGCAGTTGTAATAAGGGCTAGTTTGCAACAAAAGTGGGTAACCTGATGTGCTGGCGACTGTACCTACTGTAGATTTTATCTGTAAGAAAGAAACGGCTTTCTATTTCTATGTTTCATTACAACGAAAAATACAGTTCATGTTTGAGCTATGCTATTGAATGACCGTGATGTTTTTTTTTTTACAGCTATAACCAACATATCGAGCTTTCAAATGTGGCCCTTGATGATCAGACCATTCAGAGCAAGAAAGAAGTGCGATGCAGGATTCTACTATAACTCACATACTGGAGAATGTGAAGGCGAGTTATTTTTGATTTCGGTAGTCAGACATTTGGCCAAGATTGTACCTACCTGATGGCAAGGTAGTCTAACTAGTACCTAAAGGTATAATACTGCCAAAATCGTTGCAGAGGCTACGGGTATTCCGGGGGTAACCGTGCATAGTGTTATTTCCTCGCAACTCCACCTCGCCGCGCATGCGCATACCTCAGAGGGCACAGCAGATATGGTCAAGCTATAACAAACCTATTCTAAAAGATACAAACGCAACCTTACATTTTACAATTTCTTGCACAATTTAAAAGTTGTTTAAATTAAATTTATATATGAGAAGTAAAGTAATATATTATAAAAGAAAATATAATGAAAATCGACCGGGTGAAGCAATTTTCATTATTTTTACTTTGTTGGATTTATCCCTATTCCTCTTTGAGCCTCCTACTCTTTGCTTCATAGTTTATTCATATTTATTAGCCCTATTCTTTATTTGAATAAAGGATACTAGTCCTACTATGATCTAGGGAGATTATGGAGATTTTTGACGACCCGTCTGGTGTAGTGGTCGAGAAATCGCCTACTACGCAGCGGGTGCGGGTTCGATCCCCGCACAATACAAACATTTGTGAGCATGAACATGTCTGTTTGTATTGGTCTGGGTGTTTTCTATGTATATCATGTATGTATTTGCAAGCAAAAAGTATTTAAGTATTATATCCGTTGTCTGGCACCCATCACAAGCTTTGAGTAGCTTACTTTGGGACTAGATGGCGATGTGTGGGAATGTCCAAAGGATATTTATATTTATTTATTCAGGTCTGTGAGGGAACTTTTATCAAAATGACCTAATTTCATTTTGATTACAAGCATTACTTGATTTTTCAATGTCATTCTTTTTGTTTCATTGTCAGACATGGACGAGTGCGCGACAGGACAGCATTTTTGTGTACCGGGCATTCCATGTGTCAACACCGTTGGATCTTACACATGCATCAGGTATTGTGCTACCCGGTTTTTATAAAAATGAACCTCTCAAATATGTCTCGTTCCTCCCGCTTCCCCGCTCACCCACCTGCGTTCGTTCATGATCATCATCATTATAAGCCAAAGGACGTCCACTGCTGAACATAGGCCTCCCCCACAGTTTTCCACAGCGACCGATCACAAGCGGTCTGCATCCAGTGTGATCCCGCGATCTTAACTAGGTCGTCCGTCCATCTTGTCAGTGGACGTCCCACGCTGCGCTTTTGGTCGAAAGGTCTCCAATCCTTTTCTGCCCCAACGGCCATCAGTTCTTCGCGCTATGTGCCCTGCCCACTGCCACTTGAGTTTACTGGTTCGTAGGGATATGTCTGTTACCTTAGTTCTTCTACGTATCTCCGCATTACTGATTCGATCTCGTACAGAAACACCCAGCATAGCCCGCTCCATCGCTCGTTGTGTAATTTTGAGCTTCTTTATGAGGCCCATAGTTAGTCCATTTCGTGTTAATACAGTTCATTTTTGCACCCTTTTTTACCGCGCAGTGACAGTGACGGATCCATTATTACGATCACCAGGTTAAATTTGGTATTTACTATGAAATTAGCGGTGGTGGTTTCGTATCCCACAAGGGGCAAATGTTTGTGTTGATGAGCATTATTATTTAAGTAATGTATTCTAATAATTGCATTTGTAAAATACCAACTGTGTGAGGCAAGGAATATAACATTCAAGACCCAATTCATGGGTCAATGAAACATTCACGATTCAGTTGCTTTTTTCTTGTAACACCCAAATGTACCCTTTTAATAAGCCATTTTTTTTTCTTTCAAGTCCAATCTCATAGTACGTCTCACTTGCAAATGATTATGTGTTTGCGCTGCTGCTAAATTGCTATTTAGAAAAATTGCGTCAAAATTAAATTCTATAACAGCTAATAATTAATCTGGCTGTTTCCTAGCTCCGAGAATTAGCATAGTTATACAACGCGGCAACGCAGCCAGCATCATAGCCTCCTTGCCGCAAGGAAATGGTTTCGTTGTTGGATAGGTAGATTTTAAGTTAGTTTTTTTTCTTGTTTGTTATTATTAAAGTTCAATCTCTATCACTAAAGAAAGTCGCGTTAAATACAACACTCGTAATGTCCGTTTTTCTTTGCTAGTCGAATAAAACAAAAAAAATACAATCTTTTTATAACTTACAAAATAACATCACTGAATAAAAATAATATACTATTTGATTTAAAAAGACCTCAACGACCCATGATTTTCAAAATGTAGTCGGTGATCTTTGTGTTTATCGTATTTTGTTTCTTGTTCGGTAAAAAGGAATGTCAAAATTGTTTCGTCAAGCAACGGACGGACACTATAACAGGCTGACCGATTTTCATGACTTTTACTTTTTGGATTTTTCTAGGCTCCGAATAGGATATTATTATTAACAATTATTTAACGGGGCTGGGGTGCAAGAAAGTTGGCCGAACTATCTTAGAACTCTATCTTAGAATAAAGTCCTGTTAGTTGCAACTCTTATCGAATCTTATTAATTAGAACGGGTGGACTGATTTTAATTATTTTTACTTTGTGGGATTAGTCTTTGTCTCGAATAGGAAGTTCGCCAGAACCAATAAAAACTATAAGGTTTTTTTTCTATTGCCGGAACCGCTAGTTTATTTTAAGTTTGTATAGTGACAGTACAATGTGAACACAAATGAATATATACGATACAGGTTAGAAGTCTTTTAATAATATATTTAATATTATTTTATAAATACAGGGAGAAACCATGTGGTACCGGATACATACTTAAGAACACTACTGGAACATGTGAAAACATGTTATCTTAATAATATTATTTTTAACACAAAAGTTTGTGAGGATGGATGTATGTTCGTTACTATGAAACATGAAACTTGACAACATATAACACACAATTACACACACACACATACACAACACACTATTTTCAAAAAATTGAATATTTCGTTAATCTAAGATATCACTAAATTTTTTGTCGTTGATTTAATTTTCAATTAGCATACCTATTTCTTACTGTTGCAAGGGCTTTGAGCGAAACAAACGCTAACACAAGCATTTCTAAAATTGCTTAATAGGGTGGTTTCATTTATGAATATGTAATGGAAATGTTTATGCAAATAAAATCATTTTTATTTATTTATTTATATAGCTTTTTTGGAATAGGCTATAAATTACAATATTATTTTGTGAGATACGATATTTACGCGCATAAAAACGCAGAAAACTGCTAGTGTTTGTATTATATGTAAAAGGTCAAATCGTTTTAAAGGATAATATTTTAACTGTGTCTTGTATACATCACAGAATCAGGGCATTATCATATTTATTTGGAAAATTGTAATTTTCATTTCATTAATTTTCTCTAGAGATAGAGTATTAACCGAGAACTCGGCCCACTCGGTTAATACTCGGTACTCGGTGTACTCGCCGGGTTTTTTGATACTCGTACTCGGCCGAGGATACTAGGTTTAATTAAAGCAATACATTTAGGTAGATATCATCAAAACAACAGGGGAGATCTTTAACAATCTCAATTATGATACTAAATGAGTAGTAGTAGTGGTGAGACCAAATGAGTAGAACTAGTTTACGAAGAAAATTCAATATATAAAATTTTATAAAGTAAAATTATGATGCAGTAACACAAAGATGTCTGCATGTTCTGAACAGCCTATTCTTTTTTTTTTCTTCATAGACGTTATCAGCCTCCGATAATAATCACTCGCTATGCACGGTGCTTGCAGTTGCACATATTAACACTCGGGTTTAATGTGCCAGTTCTGGGATACCTTGTTTGGTGCCCACTACTCGAAAGAACTTTTGACAGCTTAAGTATTCTAAAGTAATGGGGGCTTTCAGTATCATCGCGCTCTAGTGGCTAGATAAAAGCTAATTCTGCGCGAACCTGTTTGTACTTGTACACCCGAAATAGGTATTTTATTTAAACCGAGTAACTCGGCGCGGTAACCGGTTGGAAAAATAATGAACCGAGTAATACTCGGTACTCGTTACTCGGCAAAAGTGCTACTCGGCGCATCACTAATTTTGTCTAACAAAGAAAATACCATTTTTGAAAACAGCACCCTATAAATTTCAAAGGTTATCTACGTCATCGGCTTCGCCTCTCTCATTTCAATGCCCAATCTTTCTGTTTCTCTAATCTTAAACTTAATTAATAAAAATAAACATTTCTTGCAAAAAAATACTACCTTAGTCTCTAAATTTCTCAAAAACTAGCGTATGAAAACCCAAAGTGTTTTCTACAAAAAAATATTTATTTATTCTGCTGAATTGGTCTTTTAAATATTATCACTTAACACGAGGTTACCTTATATGTTTAGATGCGATTGGCTTGAGTTTGGCAGCACCGATTATGATGCGGTTTTCGATTTTTTAATCTTACTTAGACGTCAACGAGTGCACAGTAGGCACGCACAACTGCGCGCGCGCCGGTTCCCCGTACCTCTGCGTCAACATCCCCGGCTCCTTCCGCTGTGTGCGCTTGCGCAGCTCCCCCACCTCTTCCTCCACCACGACGCAACAGCCCGTTTTCGCAGGCAACTATAACTCTGAGTAGGTACTTTCTTAGATATAAGTATATAGAAATAGAAAATATAGAAATATTGGACACCAATCACATACATTGCTCTGATCCTAAAGTAAGTAGCCAATGCATTTGTGTTATGGAAATCAGACACAACGGTGGTACCACAACATCCAAACCCGTGACAATATAGAAAAGATCGTTTTCTACATTGACCCGACCGGGAATCAACCACTCGACCATGGAGGTCGTCAATCTAAATCAGTATGGGGCCTGCTTTAAAATGTCAAAGTAAGCAATAAAAATTACCAAATAAAGCACGTCATTTCGTATGAAGTATGTGGCAGATAGCGCGTAGAGAGTAGATAAGTTTGTTAAACAGGTGCCTAGTTTTTTCTGTTATTAGAGAGCAAGAAAAAAAAATGTCAGCCTTAGTTGAGCACCACCTTTTGATTAGCTGGTGAGATACTTTTCCAGTTTCATATGTTGTCATTTATTTTACTGAAAGAGTTAATGCCAATTATGGCCATTTCCCGCGGAGACATTATTTTGCAGGTACTGATTTCTGCAGGTTCCTGTACAGTAGTATACACGGGTTAATGCTTACATTCACACAGCATCATGTTTGCAGTGACCCGCAGAAAATCGACACCTGTTTATTGCCGATCCAGTTTTGTCATAAAACTGGACAAATACCACTTCAAAAATGTCAGTATTCACAAACACAGCATAATTGTTTTAATAACCATAGGGATATTCAGCGCGCCACTTTATCGGTAAGTGCAAGCGAATTAGAAATGACACTGGCAAGAGTTGAGATCTGGTGCGGGATCCAGTAATTAAATGTATGTACGCAAAAATTTACATTCATTCACGAAAAAAAGTGATATACACAATTATAATACTAGGAATAAAAATAAGCTTGCTATTCCACAATTAAGGCTTCGAAAGGTTGGTAATTCTTTCATAGGGAAATGTATTAAATTTTTTCAATAAACTACCAGAACACATTGTAAACTTACCGATCAATAAATTTAAAACTGTCATTAAAGAAACCTTTATGACGAAAGGGTATTATAAAGTAGATGATTATTTGAAAGATTATAATGTTTGGACTTGCATGAATACTACAAACATTGTAAACCTTTTGAAAAGAGGCATTGACAATAGTGACTGAGTTTGTTGCGCAGCTTCTTCTCAGCACTAGCCCACAATTGTCCCGAAACTGTGGTAGGGTTTATATTGGGACGTGTAAAAGTGTCCTCAATGGGCCTATTTGCATAAATAAATGACTTTTATGACTTTTAATGCAGTAAACCTGCAGAACTGAACCATAATGAAATACTGTATCTGTATTTTTAACGTAACACTAACCATTATATTTAATAAAACTTCTATTTTGTGTTTTCAGAAAAGCAATAACGAAAAAAAATAAAACAAACCCACATCAGCCGGACCTTCGTGACGTGACCAGCACCACAGCTACCAGTACTACATTACAACCGCCTCCTATTGTTAATACTAGCGAGAAAGGTTAGTTGATCTGTTATATTATGTAGGAAATACAGATTCGGTCTTACCAAACGAAAACTTGTAAGACATCATTCATCATCGTCATCATCATCATCATCAAGCAAAGGACGTCCACTACTGAGCATAGGCCTCCCCCATGGCTTTCCACAGCGACCAATCGCAAGCGGTCTGCATCCAATGTGTCACAGCGATCTTTACACGGTCGTCTGTCCGTCTTTTCGGTGGTCGTACAATGCTGCATCTTTGGTCGAAGAGTCTTCGGTCTGCAACTTTTCTGCCACGGCCATCAGTTCCTCACGCTATGTGTCCTGTTCACTTGAGCTTAATAATTCTCAAGATTGATTGAGAATACTGATTGTCAGTATATTGGCAATCCTCACAAAGAACTGCAGAGACAGTAGAAGACCCAATTCATTGTTCATCCTTTTGTTTCGTGACGGCACGGTGGCTCAATTGGTGCAGCGTTTGGCCCGGTCAGCCGGGGGGTTGCTGGTTCGGGTCCCCCCCGTGCGCGAGTTTTTGGTATCTTATTTCATATTTATGAATATAAGAATGTCACAATGAGTGTTAAAAACATTCTTAACCATGTACTTAACAATTACCCAATAATTACTAACAAAAAAAACTAACAAATGAATATTTAAGAACTTGTGAGTACAGACAACAGCACGTCTAGGTAAACACAGCCGTATCTTATGCAGTTGTAATAAGGGCTAGTTTGCAACAAAAGTGGGTAACCTGATGTGCTGGCGACTGTACCTACTGTAGATTTTATCTGTAAGAAAGAAACGGCTTTCTATTTCTATGTTTCATTACAACGAAAAATACAGTTCATGTTTGAGCTATGCTATTGAATGACCGTGATGTTTTTTTTTTTACAGCTATAACCAACATATCGAGCTTTCAAATGTGGCCCTTGATGATCAGACCATTCAGAGCAAGAAAGAAGTGCGATGCAGGATTCTACTATAACTCACATACTGGAGAATGTGAAGGCGAGTTATTTTTGATTTCGGTAGTCAGACATTTGGCCAAGATTGTACCTACCTGATGGCAAGGTAGTCTAACTAGTACCTAAAGGTATAATACTGCCAAAATCGTTGCAGAGGCTACGGGTATTCCGGGGGTAACCGTGCATAGTGTTATTTCCTCGCAACTCCACCTCGCCGCGCATGCGCATACCTCAGAGGGCACAGCAGATATGGTCAAGCTATAACAAACCTATTCTAAAAGATACAAACGCAACCTTACATTTTACAATTTCTTGCACAATTTAAAAGTTGTTTAAATTAAATTTATATATGAGAAGTAAAGTAATATATTATAAAAGAAAATATAATGAAAATCGACCGGGTGAAGCAATTTTCATTATTTTTACTTTGTTGGATTTATCCCTATTCCTCTTTGAGCCTCCTACTCTTTGCTTCATAGTTTATTCATATTTATTAGCCCTATTCTTTATTTGAATAAAGGATACTAGTCCTACTATGATCTAGGGAGATTATGGGGATTTTTGACGACCCGTCTGGTGTAGTGGTCGAGAAATCGCCTACTACGCAGCGGGTGCGGGTTCGATCCCCGCACAATACAAACATTTGTGAGCATGAACATGTCTGTTTGTATTGGTCTGGGTGTTTTCTATGTATATCATGTATGTATTTGCAAGCAAAAAGTATTTAAGTATTATATCCGTTGTCTGGCACCCATCACAAGCTTTGAGTAGCTTACTTTGGGACTAGATGGCGATGTGTGGGTATGTCCAAAGGATATTTATATTTATTTATTCAGGTCTGTGAGGGAACTTTTATCAAAATGACCTAATTTCATTTTGATTACAAGCATTACTTGATTTTTCAATGTCATTCTTTTTGTTTCATTGTCAGACATGGACGAGTGCGCGACAGGACAGCATTTTTGTGTACCGGGCATTCCATGTGTCAACACCGTTGGATCTTACACATGCATCAGGTATTGTGCTACCCGGTTTTTATAAAAATGAACCTCTCAAATATGTCTCGTTCCTCCCGCTTCCCCGCTCACCCACCTGCGTTCGTTCATGATCATCATCATTATAAGCCAAAGGACGTCCACTGCTGAACATAGGCCTCCCCCACAGTTTTCCACAGCGACCGATCACAAGCGGTCTGCATCCAGTGTGATCCCGCGATCTTAACTAGGTCGTCCGTCCATCTTGTCAGTGGACGTCCCACGCTGCGCTTTTGGTCGAAAGGTCTCCAATCCTTTTCTGCCCCAACGGCCATCAGTTCTTCGCGCTATGTGCCCTGCCCACTGCCACTTGAGTTTACTGGTTCGTAGGGATATGTCTGTTACCTTAGTTCTTCTACGTATCTCCGCATTACTGATTCGATCTCGTACAGAAACACCCAGCATAGCCCGCTCCATCGCTCGTTGTGTAATTTTGAGCTTCTTTATGAGGCCCATAGTTAGTCCATTTCGTGTTAATACAGTTCATTTTTGCACCCTTTTTTACCGCGCAGTGACAGTGACGGATCCATTATTACGATCACCAGGTTAAATTTGGTATTTACTATGAAATTAGCGGTGGTGGTTTCGTATCCCACAAGGGGCAAATGTTTGTGTTGATGAGCATTATTATTTAAGTAATGTATTCTAATAATTGCATTTGTAAAATACCAACTGTGTGAGGCAAGGAATATAACATTCAAGACCCAATTCATGGGTCAATGAAACATTCACGATTCAGTTGCTTTTTTCTTGTAACACCCAAATGTACCCTTTTAATAAGCCATTTTTTTTTCTTTCAAGTCCAATCTCATAGTACGTCTCACTTGCAAATGATTATGTGTTTGCGCTGCTGCTAAATTGCTATTTAGAAAAATTGCGTCAAAATTAAATTCTATAACAGCTAATAATTAATCTGGCTGTTTCCTAGCTCCGAGAATTAGCATAGTTATACAACGCGGCAACGCAGCCAGCATCATAGCCTCCTTGCCGCAAGGAAATGGTTTCGTTGTTGGATAGGTAGATTTTAAGTTAGTTTTTTTTCTTGTTTGTTATTATTAAAGTTCAATCTCTATCACTAAAGAAAGTCGCGTTAAATACAACACTCGTAATGTCCGTTTTTCTTTGCTAGTCGAATAAAACAAAAAAAATACAATCTTTTTATAACTTACAAAATAACATCACTGAATAAAAATAATATACTATTTGATTTAAAAAGACCTCAACGACCCATGATTTTCAAAATGTAGTCGGTGATCTTTGTGTTTATCGTATTTTGTTTCTTGTTCGGTAAAAAGGAATGTCAAAATTGTTTCGTCAAGCAACGGACGGACACTATAACAGGCTGACCGATTTTCATGACTTTTACTTTTTGGATTTTTCTAGGCTCCGAATAGGATATTATTATTAACAATTATTTAACGGGGCTGGGGTGCAAGAAAGTTGGCCGAACTATCTTAGAACTCTATCTTAGAATAAAGTCCTGTTAGTTGCAACTCTTATCGAATCTTATTAATTAGAACGGGTGGACTGATTTTAATTATTTTTACTTTGTGGGATTAGTCTTTGTCTCGAATAGGAAGTTCGCCAGAACCAATAAAAACTATAAGGTTTTTTTTCTATTGCCGGAACCGCTAGTTTATTTTAAGTTTGTATAGTGACAGTACAATGTGAACACAAATGAATATATACGATACAGGTTAGAAGTCTTTTAATAATATATTTAATATTATTTTATAAATACAGGGAGAAACCATGTGGTACCGGATACATACTTAAGAACACTACTGGAACATGTGAAAACATGTTATCTTAATAATATTATTTTTAACACAAAAGTTTGTGAGGATGGATGTATGTTCGTTACTATGAAACATGAAACTTGACAACATATAACACACAATTACACACACACACACATACACAACACACTATTTTCAAAAAATTGAATATTTCGTTAATCTAAGATATCACTAAATTTTTTGTCGTTGATTTAATTTTCAATTAGCATACCTATTTCTTACTGTTGCAAGGGCTTTGAGCGAAACAAACGCTAACACAAGCATTTCTAAAATTGCTTAATAGGATGGTTTCATTTATGAATATGTAATGGAAATGTTTATGCAAATAAAATCATTTTTATTTATTTATTTATATAGCTTTTTTGGAATAGGCTATAAATTACAATATTATTTTGTGAGATACGATATTTACGCGCATAAAAACGCAGAAAACTGCTAGTGTTTGTATTATATGTAAAAGGTCAAATCGTTTTAAAGGATAATATTTTAACTGTGTCTTGTATACATCACAGAATCAGGGCATTATCATATTTATTTGGAAAATTGTAATTTTCATTTCATTAATTTTCTCTAGAGATAGAGTATTAACCGAGAACTCGGCCCACTCGGTTAATACTCGGTACTCGGTGTACTCGCCGGGTTTTTTGATACTCGTACTCGGCCGAGGATACTAGGTTTAATTAAAGCAATACATTTAGGTAGATATCATCAAAACAACAGGGGAGATCTTTAACAATCTCAATTATGATACTAAATGAGTAGTAGTAGTGGTGAGACCAAATGAGTAGAACTAGTTTACGAAGAAAATTCAATATATAAAATTTTATAAAGTAAAATTATGATGCAGTAACACAAAGATGTCTGCATGTTCTGAACAGCCTATTCTTTTTTTTTTCTTCATAGACGTTATCAGCCTCCGATAATAATCACTCGCTATGCACGGTGCTTGCAGTTGCACATATTAACACTCGGGTTTAATGTGCCAGTTCTGGGATACCTTGTTTGGTGCCCACTACTCGAAAGAACTTTTGACAGCTTAAGTATTCTAAAGTAATGGGGGCTTTCAGTATCATCGCGCTCTAGTGGCTAGATAAAAGCTAATTCTGCGCGAACCTGTTTGTACTTGTACACCCGAAATAGGTATTTTATTTAAACCGAGTAACTCGGCGCGGTAACCGGTTGGAAAAATAATGAACCGAGTAATACTCGGTACTCGTTACTCGGCAAAAGTGCTACTCGGCGCATCACTAATTTTGTCTAACAAAGAAAATACCATTTTTGAAAACAGCACCCTATAAATTTCAAAGGTTATCTACGTCATCGGCTTCGCCTCTCTCATTTCAATGCCCAATCTTTCTGTTTCTCTAATCTTAAACTTAATTAATAAAAATAAACATTTCTTGCAAAAAAATACTACCTTAGTCTCTAAATTTCTCAAAAACTAGCGTATGAAAACCCAAAGTGTTTTCTACAAAAAAATATTTATTTATTCTGCTGAATTGGTCTTTTAAATATTATCACTTAACACGAGGTTACCTTATATGTTTAGATGCGATTGGCTTGAGTTTGGCAGCACCGATTATGATGCGGTTTTCGATTTTTTAATCTTACTTAGACGTCAACGAGTGCACAGTAGGCACGCACAACTGCGCGCGCGCCGGTTCCCCGTACCTCTGCGTCAACATCCCCGGCTCCTTCCGCTGTGTGCGCTTGCGCAGCTCCCCCACCTCTTCCTCCACCACGACGCAACAGCCCGTTTTCGCAGGCAACTATAACTCTGAGTAGGTACTTTCTTAGATATAAGTATATAGAAATAGAAAATATAGAAATATTGGACACCAATCACATACATTGCTCTGATCCTAAAGTAAGTAGCCAATGCATTTGTGTTATGGAAATCAGACACAACGGTGGTACCACAACATCCAAACCCGTGACAATATAGAAAAGATCGTTTTCTACATTGACCCGACCGGGAATCAACCACTCGACCATGGAGGTCGTCAATCTAAATCAGTATGGGGCCTGCTTTAAAATGTCAAAGTAAGCAATAAAAATTACCAAATAAAGCACGTCATTTCGTATGAAGTATGTGGCAGATAGCGCGTAGAGAGTAGATAAGTTTGTTAAACAGGTGCCTAGTTTTTTCTGTTATTAGAGAGCAAGAAAAAAAAATGTCAGCCTTAGTTGAGCACCACCTTTTGATTAGCTGGTGAGATACTTTTCCAGTTTCATATGTTGTCATTTATTTTACTGAAAGAGTTAATGCCAATTATGGCCATTTCCCGCGGAGACATTATTTTGCAGGTACTGATTTCTGCAGGTTCCTGTACAGTAGTATACACGGGTTAATGCTTACATTCACACAGCATCATGTTTGCAGTGATCCGCAGAAAATCGACACCTGTTTATTGCCGATCCAGTTTTGTCATTAAACTGGACAAATACCACTTCAAAAATGTCAGTATTCACAAACACAGCATAATAGTGGAGAAGTATTGTTATTTTTGAGGTTTCTAATGTGATGTCGTAAATAATTACATTTTTTCCGCTTACATTGCAAACTCAGGCTGAACCCTACGAGTTTTATCAAAATAATGTACTAAGTATTGTACACATTGAAAAGGTCTACAGAAAAGTCCGTGATGGTATATGTCTATCTCTTATGGATAACCCACAATAACTTTTTTTTGTCATTTGCTTTTTACGACAAGTAAGGGCTAATTTTCGAAGCGATTTTAACTAATACAGCATTAATCCTTAACCAATTAAATACCTTGAATACATTGTTCATTTAATATAGATCTATATGGCCCTTTGCACCGTATGATTTTAGTGAATATTTTCGAAGATATTACAGATTTAAAAATTGCGGGACGTAGCGTTTGCGGCGGTACCGGGCCGGCCGCCCGGTGCGGCAAGAGCGTGCCTATAATTAATAGCGCGTCTGAGGCCGCGGTTCTCTCTATAGCACTTTGAATTTAGCAGTGATTTAGTATCAGCATTGCACCCGTGCGAAGCCGGGGCGGGTCGCTAGTATTTAATAAAACTTCTATTTTGTGTTTTCAGAAAAGCAATAACGAAAAAAAATAAAACAAACCCACATCAGCCGGACCTTCGTGACGTGACCAGCACCACAGCTACCAGTACTACATTACCACCGCCTCCTATTGTTAATACTAGCGAGAAAGGTTAGTTGATCTGTTATTTTATGTAGGAAATACAGATTAGGTCTTACCAAACGAAAACTTGTAAGACATCATTCATCATCGTCATCATCATCATCATCAAGCAAAGGATGTCCACTACTGAGCATAGGCCTCCCCATGGCTTTCCACAGCGACCGATCGCAAGCGGTCTGCATCCAATGTGTCACAGCGATCTTTACACAGTCGTCTGTCCGTCTTTTCGGTGGTCGTACAATGCTGCATCTTTGGTCGAAGAGTCTTCGGTCTGCAACTTTTCTGCCACGGTCATCAGTTCCTCACGCTATGTGTCCTGTTCACTTGAGCTTAATAATTCTCAAGATTGATTGAGAATACTGATTGTCAGTATATTGGCAATCCTCACAAAGAACTGCAGAGACAGTAGAAGACCCAATTCATTGTTCATCCTTTTGTTTCGTGACGGCACGGTGGCTCAATTGGTGCAGCGTTTGGCCCGGTCAGCCGGGGGGTTGCTGGTTCGGGTCCCCCCCGTGCGCGAGTTTTTGGTATCTTATTTCATATTTATGAATATAAGAATGTCACAATGAGTGTTAAAAACATTCTTAACCATGTACTTAACAATTACCCAATAATTACTAACGAAAAAAAACTAACAAATGAATATTTAAGAACTTGTGAGTACAGACAAAAGCACGTCTAGGTAAACACAGCCGTATCTTATGCAGTTGTAATAAGGGCTAGTTTGCAACAAAAGTGGGTAACCTGATGTGCTGGCGACTGTACCTACTGTAGATTTTAACTGTAAGAAAGAAACGGCTTTCTATTTCTATGTTTCATTACAACGAAAAATACAGTTCATGTTTGAGCTATGCTATTGAATGACCGTGATGTTTTTTTTTACAGCTATAACCAACATATCGAGCTTTCAAATGTGGCCCTTGATGATCAGACCATTCAGAGCAAGAAAGAAGTGCGATGCAGGATTCTACTATAACTCAGATACTGGAGAATGTGAAGGCAAGTTCTTTTTTATTTAGGTAGTCAGACATTTGGCCATGATTGTACCTACCTGATGGCAAGGTAAGGTAGTCTAACTAGTACCTAGAGGTATACGCGCGCGCGGCGGAACCGGAGGACGCGCTCTGTCAGTCACATGATGCGGCGATGATCAACGCTCGAGGCGGCAGGTAGTCTCATTTGTATTGGACCGTCAATGTCAGACGCACGTGAGATAAAAAATCAAAGATGGGTCGTGCGTTATCTCGTGATATAAAAACGGTTATTTTTAAAGTGGCTGAATATTTTAAGAAAAGAAAAGCAGACAGAAACAGCTTTGAATTCAAAAGTGATGATAATATTGCCAAAATCGTTGCGGAGGCTACGGGTACTCCTGGGGTAACCGTGCATAGTGTTATTTCCTCACTCCTCCACTTCGCCGCGCATGCGCATACCTCAAGAGTGCGCATCAGTTATGGTCAAGCTATAACAGTCTATTCACTTTCTAAAAGATACAAACGCAACCTTTCATTTTACAATTTCTTTTACAATTTAAAAGTTGATTTTAAATAAAGTATTGTTTTAATGTACGTTATGTAAAAGTGACATACACAAATATAATACTAGGAATAAGGATAAGCTTGCTATTTCACAATTTAGGCTTCGAGAGGTTGGTAATTCTTTCATGGGGAAAGGTATGAAAATTTTCAATAAACTACCAGAACACATTATAAACTTACTGGTAAATAAATTTAAAACTGTTATTAAAGAAACCCTTATGACGAAAGGGTATTATAAAGTACCTAGATGATTATTTAAAAGATAATAATGTATGGACTTGCATGATCACTACAAACATTGTAAACCGTTTGAAAAGAGGCATTGACAATAGTGACTGAGTTTTTCGCGCAGCTTCTTCTCAGCACTAGGCCACAATTGTCCCGAAGCTGTGGTAGGGTTTATATTGGGACGTGTAAAAGTGTAAAAGTGTAGTGGGCCTATTTGCATAAATAAATTACTTTTATGACTTTTTATGTGTAAATTTAGATTTGGACGAATGCACGGAAGGTCAAGCAAGATGTGCTGACGTGGAAATCTGCGTCAACACAGTGGGTGGATACCGATGCGATTGCCCTCCTGATTGGCACCTTTACTACACCAACCTAAGTTGTATGCCCAACAGTAACTTTGATCAGTTCTTAACTGGTAACGAAATCATTTCACGTAAGAGTTTACTTCTAAGAACCTTTTCAAACTGAATTACCTTCACTTTTCCAATAATAAGGCTTGCTCGTTTCTCGCTCAACGGTTTAAGTATTGCTATCCAACGCGTAACGCAGCCCAGCCCAGCAAGAGGCGAGGCTCTTTGCCTCATGGCCACGGTTCTATTTTTGATCAGGTTTTAAGCTACTAGTTTTTGGATGTATTTTCTTTAACCTTTTAATTCTTATTAATTTAGTCTAAATAACCTTCTAACACATCTGTAATATTATAAAACCCAGGAATTCTCAATCACCCTCGAATCTGTACTAATATAATAAAGCTGAAGAGTTTGTTTATTTGAACGCGCTAATCTCGGGAACTTCTGGACCAATTTGAAGACGACAAGCACTTTGCATTTTGCACAAGAATCGTAAAGCGGTGAACAGGATACATCTCCCTACTAAATTATAACAGTGTGATGCTTATAGTCAGAGAATACAGTGGCTGTGTCATACGGACGGACAGATAGACAGACCGACTAGACAAAACTATAAGGGTTCCGTTTTTCGCCATTTGGCTACGGTACCCTAAAAACACATTTAATTTTACAGTCTTCCCACCGGAGACTCAACCAGAGCCTCCGGCTAGACCCCACAGCGTCGACCCCCAGAACCATCAAATGAATAACAGAGGGTCCGTCATGAAGTGCCCTTATGGCTTCAGAATCGGAGACAATAACACTTGTGAAGGTAAATACAAACATGCGCCAGACAACACACCAATTGCCTGGTTTCGAATAAATTCTTAAATGCATGTAACATCCACGACTTAAGTACAAATGTCCATTTTCATCGCACGAACTCACTTACTTGACAAGTTATCTGCAGATAAATATTTATATAACTACTTAAGAACAATCGAAAGAAATGGATAAGGACAATACTTGATAAAATGACTTCATTACCTCAGTAAATGAAGACAAAAGTCTTCATCAGTGTGCTTCTTTTTTTTCTCTTTATTAAGGAAAACAAACAATAACATTATTGGATTAACCTTAAATATTAACCAGTAATGATAAACGGAGCCGGAACTTGTTCTCTATAGGCATTATACAACGATTGAACGAATACGATCGAAATCACGAGATACTTAGAAGAACTAAGGTAACGAACATAGCCCTGCGAATTACTAAGCTCAAGTTGCAATGGGCAGTGCACATAGCGCGAAGAACTGATGGCCGTTGGGGCAGGAAAGTTCTAGATTGGAGACCCTTCTAATGTTCGAGCGGTAAACGTCCACCGAAAAGACACGGTAATATTATGTCTATCAGTATTGTAACTGGCCCGTGTCCTTGAAATAAGTACCTACAGCAGCACAGTACGTCAGCATGCGATAGGGCTGTCGCCCACCTACAGCGTTTTATTTTATTGCATCTGCCTACTTTGAGTTTCTATCTAGTTTTGAGATTGTAAATTTATTACTTTTTATTTATTTATCTATTAGTACAGATACTACTAGATAAATAAATAAAAACAATATGAAATATTAATATGAAACATAAAATACTTCGTAAATTGAATAGAAAGTGTTCAATAAAAATACAAGTTGTTTTTTTTTATTGGTAGATAGATTTATTAAATAATCATGTTTATTTTTATCTATGTTTGATTATAACAAATCGGTCTAATAAATTTGCGACCAAAAAATATTTGCGCCTTGACAGAGATGTACGAAATGGTTTATTATTATATTATAGTCTACAAAAAATCCACATTCTAATATAAAGCAACAAAAACAGCACAATATATTCTACTTGCCGTATTAAATAGCTACTTGTACTTATTTCTAGTAAAAATTCGCGCGGTTACTGATTAAAAACCAACACACCGTCCGGTCGTCACTGTGGCACGTCCGCGACTGTAGCATGCCGGCCGCATGCCAACACCCGAGCGAGTAGGTATAGCTCGCGCGTCGTCCGTTTGTATGAAGTTACAATACTGATAGATAATATTACCGTGGAAAAGATGGGCCGACGACCCTTGTTAAGATCGCAGGATCGTCGCTGTGGAAAACTGAATGGCCTATGTTCAGCAGTGGACGTCCTTAAGCTGATAAATAAATAAATTAAACCAGACAATTCAATTATCGTGGTTTCGAAGTAAGGATTTTTTTTCTTTGTACTACGAGTACCAGACAACGATTATGACGGTGGCGTCTTCCATTAATACTTAATACATAATTATATTTTTGTTTTATAGTGTTTTGTCACGCAGCCTAGGCGTTATAGTAAGCGCTTACAAAAATTCAACAGGCTTGCTAATATGACGGTAGCCGAGTGGTATAGGCATACGCCCGGATAGCGAAAGACACGAGGTTCGATTCCTCGTCTGTCACAGCCAAAGTTGCTTATTACAAGTGCAATTTGTATTACTTAAATACATTTATACATCCATGACTTAGGTACAAATGTTCTTGCTCATCGATGGCGAATAACGTACAGTAATAATTGGTATCAAATCAAACTGGTTTTGACGACCCGTCTGGTGTAGTGGTCGAGAAATCGCCTACTACGCAGCGGGTGCGGGTTCGATCCCCGCACAATACAAACATTTGTGTGCATGAACACGTCTGTTTGTATTGGTCTGGGTGTTTTCTATGTATATCATGTATGTATTTACAAAAAAAAAAGTATTTAAGTATTATATCCGTTGTCTGGCACCCATAACACAAGCTTTGAGTAGCTTACTTTGGGGCTATTTAAAAAAAAAAACTATCAGTTACACACAGACGTTTGTTACGTGGTGATAAAAAATATTTCTAATTATTTCAATTTTCTGTCAAGATATCAACGAGTGCTTGACAGGGCAAGCGAAGTGTGGATGGATGCAAATTTGCAGTAACGTTCTGGGAGGGTATGACTGCAACTGTCGCAAAGGATACAGGTTGGTCCGGGACAACGAATGTATTGATGTGGACGAGTGTACAACACAGTCTGAAATCTTGGTAAATATTATAGTTTTTTTAGTGCTACTATTAGATTGGAGACCCTTCGACCAAAGACGCAGCTAAAAACTATTAGGAACATACGACCTTATAAAGATCGCAAGATCAAACTGGATGCAGACCGCTTGTGATCGGTTGCTTTAGAAAGCCGTGGCGACGGCCTATGTTCAGCTGTGGACGTCCTTTGCTGTGATAATGTGATATCTAAAAGTATAGTAAAAGCTCCGTTAGTTGCTATTGCGCTGGTACTTTGAAAAATTTTAACCTCAAAATCACTTTCGCAACAAACAAACATCCTAAAAACGGAATGTTTATATTTTTTATGTTTTGGCTTATTATTGTCAATAAGATAAAAACCTAACATTAAAAACGATAGATATCAGAAGAAATAAGAACGAAAAAACGCCATCAAAATGGCGGACACGCGTATGGACAATTTGCGGGGCATAATTTATCTCTTGTGTTACTAGTCTAACGTCTATAAAATTACTATCAATTTTTCTACAAACCATTATCTTTTTTTTTACTATGAATACAGATTGTTACAGCGTTTCCATAGTTTTTTTGTGCTGCATTTTTAGCTCGCACTTGTGTTGTCAACTTCTCAAATTTGATGATGGTTGTGCTATTTTATTTTAGCCCATATGCTCTTCAAATGCGGATTGTATCAATACAGCTGGCTCCTACAAATGTCAGTGTCACAACGGCTTCGAGTCTTCACCAGTCAATGATATGGTAATTAAAAACCGACTTCAAAACCAAAATACACTAAAAAGTCTTAAATAAACTCTTCACCATTGAAAGGAAAGGAATCCGTTTTAGGCAAACAATTTCTTTTTGGAGCCGACTCCAAATAACAAACATTTAAATAACAGCACCAATGCTGTGATAGTTGATGCTTGATGGTCAAAGTGATGGCACCGATTCCAAAAAGAAATTGTTTGCCTAAAACGGATTCCTTTACTTTCAATGGTGAAGAGTTTATTTAAGACTTTTTAGTGTATTTTGGTTTTAAAGTCGGTTTTTACTTTTTTTAAAAGTTTATTTTATTTCTTCATTTTTAGTGATTACATAAGAGGGGAGGGGGGGGAGATGCACTTTATGATTCTATTTTTTTAAGAAGCTACAAATTACCTATCATAAGAACCGTCATTATAATTACTGAACTCCTAAGCGTTAAGGAGTTCCACCATCAGCTCAGCCCCACAAGATGCTGACTTTCAGACGTAACAAAACGTCAACATTAAGAATCTAGTAAAGAAACACTATACGTGCCTTTAAAATTTGAGGGTTTCCCTCGATTACACCAAGATCCCATCTTCAGATCCCAAAATGGAAAAAATGGGACCAACTAGAAGGTACACCCTCTAAGTAGGCTATTTTTTTTTTCGATTCGGTCGACAAACGACTGAGATATGAGGTAACAAACATACAAAGAAAAAACATACAGTCGAATTGATAACCTCCTCCTTTTTTGAAGTCGGTTAAAAATAATACGGATTTTACACGTCACTTTGTGATTTTAATTCTGAGGCATTTATTTCTTAGGGTTTCTTTATTTACCCCGGTAATAGGTGGTGTGGAGTGATCGTGACCGTTTTATTATTTTCGTAATTGTTATTTTATAATGTGTAATGTTAAGTGCGCAACATCTCAGACACCCCAATCGATTCGACCAAAATCTGAAAAAAAAAATGTGTTCGTGATGTCTTGCCTTATAAATAAATAGACAGGCTATCATTTTGAACCAATATTTTATAAAAAATGTCCTTTTTTTTGGGCTCACAGAACAAGTTACAGTCATATAATTTACAGAAACATAAAGTATCTTAAGTATAGAACTAGAGTATAACTCTCAATATGTGGGCACAATATGTTCCAAATATAATGAAGTGAAAGAGGGTTAAACTTAGTGTGTTAGTATTTTTTGCTTAGGACAAACGATATCATCGAATATTAGTTAAGTTAGTTCTACAAAGTATTTATATACTGACAAACACAAATACAAGTGAATCTGGTTCAATAAAAGTTATTTAAGTTGATTAGGCAAAATTTTGAATACATCTTTTGAATTTGGCATTTTGATTTAACGCATTAAACGTAACTCGTAGTATCGTGTACTTCTTTAAATTTCACAATGTTATTACAGGTTTGTCTAGACATAGATGAATGCGCCAAAAGTGATGGGGGCGCTGAGTGCGAGCATAAATGTGAAAACGTGTGGGGAGGCTACCACTGTTCATGTCACAGGGGCTTCAGGCTCAACCCGGACAATAGGTACGGTACAAAATACTTGGTTCTGAAGTTTACGCGAATACGATTCTTCGATTACACTTTACGAATTTATTTCGCTAACACTTATAAAAAATGTGATGCTTCACGTTTCAAATGAATTAAAGCACCCGTAAACAGTTTACGGATTTATTTCCCTCACATTTATTTAAAAAAAATCAACACACTTGCTTAAAACGACGTTTTTATTTTACCGATTTTTGGCTCATAATCCTAGATAAGTATTAAACACTTACACGCGTGCTTTTTCAGTATATTATTGCACTAGTACCTTTAGTATATTAACCCGACCAATTTACATTTATACCCTAGTACCACAGAAAATATAATAGTAGTACCAAGTATTAAGTAAGAAGAAGAAGCAATATAATTTAGTCGGGTTATAACTTTTATTTTAGCAACAAACAGAATTTAAGCAAAAAATAACAGTATGCACATATTAATTTCAATACATGTAAATCCAACTTTATTACTAAAAAATAACTCAAATTATTTTTTAAAATTCTGTGATTTGTGTTTTAAACACGAATAACTACATGTTTAACCTTGGCTGTTGGCCGATTTAGTTCGCGCCTCAGCCTTTCGCGTGCATCGGTATCGCGACAAGAAAAAAACACGAACGAAAAATGCTATTGTTTCTTCCTCGCAAGTGTGTTGAAAAACGTCGTATGAAACACGTGTGCCTGTGACCATAATATACGCGGCTTTCTTATGGCGCACTCGCTTTCGCTCGTGCGCATACAATATCGCCTTATGTATAATGGTCAACTTAGCACACTTGTATCATAATGTACTAATAACGCATAGTATGTCTATGACCCCGGATGCTTTAAAGTTTTAACTTTGTATTGCTGGCTTTGACCCGATTTGTTAACATTTGAAATGTTTTTTTTTTAATTTATTGATTAATATTACCAACTTTTGTTACATTACATCTTGGGTAATAAAAATAACAATTATGTAATTAATGACTTATTCGTGACACCTAGAAGGCACCCCTAGCACCTCCTGTGAGTCTTAATCGGGATAGCAAATACAGCCCCGATAGTGGTGGCCGTTTCCCATATGGTAACCTTCCCATTTGGTAAACCTCAAGTTGTTTCTACCAAATAGTGGCTTGTGGAAAACATTTCGTTACTTCATACATTTAATCCTATTTGATAAACTATGTTACTATTATTGTTTTTGTACGGTACAGTCAGTGTCAAATTAAATTGAAATTAGATATAGAGTTTCTAAAAAGCTTCAAAGTATTAATTCCGTTTTTATTTGCTAGTCCAAAAATGTAAATAATCTTTTCGTTACTTTTAAAATAATATCTCGAAATAAAATTATTCAACTGTTTGATTTAAAAAGTTCTCAGTATTCAAGTTGTGAGTTTTGTGTTTATCTTGTTTTTAAATTAATAATTTCGTAAAAAATGATTTATCAAGACTGTTTACAATATAAGACTTGCAAAGAAAAACGAACTTGTAGATTCTCGAGCAACAAAAAAAAACGGCTAACGTGTCAATCGTGCCGACAGAAGGTGTGAAAGAGATAGACACAAGTATAAGAAAAATATATCTATAATCAAGTTTCACCTAATTAGTTTACTCAATTTATGTATACTGCAAAGTCGTTGCAATGTCGGGTTAATATTCTAGTGGTTCAGTGAAATTAAAAAAAAAAAGTGCTCGAGATGGTATCTAAAATTTTACTACGCGCTGGGCATCAATATTATAATCAAAAAAATAATAAAGACTCAAGTTGGTGGCGCTGCACATACGAGTATTTGGCTAATAAAACCGGACAAAAGTCAAAATCAACAAAATAGTCAACAGTTTTACTGCATATATTGTTCATCTACCCTGTTAACCGTGCCATCTAATAGCATTTATTGAATCTACCCACTGTGTGAATAGAAAAGATGGACGTTCAGCAAGTGTTACTTTGAATTCGAATAGGAGCCAGGTATTAAGGGAAAATGCTCACTGCAGTGCTTGTATTCCAAATTTTGAAAAAAATGAAGTGAAAATAGCCATCGAAAAATGTAAACAAATTGTGCGTAAAGATCTAAAGCCGATCCCTACTACATACAGGATAATTATGTTCTAAAAAGCTGAAGGATAATGGTTACGAAATTATAAAAGAATTACCAAATTTTGACAAAGTTAAAAGCAGCTTGTATAAAGACAAATAGATAACTGGGCATCATAAAATCTCAGCACACTAACCCTACAGAAATCGTGGTTCCTGACCGTTTTAAAGACAATTTATTGTTTGATGACATATGCGGCAAAAATAGAATTATTTGGTTTCCTTCAAAGTACTATTGCACATTTAAATGACGTCCATCACTTCTTTGCTGACAGAACCTTCAAATGTTGCGCAAAGCCGTTTAATCAACTATACGTTGTACAGTCGCCGTCAGATATATTGGAGCAGACAAAGTGACCAAATATTTCTGAAAATTTTAACACTTTGAACGCCGACGTTATAATCCAATGCCGCACTCCGACAGCCGATCACGAGCTCCACTCGTGATGCTCTTGCGCCCAAGTACGCCGCGGGTTTTTTAAAGCGTCATCTGCGGTTCGCCGGCGTTTTTCGGTGATATTTTAAGATTTATAAAAAAATTATTAGCGTATATATAGGAACAATTCTTTTTGTATTTGGAAGGTGATTTTATATATTTTTAGGGTAAAATTAAAACAATGTGCTTACATATTTATTTTTATTTTGAAACTATAGTAAAGTGAACACGTTTTTTGAAAAAAAAAAAACTCTAACATGTGTTTGCTCTTGCTTTTATACAGTATAATCTTTTTGTGTGTGATATTTTTTGAAGCAAGGGTAATTACATAATGGTACTGAACAGTCAGGACAATAAAAAATTGTTTCTTTGCTTTACTTTACACAATAGTGTCCACGTAGCGAGCCCGCGGCGCACTGGCGAGACAGCGCGGGCCGACGCATTGTCACGCCACCTCCAACCAAATACGTTAATGAATTGTATGTGTGCGTGTAGCTAAATCGTTCCTCTATACGTTGCTACCAAGCGGATCACGAACTGTTCTCGTTATTTTGATACAAACAGTATGGAATTTGATCACGAGTACTATTCGTCATCCGCGACTCTAAGAGAAAAAGTGTAACGAGTGGTATTCGTTATCGGCGAATTACGCGTGGCAGTTATTTAAATGGCCGGCGAAATGGCGGCAAAACTGCATAACGAATGGTCCTCGTGAACGGCGTGCAAAGTGTTAAAATATCAATAAGTTCCATACACTACAAGTTACCATTAATATCAGAACATTCATTACGTCATATTCTTTTTTTCTACCACCGGTTTGCCTGATATTAATATCTGAACAGAAACGAGTCAATAACTTCTATACACACAACTAACCAATAATATCTGAACACTAACTTGCCTGAATTTATTAATTGCATGACACTTTCATGACAGTGATGACAATACTGAAAACTACAAAGCATTACAAACTGCCAGCGTCATCTTACTATAATATAAACTATGAAAAGAGTTCCTAGTATTTATAATTAAGTTGGAAGCACTTCCTTCTGCAATTTTCCCTGATTGCTAAGATATTTAAGACAGATTGCATAGATACATTTGACGTTATGAGTGTTCAGATATTATTGGTTAGTTGTGTGTATAGAAGTTATTGACTAGCTTCTGCTCAGATATTTATGAAGTAATTAATGTTCTGATGTTAATGGTAACTTGTAGTGTATGGAACTTATTGACATCCATCTTAAACTGTTCAGAAGTATTTGGTCACTTTGTCTGCTCCGATATATCTGATGGCGACTGTACACGGGGATATAGGAAGTACAGAAACTGGTTCAAATATTGTAGCATTTTTTACGCAGCTTTAACAAATAAAGAAGAAAATACATATGAAAGACTGTTATCTTAACTGAAATTTCATTTACCACTTACACGTCGAGTGGACAGCATAAATTATAACATTGGATTTTGAAAAAGCTACAATAAATGCAACTAAAATATAAATAAATAAATATAAATATCCTTTGGACATTCCCACACATCACCATCTAGTCCCAAAGTAAGCTACTCAAAGCTTGTGTTATGGGTGCCAGACAACGGATATAATACTTAAATACTTTTTGTTTGTGAATAAATACATGATATACATAGAAAACCAATACAAACAGACATGTTCATGCACACAAATGTTTGTATTGTGCCTGGATCGAACCCGCAAACCCGCTGTGTACTAGGCGATTTCTCGACCCCTACACCAGACGGGTCGTCATCGGAAAAAAGACATTTCCAAACATAATTGCCAAAGGGTGTTTTGTTCATTTTGGCAGAGCGCTAATAATAAAGGCAAAATCACTTGGCTTATTACTACATGAAGAATCTCATAATCACGTCAAACTATGTATGGCTCTTGCACATTTACCCAGGGAGGACATAAACAATGGCTGGCTATACGTTATGAGTCAAAGGTAAATTGTTATTGCAGTATTGAAATAAACGCTCTTAGATCTGTTTTTTTTTTCTACCACCGGTTTGCCTGATTTTATGCGTTATGAGCTTCAACGAACTAATTTTGTTGCTGTTTTGAAGAAAAAGCTATAACGGAATTCAATGATTACTTTGTGGATCAGTGGTTGGAAAATGAAGATATGGTGAATATTAGGTGCTGTTTCGCACAAAGACACCGCAAGACAAACCCAAACCTGGAATCTTGGAATTGGAGTTTTAATAGCGAAATTGGAAGAAGGCCATCAATTCTTTTATTTTTCGAAACGACAGCAGAAAATATTAAACATTACGAAAATCTTCTAAGAAGGTACGTATTTTTCTTTTTTCTTTAAATAAACATTTGATTAATACATATATTATTGATTTGATTAATTACATTTTTTGAGGATTTCTAATAATGGAAAAATGTCATTGGAAAATTGTTTATACAAATTATCAAAAATTGCTTGTATTACTTTATAATTTTCTATGATTGACTTTGTAGTAATTGTTTTATACTATTTAGTGTTTTTACTAAGTTTTTTTTTAAAATGTTAATATACCAAATCTTTGACTTTTGTTTATATTTTATAGTTGATTGAAAAATATATATTATAAGACATGTACATGTCTTATATTATATTTTTTTATGGTGTGAACTGCTATCAGCATATTAAAAAAAATATATATGTGACTAATGTTTACTTTCTTGTTTTATTTTTTACTTAACTGTACCCATCCCAACAGAAAGTTTACCAAACGCAACTTTTTTGTAGGTATAGTTTAAGGTTTACCAAATGGGAAGTTTACCAGATGGAAAAGTGGTGACCCCAGTACTAAGTCCCGATACTTTGATATCTTAAGCTGAACGCACGCTTATCCGAGCCGAACGCGCCGAACGAAACGAATTTAAGAATTCTTTATATGAAATCTAATGAAACCTCGCACACTTATCCGCGTCGAATCGTCCGAATCTGGAAGAACCCCAGAAATCCTAGACGAATTCGGATGACGTCATCAGATTCGGCGAGGCTAATGCGCTCGACTCGAACGAATTGGACGACTCGCCGGATAAAATCTTATACTCACTCCCACCTAAGATGTCGCTCATAGCGCTATCTCATGATTTCTTCGACGCAGTCGATTCGTCCGATTCGGTCGATGCGGCCGAATCGGTGGAATCGCCGGGTAAAATCTTTTTACTAAAAAATGAAAAATAAATTATAGTTTAAAAAAACTAAAAAACCACACTTTTATAGCTAACCAAACTAAAAAGTAGAAAATAATTTTTAATTACAAAGAGTTAGAGAATAATTCAATTCAGAGTAAAAAGCGTGGGGTACTTGATATATTTAATGTTGCACCCCACGCTTTTTACTCTGAATTGAATTATTCTCTAACTCTTTGTAATTAAAAATTATTTTCTACTTTTTAGTTTGGTTAGCTATAAAAGTGTGGTTTTTTAGTTTTTTTAAACTATAATTTATTTTTCATTTTTTAGTTCGATGTTTCAATTAATTATTTGCGGACATGCGACACGCGATAGCTCTATCTTTCTTACTCCCTTACAGAGGATCCACGAAAGAATTTATTAATCCTGGCGGTCCTTACAAGGATATTGAGAATTTGTTATTAAATTATTGCATTGTCATCGGTCCTTGATACGTGTGCAAAGTTTCAAATTAATCAAACTTCTGGAAATTGGTCAAATTTATGCTCAAAGATTCCATTACATACATACATACATACATACATACATAGATACAACTCAAGCTAATAAAAGCGTGGTAAAAATCAGCTCATGTATCTTGTTTTCATTTCTTTATTAGGACGTGTTCAGACATTGACGAATGCACGGAGTACAATCGGAAATTGGAGCTGTGTCATGGGCTGTGCCGCAACGAACCTGGCTCTTACAAGTGCTTCTGTCCTTCAGGGTACAGGCTTTCAGAAGACAAGAAGATTTGTATCGGTAAGTCCTGCTAGAAATGTCACGAATGTCTGAAGCCTGGGCCACACTAAAAGATGGTAGCCTGTGGAAGCTAAAAGTTTAGCGTGTAGTCAGTAAGTTGGTGATCAGAAAATATCATGTTATTAGACCTAAGCGCTTCTCATCGACATTTATTATGCGCATAGCAAAAATGTGGAAGTCTTTAGCTGCATCAATGTTTATATGTATAAATTTATCTCTATCTATATAATTTTTCAAAGTCAGAGTGAATAGGCTTCTTCTGGGTGAGCTCGCTCTATTGTCGTCTCTGCCACGTCTGGAGACAAGAGAAAACCCACTTCACATATAGAATGTTGTTTTAGTCAGTGACATCCAACCCAGGGATGATAATATGACTTATGCTTATTGTAAAAAAATGATTTCTATAAATTATATGCAAGTTTTATAAAAGAAAACTTCTTCACAATATTCTATTTTTTTTAAATCGAATGGGGGAACACGCACCCTGGCGCGTAGCAAGCGCGTATCTACGAAATACTACGCCGTAGCTATTATGCTACGTAGAGGCTGTCGGTGTTGGTAGTTTTGACTCGCTAGCTGTATCGCATTAATAAGTTGATTTTATGGTCATTTTCCATTTCATTTTTTTTGGCATCAGTATCGTTTGTACAGTTTGTTGTACCCCTGAGTCGCTCGTCGCTGACCAAAACAACACTCTGTATAAAAAGAAAGTTTTAGCCGTGGTGCCTCGCTAAATTTATTTCCAGTCATGACGCATAGTGATCTGAATAATGAGAGTGAGAGAGCAAAGGGTCCGTGACGTGTATTAATCTATGTAAGAAGTGGGTTGTTTTTTTTTATTGGCTGGCTTGTTTGTTTAGATGAATGGTAGTAATTACTGTCATCATCATCATCAGCGATTGTGTTTAGGTAGGTGACCGTTCCGACCATGTAAATGACGTACATCACCAGAAATTTCGTGCTTTGAAAGGCGAGTTAAGCCGTTTGTCCGTATATCTTTCAATCGTTAAACCTAGTCAGCGGTCCTAAAACGGCTTCAAACTTGATAACATGTGTCAGTAATATTAGTTGCTTGCCTTGCAAAATCCCCTTCACCAATCTGCGCTGAATCCACATGGTGTAATATGGCTCATACCGCTTCATACTTGAAATGATCCATGGCCTAGCGGTGACATGTTAATAAACAGGCTAACTTTGCTTAATGATAATTTTATAGATATCGATGAATGTGAAACGGGCGAAGCAAAGTGTGCGGGGGAAGTCTTCAGGAAAGGCGCCGGGAGCCATAACATCTGTATCAACACTAGAGGGGGGTACCACTGCAAGCGGATAGCCTGTCCTCCAGGCTACGAAATGCAGTCTAATAAGCAGTAAGCTCAAACAGCATTTTTTTCCAAGATAAGGGGGCATCACTAGCGATTAGTTGATATACTTACTACTTTACTATCTAACTACTTTTAAATAAAAAACACTGACGCTAAAAGGCACTTCATATAAAAAAAAACGGCCAAGTGCGAGTCGGACTCGCGCACTGAGGGTTCCGTGCCAACTTTAACTGAATTAGGGAATCCACTTACTTCTACTTTCTAAAGTACCACAATATTTTGTTAACTGCAAATATAACTTTGTTTTTCATAGTGTTTGTATGAAGTACAAAGTTATGTTTGCGGTTGTTGAAAAAGTGTTATAATATCTCAAAAACTACTAGTTCGATCCCGTCCAAACCAATTTTCGTTGAAAGTTTTTGTTAAGATCTACATTATTTTCTTTTTTTTCAAAATTTACACTTGCTTGGTTTAGAAGTTAGAATGGTGGAAGCGTCTAGCTATGAAACGTTAGACTTTAAAAGAAAATAGTTTAAGAAACCTCTACGTTATTTTAGAAGACCTATCCAAAGACACCCCACACGCATAGGTTTGTCAATTTTTTTTTTGTTTCAGTTTCATGTATGGGAGACCCCCCCCCCCCCCCTTAACTGTCATTATTTTTTGTATAAGAATCGGTAAGCGGTTAACAAGATACATCTTTTTACAAAATTTCAATTGTGTAATGCTTATAGTTACAGAATGAAATGACTTGACGAAACTATAAGGGTTCCGTTTTTTGCCATTCGGCTACGGAACCCTAAAAACTACGTGAGATGCAATTGTGGCTCTTTATACTGTACTGTTGATGTCTCTGCCGTCCAACTATCTTCAAACGAAATTCGACACAAAACGGCGTCACTTTAAAAATGCAAAAGAAAAATCTTTATTCGTTGCAAAGACATATAACGATATTAGATGTAGACTCGTTCTTTTAAGTGCATAGCACCTGTGCCAGAAGGAGTCACTACTACGCTTTACAGTAACAGTCAACTACTACACTTAAGAAAATCTTCGGCATCTTTATAATTTAGTGAGTTCAACCACTAAGGTTAATTTTGCATTCCCTATAGGTCATTGGATAGATTTCTATCTAAGGCTTTGTTTATTTGGTTATATAAATACGACGGTAGGTTATCAAATTGGTTTTGAGCGGACTTGTGTGTATGCTTTGGGTTTCTAAGGTACTAGCGGTCCCCCGCGACTTCGTCCGCGCGTTTTGAGTTTGCTCCCTCCCCTCCCGTCGTAGCGTCATGTTTTATATCCTAAAGCCTTTCTCGATAAATAAGTTATCCAACACAGAAATATTTTTTCAAATCGGTCTAGCAGTTCCTGTGATAAGCGCGTTCAAACAAACAAACTCTTCAGCTTTATAATATATTAGCGAAAGCGCACGTTGTCTTAAGCTGCGAACATTATTTTGGTGCGGAGTTATGTTAAAACTGTGATAGCTCCTAAGATATTTATTGAAATCAAATGATATAAAGGGCAACTTGGTTCTAAATGAAATGCTCGTGATGATGAATGTATTTATTTTGATAAGAATAAATACCTGTGTGTATAATACACCTCTAAAAATAATGCATTATTTTTTTACAAGTTTATTAACATAAAAAAGGTTGTAGTAAGTCAACCATAAAAGATAGACATATGCTGTCGCAGACTTTATTATAGAACTCTTAATGCTGAACAATCCTGTCATACATGATTTTTGTGTAACTTAAGCGGTTTCCGCAGCGTATGCAGCGGAAGCTCTCAAAAGGAATATCTTTCTCCCGTTTTCGCAACATTTTTCATTTCTGCTGTGGTCTTATGAGTCGTATCTTTATGTTATATAGCCTAAAGCCTTCCTCGATAAATGGACTATTCAACGTAAAAAAAAAATCAAATCGGGCCAGTAGTTTTTGAGATTAGCGCGTTCAAACAAACAAACAAACAAACAAACTCTTCAGCTTTATAATATTAGTATAGATTCTATGTGACAGGTCCATTTTTATAATAGCCGCGTAGGAAGCAGTGGAGTGTTCTTTATTTGCAAAAACAACTTTAACTTAAGTACTTGGGCATAACAAAAACTAGCAACGCAATTTAATTATGTATTTATTTTATTTATATAACCAATTCCACCTAAAGACGGGTTGCTGAACTAAAGAGACAAGCGTGATATTTCAAAAAGTCAGTAAAAGTTCTGCTATTTATCGCTAGACGGAAAAACTAAAAACTATCACCGCTGTGCCGATCGGATTTGGGGTGTTAGGTTATTTTCGTTACGGAATTTCTGGATTCGGTCTCCACGCTCCAGGGCCGCGAAAAAAGCTATGCAAAAGCTTAAAAATAAATGAGGCTTGTTGTTGCAGCCGTTGCAGGATGGTGGGCATAAAGTGCCCAACTGGCGACTGGGAGTGCGCCCACAAGCCGGCTACCTACTCCTTCAACTTCATCACTTTCGTCTCCAACTTGCAGATACCGGCCAAGGTTTGTCTCACAATCATATTTATCAGCCGCTGGACGTTCACTGCTGACTGAACATAGGAATCCCCATAGAATAACCTAAGTAGACCTCCTCCATTGAACTACTACTAGCGTATGGAACTGACACCATGGACGAACAATTTTCGAGCTTCATGAATTGATGCCAATTTAACTCATATTTCACCGGACATGATATGTTTGACATTTAATTTTCGAAGAATACGCCATAATCTTGTCATAAAGTTGCGACACATTTTTTGTTTGGCATGAATCTCTTTAATACAACGTGTAATGTGAAATGGGCAAAATCTCGGACACCCCAAATGATTTTTAATTCAATTGTCCTAATTCCAGGACAGGCTCCTCCCGCCCCGTAGAAATTAGTTGATGATGTTTTCATACATTCGCTCTTGCGTTTCATATCGAGTGATTAATTAAGGTTGTTTTAGTTTACTGGTACATCTAATATTTTTTTGCTCTGCAGACGACGCTCTGTCGTGAGAAAATCGGTAGTTATGTCACCCTGGCGGCTGCACCGCCCTGACATTATTATTACTACTATTTACGCTCATTAATACCTAACCATAACTTGTTTACTTATTTTGGCGGAAAATCAAGTTTACAGGAATAATGATTATTTATTAAGACTCTTCTGCACAGGTGGACTTGTTTACGATGCGCGGTCCGAAGCTCGCGCAAACCAAGGTCGTCTATCACCTGAGACTGGTAGACGTCATCGCACCGTCTTCTGTCAAAAATAAGGCCACAATCAACTACTTCACGTAAGTCACTACTACCTGAGGACAATTCTCGTTCAATTCGTATATGAAAAGTTCACCTATCCAATTTTCTTTGTCGAAGAAAAATAGTTTTTGATTTCTCAGGGTCACGATTTTTATGTATTAAGATTGTGTTCGTGCGATAGTTTTTTTACGTGAAGATATTTCACTTGATTTATTAGGTAAAACAGCTAAACTTGCAATCGAATTACCACACGAAAAAAGTTCGATTGCCGCGAGAATCGAGAATACCTAAAAAAAACAAGTAAGATATCTTCACGTAAAAAATATTATCCCACGTACAAAATCTTAATACATAAAAATCGTGACCCTGAGACAACGAAAATCCGATCGGTGAACTTTTTTCGTATACGAATTGCACGAGAATTGACCCAGGTTATTATGAGTGTAGACTTGTCACTGCCACTGCGCGGCGAGAAAAGCGTGCAAAACTGGAGTTGTAAGTCATACAAAGCATCATTCATCTATACTAATATTATAAAGCTGAAGTGTTTGTTTGTTTGTTTGTTTGAACGCGCTCATCTCAGAAACTACTGGCCCGATTTGAAAAATTATTTTTATGTTGGATAGTCCATTTATCAAGGAAGGCTTTAAGCTATATAACATAAAGATACGACTCACAAGACCACAGCAGCAATGAAAAATGTTGTGAAAACGGGAGAAAGATATTCCTTTTGAGAGCTTCCGCTGCGTACGCTGCGGAAACCGCTAAAGTTACACAAAAATCATGTATGACAAGATTGTTCAGCATTAAGAGTTCTATAATAAAGTCTGCGACAGCATAAGTCTATCTTTTATGGTTGACTTACTACAACCTTTTTTATGTTAATAAATTTGTAAAAAAATAATGCATCATTTTTAGAGGTGTATTGTACACACAGGTATTTATTCTTATCAAAATAAATACATGCATCATCACGAGCATTTCATTTAGAACAAAGTTGCCCTTTATATCATTTGATTCCAATAAATATCTTAGGAGCTATCACAGTTTTAACATAACTCCGCACCAAAATAATGTTCGCAGCTTAAGTACAACGTGCGCTTGCGCTAATATATAAAGCTGAAGAGTTTGTTTGTTTGAACGCGCTTATCTCAGGAACTGCTGGACCGATTTGAAAAAATATTTCTGTGTTGGATAGCTTATTTATCGAGGAAGGCTTTAGGATATAAAACTCCAAACTCAAAACGCGCGGACGAAGTCGCGGGGGACCGCTAGTTATATTATAAAGCTGAAGAGTTTGTTGGTTTGAACGCGCTTATCTCAGGACTGCTGAACCGATTTGAAAAAATATTTCTGTGTTAGATAGCTTATTTATTGAGAAAGGCTTTAGGATATAAAACATCACGCTGCGACGGGAGGGGAGGGAGCAAACTACAAACGCGCGGACGAAGTCGCGGGGGACCGCTAAGTCATTATATCAGCATTCCGGTAGACTATGGTAGACTGCGTAATCCATTCATAAGGTGCGGTAGCTTTCGCAGATTTCATTTATTTGCATAACGATTAATTTTTGTGAGAAATACATGTTCTTGAACCTGAATTTGAAATAAATTATGGTCATTTATACTAAAAATTGTCTATACTGTTATAAATTTTTAGTAAAATAAGTTCATTTTAAATATTAAATAAATAAATTAAACTTTTGATACAAATAGTCACAGAAAATAGTTATACAGGAAGTAAAATAGTTTTTTTTTTAAAAAATAGAACGATTGTGAGAGTTGTGGTATGTCACATTTGGTACTTTATCTTGCAAATTCCTTAATAAAAGTTATCTACGAAAGCTACGTAGTATGCCGTAGTATTCCGTATCCTACCGGAAAGATTCTGTGCGTTTTGGTAGGCTACGGTAGACTTACAACACTATGCAAAATTAAACTGTATTGACAGGATTCATAAAGATGAAATAAGAAACCAAAAATTTGCGCACGGGCGGGACTTCAACCAGCAACCTTTTGGCAAACCGGGCCAAACGCTCTTACCAATTGAGCTACCGTGCTGTTAGTCCGACCCTGCGAAATTTGTGGTTTCTTATGGAAACGTCAATTGCGTGACGCTTAGCGCCATCTAGCCGTCTGTTTATGAAACAGATGGCAATATAAAATATGACACTGTGAGTGTTAAAAACATTCTAAAGCATTGTATTGACAGGAATTTGACATACCACCCGTGAGCGGGGACGCGGGAGGTACTACGTGACATGTTTGACAGGTCCAGTCTAAGGATAACCGGTACAATCACAATCACAATCACAAGCTTTGTACACTTTAGTCGCCAAAACACGTGGCCTTCAGAGCGTAAATGACAGGCGGCGAAACGAAAACCTAAAATTAAAGTCCGTTTTTCTTTGCAAATCGCATATTGTTAATAATCTTGATATTATTTTTTACCGAAATGATTCATTTTAAAATAATATGAACACAAAAATCTGAACCCTGCTTAGGCTATTAATCGTAAAACACTAGATCTTTTTTAATGACTAGTAAATTAGTTTTACTAACTTTTATTCTTCTAAAAGTTATGAAAATTTTGTTTATATTATTGGATTAACAAAGAAAACCAGCCAAGTGCGAGTAAAACCAGCCAAGTGCGAGTAAAACCAGCCAAGTGCGAGTCGGACTCGCATATTGACGTTCCGTGCCAACTTTAAACGAATTAAGGGCCCACTTGCTTTCACCTAGCCAAATACTGCAATATTTTGTAGGCAGAAAAATAGCTTTGTTTTTCATTGTGATTTGTGGTTAATGAAAATGTGCTATATCTCAAAAACTACTAGTTTGATCTCATTCAAACTAAACAAAGTATTTTGTAAAGATCTACATAGGGTATTCATTTTAATATGTTTACTTGCTTAGTTAAAATAACCGGCCAAGTGCGAGTTGGACTCGCGCACTGAGGGTTCCGTGTCAACGTTAATGTAATTAGGGAATCCACTTACTGCCACTTAGAAAAAAATACTAGAAAATTTTGCAAATATTACTGTGTTTTTCATAGTGTTTGTATGAAGAACAAAGTGTGTTTACGGTTGTTGAAAATGTGCTTTATCTCAAACACTCTCGTAAAACAAAACGGTTTTCTTTCATTTCAATGGTGAAGAGTTTATTTAAGACTTTTTAGTGCATTTTGGTTTTGAAGTCGGTTTTTACTTTTTTGTTGACTACAAATATATCTTTGTTTTTCATAGTGTTTGTATGAAGTACAAAGTTATGTTTGCGGTTGTTGAAAATGTGCTATATCTCAAAAATTACTTGTTCGATCCCGTCTGAACCAATTTTCGTTGAAAGTATTTGTTAAGATCTACATTATATATTTTTTTCAAAATTTACACATGGTTAGTTTATAAGTTAGATGGGGGGCGCCCATTTTACCACTTTGGAAGCGTCTATCTATGAAACGTTAGACTTTAAAATAAAATGGTTTTAGGAACCTCCATGTCATTTAAATAAACCTATCCATAGACACCCCACACGCATAAGTATGACTGAAAATGTTTTTAGGTTTTAGTTTCATGTACAGGAGCCCCCCCTTAAATATCATTATTTTTTATTTTTTATGTAAGAATCATAAAGCGGTTAACAAGATACATCTTCCTACAAAATTTCATCAGGGTGATGCTTATAGTTACAGAATAAATTGGCTGTGACATACGGACGGACAGACAAAAATGTTTTAAGAACATCAATGTCATTTAAAGAGACCTTTCTATGGACACCACACGCATAGGTTTTAAGTAGGGACCCTCAAATTTTTGCAAGGGATCGTTTGGGTTTGATCGTTAAGGGTTACGTTTTTTGCCATTCGGCTACGGAACCCTAAAAAACTGACTTTACATGTTTATTAGTCATCAAGTGTGTTAAATGAGCCTGGATGAATTGGCCCAAATTATTTATAATTAATAGTAAAGTGATGACTTGACCAGCTTTGCGAGAGATGTGGCGTCATTGCCTGTTGACAGGGGTAATGTAAAGTGTTAAGGGAGTCCTTTGCCTCTCAGTGGGATGCCGACATTTACGGTAGGCTTGATGTGATTGTGTGTTACCAGTGATGACATACGGATCCGAAACATGGTATTTTACGTAGGAGATACGTAGAAGAACTAAAGTAACGGACATAGCCTTGAGAATCAGTAAGCTCAAGTGGCAATGGGCAGGGCATATAGCGCGAAGAACTGATGGCTGTTGGGGCAGGAAAGTTCTAGATTGGAGACCCTTCGACCAGAGACGCAGCGTGGGACGTCCACCAACAAGATGGACAGACGACCTTATAAAGATCGCAGGATCAAACTGGATGTAGACCGCTAGTGATCGGTCGCTGTGGAAAGCCGTGGGGGAGGCCTATGTTCAGCAGTGGACGTCATTTGGCTAAAAATGATGATGATGATGATGATGTGATTGGTTGATGTGATAGTTTAAATGTTGTACAAGATAAACCCCTTTTATTAGGGTTCCGTAGCCGAATGGCAAAAAACGGAACCCTTATAGTTTATTCAAGTCTGTCTGTCTGTCTGTCCGTCCGTATGTCACAGCCACTTTATTCTGTACCTATAAGCACCACACTGTTGAAATTTGGTAGGAAGATGTACCCTGTCTACCGCTTTACGATTCTTATACAAGAAATAATGATATTTAAGGAGGGACATGAAACTAAAACTGAAAATATAGAACAATTTACTAATAATTTTGTACCACTCCTCTCACGTATTATTAATATTCCGCCACTAATTAAAGTCTCTGCATTACCAGGTGGTTGACTGGTAAAGAATGCCATTAGGCATGTCCGCCAATTGTATATTTTACAGTGCAATACAATTTAAATTTTTTTTTTTTTACTCATAGCTATGCGTGTGTAGCGTCTTTGGATAGGTCTTTTAAAATGACATAGAGGTTTCTATAACCATTTTCTTTTAAAGTCTAACTTTTGAGAGATAGACGCATCCAAAGTGGTAAAATGGGCGTCCCGCCATCTAACTTCTAAACTAAGTGAGTGTAAATTTTGAAAAAAATACATAACGTAGATCTTAACAAATACTTTCAATGAAAATTAGTTTGAATGAGATCGAACTAGTAGTTTTTGAGATGTAGCACATTTTCAACAACCGCAAACATAACATTGTTCATCATACAAACACTATGAAAAAAAAGTCATATTTGCTGTAACAAAATATTGTGGTATTTTTGCTAAGTGAATTCCCTAATTCAGTTAAAGTTGGCACGTAACCCTCAGTGCGCGAGTCCGACTCGCACTTGGACGTTTTTTTTTTAACTAGCGGTCCCCCGCGACTGCGTTAGTGCGTTTCGGGTTTTCTCCCTCCCCTCCTGTTGCACCGTAATGTTCTATAACCTAATATCTTCCTCTATAAAACATAAAAATATTTTTTCAAATGAGCACAGAATTTCCTGAGATTAGCGCGTTCAAACAAACTCTTCAGCTTTATAATATTACTAGCAGTCCCCCGCGACTTCGTCCGCGCGTTTTGAGTTTTCTCCCTCCCCCCCCCCTCCCGTCGCAGCGTCATGTTAAATAAGCTATCCAACACAGAAATATTTTTTCAAATCGGTCCAGCAGTTCCTGAGATAAGCGCGTTCAAACAAACAAACTGTTCAGCTTTATAATATATACGCAAGCGCACGTTGTACTTAAGCTGCGAACATTATTTTGGTGCGGAGTTATGTTAAAACTGTGATAGCTCCTAAGATATTTATTGAAATCAAATGATATAAAGGGCAACTTGGTTCTAAATGAAATGGTCGTGATGATGAATGTATTTATTTTGATAAGAATAAATACCTGTGTGTATATTACACCTCTAAAAATAATGCATTATTTTTTTACAAATTTATTAACATAAAAAAGATTGTAGTAAGTCAACCATAAAAGATAGACATATGCTGTCGCGGACTTTATTATAGAACTCTTAATGCTGAACAATACTGTCATACATGATTTTTGTGTAACTTAAGCGGTTTCCGCAGCGTATGCAGCGGAAGCTCTTAAAAGGAATATCTTTCTCCCGTTTTCGCAACATTTTTCATTTCTGCTGTGGTCTTATGAGTCGTATCTTTATGTTATATAGCCTAAAACCTTCCTCGATAAATGGACTATCCAACGTAAAAATAATTTTTCAAATGGGGCCAGTAGTTTTTGAGATTAGCGCGTTCAAACAAACAAACAAACAAACTCTTCAGCTTTATAATATTAGTATAGACTATAGATTAGTACCACTTTTGTTGTAGGCTGACACAACAAAACGACGAAGGAGTGGTATCTCTAGTGCGGTCAATAGAAGGACCCCAGAGCATCGAGCTGGCCCTGACAATGAAGCTGCACAGTGACCAACTCAGAGGGATCGCTGAGGCCAAGTTATTTATATACGTCTCTGAGTACGAGTTTTGAGTACTGTTGGTACCGCCATTTTTGTAGTCCTAATATCCAAGATACCTAATTTTTCTATTTTCTTCAAGCTCTTTTGTTTTGTGTGATTTTTATGTGTAATAATTGGATTTTGTGTGTTTTTGATGTAATTTGTTTATAAAAGGTTTTTTCTTTCTTCTTTTCTGTCAAACAAAGGACCTAATGCAGCATTTATTAAAATTAAAAATTAAGTACGCATACGTGTGTTATTTTCTGTGTGTGTGTGTGCATGCGTGCGTGCATGCGTGCGTGTGGGTGTGTGTGTGTGCCATACAAATATACAATGCGCATAATAAATAGGCAATACGTTCTCGCTCCCTCTTGCTGTCGCTCCAAAACGGTAAGAGAAAACACTGTCCATCCGTTAAGTGGGTAAGGTAGAGCTTAGAGCTTAGCTTAGCTTATAGTGTTGAATTTCGTGCCTGACACGTTCCTAGCATGGTCATGGTACGATCATTGTATGATCCGTTGCAGTGGGAAAATACCTAAAGTCTTTTTTGCGTAAATCACCTAAGTGCATCTTCACATAAGAGCGACAGCAGCGCGTCTCTCTAATGTGAAAGGCTTTGAGTGCTGTCACACTCAGGTGACTTAAGCAGCTGCAGCAGACCAGCCGCGCGACCGTCGCGCTGCTGTCGGCTAAAGTCGCCTAAGTGTGAAAGCGCTCTAATACACATCATTGTTTTACATTACAGGTCTTATTAAAAACTCTTAATTTCATTATGTAATTAAATATCTAACAAATATATTTTGGGCTAATACCTCATACAGACTACGCTTTAAAGACACCATTTTAAAATCTACCATTCCCTACTTCCAAGTTTTCTACCACCGACCTGAAATTTTCGTACTGGCAACATTGAGATCACCAGGAAGCGCGGGCGATACGAACCGTGACCTCGTTTCCACAATACCCTTTTCCACAATGTCACCGACTATGGGGGTAGCCTTGCGATACGTTATCACCACCAGCTATCGACCGCGCGCCATATTTTGACGCGCATGCGTCAAACGATGCGGAGAAGCTTGACATTTGCTAGCCCAGTTACACCGAGAATACCTCGCGAAACTGTAAATAACATTGTAAATATTCCAAATTCAAATTATTTAACCTTTTTTTTAAACAAACACTGACATGTTCGCGAGTGTATAACATAAAAGAAAACTGTTTTCTCTATGCTGAAGGAGTAGAGGTAAGTCGATATTTTCGTTTTTTATTCTTGTTCTAATCGAATTTACGATGCGGATCTGTCTAAATTGGATTTCTTATTGTCATAAAAGGAGTTGCTTATATTATACTGCAGTGGACGAAGTTTATATAACCGGTTTGATACGTACATACATGTATGTGTACATAGTTTGGGCTTTGGTAGCACTGATAAAAGTAATTACTTTTATTAGCTAGTTTTGGGCGATAAATTCCGTCAAGTTGGTAAAATAGGATACGGTTAGTGCCTGTTACAGATAAGAAAACATGTTATTCGGCTTTACAGTGTCAAATTTATTATTTAATCTAGCAAATTGAGTTGTTTGTTCACATCTCAGAATGTAGATACTAGAATAGTTTCGTGTTTCAGGAAAAATGTTTTTTTGTAGGTTGTACTTACGTAGAAAAACAAAAACTTTAAATACTGTTTTTATAAAAAACAAAAAGTTTTCTTTAAAAAAATATCTATTGGTTGTGTTTCTAAGTAAGAAGCTTAACATGGAGATAAAGTCCAAAAATAAAAGCGAGTCTATTTTCACTGAAATCCCTAAGTCATTCGGCTCTCTGATTGGTCGATTTTAGCCTTGTCTCCTAGGCTTCCTTCTTCAGTCTTTTTATTGTGATTAAACCTTGAAATGTCGCTTTTATTGAAGTAAGGTGTAAGAAATAATTATTCTGTTATGTTTTTATAAACGTTCTTATCATAATTTCATTAACCATGCAGTTACACACATAATAACAACATAATTTTAGTTGATGTGTGAAGACACTAAAATATAAAAACTCTGTTTTATTTTTTTCGTTACGGTAAATAAACATATTAATTGAATATAAATTATTATAGTGTTTTTATATTTTAAGAAAACATATTTTTTTAACAGATTTTATGCTATAATACAGATCCCAATCTCTTTGAATGTGTGTATGAATGTCTAGTTAGATTGTCCCGTCACGCATGATTACGTATCCTTATGAGACAAAATTCGTAATGTCGGACTGACAGCACGGTAGCTCAATTGACAGAGCGTTTGGCCCGGATAGCCAGAAAGTTGCTGGTTCGAATCCCGCCCGTGCGCAATTTTTTGGTTTCTTATTTCATCTTTAAGAATATAGATTAGCCTTCTTATTCATAATAACTAAAATAGTCTAATAAACCTATTTAGCTATTACACTCTTTTGGCACTTTCTGTCAAATGATGAGCGCTAAGAAAGAACGAGTTAAGCCAATATTAATGATTATTCCTCCTTGTCCCGCCCCGGCACCGTAATTTTAATAGATATTATCCTATTCGGGACGGTGGCGAATCCAACGAAGTAAAAATCATGAAAATCAGTCCACCCGTTTTTTATTTTTAGGGTTCCGTTGTGCAACCAGGAACCCTTATAGTTTCACCATGTCCGTCTGTCCGTCCGCTGTTCAACGTAGAGACCTAAGTTAGACCAAAGGAAATAAGGATTGATTTGTGCTTGAATATGAGCAAAATATTTGTTTACTGATCATTTTTCTCATAGCATGCTTGAAAATTGATTATTTACTGTACCACCTTAATAAAATAGTCTTTAACTATTTTTTGTTACTAACCTGTATGGAAACTCCGACTAACGACGCCCCAACGACTAACGAGGTCCCAGTGCGATTCCCGGTCGGGTCAATGTAGTTGTCATAAAGTAATCTAGCATAAACGTAGGCCCTTTTTAGACTGCGATCTTTTTTTAAATATTTTTTCAAAACCTACGTTTTGGAAAAAATATTTAAAAAAGATCGCAGTCATTAAACTCATTAAAATGAAGTTAATGACTTTGTAAAAAGTAGTACCTTGCAAATAAATTGATTTTAATAAATAAATAAATAAATATCCTTTGGACATTCCCACACATCAACATCTAGCCCCAAAGTAAGCTACTCAAAGCTTGTGTTATGGGTGCCAGACAACGGATATAATACTTAAATACTTTTTGTATGTAAATACATACATGATATACATAGAAAACACCCAGACCAATACAAACAGACATGTTCATGCACACAAATGTTTGTATTGTGCGGGGCTCGAACCCGCACCCGCTGCGTAGTAGGCGATTTCTCGACCACTACACCAGACGGGTCGTCAAACGACGGGATTTTGTAATCATTTTTTAACCGACTTCAAAAAAGGAGGAGGTTATCAATTCGACTGTATGTTTTTTTTTATCATTTTTTTTTTGTATGTATGTTACCTCATATCTCAGTCGTTTGTCGACCGAATCGAAATTTTTTTTCACCTACTTAGAGGGTATACCTTCTAGTTGGTCCCATTTTTTCCATTTTGGGATCTGATGATGGGATCTTGGTGTATTTAAGACTTTTTAGTGCATTTTGGTTTTGAAGTCCGTTTTTAAGTACTTTTTTTTTAAAGTTTATTTTTATCTGAAAAAGATGCCTTTGAACTTCTTCTTATTTCTGTTTCCAATTTGTACAATTACCGACTTTATTCGAATACAATTTTAGGCTCAATACTCTTTAGGGTTCTACCCAAATGTGGCGAAGCGCAAACTACGGAACCCTAAACAAGGTTATGGGTATTGTTTTAACGACAAACTTGTACGAACGTGCTGTGATTTCCATTTCTTAAAACATTAACATAAAATTTATTGATAAACAACTGTCTCAATTTAATGTTGAGGATGTTTTGAAAGATTTTTAATGGTATCTAATTATTATACTTATTAGATACAGAAATTACCTGACCTTGAAAGACTTGTCACACTAAGTGCGGTTCGCGGTTCAGTACAAACTAAATTGACTGGATCCAGGCGGTATTATTATGATACCTACATAAAAAACATTTATTTCAGAGTTATTATTACCATATATGTTAGTAACAATAACACTTATACGCTATGGTTAGTAGTTAAAGATACACAGGCTCAAAACTCACACAAAGACGTGTGGCACTCGGAGACTGCCGCGATAAAACTATTGCATAGCATTTTTTTTATCAACTTATTTAATTAGAATTATTTACTTAGTTTATTTACGCAGTATTTATTTCCTTTCTTTTTTTCTTTGATTTTAATTTAAGTTACATACAACCAATGCCACCTAAAGGCGGGTTGCTTAACTTAGGAGACAAGCGTGATATTTCAAAAAGTCATTAAAAGTTCTGCTTTTCATCGATAGATGTAACCGCTGTGCTGGTTGGAGTGGGGGGTGTTAGGTTATTTTCGTTACGGAATTTCTGGATTCGGTCTCCACGCTCAAGGCCTGCGATAGAAGCTATGCAATAGCTTAAAAACCTGCAGCTCGGAATGCCTCCTAAATAAGGCGGCATCCATCCGACTTGCTATCCTTTTTAGGATCTCGTTACTGCTCTCCATCACTCAGCGCACTATGAAAAGCGTTTGTATAAACCGTATCGCAGACCGAACCGAGTGACAAATCCTTTTGGGTCGAAGGCTTCGTTACTGGAAGTCCTCAAAGTCTGAAACAATTATCCGTAAGCCCATCAGGTCTGAGGCTTCCACAGTTTCAGTAATTGGCAAGTGGCGTGTATAACTAAATGCTTAGGGTAGGGTATAAGTCACATACTTTAAGAGCTAACATCTAAGTACTTATATAAATTGCTCATGTAAAAAGCAACTTCGGCTGTGTGGCAGACGAGGAATCGAACCCCGTATCTTACGCTATCCGTGTATGCCTATAACACTCACACCGTCACATTAGCAAGCTTGTTGAGTTTTGCAAGCGCTTGCTTTAACGCGTAGGCTGCGTGACGTCATCAATGTTGCGTGATTGTTCTCACAATATACCTCACCGGATAGCGTAAGACACGGGGTTCGATTTCTCGTCTGTCATACAGCCAAAGTTGCTTTTTACAAGTGCAATTTATATTATTAAGTTTGTATAGTGACAAAACACTATAAAAACAAAAATGAAATTATCTAGGTACTATTTTCCATCTGTCTGCATAACGATCTTTTATAGGTTCTTTGTAGTCGTGTTAATATCCTGTCTAACAAAAAAACTTCACAAAGGCAGACAGTCTACAGCGAAAGTCGATCGAGTTCAGCTAAAAATCTTTTTAAAAAGTAAATGTGATCAATTCATCAATGTGTATGAATATGATATCGTTCGAATTTTATAATATTTGAGTATGGTGATCTATTAAGGCTTCCGAACACGTGTGCTAAATTTCGTATGTTCGTCCACGGATATCTCGAAAACGAGAAGTCATAGCGAGATGATTTATTTTTAGTTTAGTCAAGTATATTTCAACTTAGAGTACAGTAAAAGTTTTCTAAAAATCGGTCCAGTAATTTTTTGAAATATGGGGTAATAATTTCTAAAAATCATGTAGTAAAAAAAAAATAAAAAAAAAACTGTATTAAAAAAACTGACTTAAAAATCAAATAAATGACTTTTATGACTTTTTTGAGCTTTAGACATGTTTTATTGTTAATTTTTAAGTTTAATTTGTAAAATGTTTTTTTTGTGCACATCTACTTTTAAGTGTTTTGGCATTTTGGCAGTTATTTATCGTTTGTAGATATAGACTTTCTGATAGATAACGCAATGTAGCTCAAGCTAAATGCACCAATTTTAAGTAAAGTTAGTCTGAAATGTCCCACTGCATGGGCAAAGACCTAACCCTATATGATATGGTTTGGAGATGGTGGCTTATTTAACTTTAAAATAACGATTTTGGAGTTGTCGGATGTAAAAACAAATAAGATGTTATGACTGAGCTTCTCAAAAGTGATAGGCATCTAAGTTACTCTTAAATAACTACACTGTTTGTTAATATAGGTAGACATAGATCTTGATCTTCGGTAGTCAAGTTAGTATATAAACATAAATTAAATACTTATATTTTCGACCCAAGGTTAGAAAATCATTTTGCTGGTACGTATATAGGTTGTCTTACTTAACGCCTTATTTCAACGGCTTTCTTTGGATCTCAGCCAACAGCTTTATGGTGCAACTAACCTAGTGCAACCGCTGTAGTTATAGGTCAGAGATAAAAGAAAATATATTGGGGAAAATTCTATTGGAAAGCGTAAGATATAAAACTGACTGTCTTGGTTAGGCACTAGTATTAAATTAAAAACTGTGTACGTTCTCATGAATTGTTATTTGATCATCCAAAGTAACATTTTTTGACTATAATCAGACTTATCTTCTACCAGTTTCTATGACTCTGCACTAATTTTCTTCCCCTTTTTTAAAAGGATCGTGTGCGCGCGAGCTTCCATACAAAAAGATTAAACGTTTTCCACACCCCTTAAACTTTGTCCGACTTTTTCATATATCCGATATTTTGTTAATCTATGCTCGTAGAAGTTCAATTAAAAAATATATTTTATGTTTCAGTAAATATAAGAACCTAAACATTCACTTTATTACACACACTTTAGTATAAAACTTTTAGAATTTCGAAAATTTATTAATTAACTAAGCCTTAATTTTAATAAATCGAAGACATACAAGCTTAGATTGAATGTATAAAAACGAATGAGACCAAATATGCCATTTCATAAATGTTTGCGGGTAGGAAAACGTTTTCGCCCGCAAAATTTATACAATTTCGCGCTGCGTTGCGCCTGCACACGGTGATCTAAATTAGTTGTAACTTGAAACTATAATATTTATCTTCAGATCAAAGTCCATCTCCGGTAGCCTGAGAAGCAAAGTAAAGGCTAGGGTTATGCCACAGTGAGTTTGTGTAGGTTTTCCCGTAGAAACCGATGCACGAAGCGCTCGTCAGATTTTGCACTTTCCCACTGTAATTTGTATAGCATCATCATCTAAGAGCTAAGTTCTTGTCGGGTAGATTTTTCGATTTTTGACCCTTTTCCGCCATTCTCTGGACCTCTTGATAGGAAGCAACATTCATCTTTTGCTTTATTTGATGCATACTGGTTCGTTCCACGATAATATCATTCTGATGAAACTGTCGTGTCTTATCAAGTGTCCCAACATTCCATTCTATTAGTTTCCTCTTTTCCCTACCTTACTATATTTAAAACTTCTTCATTCCTCTTTTTTTCCGTCCAGCTGATTCTCTCCATTCTCCTGCAAAACCACATTTCAAACGCTTCTAGTCTCTCCCTATCTTTCTTGGTCAAGGTCCAAGTTTTACACCGACGACTACAGATGTACTCCATACATAAAAGCTAGGATTGCAATGGCGATGCAAGCTTTTAACTTTAAAAAAAAACACTTACTAAAATCCAGGATATCCAGTAGTGTTTGCTAAAACCTTATGAGAGTGTACATCAGGAGTGTAGCACTCCATGTAAAACGTGGAATTTGAATAGCAACAATTAAAAATCGGTTCAACAGTTTATCCGTCAACAGTTACTTGCTAGAGGTAGATTTAACATAACCTTGGTGCATATAGGAGCCTTAAGGTTAAGCATGCATGCTAGCCTACTAAATCATTAATTAATGAAAATACAATTTACTAAACTGTTGCTTGACACGCTCAGCTCTTATAACTTGACCCACCTCCTTTTACTCATACTTAATTAAGCAACCACTGAGCGCTGATAGCAAAATAACTTTTAATAACATACAATTAGAGGGCAAAGTGGCGTGATGCAATGGTCGTTGGAGAACGAAATTATCTTGTAAGAGCGTGGAATTTGATTTTTGTGGTGTTCCGCCTTTTATGTAGCTCTTTGGAACTAGGGCTGTCAGTTTGAGGACTTTATGTCCATCTGCTGTCCGTACGTCTGCAGTTTAGCTCAGTGCCGTTATCATGAGTTTACGATGGTTTTACTCGCTAGATACGTAGAAGAACTAAAGTAACGGACATAGCCTTGAGAATCAATAAGCTCAAGTGGCAATGGGCAGGGCACATAGCGCGAAGAACTGATGGCCGTTGGGGCAGAAAAGTTCTGGATTGGAGACCCTTCGACCAGAGACGCAGCGTGGAACGTCCACCAACAAGATGGACAGACGACCTTATAAAGATCGCAGGATCAAACTGGATGCAGACCGCTAGTGATCGGTCGCTGTGGAAAGCCATGGGGGAGGCCTATGTTCAGCAGTGGACGTCCTTTGGCTGATAATGATGATGATGATGATGATAACTCGCTAGCGATGACGTAAAAAAAGTCATTGTCAAGAAAATTGCACAGCGCCTCTAGCGGTCAATGGCAGAACTAAAATTTTCCATACAAAAAGTTCTACGTCGCTAGCGAGTAAAACCGTCGTCGCTAGCGAATAAACTCATGGTCACAGTACAGAGATCTTAAGTAATAGAAAACTGTAATTTGGCATGAGTTTGTATTCTAATCGTTTTAAACCCCTCCAAAGTGTTTTTTTTAAAGTACGTCTCACATAAGTAACGTAGGAATGATAATTCCATGTATGATGATGATTTTTGCTAAAAGTGTAATTGTGTTCAACCCAAAAATAGCATACTATTTTAGAGTTAAAACCGTGGGAGAGGCATATGTCAACAGTCCTTTGGCTGTTAACGACGATCATGAATAGGTACTTATTAAGGATATTTATCAACATATCTTTTCAACACAAATGCTACTGGGTCTTTCTATCGCTGAAGCTGTATCAAAGAAACTACCAGCATTATGCATTTAAGCTTTGCCATGTAATTTTAGTGTTCATAATCAAGTAAGTAATTTAATATATAATCATTATAATCATTCATCATCAGAAAAAAATCAAAACGAATGGGGAAACTCGCACCCTCGCGCGTAGTTAAGAACTAAGATAGTGAACTACGAAGAGGCGACCAATTTCATTGGTTAATGTCCGATTTTTATGGTTCCGTAGCCGAATGGCAAAAAACGAATGACAAATCCTTATAGTTTCGTCAAGTCTGTCTGTCTGTCTGTCTGTCTGTCCGTCCGTATGTCACAGCCATTTTATTCTTTAACTATAACCATCACACTATTGAAATTTGGTAGGAAGATGTATCCTGTTAACCGCTTTACGATTCTCATATTTTTTTTAAAAAAAAATGACATTTAAGTTTTAATTTATTTAATTTACAAGGTATGATACTAAAACCAATAAAAATATTTTATCCATGATACTAAAACCAATAAAAATATTTTTTGGTCTAACCTATACGTCTATGGATAGGTCTTTTAAAATGACATAGAGGTTTCTAAAACCATTTTCTTTAAAAGTCTCACGTTTCATAGCAGACACTTCCAAAGTGGTAAAATGGGCGTCCCCCCTATCTAACTTCTGAACTAAGCGAGTGTAAATTTTGAAAAAAATATATAATGTAAATCTTAACAAATACTTTCAACGAAAATTGGTTCGGACGGAAATCGAATGAGAGGTTTTTGGAGTTATAGCACATTTTCAACAACCGCAAACATAACTTTGTACTTCATACATACACTATGAAAAACAAAGTAATATTTGCTGCCAACAAAATATTGTGGTATTTTACTAAGTGGAAATAAGTAGATTCCCTAATTCAGTTAAAGTTGGCACGGAACCCTCAGTCCGCGAGTCCGACTCGCACTTGGCCGGTTTTCAATAAAAATTAGTATTATTCCACATGGAAGTCATTTAAAAAATTATCACCGTATTTCGTGAGTACTAACGTCTATATTTTGCGTTATTTTTATTTATTTTTCATTCGTTTTTGAAGGAAAATCACATGCCATATTCAAGCGAGTGATTCTAAAATAGGCCCCACGGCCAATCACGTCAAGATTGCGTATGATATGAATTGATTCATTTCCGATTACTTATTCAATGACAAGTTTCTAATTAGAAAGGAAATATTTTTTTACGTGAGATTATAAAAATATAATTGAATTTTGTTAGTACTAACGTCTATATTTTAGGTCATTTCAATTGATATTTTATTCATTTTCGAACGAAAATCATACGCTATATTCCCGCAAGTGATTCAAAAATAAGGCCCCTGACGTTGGTAGTTTTGACTTGCTCGCTAGTATCGCAATAATACATTGATTTTGTAAGTTTCTATCATACTAAAAATGTTTGTTTTGCCATCACTATCATTTTTACAACCACCCGTGAGTCGAGCGTTGCTGACCAAAACAACAGTTTTTTTTAACTAAGATATGTATGAAATCAAAAACAAACCTTTCGTATTTTTGACATTGATTTTAATATGCCAATGTTTGCTACGTACGCTTCATGATTCGCTATACTCAATGAAATGCTCTCAAAATTGCAAAGAAATCTGTTGGTAGCCCTCAAAAAGCATAATGTCTTTTGTCTCGAAGCTTTTATGATATTGATAGGGCGTAGGGTTTCACAATTAGGGGCTAAGAGATCCTTAAAGGATAGGCCTTTGGTTACCGACAATTTTCCTCTCACATTTCTTATTGATCCGTCAAGAGGCTATCGATATAAGTGTGAATAATTGCATAGTAATATTATTATTATATGCATGTATTATTGCTTTATTTATGCTTATGTACGTGTAATTATATATATATATATATATATATATAATAATATATATTATATAAATAACATAATATATATATATATATATATATATATATATATATATATATATATATATATATATATATATATATATATATATATATATATATATAATATGTTTATGGTTAAAATTACTATTTAAATGTTTAAATGTAGTTTATAGGTAATATTTATTATTATAAGATAATAGAATTATTGTTACTATATTCCTTTTTTCTTAAGAAACTTTTCACTGCACCCGTTGACACCTTTCTGCATGACCTAAAGGTTTGACTGGTAGAGAATTCTTTTAGCATTAAGTCCACCTTTGTACACTAAATTTGTGCAATAAAGTCTTTAAATAAATAAATAAATCAAATATAAAGGATGAAAAGTTAATAGCGAATATTGAATTTTTACACTCAAAAGGGTTTTAGAGATATTTTTTGTGATTAGTGGTTCTAACTTAGCAGATCTATATATACATAATAATGTCAGTCAAGTATAAATCTTAAACTTATACCAATAAACTATCCTAAAATATATTTTTGGCGAGATTTAAAACTACCAATTAGTTTCTTTCGATCAATAAAAAAATGTACTTATACCTACGTATTGGATAACATTTAATTAAACTTATATCCGAGAGTATTTTTTATTAGACTTAGATGCCTACGTTTGTTTTGAGATTTTCTAAAACTTTTTTTAAGTAACACCCACCTCGTAGTTGACTTTTCGTTTTAACGCAAAGGCAGTTCTGCCCAATTAGCGAATGTTAAGCACAAAAAAGAAAGCAAAGTAAATAGTAGTTAGCAGTTAGCTCTGCCTGCCTACAATAAAAAAGAATTATTTACGTATCCTAATATCTATACTTGTATATATATTTAAAACCGGGCAAGTGCGAGTCGGACTCGCGCACTAAGAGTTCCCTGCATTAGAGATCGACTTAGCCAAAATACCACAATATATTTTTGACACCAAATATAACTTTGTTTTTCATAGTATTTGTATGAATAACAAAGTAATGTTTGCGGTTATTAAAAATGTGCTCAATTTATAAAACTTCTAGTTCGATCTCCTTCAAACCGATGTTCGTTGTAAGTCTTTGTCTTTATTTACATTTGCCAAGTTTAAAAGTTAGATGAGGGGACGCCCATCTTACTTTAGAAGCGTTTATCTCTCAAACGTTACACTTTTAAAGAAAATGGTGTAAGGAACCTGGATTTCATTTTAAAAGACCTATTTATAGACACCCTTTACGCATAGGTTTGACCAAACATTTTTTTTTAGGTTTTAGTTTCATGTATGGGAGCACCCCCTTAAATATCATTATTTTTTATTTTTTGATGAGAATCGTAAAGCGGTTAACAAATTACAGCTACCTACTAAGTCTCAACTGTGTAATACTAATAGTTTCAGTATAAAGTGGCTGTGACACACGGAAGGACAGACAGAATTGACGAAACTATAAGGGTTCTGTTTTTGCCATTCATCTACGAAACCCTTAAATGTCGTGTTAGTAACACTATTTATAACTCCAGCTGAACCGATTTAGCTGAAAATTGGTGAGGAGGTAGCTTAGAACTATGTGAAGGACATAGGATACCTTTTATCCCGTTTGACGGGGCCGGGGCTGGGGCGGGACGGTGCCGGGGCGAAAAGATGTTCGCTGGGACCGCTAGTTTATTTTTTCAAAACTGAACAGTCTGAATATTTTTAGTCAAGTGCATTGAAAGCTCAACTCTACAGTGCAAAATAAAAGGTTTGCGTTTGTTAAACCTTTAAAATAGTAGAGTAGGTACTTTACCCTTGAGCGGGCGGGACACTACAAGGCGTATTTTCTTTTCAGCTTAAGTGTTTCATTAAAACCTTTTGTAGAACACAAAATGGTTCTAAATCGTTGTTTTGCGACACATTTGTGGAAACAACGTCCTATTATTGTCCTCATAAAACGCTTGCTGCGAATATTTCTCTAACCTTTTGAATTTTTTTGCACTCACATATGAACCTGGTGTGTGTTTAACTAAAAGGTTAAAAAGGTTATCCGTAGACATTTAAAATAGTGTTGTAACCCCAATGTTAGTACTAGCAGCGCAAAGCTTTATATTATTTATTTTTTGGTCACGATTACACCTGATGTTAAGTGACAATGCAGCCTAGAATTGACTATGTCTGCCTAGGGACAGCCTAATCACTCTCTTCTTGAAAACGTCCACAAATTATAGTTGCCAGGGAACACTTTTGTCGGCTGCGAATTTAACTCCCTAGCGGTACTCAAAAGATGTGTGACCTTTGTATTCAAATTTTGTCACTGGCAACATTTTTCGTTTATGGCTCTCTCTATCACCGTTGCACTGGTGTGTGTAATTGAATTACAGAATAAATAACAAGATTAAAGGTTGTAACACATCTTTACACCCGTTACAGGAACAGCACCGTACCAACTCGAGGCGTTCAGTATTCTTTATACGAATTTCCATTTTAACGCGCATCTATCAACTTCGTAACGTCACCACCTCGGATCGAAATCAACTCGGGACTAACCATAAAAAAAAAATTGGACATTCCCACAGATCCCCATCTAGTCCCAAAGTAAGCTACTCAAAGCTTGTGTTATGGGTGCCAGACAACGGATATAATACTTAAATACTTTTTGTTTGTAAATACATACATGATATACATAGAAAACACCCAGACCAATACAAACAGACATGTTCATGTACACAAATTTTTGTATTGTGCGGCGATCGAACACGCAACCCGCTGCGTAGTAGGCGATTTCTCGACCACTACACCAGACGGGTCGTCGAAAACTATAGACCAGCGGCGCATGCGTAGTAATGCGCTTACGGTTGTCAACTATCCGCCCACTCTGTCAAACGGGCTGTCATTCACAAGAAGAACAGTTATAAGTTGAAGCTAAACACGATTCGAGGTGAGGCGTTCGCTATTCGGTGTCTAGCCCATGCCGAGACGTTGGTTCTCTTTACGTAACAATTGCGTATGGTTGACGCCTGGTTGGTGCTGTTCCCGTGCCGGGTGGGTAGTTTGCTTGAACTTTCAGGCTTCAACCAGTTGCTCTCATTGTAAAAGTCAACGTATGCCACACTCCAGGAACCTTAACAACATACAGTCCTTCACATAGTACATAGGTACATTTGTCCTTCCAGCCGGATATGAAATAGGAACCTTAGTATAACACGAAAGAATATAGTTGAAGATGATCTAATACGATTAAATGAGTAATATCCTCTGCCCGAACAATATTTCGGAACTAACTGCATAGTTCAATCATTTACAGTAGATACAGCAGGTTAAAACATAAGGCTCTTTTTTAACCTAACTCGTTTTGTAAAATTTGGAATGTACTGTTTCAGTAAAGTCATCCAACCTGTTTACCTTGAGTACGCCGACGTTGTTCAGTGACTGTAACGGTACAGAATTTCAGAGTCATTGATTTAATTCCAAGGTTCGGCGTGGTAAAATACCAAATTTACATTTTAGGTTTGTATCGAAAAAGTCATGTGCAGGCACTTCAGCCTAACAGCGTCCTTACTAACTTTTAACGAATATTTTGATTTTGTAAGAGTACTGTGCTTGCCACAATAAAACACTTTCAGTAGCACCCCGTTGTTGAAAAGAATGTATACTCATGTTAGAGCTATGTTCTATCACCGTCGCCTTACCAGTTAAAGTTAACATCGCTTGCAATTTACGTAACCTTTTGGTTGAAGAGACGCCCGTATGTGTTGCGTATGCAAGATTTTCATTTAGATTTGGTAAGGCGGCGGTATCCGTCACCAAATATATTTTATGTAAACAACTGAACTACATTTACCGTCGGTATTTCCATTGCATAATTCCGTCACTTTCAACCCTTACTAGTTTTCACAGTAAATCATACTTTAGAGATCGTATCCGATCACGAACGGGCATTTAACATACCCAGCTTGAAATAGCTGGCATGTGACCGGGTCGCTTACAATGTTCGTAACAATTAATGAGAAAAACATTGAGGCTATGGCATAGTTTAGCACGATAAGAATCTAAGAGCGCAGTTTGCTCTTTTCTGAAAAAAAGCAGGTACTAAAGTAGGCAAGCCTAAGGGCTTCCACACATAAACACGTTACGACGTCGCGTCGTAGAAATCTACGACACGACGTCGTAACGAGTCGATGCACTTCTGCGCAGTTGTTATTCAAAATTCAATGATGACGATGGTATTGAAGTCGATCATCTAATTACCCTACTTGAGCAGCGTCCCGTACTATGGGACAAAACATCTGAGGAATGCAAGAATAAAATTGCGAACACTAGAACATGTAGAGAGCTGTGCGAAAATTTATTTCCTGATTTTCAAGAATTAAGTTATCAAGAAAAAACAAGGTAGCAGAGCAGAAAGCGTCTAGTGCGGCCCATTTTTCGAAATTCAAACACCACCTCACTGTATCGATGACATCGTGCCGTGTATAGTGCGTGGCACATTACATAATGATGTCGTGTTTTTTTACGATGCTCATCGTAGATTTCCACGACGTGACGTCATATCGTGGAACGACGCCGCATCGTTGTACGATGCGACGTCGTATCGTGTTTATGTGTAGGAGCCCTAATGAATGAAAGTAACTACCTGCATTCGTTATTTTCTGGATTAATGTCAACGTAATATTGTAAATATTGAGATAATCTAAGGGTTTTAAATTCGTTATATTGTAATCTGTCGATACTTTGTTAATAACAATAAAGAAATAATTAAAACTAAGACATGCAACGTAAAAACTAAACTTAAAATATACCCATTTTAATAACGAAGCCATTTCTTTGCGGCAATTAAGGAGGCTAGGACGCTGACTGCGTTGATGCTTTGGATAACTGCTAATCCTTTGAACTAGGAACCAGCCATCTTTACTATCGGCTATTACAGAATTTAATTTTAGCGCAATTTTTCTGAACAGTAATTTAGCAGAAGGTTCCCACGGCCCGAATGTTTCAACGCCAAACAACGCAATAATCACTTGCAAGTGAGACGTACTTGCGACGCTCGGCGTTTTCAGCCAACTCCGCTGCTGCTACAGCTTTAAGGGCTGATTATCTGAGATGGGAGCTGTTTTTCTGTCGATTCACGATTACGGAGACAAATACACGGGTGGCCTTGGTCTTTTTAGTAACCAGTAGTCGATCCTGTTATTTTTACCAAACAATGTCATTTACAACAACGAGTAAGCGATATTAATATACAATGATTAGGGATAATACTTTGGAGTACTATATCTCTGCGTTCAAACATTTAAGAGCTTTATGACCAGTTCAAGGTAATTACGTATACACTGTAGAATATATTTTTTTGCTTACAGGCCACACGCGCTGTATAAAAAAAGATTCTAAGCTTTAGATAGACATAAAATCACAGAAATGGTTGGAACTGCTCTCATTGCTGAAATAAGACAGACTTTGACATTGTCCAATAAAGGGTCTGCTAACTGTATCTGTACATTACTTCATACGAAAGGACGTTCAGAATCAACTACAGAGCACCAACTTCAAAAATAAATAGTTCGCCTAAAATGGATTTCTTTCCTTTAAACGGTCAAAAATTTGTTTATGACTTTTTAGTGCATTTTGGTTTTGAAATCGGTTTTTACTTTTTTCATTTATTATCATTTCTCTTCATTTATTTGTCTTTCCTGCATTAGCTGTACTTTAGCAATTAACTACCTCGGTTGCGCAGCGGTAAGAGGGTCGCACTTTAAAGCGACGGCTACGCCAGAGGGCCCGGGTCCGATTTCTAAGCCTTAAAATACGTGTCTAAGTTTTCCTGTTCAGAAATTCTAATGGCAGCCCGAAGTTTGAAGAATGGCGGTCTTTCACTCGTCGGAAAGCACATAAAGCCGTTGGACCTGCGCCTGATCACTCTCCGTTCGTGTCAAATTTATGTCCCATCGGGCTATGACAGTGAGAGGAATAGAGAGTGCACCTGTGTTTGCGCACGCATTTGCATCTATAAATGTCCTGCGCACTTAGTCGTTGTGACTGGCCACCGTAGTGGAAATCGGCTAGGAGGATTATTATACTTTAGCATAAATTAATTGTTATTACCCTCTCATTCTCGTTTATTCGCTCGTTTGCTTATTAAAATAGGCTAACATCATATGCCAAGGTTGAAAATATAATAAAACACTTTGCTTGCCCAATTTTTCACTGTTGCACTGCATGACACCATCCAAAACTGTTCTTAAAGTAGGTATTCACCATGTAATGGGACGAAACCTTGCCATGTGCCAACAACAATGTGTCATTAAAAGCTTTTCAACACACTTGCTCAAAACGACATTTTTATTCCACCGATTTTTGGCTCATAATCATAAAGATTAAACACGCGTGCTTTTTCAGTATATTATTGCACTAGTGCTTTTAGTTTATTAACTCGACCAATTTACATTTGTACCCTAGTACCAAGTCGTAAGTAAGAAGAAGAAGCGATATAATTTAGTCGGGTTATACAATACTTTTATTTTAGAAACAAACAGTATTTATGCGAAGAATAACTGTATCTACATATTTATTTCAATAAATGGTAAATCCAGATTTATTACTAAAAAATAGCTCAAACTCATTTAACATTTTCTGTGATTTGTGTTTTAAACACGAATTATTACATTTTTAATCTTGGCTTTTGGCCAATCTAGTTCGCGCCTAAGCCTTGCGCGAGCATCGGTATCGCGGCAACAAAAAAAAAACAATGCGCCATTTTTCGTAAATAATAATTGTAGGCTGTGACGAAGTTTACATTATTTAAGAAGTTTAATATTAATGAAAATGCCTACTTCAAGTGAATAAAATGAAGAAAACCTATTATTTACTCCGCCGGACATAGTAACGAGCCAAAAAACGCGTGCGAAAGTCTTTGCCATCAAAATCGAGTGAAATGTATTTTTACTAAATGTTTTAATAATTAAAAACTTAGTAAATGAAGATTCTTGTTTTTTCCTCGCAAGTGTGTTGAAAAACGTCGTATAATACGCGTGTGCCTGTGACCATTATATACGCGGCTTTCTTATGGCGCACTCGCTTTCGCTCGTGCGCACATAATATCGCCTTGTATATAATGGTCAACTTAGCACACTTGTATCATAATGTACTATTATGACCCTTTACACAGTGCGACTTTTAAACCTTACACACTGCGACTTTTAGCTTTTTTTACTCGATGCAGTCGCAAATGTCAACCCTTACACACTGCGCTACTTTCACACGCGTTAGCGTCGATACAGTCGCGATGTAGCAGGTGAAAATTGACAAATTCTGTACTGAATTTTGGTGACTGCATCGATGCTAACGTGCGAGACTGCATCGATGCTAAATTAAGTCTGCTCATTGCGTGAGTCGCGATAATGCTAAAAGTCGCAGTGTGTAAAGGATCTGAATATTATCGCTATCATCACATATGCCAAGGCTTATTATGTTTTTGATGATCCATAAGCTTTTGAAGCAAAGTTTTAACCAAACTCTACCGGTCCCTCGTGGATTTGTAGGACCTAGTAATTAGATTGAAAGAGCACTTATAATGTATTACTAAGTAAAAGATAAAAATGGATTAAAGGCCGTTTTTATTAACTAGCTCTATATTGTTAACAATCTTGTCATAACATTTATAATAATGTCAGTTAATCAAATAAATTACTATGTAATAAAAAGGATCTCAGTGGTTTACGATTAATTGCCTACGTAGGATTAGAGTTTATAATGAATCATTTTGTTAAAAAGGATCGTCAAGATTATTAACAAAATTCGACTAGCAATGAAAAACGGACTTAACTGAGGTTTGAATTAATAGTTTTTTTGTACGGCATACATGTTCTAAGTTTATCTAATGAAACTCAATCAATTACTAAAATTGTATCCAAGTCTTTAATTAATAATTAATTTAAATAACTTTTTTATCCTATTTGTAAAGAATGGCACATTCAAAACTTGTCTATACTAATATTATAAAGCTGAAGAGTTTGTTTGTTTGTTTGTTTGTTTGTTTGTTTGTTTGTTTGTTTGTTTGTTTGTTTGTTTGAACGCGCTAATCTCAAAAACTACTGGCTCGATTTGAAAAAATATTTTTATGTTGGATAGTCCATTTATCGAGGAAGGCTTTAAGCTATATAACATAAAGATGCGACTCACAAGACCACAGCAGCAATGAAAAATGTTGCGAAAACGGGAGAAAGATATTCCTTTTGAGAGCTTCCGCTGCGTACGCTGCGGAAACCGCTAAAGTTACACAAAAATCATGTATGACAGGATTGTTCAGCATTAAGAGTTCTATAATAAAGTCTGCGACAGCATATGTCTATCTTTTATGGTTGACTTACTACAACCTTTTTTATGTTAATAAATTTATAAAAAAATAATGCATCATTTTACAGGTGTATTATACACACAGGTATTTATTCTTATCAAAATAAATACATTCATCATCACGAGCATTTTATTTAGAACAAAGTTGCCCTTTATAGCATTTGATTCCAATAAATATCTTAGGAGCTATCACAGTTTTAACATAACTCCGCACCAAAATAATGTTCGCAGCTTAAGTACAACGTGCGCTTGCGCTATTTATATTATAAAGCTGAAGAGTTTGTTTGTTTGAACGCGCTTATCTCAGGAACTGCTGAACCGACTTGAAAAAATATTTCTGTGTTAGATCGCTTATTTATTGAGAAAGACTTTAGGATATAAAACATCACGCTGCGACGGGAGGGGAGGGAGCAAACTCAAAACGCGCGGACGAAGTCGCGGGGGACCGCTAGTATCATATAAAAATAAATGAAAGAACAGCTGTGCATTTCTTGTAGACCTTCCACAAAGCCATCAAACAAATCTCCGAGCAGTAAAAACTGAAAAAGCAAATCGTAATATGAACTATCCGGAACTCCGTGGGGGCTCGAAAGAATGAAACTTTGCCCATTTCTTAACGGGGCATTGTTGTATTTGTGTTGGGTAGGGTGCCAAAAAGTTAAAGTTTATTCAGGACAAAAACTAAGCGATTGCCATGAAGTGTCCAGTTGATGAAGACACCAGTGTCTAGTCGACACGTTACCTTTCAACTTGCAAACGAAAATCGCTTGCACACACAACATAAAACAGCGTCACTGCAAAGAAAAGACGTCACATAGTGCAAATGATTTGGTTTTCAAAATAATAAAGCGGCGGTGCATGACATCCATAATACAAAAAAACATTTAATGTAACAAATTAGATTTACTTAATATATTGTTTGTGTTTGTAATTTTGACGACCTCCGTGGTTTCAAGCGTCGCCATCTCGTGAAGTTCCGGGTTTGATTCCCGGTCAGGTAAATGTAGAAAGTAATCTTTTCTATATTGTCTTGGGTCTGGATGTTGTGGTACCATCATTGTTTCCGACTTCCATAACACAAGTGCTTTAGCTACTTAGCTTGGGATCGGAGCAATGTATGTGATGTTGTCAAATATTTTATTTAAAATATTTTTATTTATTGTTGAATCAAACTTTTCTATTACTAATACCATCGTGAAACTTTTTAAGGCATTTGTTGGATACTAAAAATAAATAGGTTATCAAAAGTTTACTTTTGTCCAAAACAATACTTTACGGTTAGCGTAAGCAGTAAGGATGTATTTTGTTAATATTACCGCATATATTGTCAATATTGACGTCAAATAATTTTCCTACAAGGCTCCTGCCAATTCCGTTACAAGAGAAAAGTCATTGTCACTCTCCCGGAACCGCTTTTATGTTGAATAGTGGGGCAATTCAGTGAAGTATTTCGAGCCTTACTTCCGGTGGGGGTTGAGGGGGGTGGTGATATCAATTCGCATTTCATTATTCACTGTTCCGATGAGATTTCAATCAACGCTGATGGAGATAGGAAGCATTCAGTATAGGTGTTTGTTTTGAAGGATACTGCGAACATAAAAAAATGCATAAAAATGCGCCTGGCGGCCATTTTTTACGTTTTCTTATGGTTATTTCTTTCAATATTATTTGTTTTTATGTTACATAACTCTATCTTTAAAAAAATTGAGATGTTGTTTTTTATTTGCTAAAGAGATTTCCAGGTTACTTACTTGACATAGTTCTAGCGCATTAGAAACTTCCGGGGCTTATAATGAAGGAGTAAGTGATTGAATGAGAATTTCTGAACAGAATAACCCAGGTAAGTACATATTTTTGACCCGATCTGGGGATCGAACCCGGTACTTCTGGCGCAGCCGTCGCTTTAAAATGCGACCCTCTAACCGCTGCGCCACCGAGGCAGTTATAGTTATACATAGTGCATCTTTTAAAAACAAGGTTACACATTTTTAGTTTAACATACATATTATGTAAAAGGTTATATCGCTAAAAGCCTATGTAGATGTGTTGTCTGGTAAGTGCGACAGAAGGTTAGTAGGTGTACACATAGATAATTTAATAGGCTTTAAAAGTAAACAGCTTTCGTAGCAAAGGTTACCGTAGCAATGTTCTTGTAGTAGCTCGTAGCAAATTTTCGTAGAAATGAAGTATTTTTCTAAGTTTCCTGAACGTACTTTAAATCTAGATTAAATAAATACTCGACACTTACATTATCCTTTTATTAGAAAACTACAGTATAACAAAGCAACAAAATACTCGCAAGTATAATTCTACGATTACTTTAGAATTGGTTTCTCAGATCGTACAGATCGAAACGAATCCAAAAAACGAAACAAAAACTAATAAAAAGTAAAATTATATTTCACGACTCTAAACTTCATATTTTAAAAACTTTTAAACTTATAGGTAGGTATTTTGAAATATACTGCTTATATTTTTTAATGTTTGAACTCTCCCTCATTTTCAGAAACAGTTTAACGAACTTTATTACAAGTGAAAATGAGAAAAACCAGCCCTAGAGTCCGTACAAGTGCTACTTAAGATTGGCAAGCGTTTGGCTTATTGAATAAGCTTACGTAAGCTCAAAGCTCTGGCAATAGCGGAGAAGTTCGGAGGTTGTGAATCGTTTATAAGAAAACCAATCAACCAGGTTCAGCGTATCTAATTTTAAAAGGTTATGGTTGCAAACGTTCTTATGCTAAAGTTAGAGTCAATAAAGCGAAGAACCCTGCATATTCATGAAATGGTTATATGTTCACCGAGGTGCTCGTAGCGCAGTGGTGGCAGCGCTTTGGTTGTGATACCGAAGTTAAGTCACCTACAGAGTGGTCGTTTTCGAATCATTGCGACCATTGACGTGACTTTTAAGCCTACGTCTTTGCTAATATCGGTTGATGTTAGTCGTTCAGCCTAATCAGGGGCCCCAGGGGCAGCTTGGAATGGCAAATCTGACAGCAAAGTTAGTTCCTTGCCTTGCAAACATCCAATCCGCCCTGAGCCGGTGTGCTGAAGTATAACTCATATCACCTCATACTTGAAATGAAGCCTTTGCCCAGTAGTGGGATGATTAAAGGCTGACTTAACATAGTTATGGAATCATCATTGTCATTTTCAGCCACTAAGCGTTCAATTCTAAACATAGTTCTACCTTACGGTCTGCATACAATATGATGCAGCGATCTTTACAAGGTCGTCTGTCCATCTTGTCGGTGGACGTCACACGCTGCGTCTTTGGTTGAAGGGTCTCCAATATAGATCTGTACTGCCCCAACGCATCAGTCATCAGTTCTTTGCGCTATGTACCCTCACTAAAGCTTAGGGAAAAGTGTCCTAATGTAGGTAAATATTATTTCCCTAAATGTACTCAGTAAAGTAGGTAGTTTTTCGGTTGTCATTTTTAGAGGTTGGTTGTTAATTTTGTATGTGAAAGTGCTCTTTAAGCATGGAATCCGTCAACTAAATTTCAAGGTTCAGTTGTAACTTTTACCTCATTTAAAGTAGCAGATATGAGATTTTGAAGTTAACTTTACTGTAGTTAGTACGTAGGCAAACTGAGCGTAGGTGTAGTACGCAGTGAGTCCTAAAATTAAAACTCCGCAACATATTATCTCCGCTTTACCACCCTCACAATGACACATCGCATGTAAATCGTGCGCTCTTTCAGCTTCTTTCGCTCGTAAATTGCGAGCGAGCGGAGCGAATGATACTACACACCGTGTTTTATGAAACGAAAGCTTGCTGTTAAATAAAAATGGGAGCTAATTTTACACAGCTGTTCTTTCTAGGTTTATTGAGGTTTGCTTGAAAGCTGGTTTTCGCGTAACGTCGACGGGGTGACAAGCATGACGGTGTGTTTAATTAACTATTATAATAACGTATTCTTTATCAGCATTTAAGTAGTAGCTTCTATAGGTACAAAGAAAATAACGATCTATTTTGAGCAATATGTATATCAGAGTATTTATTCATAATTGAAGAGACTTGTTTGTTGACTCAAAAGCTTATAACATCCCACTTGATATTTCAACAGTATCACAATAACAGATTTTGGGCGTAATTATCATCTACGTCAATATTATTTCTACTAGGTAGTAAAATTTTTATGTCACTAATTGTTTTTAATTCTTCTTCAAATAAGTAGGTATTACGTGTTTGGACTACGGATAACCACGGCAAACTATCTCATATCTCATTTCTTTTAAAACTTTGAGTTGGAAAACAAAACTCAAGTTCAACTTCTCTTTAAAAATACTTCTGAAGTGGCTCAGTAAAAAAAACACAATTGGTACGACGCGTACCTATTCACAAAAAGGTCGAATTATTTGACAGCCCGTCTAAAAGGCCAAATATTGCTGAACGTACTAGGGTTTATTTCAAATTAAGGCTGCCTGTCACCAACACGGGCTCTTAGGATACAATATGACCGTATTAATAGCAGGCAGTGTTAGGTGCGAAGTAAGAGATCACAGATTGCTCTGATAAAGAGCCGGGAAAATATTTGCGGTAGAATATGTGAAGTACTGACGTTTCTTATGTTCGTGTTATAATGGCAAGGACTTTTTTAACTTTGTTTTATTTATTTATACTTTATTACACAACCAAAAATCTGTACAAAACGCCATACGGCATTTTCTACCAGTCATACCTTTGAGCTAAGCAAAAATGATTGTTGGCAGTGCGACAAACAACAAGAAAATTAGTTACTATTTTTTTTTTAAAAGGCAAATTTCAATCCTTTCCTGGCTACATAATTTTTGGGCTTCATCCTTTATAATATACTCCATATAATAGTCTCCCTAGCCAATTTCGACGACGGTGACCAGTCACAACGACTTACCGACTGCGCGAGACATATTATAGTGCAGTGTTTGAGCAAACACAGGTGCAATCTCTTTTCCTTTTACTCTCATAGCTCGATGGGACAGCAATCCGACACGACCGGTGAGCTATCAGGCGTAGGGTCAACGGCTTTACGTGTTTTTCGAAGTACGGGGGTGAAACAGCGCCAACTTTAATACTCCGGGCTCCCCTGAAGATTTCTAAACAGAACCTTTTTTTGCCCAACCCGGGGTTTGAACACGGGACCCCTGGCGCAGCCAATTTTCCATTAAATAAGACAGTAATCTGATATGCCTTCTCCATTTCACTCATAACACCCACGCGTGCAAACAGCCGACCATTCCATGATCTATTTCTGTACAAACAGGTTTTAAATTATGTAAGAAACCTTCGGTATTTGCTAGCAAAAGATTTCAAAGGTTTTAAGCCGTGTTCAATCTGTACGTGGGCGACTATTAGTACAAATTATGAAAAAGTCTTCAAGCGTCTTAAAAAAACTTCCCACACAATCACAATAAAATTATTTTGAAAGCAATTAATTACGAGCAACGAAAAAAGTAATCTCCATTCCTTTGAATTATATTCATTAGACAAAAAATAACTCCCTTTTTAGAGAAATACGGTAATTGGTGTACAAAAGATGTAGGCATGGAAAAAACACGTCAGACCATTTCGTTAGGATTTTTTCATTCCACACAGTTTTTGTCTAGAAAAAATGCTCCAAAAGAATTATGTCACGGCCAAAATTAAGGCTAGCTGCTTCCAAGCTCAAAGGTTTAGTATAGTTTTAAACAACGCGGTAATGCAGCTAGCATCATAGCCTCCTTGCCACAAGCAAATGGTTTCGTTTATATCTTATGTTATTTTTATTTTATTTGAACTGATAACAAAAGTGACATTAATCAAATGAATACAAAAAAACATATTTATTAAATTGCAGTGAAAACTAGACTAATGTCCTACCATGTTACACATTTTCATTAATCAATTGCGTAATTAATTTTAAATAGGTAGGTCTTATTTTTTATGTTACATGTCTTTGTTTTATTTATTTCTTGTTTGTTATTAATAAAGTTGTGATTGTCACCCATCTTTATTATATTTAAAAAGCTACTATTCAAACATTGGTATTTAATTATTCGAAGTTAATGTCGATCCGATGAAAATGTATTAAAAAGATAGAAAGACGTTTTATAGAACTTAATCTTTCTTTACTTATATAAAAAATACTGTATTCTTGGTTTCCTAAATTGTAAAGGTAAGTTTCAAATAAACAACATGTCCATCTTACGATCCAAGGATACACAATACACCATCAAGCGAACTTTACGAATTCATGCAGTGAACAAAAGCTCTATTGCCAGGGGTGAAACGACCAAAGAGACGTATGTCCTGCCTTAGATCTCCCTTAAGGGTCTACCCTTTGGGTGACTCCTAATCCAACGTCACCCTCGTGTAGGGCTTTAGGCAGTGTTTTTCAAAGTTGCAAACTCTCCCTTTGTAGGAAATTACCTTTGCTGGAAACTTACGGTGCGGTAAAGGGCCTAAGCTAAAGTAAATTGTAGGGCAATGCTATGACCAGTGTAGCTATATTAAAAGTTTATGGGCGCCTCTATAAAATGATTGTTTTTTGAAGTGGGCAAAAGACCTAAGAAGTTTTGGAAACACCCGTTTAAGAACCTCTGACAGTGAGCTCTAATACACTCTTTTATAACTTATTTCGGTGTTAAAAATGACTCTTGTCTTCAATTAGAAACTGTTTTAAATTTGACAAATCAGTACTACTAGCTGAGCAATGATATTGTATTAAGAACTTGATCACCGGTGAGAGGCTAAAAGATGGCTCAGCTAAACAACACCTCACTTCAAATTGGGGTCATAATTTAGACGTAGTCTGTTTTTGATGGCGTCAGTGTCTTGATGCCTCAGTGCGCCTTTAAAACTGCAGAAATACCTAGCTAAATAAAAAAAAAACAGTCCGAATATCATATTTTCGTTAAGTAAATTGTATTTAATGATGCCTATCATTCATGATTGAAGTATTTTCAATAAAATGAGTGAGTTTTGTATCTTAGCCAAACCACGGACTAACATGGTCGATATTCTAAGACAGTGCTATACATGGAGTAGTTTGGTACTATATTTTTTAATAATAATTTAATGACCGTCACAGTGTGGTAGTTTACGTTCCGGACTACAAAGATAAGCAGTCGCGGGTTCGAATCCCGCCCGCACAACCCTAACTAATATGTCTATGGAAATGTATGTTAATATGTCTGTTATATAACTATAAATTACACCTTCATGTTTTTTTAAAGTAACAGCGTAGACGCTCACGAATCAAAAGATCACTGGCACTCGCGTTAACAAAAGTAAAACAAGACTGTTAATAAACACATCTGTGAGGGATAATCCTCACGATTGTAGAAAAACAAAGTACGCTCACTATTAGCGTGTCATTTGAAGGCATCATCCTGTTTACATGATGCCAGATGGCTATGGTGTATTAATAAATATGTTTTTATTTATTAAAATAAGGACTGTAAATAATATAATTAATTTAATTTGTAAAAAATACATGCGGTCACGTGATCGTGAATGCTTAGCAGTGAACGTGACTCTGATATTGGCGCCATGGCGTTTCACGTGATACATTTAAATTGCATTTATTAGATAATTATTCAATATTTTAATTTTTAAATAGTTTGAAGGTAAAATGGTTTTGTTGATTAATATACTAACGAGCTAAAGTGTGATACAATTTTAAAATTAGGCCAACGAGTCTATTGTAATGTACTTACATACTTTAAAAAATATATTAAGAAAGCTACTCTATTAAGGCTCTGTTCCGAAACTGATGTCTGATGTGATAGCTGTCAATCCATTGACATCCATTAATCAGACGGTGCCATATTTGTGTACTCTTTTAGTTCGCGAGGCGTCATCTACTTCTAAATACAATATCATTACAGCTGAGACCCACAATTAGGTATTTAAAAGGAATGACAGTTACTGACGGGCTACTCAAGGCCTACCCAAGGCTAAGGTTCTTAAATAAACATCCCATTGATTTATTGACACTTAAGTGAGGATTTCCGCCCATTTTAGGGAAGTGACCTTTCCCTAAAATAATAAAGAATAATTTTTACATCGACACTTTGTAAAGTTTTAATGACTATGCTCTGTCGTGAAAAGTTACTTTCTACGCTCACGGCATTTTCTAAGCGTAGCAGTTTGCTCTTTTGGCAGCAACTTAGTTACGATATTAATTAAATGCATGTACCAACCTAGGGTACCTGCGTTACCTAGGGTGTCTTCAAAGAATATTTTGTACCTATATGCTTTGTTCGTCTATGTAATTTTGTATATAAATGTGCTGTACTAACGGTACCGCTGCATTTTACACCATTTGTGATTGTTGCTGACGTCTTTTTATCAAAACTGAAATATTAAGTAGATACATACCAGCATCTACATACACAACAAAGCTAGAATGAAAAAAAAAATCGTCTCCTAAAATAAAACGAATGTGTCGGATAAGATAACATTATAACAGTTTGCTGCATTTTTAATTTATATTAACAAAATTCTCCTGCATCAATCACAATCTTTCTGCATGACTTGACCTTGAAGGTATTACTAAGAGAGAATGTTTTTGGCATCAAATCCACGTTTTGTACACAGATTTTTAGAGCAATATCGTTTTTGAATAAATAAATAAATAAATAACTTTTCAATGCACACGTTCGTTACAAATTCTATTAAAGGAAATGTATCAATATAATTTTTTATTACTAGAATGTAATATAAGCGTTAACAACGAGCCAAAAGTGGTTACAGAACTTCTGAAATCGAACCGAACCATTAACTAGGTAGCACACAAAATAAGCACTCTATAAGGCGAGTATAATAAGCTAGACGGTATGGCTCACAAATTCAGACATCTTGATAAAGAGTACAGCCTCAGGTGTTAACGGATAAGAAAGTAATCTTTGATCCGAAGGTTCAGCTTCGCAAATTGACTTTGCTCAAACAACACCGCAGATTGCTAACGAGAAAACTTCTATTCTACTAAGGCTCTATTGTTCTCGTTTTATGGTTATTATGGAAATTGGGCCGATTTAAACATTGAGGATTTGCGTATCTATCACAAATATGAAATCCGATTACAAATCTACGTTGAAATACTTAGTGTAAACCCCGTAATTAGACGATTGCTTCGAACGTAAAATACTAAGCTTGGAACATAGGAGTAAAGTAGTTTGCCTTTCAATCTTCTACAAGGAAACCTGTAAATTCGGGGAGTGTGCAAAATAATTGTACGATTTAATCCCAACAGCCCTATTCCACCTTCGGAACACAAGACGCGGTGCCGTCGCCATCCCTATGTCGTTGACATACGAGTACAGTGAATGCGCACTAAACGGTTCCGATTAACCTTTGTGATGCGTCATCATCATCATTATCAGCCACACGTCCACTACTGGACATAGGCCTCCCCCACGGCTTTCCACAGCGACCGATCACTAGCATTCTGCATCCAGTTTGATCCTGCGATCTTTATAAGGTCGTCTGTCCATCTTGTTGGTGGACGTCCCACGCAGCGTCTCTGGTCGAAGGGTCTCCAATTTAGAACTTTCCTGCCCCAACGGCCATCAGTTCTTCGCGCTATGTGCCCTCCCTATTACCACTTGAGCTTACTGATTCTCAAGGCTATGTCCGTTACCTTAGTTCTTCTACGTATTTCTGATTCGATCCCGTAGAGAAACACCCAGCATAGCCTTTTCCATCGCTCGTTGTGTGATTTTGAGCTTCATTATAAGGCCTATAGTAAAATAAGTTGTGAACTTGTAAGTCCATAAGTTGTGATGCGTACGACTAAGAAATGGATTGCGCTACCGGCTGAGGTGTTCCCTAAACACTTTGATTTGGGCATTTACAAAAAAAAGAGTGAATAAGCGGCAAGTGGACAGACATGATTAGTGATCGAATCAGATACAGAACAATAAATAATAACCTGAAGTTGAGCTATTGGCTATTATGAAAAGCACTTTGAATCAAAAAAATCCCGGATTGAATCAAAAAATTGACAAATTTGACCGCGTGTGGGGTGCTTGAATAATAAACACATAGTATAAATCTTCAGGGTCTTCTTCAATATCTTTATTCCAACAAAATAGCACATAGGTAAGACACAAAGTCAGAGAAAGTACAAAGAGAGCGCCTGTTCTGGGCATGCAGCTCGCTTTTATACAAATCAAAAACCCTGAACAACTGTAGAAAACAGTGGGGACGACATCCGTTTCCATATATAAACATTTACTATAATATTTATTTGTAGAGCTAAACAATCTGCTAATTGAATATATAAATTCATTAATTATTTAGTTATTCATCGTAATGAATTTAGTAAGCCTTTTAGATTATTATTTTAATAGTTACAATATTTGAACCTTCTAACCTCACCAACCAATCAGAGTGAACTTCCTTTTGGCGGCAAAATGAACATTTGTTATACGGCAAACGTAAAAATCTAATAAATGTCCCAATAATATTTAAATAATCAATTTACAATTAATAAAATATTATTATAATAATAAGATAATCTAAAGATTAATCCAAAATATTCTTATATCATAGCCGAGTTACATTCAACATGGTGGACACTTCCGGCATTTCCATAACAAACATCAAATAGGTTTGACACCTAGATATGTGTATAAATTATGATGTATTGAACATACAATGATATTGTATTTAGAAGAAGATGACGCGTCGCGAACTAAAAGAGTACACAAATATGGCACCGTCTGATTAATGGATGTCAATGCATTGACAGCTATCACATCAGACATCAGTTTCGGAACAGAGCCTTAATAGAGTAGCTTTCTTAATATAGTTATTAAAGTATGTAGGTACATTACAATAGACTCGTTGGCCTAAATTTAAAATTGAGTTCATACTTTAGCTCGGTAGTATATTAATCAACAAAACCATTTTACCTTCAAACTATTTAAAAATTAAAATATTGAATAATTATCTAATAAATGCAATTTAAATGTATCACGTGAATGCTTGAAACGCCATGATGGCACCAATATCCGTCACGTTCACTGCTAGGCATTCACAATAACGTGACCACATGTATATTTTTAACAAATTAAATATATTAAAATATTTACAGTCCTTTATAAATAAATAAATATTTATTAATACACCATAGTCATCTGGCATCATGTAAACGGGATATTTCCTCCAAGTAACAAGCTAATAGTGAGCGTACATATTTTTTTCTACAATCGTGAGGATCATCCCTCACAGATGTGTTTATCAACAGTCTTTTGTTATACTTTGTTAACGCGAGTGCCAGTGACCTTTTGATCCCCGAGCGTCTACGCTGTTACTTAAAAAAAATCGAAGGTGTAATTTATAGTTATATAACAGACATATTAACATACATTTCCATAGACATATTTGTTAGGGTCGTGCGGGCGGGATTCGAACCCGGGACTGCTTATCTTTGTAGTCCGGAACATAAAATCCCACACTATGACGGTCGTTTAATTATTATTAAAAAATATAGTACCAAACTACTCCATGTATGGCACTGTCTTAGAATATCGAGCATGTTAGTCCGTGGGTTGGCTAAGAAACAAAACTCACTAATTTTATTGAAAATACTTCAATCATGCATGATAGGCATCATTAAATACAATTTACTTAACGAAAATATGATATTCGGACTGTTTTTTTTTTTTACTTAGGTGTTTCTGCAGTTTTAAAGGCGCACTGAGGCATTGAGACACTGACGCAATCAAAAACAAACTAAGTCAAAATTATGACCCCAATTTGAAGTGAGGTGTTGTTTAGATGAGCCATCTTTTACCCTCTCACCGGTGATCTAGTTCTTGATACAATATCATTGTGAACATAATATGACGAAGAGAATGCGTAATTTAGAGAATACAGTGGGGTTACATAAGTCACACACAGTGAATATGTGGTTTAGTGCATAAGTCTACTATTACAGAACTAAGTAAATATGTGGGGCAAACTAGGATCGGGAATCATCGTGTAACACAAATTTAGTGTTTTGTACTAAAAAATAAAATCGTTAATAAGTACTTATATTTACTTATTTTAAGTTGTTGGATAATATGGAATGCACTTTTATATCGCAAAATTCCCGGGTTTTCTTAATGGACAAATCTATTGTTTTTATTATCGAACCAAATAGGTTTGTACTACTGATTGTGTATGTACTGTCTACTGCTTTTCTTACACTCAACACACTCAATTATTAATAGGGAAATTAAAATAAATTTTAAAAGCATACACATTAATAATATCCAATTCGAAAGGTTTTTCCAAAAATAATTACCACATGCTAAAGACTTCGTTTCCACACCATGTCACAAACTTTTTGCACATTTCTTATATTTTTGGAATCCCAGGATATATTATCAGGATATTTTTTAAGAAGCCGCCTCCATACTATCATAGCCAAAAATGAACTTTAGGTACCTTAATATGCATCCGATCACTGCACATGATCTATCTTCGACCACATCATCAATTACCACCAGGTGTGATCGTAGTCAAATTCCGGATCATAAATTAAAAAACAAACTGTCGTAACCGAATTGTACTTATTTATAGTATCTTATATATTATGTATAGATGTACATGCTAAAGGACTTTTCTAACCTTTGAACACAACCGCTTAGTCGACTTTGACATCTCCTACGAAAAATGCAATAAGATCCAATATACAAAGCACGATTCCTTGTACAATAGACGCGTACACATGACGTTATGACTTTCATGAATTATGCAAACGGGTGGTCGCCATTCAGCGCGATATTCGAATTTTTTGCATTCATTTTTGTTCTACAACGTATTGCCGGTGACCTATTCTTTTGTGCGGAAGACAGGCATATTGACAGGAACAATTCTTATAAGTAAAATGTTACTCACAACTATCTTTCTGCATCTGATATTTTTATTGGTCTGAAATAAACGATTTATTATTATTATTTAATCGAACTACCTTCTATAAATTCTAGTAAAAGTAATAAAATTACAATAATAGGAGAAATAAATTCATTTGAAGTCTGACCTTGACCTGACATTTTTGAACACCTAAACATCATTAATACAACAACATCATCAAGACTAATTAAATTGGTCACAATATTCTGTATTTCTATTTGTAGGACGTTTTCGTCGGTGTAACGGGGTCTACCTTGTTCCGCAGAATTTTTATTGTCATAATTACATGTGGCATACCATCAAATAGCATAAACTTCCTTTCGCAGAACATCAATTAGCATTCACTCATTTATCAGACGTTCAAAACGCATAATCGTGTAAGCTAGAATCATCTTTAGGCAGAAATTTAATATCCATAAAAGTCTTAAAGCAGAATCATCCTAACGCAGAAAGTTCACAGACAGAATCGTCTTGTGGCATACAATTCGTATATATAGTCATTAATAGGCAGAATCATCCTATCGCAGAAAGTTCACAGTCCGAACCGTCTTTTGGCATATTTTTCATATTTAATATTCTCCTTTAAACCTTGATTTCTCTGTGTATCCCAAGTAGTTCTATCTCAGCAATACTAACACACAACATGCATGGCAAATCGAACATGCAGTATGCAAGCAAGCATTCAGCATGCAAGCAAGCAAGCAAAGCATGCAGCAAGCAAGCAAGCAAAGCATGCAGCAAGCAAGCAAGCAAAGCATGCAGCAAGCAAGCAAGCATGCAGCAATCAAGCTAGCAAGCATGCACCATGCAGCATGCATGCAAGCTGTTGCTTGCTTGCATGCTGCATGGCATGCATGGTTTCTGTCACAGCTCCGGCGCTGTGGAGCTCCGGCAGTCCCACGCGAGCTTATCGTCGCAGATGGTTTTCGCTCACCACCGCAGCTTTCAAACCACCTGCTCCTCAGCTCGCGGGCTGCCTTGCCCCTCAGCGCCTACGCGATTTTGAATTACACTCTAGGGGTGGGGCAAACAAGACTGCGTGGAGTCGGTTTTGCACCGATTCGTTTCTGTCACTAACTTTTGTACCACAACTTAATGACTTTTTAATTCAATTTTAGGGTAAAAAATTATTTAAAAGGAATAGCAATATGCGTAGTGAAATTATTCTAAACGAAATTCTGCTTTCTTCATAGTATGCCTAGTCAAATTATGCCAAATAGACATCGTACTTAATAAACATTATGCTTACCGAAAGTATGCAAAGTAAAATTTTGCCAAAGGTAATTATGCCTTATAAATTTCTGCTATCTTAAAAGTATGCCATCGATAATTCGGGCATATAAATATTCGACCAAACAATAATTATGCTAACAGAAAATTCTGCCTGAATAATATTCGACTAAAGAAAATTCTGCCAAGTGTGTTATGCCAAGTGACTTTCGGAGCAAAAAGATTCTGCCAGATAGAGGGAACCCGGTGTAACGCGAGACAGCCGCCCTTCGTAGCAAAGTACTTAGTTCGTAGTAATTGTATAGTACCGAAAACGTAGCACGTAGCTCGTAGCCTAAGTATTAACAATGATTGTAATATTAAAGTTCAGTTGATTATAGAGGCTCGCTCTGTAGATATATCTTTAATTTATCCCACTGACACGCGTGTAACACGTGTCTAGTGACTAGACTTACACACTGCGACTTTTAGCATTGATGCAGGCGCGCGTTTTGAAAACGCGCTTCTGCATCGCGGCTTAGGCAATGAACGGCTTCAATAAAGCATCAATTCATCCGCGCGTTAGCATCGATGCAGGAGCGCGACTGCATCGATGCTAACGCGCCTTAGTATCGATGCAGTCGCCAAAATTCAGAACTTTGTTTTTCAGAATTCGAAAATTTGTCATTTTCAAGCTTCTGCATCGCGACTGCATCGCTGCCATAAGTGTCTAGAGGTTCAAAGAGCTAACAAAACATTGACATGACGTCACATGCAATTGCAATGCGATAACTATCATGACACGTTATAGCGCTACCGTCCCTGATCCCACTATAACCGACCCTTATGGGCTAAATTTTCGCCATATTCCAAGATTGGGATATAAAAAGAAATGTTTAGTCGAATAACGTCAGTATGATAACAACACGTTTTTTATGTCTCAGTTCTGAATTTCCAAAGATACTTATATATACATTTTAGGGGATGTCTCTTTAGAAAAACGATTTGAATAGAAGATTACGCCCGCAAAATTGGATGTTGTTTGAGAACGTGGTTGTACCTACGAGTATTTGCGTAAAACTTCCTTAGATGAAATTTGAAAAAAAAAATGTTGTAATGATATACCGATTATGTTGCGACATAGACAGAAAGTAATTCTGTTATGATTATCATCCACGCACGTATCTTATTTAGTATTAATGTAAAAACAAGCTTTTCTGCTACCCATATTCCATTTCAGTATAATCTGAGTAATGGAAGAAAACATGGAGGACTTTATATTATTTATTCAGTTTTATGTGGGATGGGATAATCGCTAAAAGTCTTTCAAAGGGGACGAAAAAAGTTAATTTCGTAATAGAGATACAAAAGATTTTGATCTTTATTGTAAATAATTTCTTAGCTACCTTGTTTTTAAAACGGGAATATTTTCTTAAGTGGAAATTAACCCACGTCTCTCAATTGAACAGACTCACTCATTCCATTCACCTCTGATATGCTGTGCTGGCTGATTGTGTATTTTGTGAGTGTTGGTTCCTTTTACATACAGTTTTTGACAGAGTAAATAGCACAAGAAATTGATAGTTTTGAATGGAATGTTTTCTGAGAGTTTTAGGAATGAGCTATCTTATAGATTTTGATCTGCTCTTTTCGGATTTCAACTTTACCACCTCGTATCTCAGCCGCTCACGCTACCATCTTGAAAAAGCTGCGTCAAATACTACTTTTCAGATGATACCTTCTTTTCGTTTCATTGAACGATAAAAATATTTGCCTCAAAATTAAATTAAAATTTATTTACCATCAATTGTAAGAAATTAATTTCAATTGAATCTGGTCATGGATATTTTTATCGTAAAATGAGCCGAAAAGAAGGTATAGTCTGAAAAGTACCAATGGACGCCGTTTTTTCAACATAGTGGCACGAGCGGCTGTGATATGAGGAGGCAAAGTAATTTTCGTTTTTTGACAGAAACTCATTATTGTTTCAACAAAAGATCTTAGAGAAATTTACTTTTTTACTAATGCGGTCTTGCTCTCCTGCTTCTATCAACTAGTTCAAGAAAATATAACCAAAACAACTATCTTTTGTTTCAGTAAGCAGCCATGATCGACCCCAGCTCTTCCGAAGACGACAGTGATGATGAACACAAGAAACAGCCCAGTAAATTGCCAGGTAACATAGTTTATAATTTCTTTATCATTTTCTTAATTTCCCTTGAGAAAATTCAAGGGAACGAAAATCATTGTCGCGGACAAAGTCTTGAGTTCGTCTTTATCCAATATAAAAAATATATTTTTCGCACTAATTCCTTAACTTTTCACTCTGTAAGAACAATCGGCATCGTTCTTATCTTAGATGTTTTTTTCGTAGCAAGATGGAAAAGTTGTTTTGTTAAATAAAGTAGTACCCCAGTTCTTTTAAAAACAAGTAGAATTGTGACACTGGCTTTTGTACTTTGTACAATTATATATATAAAGTGAACTGCCTCGGGGACACAGCGGTTGGGGGATCACACTTTAAAGCGACGGTTGCGCTAGAGGTCCCGGGTTCGATCGCCGGGTCGGGCCAAAAAAACATACCTGGGGTTTTCTGTTCAGAAATTCTCAGGGTAGCCCGGAGTTTGGAAGTTGGCAGTTTTTCCCCCCTGTGCCTCGGAAAGCACATGCTGGTCCTGCGCCTGATCTCTCTCCAGTCGTGTCTGATTGCCGTCTCATCGGGCTATGACAGTGAGAGGAATAGAGAGTGCACCTGTGTTTGCGCACGCATTTGTGCGCTATAATATGCCCCGCGCAGTCGGTAAGTCGTTGTCACTGGCCACCGTAGTTGAAATCGGCTAGGGGGACTGCTATATAATAAAGTAACCTGGCATGAATGTTATTATTCTTTGTGTTTCACAAAGAAAGAAAAAACGGAAACGTTCATCATCCTAGAGTTTTCACTCTAATGAACCAACTTGTTTAAAGCTTACGCGGTTAAGGTCGCCATATTTTTCCATTTTCTCCACGTTCATTTTCATAATGATACCACATATTGTATACCTTCTTTGAATCTCAGGGTTTTCCGTTTGGGGATAAAATATAGGGTAAAAGCATATATCATTTATGGAATCGGGCGTTAATTTGCGGAATATTTTTAAATTATTTTATATATGCTTTAAACTTCCGCTAAGCGACACCTTCGCAGGCACCCATCCACATGAACTGTAACCGCTTTGAGTATTAGATTAGCTTTTGCCACTGACCTCTTTAATACTTAAGTTAAAAAAAAAACATTGAAGTCAGTGGCTTTGCCCACTTAGGAGTGTCGCAATAGTACAAAAGTTTGATTGACCACCTTATCCAAAGTGTTTTGATTCAGGTTATGTAGGATAATCACTGTCACTGCAATCTCGTTTCCCCATTTAATGGTTCCGTATCCGAAATGCAAAATCGGAACCTTTATGTTTTAACCCTTACGTTTCGTCAAGTCTGTCTGTCGTCTGGATTCCGCAACCGTTCGCCAACGGCCGTTTCTCAGATGGACTGTTCGCCGACAAGACTTTTCGCTATGGGACGTTTCGCCGACAGAACCTTTCATCTTTGGATCATTCGCCGACAGAACTTTTCGTCTATGAACGTTTCATCGACAGCCCCTTTCACCTACGGAACTTCTTTTGCCGCCAGAACGATTCTTCTATGAGTGTGTTTAGGGGAGGATTTTTGAAACATACCTGCCCTTTTATAATACGCACAAAAATTATAATAACAAAATTACTTATTTTTGTTTTGTTTACAAATCAAAAGTGTTGCCATCCTTGTCTTGCGGCGCGCGCTCCTACACACATCATTTTGAATACTGACCTATTTTTGCTTGTTTGAGAATCCCGTAATGTAGTCGCCCGCGAGACGTTGTTCCCTTGACACTAAGTGACCTACCAGGATGCAATTTCACGTGTGTTTTCCCCTAAAACTTACCTGAAGACCCTTGTGACTGTGCCTGTGTCCTCGGTGATCACCTGCAACTCTTAAGACCAGCTATTGGCGAATAATAGGCGAGTGATGAAAATTCCATTATGTTTTTGCCCCACCACGTCGAATCCACTGCCGATCTCGAACATCCTTTTTGGCAGCAGAGCGTAGTTTATTTTGGACCTTTGAATAACTATTAATTTTAAAATAAGGTAATTATTAGCTTCCACCCTTTTACATACAACGTCTCATTTTTTCATGTAGTTATTATGAGATTTGACAAGGATGGCAATACATTTGATTTGTAAACAAAACAAAAATAAGTAATTTTGTTATTATAATTTTTTGCGTAGTATAAAAGGGCAGGTATGTTTTAAAAATCCTCCCCTAAACACACTCATAGAAGAATCGTTCTGTCGGCAAAAGGTTCGTAGGCGAAGGGGGCTGTCGGTGAAAACTTCATAGATGATAAGTTCTGTCGGCGAATGATCCAAAGATGAAAGGTTCTGTCGGCGAAACGTCCCATAGCGAAAAGTCTTGTCGGCGAACAGTCCATCGCAGAAACGACCGTTGGCAAACGGTTGCGGAATCGAAAACATCTGGGCTTAATTAGTTTAGTAGGTTCACTTGTGTTATTGGAGTACAGATGTTGTTATTTTGTCCAAACTCGAACTGGCAAAATATTCGTTTAGAATATTTTAACACTCACAGTGTCATATTTTATATTCATAAAGATAAGGCCAAACGCTGTACCAATTGCACTACCGTGCTGTCTGTCCGACCTTGCGAAATTTGTGGTCTTTTAGGGATACCTCATTACGCGTGACGTTAAGCGCCATCTACCCGTCTGTTTACAGAATAATTCGCAAGGTCGGACAGACAGCACGGTAGCTCAATTGGTAGAGCGTTTGGCCCGGTTAGCCAAGAAGTTGCTGGTTCAAGTCCCGCCCGTGCGCAAATTTTTGGTTTCTTATTTCATCTTTATGGCAAAATATTACTATATTGTACGTTCTTCGCGTTTTATGTCATTTAATCACTCCTCACAGTCATAACCTAATAGCTCTTATTAATTACCCAACCCATAAAAAACTTCAAAGGCATACACGTCAAGAAACCCAAGGTTAAATTTCCCTCGCGTGCTGTTAGTGTTTTGACCCTCGATGTGTAAACAAAAGTGCGCACTTCGCAATTAAAATATAGGACGACTCGTAAACCTAGAACGAGGGTAGAACATTAAAATATAATTAGCTTTAACGGGCTAAGGGTCGGCTTTTATTATTTAAAGAACATTGCCGGCTATTTCTCATTAGTGTTGAGTTCGTGAAAATGTTTAGGTATTTGTGCTATTGAGGTTTTTGGCGGTATAAAATATTGTTTTTTTTTTTAATATTGTAAGTTCGAAATATGAACCGAAATAGCCTCTTCAAAACCCGAACCCCTGATGGTCTTCAGACTGGTAAAGTCGATGGTGCACTTAGCCCGTGCTGATTAATTTTGAAATCGTATTAAAATCAGACCCCTTTATTCCAAAACGTATCTACCTAGACATAGCACGGTACAGAAGTAATAACCGACCAGATAGAATATAAAGTCACAATGACGGCACTCATTAATGGATGTATTACTTTTTAATTGATTGGGTAATTTGAGTGTTGACTTAGACCTGAACCTTTACTATTTTAGTTCCCATTTTGTGAAGCTATATTCGGTCTCATCGGCTTAAGACGCCAGTGTCTTCGAACGATCGTCAGAGTACTACATCTTGTCATACCTAATAATGTGAATGGATAATATAAAGTTTGTTAACCGCTCAACTACAACTACAATTTTTATTTTGGGTACTACTAGTACCCATGGCCGTTCAAGCGGTTAACTGGAGGCCTGTAAATAATAAAATATGCGCCAGACAACATACCAATTGTCATGGTTTCGAAGTAAGGAATTATCTTCCTTACTTTGAAAACGGTTACGAATACCAGACCACGATTATGACGGGGGCGTCTCCCATAAATACTTAAATACATATTACACAACCATGACTCAGGTACAAATATTCGTGCTTATTTCATCATCATTAGCCCCTTGCGGGATTCGAACCCGCGACGGCCGGCGTAATAGTTACGAGCTCTAACCAATACACCAAACGCGTCGTCTATGTATTCACATAGACACTTATATCACTTATATACCCCTGATAAGTCTGATATATGTGGTACCACCGTTGTGTCTGATTTCCATAACAAGTGCATTAGCTACTTACTTTGGGAACAGAGCAATGTATGTGATTGGTGTCCAATATTTATTTATTTATAATATTTATAGCCTTTTCCCATTTTTTTTATATATTCTGCGATGCCCTTAACGAAGTTTCCTGTGTTTGACATATGCAATTGTATGTATTTCTTTTGCTGCGCATTGATTGTGTATCTACTCCACATTAAAATTCGTGTAATATTTCTGTTTCTGTTTACATTTCCTGACAAATGTCCTTTGTCTGCAGTGGTGCCTCCTGGAAGCCTGGCGGGAGGCAGGCCATCAGTCAGAGGCAAACCTGAACTACCACGTGGGTCCACTGTTGGTCTTCCATGTAACGTATCTACTTTATATATATAGTCAGCGCGTTCCACCTGCGCAACAGAGAAGCGAGACGCGAACTCAGAATTGTGTGGCAAGGGGTACCAATCTCGCACAACAACCACCCGAGATATCTTGGCGTTTCGCTAGACAGATCTCTTACTTATAAGAAGACCTGCGATAACGCCAAGAAGAAAGTGCACTCGCGGAACAACTTATTGCGTCGCCTAATTACGACCAAATGGGGAGCTACGCCGCACGTGCTGCGGACAACAGGGCTAGCGCTCGCCTTCTCAGCTGGCGAGTACGCATCCCCTGTTTGGAGCCGCTCCGCTCATGCCAAGTCAGTGGATGTAGCCCTGAATGACACCTGCCGGGTCATCACTGGCTGTCTAAAACCTACCCCAGTGTCAATGCTATATCCACTGGCTGGTATAGCACCTCCGGAAGTCCGCAGGGCTGTAATGAGCTCTTCTGAAAGGGCAAACGCAGATCGCGACTCACGGCACCCTATGCACGGCTACGTCTCAGTGCCGCAAAGGCTAAAAAGTCGTCGCAGTTTTATTAAGTGTGTCGCCCCACTTTCTACCGAACCCGCACAGGCCAGACGTGATCTTTGGCGCGTAAAAGCTTCTCTGCCTACTCCCTTTGTCCCACTTGCCGAGAATCTCCCTCCTGGACATGATCTACCGTGGCCGATCTGGAAGTCCTTAAACAGGCTTCGGACTCAGGTTGGCCGAAGTAAGGAGAACATGGCCAGGTGGGGATTTTCGGCAAGATCCGATGTGGACTGTGTTTGCGGTGCAGTGCAAACTATGGCACACTTAACATCGTGCCCGGCGTGCCCCAACACCTGCACGCCAGCGGATTTAATGAACTGCAGTCGATCCGCAATACAAGTGGCTGAATTCTGGGCTGTAACGATTTAATCCCTCGGGTTCCATCGACACGCTAAGAAGAAGAAGCGCGTTAACAACGAAGTCGTAAGGCCATAATGTCAATAGAGATATAAATATGCAGCTCGCGAGAATTACCTATATGGGTATAGGTTATACTCGCGAGCGAGAGCAATAAATGAATTGATTGATTGAGCTACCCATGATAGTGACACGACTCAGTTGTTGATTTTATTTTATCAATCATAGTACACAAAACAGTTAACAATCACACTAGCAAGTTAATAAATTCCTTTTAAGTAGTCAGTAATCAATTCTAGATGGTTTTAATTAATCATGTCTAAAAATAAATGTATTGTTTTTCATTTAACAAAATAAATCAAACCATTAATGTTTTGTAAGCAAATGAGTCCGGTCATATAACTCGACATTGTCATTAATTAGGGAAACTTGAACTTTGAAGTTGGATCAATATCACTGAGATAAAGCTTTTTTGAGCACTGTGACCAAGTCAACAATCAAATAGTTTCCCCTAAACTATTTGCTATACTATATCCGATATTGGTACAGAAGATTCATGTGAAAACAGCTTAGGTGGTCGTCTTAAGATGAGAGGTTTCGTCCCATAATACGCCGTCTGTAGTAACATCTAAGTTTGATAGATGTATGAAGCTAAATATAATACAGTATTCGGTTTTACTTTGAGTAGAAGACTGACATAAAAACATATTTGTGTAAGTAAACTAAGTAAGAACATAGTCGATGTTAAGCGATTCCTGATAAATGGACTGGTCCCAAGTTACAGAAAGCTTTAGCAATCAAAGACTTAATGAGACATCAAAACAAATTGTTTTAAAGGAACATTAAAACTCAAATGTGTTAATGGTTCATTGGTGTTTAAGCTCGCCATTAAAAAGCCACCTGTTATTGGGTGTAATTCGTTAAAACTTTAACAGAAAAATACGCTGCAGCAATTCTATTCAAGTGAAGTGCAATAATTTTATAAAGTGAGACAAGAGAAGACAGGAAACTTTCCGTCTTTATAATTAATAACGATCCAAGGATTTTTAAAAGTGTCTGGCTGGGATCCAATTTATCCTATGTTTTGGCACTTAATTAAAAGTTTAAGTGACTACAAAATCTAAAATAGGTTTGGAGAGGGTTGATGTAATAATACTATTAGTAACCAACATACTTTCTTTTTTATTTGATGGCAAACAAAGAGCTTAAATTTGTCTCTTTCAATTTTCACTTTTAAAAAACTTAGTCTATAATGATTATTTACTATGATTTTCAGACATTAAAACACTATAGTCATGCAAGTTCATTAGTTTTTCATTGATTCGAAAGTAATTATACGTTTTTAACACGAATTGAACTTTAGTATCTGTAGTTGTTTCGATTTTCATCTAATTGCTAGCTACGAGTATGCGAGTCAAATATTTAAAATGCTAGAGACACGAAACACTGGTAATTGGATAGACGAAACTTTTTAGCTAATAAATAACCTGTTGGGTCGCGTGTCACCTGCGCTATTTCGTAATTTAATACTCTGGTTAGTTAAATAGCGTACCCTACAACGTAGTAACAACCTGACGCTATTGACTTTCCCTTTAAACTTTATTCATCAGTGACCATTACCAAACCACAAACGGCCATGACTTACACAAACATGATTTGTTTTTTACTAGGTCCAAGTCCCCTTACAACTGCACCCCTCGCAGCCCCCCTCCACCCTGCAACTAGGCAGAGAGAAGCTGCAGCCTTAGCCCCACCACCTCATGCGTAAGTATCCTCAAATTTCTTCTCGCAGACAGATATTTACTACAATATTAATATTCCAAGGTATAACACATCAATTTTAAATTCTATGCTCATGACCATTCCGTCTCATAAAACATTCATGAGTGCTTCGCCAGTAGGTCTATTATAGGTTATTTTAGTATTTTAAAAAGTTGAAAACAAAATAGGAATGAAATAAAAACTAGTTTGTTGGTAGAGCTTAAGGCAATTAGTAGATAACGCTTGTGGATCCTATCGTATCCTGATCAACGCTAGATTGTAGAACCACACATTGACCATTCGTCTGCTCACACCGAAATCTATTTCATTAAGCGCCAAGTGCATAAACGTAAAGTCTACAGAAAAAATATGAAAATCAAAGAAATCAAAAGGGTTTCGGTATGTGTGGACCTATTCGACTACATTGACGACTTAATAACTATAGATCGTGTAGATCCTTCTTGCGCAGGACCTCAACGGGCAGTGCCAGCTCTGGTGAAGCCCCGGCTCCGTCCCCCAGCCCTTCTGGTGCTAGCCATTCGGATAAGGATCAAGACCCTCAGGTAATAATTGTAAATAATTTATAATTTTCTAATTGCAAGACTAAAGAAATAAAAATGATTATTTAGTATTCTATCAAATTCTATACGACATCTACCTTCAGGTGACACATTTTATTTATATTCAAATACAACACATTAGAACTGATAGAACTGTGATAATATTGCGTTATGTTTATTTCATAACATTGAGTGTGTCCAAAATCTACTTGAAAGAACATTTGGCATCGATAATAGTTCAAAGCCATTAAACGCGTTTTGCCCTTTCTAGGAGAAGATTGAAAAGCTAGAAGAGGACAAAAAGCGTAGATTACAGCTGTACGTTTTCGTGTCGAGATGTGTGGCCCATCCGTTCAACGCGAAGCAACCTACGGACATGACGAGAAGGCACACCAAACTAACGCCTCATCAGCTCGAGACCATTCAAGCGAGGTTCCAGGTATGAGAACTTTCTTTTATGGCTGTTAATAAACTGTAAGTGACGCTCAATACCTTATGCAAAAAGAAATATTTTGTTATTTAGAAATTAGAAAGTTAATAATATGCCAGTATACTTAAATAGATGAAGGTCTTCAAGTAAACAAAGAATAATGCATTAAGCCTGCATTCAAACATTAACATTTTAACAGATAGTAGGTTCGGTAAGCTTTCGTTTTAACGCCAGATTCTCTTACCTCTATACAGACAGGTAAGAGCAAATATTGAAATGAACATGTTAAGTTCTAGCATAGATACTGCTGTACTGTAACTTTCTTAAGCCTTGAATGTGATATAACTTCGTTTTTTCTTTTTATTTGGACTGCGCAAGTGAGGCTGCTAATGATTTATTTTATTCTCTCTAGTATGCTTAAGGCTTCGGTACATAGAAAATTGTGCGTCTACTGTAATCCTATCTAATAACTCATATACCTTTTCCAATGATTAAGGCTCTCGTCCATGTCGAGACGTTAGAATCGAATAATAAAACCCTCTTCTTATGTGAGTTTAAGCGAAGCACAATCTTCAGTAACGGGTCAATCTAAAAATATACATAATCAATATCGTACTATACTAGCGACCCATCACGGAATCGCACGAGTGCAATGTTTGATCTAAATCGTAGGGCTCAGCAAGCGTTTGCAATATAAGCGCAAAAAATAAGTATATTATGACTTCAGTTAGAATACCTACGAGTATAAGTACATTTCCTCTTGAATCATTCCATTTATTGAAAAAATCAAGATCGTAGTTTCAAAGATTTAAGCATACATACATACAGACAGCGGGAAGCGACCTTATTTTATACTGTGTAGTAAAACCAGAAACCATATAAGGCAATCTGAAAATAGCTTGCGTGCTGGCGTCAAACTTAATAATAATTATAATCTTGGATGAGACATGGTTTATTTCGGTCAAGGTTTTCTTTTGATATTGATTCTTGAAATCGACTTAAAAATAATAGTAAATTACGAGTATGTTTATTTTGATTATTTGATTATGTGTAAAAAATTAAAAGGGTAAGGGTAGGGTAGGGTCTGAACTAGACGATAACCTAAAAGATAAGTGTAATGTATGAACTTGCTTTGATCAACACTTACATTGTAAGCCTTTGGAAAAGAAGCATTGACAATTGTGAATTCTTTTGTAGTTCTACATCTTCTTATTACTAGCACACAGTTGTCCCGAAGGGTAGGGTCCATATTGGGACGTGTATATTTGCCCCCAAAACCCAGTAGAATAAAAAATACTATTATAACTTTTACACGTAAGAAGAAGAAGTCAACAATGTTTTTCCATCACAGGCCTTCCTCAAAGGCGAGACCCAGATTTTAGCAGACGAGGCGTTCCAGAACGCAGTCCAGTCATATCACGATGTGTTTCTAAAGTCGGAGAGGGTAGAACAGATGGTCAAGTCCGGAGCCTGTTCGCACCATGACTTCCGTGAGGTCTTCAGAAACAACATCGAGAAGAGAGTCAGGTTTGGGAATGATTTTGTTTCACTGGTATATGACGCCTGATTGATATCATGATGATACTGACTTACAAGAGTATTTAACGTCCTTGGTGGTGTAGTGTCCGGGTCCCGAGTTCGATTCCCGGTCGGGTCAATTTCGAATTTGTTATGTTCTATATTGACCAGATCCAGACGTCCGATTTCCAAAACGCAAGTGCATATAAATTTCTTACTTTGGAATCAGGGCAATGCTTGTGATTGGTGTTTAATATTTAAGTTTTTATATAATAGGATGTTAATAAAATAGCGCTCAGTTGATTCGAGTGCTCCTAAATAAGCGTCTATTATTAAAGCACCTTCCCTTCTTTAAATTGCAATGTTATTAGTATTTGGTAAAGCGTTACAATTTCATTATATATCACTTATTTGAATGGTGTTAATTGATGTTACGTCATCAACAACTAACTATATCACAATATCGTATCTGGTATAGTCTGGAGACTTATTCCGCGTCTTGTATAGTCTGGAGACAAAATAAACCCCATTTCATGTATATTTAAAAAAAGAGAATAACGAAGGTTAAGACTGTAACAAAAATAAATCTTTTGTTTCAGTTCAGTTCAGGTCATTCAGTTTCTTTTAGAAACTTTTAAATTTTTTACTGGGTTCAAATGACAGTTGAATACTTGACCTATATTTTCTTTCTGCTAATAAAAGTATGTTTCAGGTCTTTGCCAGAAATTGATGGATTAAGTAAAGAAACAGTTTTGACTTCCTGGCTCGCTAAGTTTGATTGTATTATGAAGGGGACAGGTGAGTTCTGGCATTTAATTAATTTTATACAAGACTGAAGCTAGACTTGGGTTGGGAAGCAAACAATGTGACTAAATTGTTTGTTTTAATTTAAATACATTGCCTCGCGACCCACAACAACACTGTTTTAAAATATAATTAGTTGACTAAAGTTAATGAGAGTAAACTGAAAATAATGATAAAGGCTCGGTAAAAGTTAAATACCTCTAATAAGCAAGCATCAATAAGCAACTAATGATGCTTGAAACTGAATACATTTGAAGAGAACTTATCTCGACGTCTTAGAATATAGACGAAAAAAATATCGATACGATATTTTCAGAAGCACTGGTTGCGATTCCAAAAAGTCTAGCTAACGTCATTACGAATGTTTTGACCAATGAAAAAGAAGCATGCCGCAATGTGTTGACGCATTAATCGCTTGTGTGTTGCGAGCCTTTGAATGTGTGTGACAAAAAAAATATGTGTGCTCAGTAGTGAATGTGAGATTTATACAATACATGGAACTCTACTCAAACAAAATACTCTGATGTACATATAAATGGTTATATAAGGACATAATACAATAAATACTTTTACAATGCTCATTTATTAAATCGGTTATGGAGTAGAACTGCCCATGATTAAGAATAAGTATAGAAATTACATTGTAACATCATAGTAAAAAGGATTATTTTAAAAACTGTTGCTGAATCCAGGGATTAAGTTCCATGAATTTGTTTGAGATTTAATGTTGCAATATCATACCTAAGTAAAGTTAGATGGTTATCAAAGGGATCGTCAAAACCTGATAGGTTCAATGAAGAATCACATGATGTTATAGATTATGTACTCAGTAATAATCATCAAACTTTAATCGATGGAGCTATCACAATCGTAGTAGAAAAATTTGAATCAGTAGCGATACATGTTGATGAACTCATTATTCAAAGCCAGACATTCTATCCAGGTCACACTGAATTCCAACCTAGTATATATCACAAATCCAGTTTACCCCAAAACCAGTGAGTTTGTATAGCATAGTACCTCTTCTGATTTGTTAAATGTTAATGAACTTATGTGTCGCCTGCATCTCTCTCACTGTCTGTGTTTCTTTCCCTTTCTCTCACGACATGTCTCTCTCACACATCCCTACAGGAATAACAGGTATCACTCGGGTCATGGTTTCCTTTTTCTTCATTTTGTACGCTTCTGTCATGTGCTCTTGCTTGGTTGGTGTTAGTTGCGATGCCTTCGTCTATTTGTCGATCTACTTCAGATAATCCCAAACATTGGATTTCTCAAGATCTTAAAAAATACGTTCCAATTTGTCAGCTGTTAAATTATTATTATTTTTGATTGGATGTATTTTATGTCATCTGCAACTTTTGTATTTTCAATAAATATTCACAGTTTTCAATGTTTGGCAATATCAACATTTTTTCATATCTTAACGTTTATCTCACTTTGTTTCAAGATAATTATTTTTTACATTTATTGTTGAATTATTAGATTATTTTTTTAATAAATTAATTCACAAGTGCTATATACAGTTTTAAAATTTCGAGTCCAACAAAAAGCTAAGCTCAAAAACGAATGACTTATGGAGTAAATTCTCAAGTCAAACCCAATGACTTCTGCCTTTTGATTATTACACACGCGTTACTACATTTAATTGTATTACAATTAATGTACGTTTTCTATGTTAACACACACACATCCTTTGATAAGTATCATCGATAATTATTTACATTTTATAATGTAATTTTATTCAATTTAGCTTTATGATTTGAAAAAGTGCTTTCGTTTTAATAATAATAAATGCTTCCATTGAAGCAGGTAAGTAATGGCTTAAGGCGAATATTGCAAGCATGTTTTTCTTGTATCTCGTATTGTAGCTAAATAACAACACTAACTCAAAATATGCGACAATCAAACAACGAGCATTATGTTTATTACTACTGTAAAACTAACTTTATCTTTATTTTTATACATATATCACCAACGCTATACTTTTACCAGATGATTTTCGAACACTTTTTTATTCTTTTATTTTGAAATACTGCATTTACAGATCATAACGATTGAAGCTGTCGCAATTAAAATAGTGATAACTCCAGAGCCAAGAAATCAGCGCATCCTAAAGTCGTTCTAATGTAGCCAAATCACGGCTTGTCAGTTTCAAAAATTAGACCATCATCGATATAACGAAATATACTTTTGACCATAGGCATCCCGGGTGATGACGAGTCAAAGAGGCCTTCACGAGCGCAACAGCAGAGCCTTAACGCTGAATGCATCCTCAGCAAGGAACAGCTCTACGACATGTTCCAACAAATACTTGGAGTGAAAAAGTTTGAACACCAGCTTTTGTTTAACGCACTTCTTGTGAGTTGACATACTTCTGTGGTTGTATAAATATGCGATTTGAAAAAATATTCATTGTATTGAAACTTTAATTCGACAGCTGGATTCAGCAGATGAGCAAGCAGCAGCCATAAGGAGAGAACTTGATGGAAGAATGCAAAAAGTCAACGAAATGGAAAAGGTAAGAAAATTCTTCCAAATATTATTTAGTAATACAAATTTATCATTTAACTTTTTCAATGCTATTATAATTCAGAATATAATATCTAAGGTACGTTTAAGCAGTGGTAGCGGAATGGAATGGAATGGATGTTATTGAAAAAAATATTTTATAGTATTAAGGAATTTATTGACTTTAAATTTTGTTATCCAATTAAAAACCTTAATGATGTGTACTTAATAATATTTAATAACATTTTTATTAACTTATTTTGACATCAAATTACTAAAAAAAATACAAGTTTCTTATTTTATTTTATAAGATGTGTATACACCTGAAAAGAAAAATCCAAGTGAAACTTAAAACTTTCAGATTTTAGTTTAAAGTTTTTTTGTTTTATAAATTATTTTAGTATACGAGTATATTGACCCAACTGTATTAAAACAATTTCTGTACTGAAAAAAAATGTGAAACATGTATTAGATGTAAGACCTGTGTATAACCTTGTTTCTATACGCAATAAATTTCATTTTATTTCTTACAAAATCTTTAATGAAGAAATAACTAATGTACACAATAAAATTGTTGACTTTCATGTGCAAGATATTAAAATCGATCAATTATATTTCTGCAGAACCGAAAACTGATGCCGAAATTTGTGCTGAAAGAAATGGAGTCGCTCTACATAGAAGAGTTGAAGTCATCAATCAACCTTCTGATGGCTAATTTGGAGTCACTTCCCGTGTCAAAGGGTGGTGCCGACTCCAAATACGGCCTCCACAAAATCAAGCGGTATAATCACAGGTCAGTTTCCTATATCTTGTCAAGAGAACTATAGTATATTTAATAACGAACTGATTATGTGGATATTTAAACAAGAAAAAGCTTCATGTGAAGTTGGAAATTAAAGAGAGATGAAATGCCAAAGATAGCAAATATTTTTCGGACTTTACAAGAGTCTGAAACATTTGTTGATTGCAATGTTTAAAAGTTTACTAAGCTTTAATGTATAAGTGCAAAAGCATGTGTGATTACATTATTGTGTACGTTCTGAATGTGTAGAGTTACAAACACACTCACGATGTGCTTGGTTTCGGATAATTTAATTTTGATGTTGTGTATAACATCATTATCATTGTTATTTGGTGTGTTCAATGTTAAAGCTGAGTAGATAGAACAGTGATGATTAATATTATAGCCTCTGTAAGTTTACATGAAATATCTGTTGTTTTACTAAACTGAATCATCTCTGCTCCGTCTGACTAAAGTCAATGTTAAGCATTTAGAAGGAAACAATTATTACTAAATCTAAATGCAGAAATAATAATAAACTTATGAATTGGATGATTATTGTTTCCTTCTATTAAATATGTGTGTCTAACTCAAATATTTATGTTCCAAATTCTTAAAGAAAACTCCAAAACTGTACTAAACCAGTATCATTGTCGAATTGTTTTGAGTAATCACTTGTCTGCAGTTCTACATGTACTTTCAATTCCCTCTCTTTCTCACTTAGACTATCGTGTTATTTCTGGACTGGATGTAGCGTCGATTTCCTAAATCAGTACCCAACGCATGTGAGAGTGACAACAACAAACATACTACCCACATTAGTATGTCGAAATCACACACTAGAAACAATAGACGTCCATCCAGTTCCACTACCATTTCACACTTGTTTATTTCTAACTTGGTTTTTTGCCCCTGGCACATAACTGGACTGAAGGAAGTACAAGTAATGAGTACAAAATTGATAATTGAGCACGTGTTTTGAGACTTGTGTAGAGGGACCCTACACCTGGCCTGAAAATACCTACTTTTGATCCTTAAGTTGTCATAGTTAGACCACACGTAGAACCTAGAAAAGTACCTAGCATAGCGCTCGATTATCCAACGTAGAAGAAATCAGTGGTCTAAATAATAACACTATTGACAACAGAGGATGTAAAGCTTCCACAACACAGCCTAAAGATTTTCATAAGCTTACTTTTGATACTGTAGATAAAGATTTTATAAAAATAGTACAAGCTAAAATACACTTGAGCAAGATAGCTTAGCTATAATAGACTTGAAATGTAGATTGAACGCGTATGTGATATTAAGACTACTAGAGTTTAAAATAACGTTTAATAACAAGCTTGAGAGTATCACTGCTTTCTCACTTATTCCTTTTCATTTCGTTTACTGTCTTTTATTTCGTACTCTTCCTATTGTTCTTTATTTTTAAAAGAAAAACATAGGCTCGACTAAGAATAATACGCTTTAAGCTTTAAGGAGGGCTTCGCTTTATAACCACTATTTAAGAACTACAGTAATATCACTCAAGTCAGTAAACAATATTTAATCAGCAGTTTACTGACTTTGCCATTCATCACCATTTTAATTACCACAGTAACTGACACTTTAGAGATTTGTCAAAATTCATCAGATTCTAAAAATACGTCCTACCGTCTGAAATTGTTATGTCTCAGTATCTCGTACCATCAATTACAGTGAATATCTGATGAATTTTGATCTGTAGAGTTAGACGTATTTAGCAGAAACTTTGTAATATTTCCCTTTTGTCATGCTTAATCATTCTTGGTATCGGTGATGGTTCAATATGTATGCCACCATTTGTGTCCATTTAAATGAATGTCTGGCCAAACCAATTGCTTGGGGCATCGTGTATCCTGTATTTAAATTTATACACCTTACCTTGAAATATTTAATACCCTTAAAACCACAACTTTACCTTATTATTACATATTATTAAATTTGGCTCACAAATGTATGCCACCTCTTTATCATTATTTATATCAATGTGTGTTACTAATGTTGTTGAAATATTTATAATTGGACTTCAAATTCAATTTTGAGCAATATTCTTATCAAAACATGTTTTTTTTACTAAATTAATCTACATCTTCGAAATGGATTGTATCTGCAATTGGCTGTACTGGTGGTGGATTTATCATGGTTGTGGCTATCAGATCGAACGCTGGACCCGACCCGAGTCCAAGGCTGAGTAAGCAGCTATGTTTCAGATCTCAGGGGTCTCTGGCCAACAAGCTGACTGGTGAAGCTGATGGCGGCGATGTGGACACTCAGCTGACAAAAATGGACGTCGTACTGACGTTCCAGATTGAGGTAAAACAAGAACTGATGATGATCCAAATTATTGGACAGACATTTTGTCACAGACAAAGTTCATTTTTGGATAGACCGTTTAGTTTTGGATTCAGTGGCATATTATAATTGTGAATCACGTCAAACTAAAGCTTAGTTATATTTATTATGTTGGAATTTTGTGGTGTTGTGCATTACGCTAATACGCATTACATTATAGGTGGTTGTGATGGAAGTAAAAGGTCTAAAATCGTTAGCTCCTAATCGAATAGTTTATTGTACAATGGAAGTGGAGGGGGGCGACAAATTGCAGACTGACCAAGCAGAAGCCTCCAAACCTATGTAAGTAGGAACTATAAAGACAACTGTTTATGATGACTTTAAAATAATAAATGTTGCTGAAGAAAAGAATGGATCCAAAGCTCATAAAAAGTCAATAACATTAGATTTATAATATTTAACACCCTAGGTGGGATACTCAAGGAGACTTCAGTACAACGCAACCCCTGCCTGCCGTTAAAGTTAAATTGTACACAGAGAACCCTGGTGTGCTAGCTTTGGAAGACAAGGAATTAGGAAAAGTAGTTCTAAGACCTACTCCTTTATCTAGTAAGGTAATTTTTTGAAAACCTTTGATTGTGACTGACCTACATTTTTCTGATCCAAATCACTTAATATGTAATACTTATGTCACAGAGGTAAAAATCAAATGAAAATGTCAAAAATGAACACAAATTGGAATTCTGTTATAAAGTAGCTACGAATTGGAATTATGAAACGACTGTGATATTTCAGGTACCAGAATGGCATAGAATGACAGTACCAAAGAACTTGCCTGATCAGGATCTGAGGATCAAAATTGCGTGTCGAATGGACAAGCCCCTAAACATGAAACATTGTGGGTGAGTGCATTACTTTACTTCATAATATAAATATATTAATATCAAGGTCTTTAGAGCTAACAGGTTTACCAAGGTTTTTGGTAAAAGCCTATAGTTAAGTTTTTTCAGAAACAGGCAGGCAAGCCTAGCCTTCAGGTTAGACAACGAAGCAAAATGTAAATTTAATCAATTTTATTTCCTCTTTTTAATAAACTATATTGATGACATTTTTTTTTAATCTGATCCTTGAGAGCTTCATTACCTTAGTCAACGCTACTACAGTCATTGTTTTTAAATTAATTCGTAATAACGTGATGTACATCTGGTTAAATTGGCTAGCGGCAGTCCCTGTATCTCAAATGACTATTTAAGTTATATCGTTGCCCATTACGACGTTATATCATCATAACTCTTTTCAGCTACCTCCACGTAATCGGCAAGAACGTATGGCGTAAATGGAAGCGCAGATACATGGTCCTGGTGCAAGTGAGCCAGTACACCTTCGCTCTTTGCTCGTATAAGGACAAGAAGTCGGAGCCTGCTGAGATGATGCAGTTGGATGGGTTCACTGTCGACTATATCGAGCTGGCCAGTGGTAGGATGTTTTATACTGTTCTCTATTCTAACTAGAGTGGTCGGAAAATTTGGGGCGTTTAAAATTGGTGTGGATTTAATACTTCAAAGTTATTTAGAAAGGTGGTATTCCGAAGCTAGCTGTAGAAGCTACTTTGTAATGTAGCCCAGCTATAGATGTGACGTTGTCGGCTACATTCCCGTGCCATACAAAGGAATATTTCAACAAAACAGCTTAAACAAATGGCAAATTTGGCAATTATAGGGAATATTACAAAGTTAATCATCTTTTTATTAAAATATTTAAAATTTTATAAATTTTCAACGGGGATGTCGCCGAATTCTCCCGTGTGGCACATCGACCCCACATGTGCTTTGTGCAGCAAAATGCGGAATAGCATCATAAGTTCTATGTGTTAATGTTGTTATTTTTTTTTCTTTAACTATAAATTAAGGTAATTTCTTGAGTTAACTTACTTAAAGATTAGATTAAACATCATTATTCTAACCATTTTATTACTTTTCTCGAATTTTGCAGCACAGCTAATCGTTGGACAAGGTAAGAGCAAACAAATAGGTAAGAACATGTTTTAATATTTAGTAGGAGTAGGCTGTAGAACTGGTAATAGATCTTTCATACTTTCATATAGGACAGCTACTGTAAAAATACAAATATCAGCTTCTATAGAGCTGTAGTTCGCAAATTCGATCATTATTAGATCAAAAAGACACTTTAGCTCAGAAGCAATTTCTGCTTTATAAAGAAAGTAAAAAAAATCAAAAAATATGTTTAGGAATCAATAACTTCATGTTTTTTTAAATATTAAAATTTAATAATATCAATTATTTATTAAAGATAATTTCATACGCAAATTGAATTAAATTAAAATTTTAACACAAGCAAAAGTCATACAAGAAGAATGTTTAAAATTATTACTGGTCTATCCCCATAACTCTTGCATGTTCTAAACATGATCTCTCCCGTTCTATATTTTAGATGCTGTACATAATTATCATAGCCTTAAACTGGTGAGCCTAAAACTAACTTTAATCTACAGTTTGCTCAATTATCTTCTGAAAGTCTGTCATGATCTTCATACTAAGTTAGAATGTCATAGTACTTCAACATGAAGCCTTTGTAGATCAGCCTCAGACATTTCGCCATTTAGCTAAAGGCCTACGAAATTTGATTTATTTATTCAACTTACTTTTATCTTGACTCATGGTAAAATAAACTTTGAATTCAGAGCTGGAAGGTGCAAAATACTTCATGAATGCGGTCAGAGATGGAGAATCGGTCCTGATGGGCGTTACTGATGAGAATGAGTGCCATTTATGGGTCATGGCATTGTACAGAGCGACGGGACAGAGTCATAAACCAACTCCACCTACAACGTCGGATACGCATCATAAAATAATGGGAGGTAAGTTAACCAATATCAAAATATTATTATTCAAAATAGGAATATAACTAACTAACAAAATCAATAAAAAAATTAAGCTTTGTGAGATAACCAAAAGAAAAAACGATGCGGACGGCTTATATTTAGATGTTGATGATGATTAATTAATAATAAATAAATATGCGCCAGATAACACACCAATTGTAGTGGTTTCGAAGTAAGGAATTTTCTTCCTTGTGTTACGAATACCAGACAACGATTATGAAGGGGGCATCTCCCAAAAATACTCAAATACATATTAAACATCCATGGCTCAGGTACAAATGTTCGTGTTTATCACACAAACATTTGTCCCTCGCGGGATTCGAACCCGCAACGTAACATTAAGGAGCTCTAACCAATACACCAAACGCGTCGTCAAATATTGATGCAGTATTGATAAAGATTTAAGACTATAATCTTCACACAAAAATTGTGTTTCATTCCAGATGCAGACAAAGCTCGAAAACATGGGATGGAAGATTACATTCAAGCAGACCCATGTCAGTTCGACCACCACCAGTTATTCTCAATGCTACAGTCACAAACATTAAAGTACCGTCTGGTGGATCCTTATTGTTCATTGGTAATTAAAAACAGATATTAGTAGAACCTACCAATTGCTTAGAAAAAAAAAACTCAATTTGATCATTAAGAGATATATTTTGTAATGACAAAAGTACCTTCGGTATTCTTATAGCTCATGTTCCTATTTATTTTTTAGGGCTGGTTTTCCCCAGGCCAAGTGTTTGTGCTGGATGAGTACTGCGCTAGATACGGAGTGAGAGGTTGCTATCGCCATCTTTGCTACCTCTCTGATCTTTTAGACGTCGCTGAGAGTGGCCAGCAGACTGTCGATCCAACCTTGATGCACTACTCGTTTGCGTTCTGTGCCAGCCATGTCCATGGCAACAGGTTAGTATGTTTTGTAAATAATGTGAATATAGGTTCTTTGTTCCGAATTTAAAATATCTAGTCTTTTTTGAATTTGAGTCAAGATTCAATGGTGAATTAAACAACATAATAATTATAAATCGCCAATCACAACAAATTTTAGATGTGACCTAAATAGTCGCGAAGTACCATTTCAGCCAAAATCTAACTCGCACAGGCACCAGAAATTGTAAATTCCTTTAATTTAGTCATAGTCTTAAGAAATTAACATTGTTATGAACCAATTTGACATGGGGAAAATTCTTGTCCTATAACATACCCTTAGATTTAAAAGGTATGTCCAAAACATCTTGAACCTTATAGATTTGGTGTTACCTTCGTAATGGATTGGTGTCATTGGAATGATTTGATTGGTTAGAGATGCAATTGCGTTTAACACCTGTTATTTTAACTGGAAGTTTATTATTATCAATGCTTGCTTATTTTATGTGTTCTTTTATATCGATGTATGCTTCAACAAGGGTTTGATCATGTCTCTTAGAATGATCATTAACATTGAATTTATAAGCTTTACCTTTTGGTTCAGAATATTGGATTTCGTTGAAAAGTTTTTAACTAGAACTATTTATTTATAAATAAAATCAAGAGTGTCAAACGCAGTTGCCAATACGATATGTGTCTCACCAAAGCCTAAATGCACCATTTGTACCAGTTACTGTAATGTCGCTTCTAAGTGGAATCTTTAGCCCCTAAACTAAATGACTGTCCCTATATCTATAGCGGTTATGCCTAAGTGTGCTTTATACTAACTCTACCTTGCTTACCTTATTAATATTTTCTATCTCCGGACTTGTGGGGTTAGCAAACAGTAAAAAAAGCTTATTACAAAGATAAAGATTGATTTGGTTTTAGGCTTACTTATTTTCCGAGTATCTAAACGTATTATTATGTTAATTATCTTATATTGGTTAAGAAACTGCCTATCTGACAGAAATGGTGGCTTGAAAGCATGTCAGATGAATATCGGGCCTGTGAGAATCTATAACTTAAAAAAGTTAATAAAGGATTAAGGTGTTTCATAATATTTTAAACTAATTGTAATAAAACTATTGCAGAGCTATAAAATTTAATTCTCTCTGACCAATAGCTGTCTGGTAGAAAGTCCGCTAAGCATACAATTTATTTTTTGTGCACGAAGTTTAATTAAATAAATAAATATGAGCTCAACTTCTGAAAGTCAAAGTCTGAAAGTTTGTTCATTTTAATGATAGGTACTTAAAAAACTTACCAATTTCGTTGAAAATTTTGAGTACTAAAGGTTTTTTGTGTGAGTATTCATAAAATCAAATCACTCTACTTAACTGATATTTAAATTTACCAAATTTTCCAACCAGCTAACTCCCCCGTCCACTCTAACCCGCTTGTGCCCTTACTAGAGTAAGCCCCACAGTCGAAGTGGTTCACAGTACTGCCACGTTGCCTGGCAGGCCCGACGGTGTGGGCAGCATCACGGTTCAAGAGAAGGAGAAGTTCGCCGAGATCAAGGAACGGCTCAAGGCGCTATTGCAGCACCAGATTACCAACTTCAGATATGCGTTTCCTTTTGGACGGCCGGAGGGCGCTTTGAAGGTAGACTTTTGATTTTGAGGGCTTTTGTTATAATATGGTTTGATAATAATGAAAAAATAAAATATCATCACCAAATCAGTTAAAAATGCTTTGTATATTAGCAAAAAGATATTCGAAATGAAAACAGTAAAATGATATGTATTCCAGAGTTGTAATCAAAGAACTCGGATACTTCAAACTATATCCATATTTCGTTTGGTTCTACAGAAAATAATTTATTTCAGGCGACACTATCACTCCTGGAACGTGTATTGATGAAAGATGTGGTAACACCTGTGGCACCAGAAGAGGTTAGAGCAATGATACAGACGAGTTTGGAAAATGCAGCATTGTTGAACTACACACAGCTGAGCCAGAAAGCTAATATTGAAGGTAAACTTTCGATGCAAACTAAAAATTAAAAAGTCATGATTATGGAACCAAATTGGAAAAAAACTAATGACATGATCTTTTTAATTTCCAAAATCTTAAAATAAACGCTTGATATCTTGCAGAGGACCTACGAGGAGAAACTATGGTAACGCCAGCAAAAAAACTAGAGGATCTCATACACTTGGCTGAGCTCTGTGTTGACCTTCTGCAACAAAATGAAGAACATTACGCAGAGGTAAAATAGATAGATCTGGAAAAGATTAAAGTGAGGAAGAAAATTTTGGAGCAGCTTTTGGTGTTTTACGTTTCTTATCCTGGAATTATAACAGCGATAACGTCTTTGCTCCAAAGTTTTGAATTCAATGATGTTATGTCGATCCTAAATGTCGTGTTCTTTGGTTTATTAGAACTTTTTAGGACAATATGTATTAAATTTACATTAACATTGCATTATACCATAAATACCAGATTTTGATTATTTAAGAAGTAACTCCTAAATAGTTCTAGTAAATTGATAAATGTTCACTGGAATAGCACCCTACTCTCCTATCGCTATTTATTGTGGGGAATGATGAGGCATTTTATTTACTAGCAAATTGACCACAAAATCAAAGTGTAGAATATATTTTCTTCAAAATTGAATCAAAATTACTAATTCGAAGTCAATTTGTTATTAAAGTACTCAGTGAAAAGTAATTTGTCGTTTGAATATATTGATTTGTATATTCGTTGCGTACTCTTTCAATTAATAGATTCCAACCAAGTATTTTATTTTACTAACTTATATATTTTTATTGCTTAGTCGCCAAGTGAATAAACTTTTCATATATTCACTTTTCGACAGTGTTTGTACGCAAAGTACTCTATAAAACTTTTGGTATTCCACTTCTGTCTTATCTTTTATTTCTCCGCAGGTTTATAACACAAAACCGGACTCTAGCGGTCAACAAAATGTAACTACTCATAATTTGATTGATTGCTCGGCTGATCGAATCACTTGTCAATCGTTTGTCACTCGATCTTGATCATACTTCACCTTAATTGGTTTGATCACAAGTTCTGTGCGGAGTAGACTCGAATAAAAGTCCCAATAGTTCAACACACGCTTGAGCAAAATGCTTAGTTGTTAGAATTCTGGGACCGAAGCATTGCATGGATTTCAATTGAGAATAGTCTACTTTAGTGTGACGATCCAAACTACGATCGAACGAAACTTTTCATTATAGGCTTAAGATCCAAATTTTTTATGAACTATTTTAGATGTCCTCTCTACCACATTGGCAGATTTTTAAACTGAGACGTCTGCAATGAAAAGTGTTTTCTATGTGCATTTTCAATCAGTCTACTCCATAACTTTTACGTCCACCACAAACATAAATTACAATGCGATACTGTTAACACTACATTATAGGTCTAATGACACATCGAGCACATTACAATGAATTCTTGCTTTAGTAGAGGCTAATTTTATAATTTCAGTACCAATTTTAAGCTTGCACTTGCTGCATATAGTTACATACTTTAAGTGATTCATTGAAACATTTAGTAACATCAAAGTTAATGTACATAACATAAATTCATACTAAACAACATTAGTACCAGACAAATACAATGTTCAACTCTTACAGCTTCTCAATCACCGAATCAGACAAAAGTAGATAGAGCTTTGTAATTTATTCAATTGTAAGTTTGTTGCATGAAACCCCTTACGAGTTTATATTTTGTTGATCTTAGAATCTTTGTGTCAAACAAAATATTTGCAAGATGTATTCATGGTCTTCTTAGTAGCTATTTGATAAGTACTTGCAAATATTTTGGTGGATAGTAGGTAAGTCTGTTTTTAAGATATTTGAATAAACTTTTAATAAAAAGCACAAAAAAATCAGCACATACCTATATAAATAACATGTGTCTCTTTCCTATGTTAAAATAATCAAAAGTACGCCATTTTTCGAATTATATTAAATGTTTCACGTTTTTGATAATGCTCTTGTATGCCATCGTCAATTATCACAACATCATCGACGTAAATTTTCAAATGCTTGTCGTCTAAATCTTAAATACTTCCAAGTTAATTTATATTAGGCATTGATAGCAAATCCCGAATGGCATTTAAATACTTGGCCACATTACTCGTCCATCAAAGAGTGGTTCTTCTGCGCAGGCCTTCGCGTGGTTCTCTGAGCTGCTGGTAGAGCATGCTGAGATCTTCTGGGCGTTGTTTGGGGTTGACATGGACAGAGTGCTAGCGGAGCAACCTCCTGACACTTGGGACTCTTTCCCGCTGTTCCAGATTCTGAATGACTACCTCAGAACTGATGGTATGTATTCAAAGGTCATTCAAGATAAATCTGGCCTTTTGTAAGAACTTTTAATTCGCAATGCTACATTACAATTTTAATCTTCAAAATAGGGTTAAACGAATCAAGAAAATTAAATTTTAAGGACCTGATAGCATCCATCCATATCTAATTCTAATATAAATAATCAATGGCTTAGAATGTTTTTAACACTCACAATGTCATATTTTACATTCATAAACATAAAATAAGAAACCAGATATTGCGCGTGGGCGGGACTCAAACTAGCTACTTTCTGTCTAACCAGGCTAAACGCTCTTCCAATTGAGCTACCGTGCTGTCTATCCGTCCGTGCTAAATTTCTGGTCTCTTAGAATACCTACGTTATTACGCGTGACATCAGCTCTATATACCCAGTTTTACAAACAGCACGGTAGCCTAATTAGAAGAGCGTTTGGCCCGGCCATAAAGTAGCTGGTTCAAGTCCCACCCATGTTTCTTATTTTATCTTTATGAATATTAATAATCAAGTTATATTTCTCTAATTCTACAGAAAATCTGAAAGGAGGTCGATTCCATGAGCATTTACGAGACACGTTTGCTCCATTGGTGGTACGGTACGTCGATCTCATGGAGTCTTCCATAGCCCAGTCACTCCACAAGGGTTTCGAGAAGGAACGATGGGAAATCAAAGGGTGAGAAATATTGTCTCTCTAGTAGCTAGATAACAAATATTTTTTAACATACGTAGTATTCTATTTAATTATACTAACTTTATTTTCAAATATAACATTCCTACATAATAAAGAAGATATTACAAAAAGCAACAGGTAATTATAGAAATTAAAATTACCGTCTGAAAAATCAGGGTGTTATACGTTCTACCACTATGTACGCGTGTCTGTCAGTCTGTCTGTGGAAGCTCATAACCTTGTTTTTTTTTAACTTCAGCTTTATGACCGACCGTTTCAGCATTTTCTTGGTCATCACTAGCGCACTCTAAAACTTTTATTCAACGCTTTCTTGTGTTTGAAACTCAAGCAAATGTTTGTTATAGAAATGGATGTGCAACAAGCGAAGAGTTGTTTTGGAAACTGGACGCGTTGCAGTGCTTCATCAGAGATTTGCACTGGCCTGAGCCTGAGTTCAGGTCGCACTTGGAGCAGCGACTGAAGCTGATGGCAAGCGACATGATGGAGACGTGCATACAGAGGACTGAGGCTTCGTTTCAGGTATGTTGAAAACACTGAATATATTTGTTCTTATTCTGCTATTAAAAATACTAAAAATGTTGTTACAAGTATATTAAAAGATGGTTCTCTAACACCTGTTTGATATTAGGAAATTTATACTCATATTTACTTATTCTGGAATACCTACCACTTACCTATTTTGGAATAGGTTTTTTACAAGAAAATAATAATAATAGTCCCCCTAGCCGATTTCGACTACGGTGGCAAGTAACCGACTGCGCGGGACATATTATGATGCACAAGTGTGTGCGCAAACACATGTGCACTTTCTATTCCTTTCACTGTCATAGCTCTAGGGGACAGTAATCTGACTGGAGTGAGATTAGACGTAGGACCAACAACTTTACGTGCTTTCCGAGGCACAGGGGTGAAACACCGCCAACTTCCAAACTCCGGGCTGCCCTAAGAATTTCTAGATAGAAAACCCAGGAACATATTTTTGGCTCGACCCGGGAATCGAACCCAGGACCTCTGGCGCAGCCGTCGCTTTAAAGTGCGACCTTCTTACCGCTGTGCCACCGAGGCAGTCCGAAAAGAAAACTAAGCAAAGGTTGCTATTTTTTGTTGGAGTATTCAGTAAGACCAAACAATGGATTTCGGCTTCACTGGAATTGCAGCGAGAAAGTGTGGTGGAAAAAGTTCCGTAACTCAGCTACCATACCTTAAATATACATTTAACTCTTCTATTCCAGTCGTGGCTGAAGAAGAGCGTCACCTTCATGTCGACGGACTACATACTACCAGCAGAAACATGTGCAATGGTGAACGTAGCTTTAGACGCTAAGAACCAGGCTCTCAAGCTGTGCGCTGTTGAAGGGGTCGATATTGTAAGATATTAAGACGTAAGGGTAGGCAGTTGGGATTCGATCAGCCTTGCTACTCTCTATATAATAATATCTCTCTATATAATCATAAGATTATTAGGCACGTCGTGAAAATTTTACCGCCGTATTTTGAGATCCAGGCATTGATAGGTTGAAGTTTTTATACTTAAATGTTTTTCCGGGCGTTCCTCCAAGTCATTCTTGAGTATTTCAGTATCATACTACGGTACTTAAACAAGATCTTTATCGTTAACATGATCCGTTCCTCCACTTTTAACAAGATCACGTTTACAAAACGTTGTTCAGTCTTCAGTTCAGTTGAGACCAACACTAGGCTTAAGGACTTTCTGAAGACTGGGCCACTTTCTGTGATACGGATCTTTTTCAATCACTTTAAGCTTGGTAGTTTACACCTAAGTATCACATAGTGCAACATTATTTAGCAAGCATTTTTTATTTATTTTTTAATCTAAGGCATAAGACACGATAACAAGTACCCCCGATTTTTAATGGTCGTCACGCACACATATTGATAACATAGCCATTTACTTCGAAACACACTACTATGTTCATACGGGTCTTGTTAACTTTTTAAGATTGACAAACAACAATGTTAAATTCAAATAGAGAGTGGTTCGACGGCTTTTGTGGTGGAAGGTTTAACGTAGACATTGCCAACTGTGTGTAGGTTCCACTCATTTCATTTTCATCTCAGCATTTCTCTTATCGCACTGATACCTTGGGTGTAAGTCTCAATATTCGACTTTGTATTCTTTCACACTAACACAATCCATTGCCATCCTATTTTTCTCTGCGCTTCCTACCAGAGAACAGCTTTTGTAGTCCTCATAAATTTCTTCTCTTTCCTCTAACATAGTTTCTTTCTTTAACTTGCAAAATTGTGTTGGAACGTAGTAAATTTGAGGTGGTTTTGCAACAGTATCAGTATCACACCAAGATGGATGCTCAAATTGAAGCGTGCTTGCAAGCAATGGCGACGGGGATGACGACGAGGCTGTCTGCTGTGCTTGAAGCCACCTTGGCTAAGATCGCGAGGTTCGATGAAGGAAGGTACGTAATCTTCAATGTCTAAAACGGTTTTGTTTCTTCATTTACTAAAGCTTTATTAACTATTGTCACAGTTACCGTACCTTTTCCGTAAGTTTTCGGCGGTTTTACTCGTTAGCGACGACATAAAAAAGTGTATGGAAAATTTTAGTTTTGCAAGTGGCCGCGGTGCAATTTTCCATAGACTTTTCTAACGTCGTCGATAGTAAGTAAAACCGCCGTAAACTTTTATCAAGGTCACGTTGATGATCAGGTGATGATGTTATTATATACAGCAATTCGCACACAAGCGATATCTACATACTTAACTTGTTTTCGTGTATTTTCAGTCTCATCGGATCGATTCTCACGATCGCTAACGTGTCTGGCTCCGGCAAAGACATCGGACAGGGTTACGTCAACTTCATGAGGAATTCCATGGATCAAATCAGATCTAAGGTATGCACTTTTTTATAAGATCTTCACCTGTACTAAAACTTATATCATCCAGTGTGATCCTGCGATCTTTTTAAGGTCGTCTGCCCATCTTGTTGGTGGACGTCCTACGCTGCGTCTTTGGTCGAAGGGTCTCCAATTGAGAACTTTCCTGCCCCAACGGCCACTATACGCCGGCCGTTTATTTGAACAAGCCAATGCTAGGAAGTTTTATTATTATTTGGTTTGAATGGTTGGAATTCCACCAGCATGGCATCCTATTCTTTCGAAGACCAAAGCAACATCACATACTGCAAGATCTCAAGACACAGTAAGCTCTTTCTGGCGTCAATTAGTATGAATGAGTGATGGTTTTATTTTTCATAACTTTTTTATGACAAATAATCAGGCTTGCCTGTGACCACGGATGCTGTGAATCGTTCGAAACGTCAGGTTTTAAATTAATGTGCGCGAAGAAAGGCCGAATGTGTATAGCTTTATTTATTGTCATTTAAATTCTGAAAAGTCTGCGGCCAAGATTAGTAATCATTTTAATCCTCTTTCCTTCCACAGGTGACGGACGAGCTTTGGATTCTGCAGCTGTTCGAACACTGGTACGGGATCCAGGTGGGGCTGATCAACTCGTGGCTGACCGAGCGGCCGGCGCTGCACCCTCAGCAGGTCGCTTGCCTCTCCATCATATTGAAGGTGAGGATACATCTCATACGACTAGTATACAGAATGTAAAAAAGTATGAGCCAAATTCGAGGGCCACCCTTTTAAGAGTCGAATTGAAAAAAAATATTTTTTCGTTGCAAACATTTTTAATTAGCGTGTATTTGTTATAGGTACAGTAAACTTAACTTTCCATCTATTTAAAGTAATTAGTTTAGAAATAATTAAAGCAAATTCATTAATATACATTTTGAGCGGACCTCGCTCTATCGAACGTAGGGCCACAGTCCGCACGATTAATCTTTTTAATCGAAAAACAACGTTGCTACATTAATTTGTTTGTTGGCAATACTTTTTTTACACCCTTCAATACTAGCCAAGCACTTTTTTTACACCGTGTAGTATATGGAATCTTTTTTTTGCGTACCTAACTGCATGAGGAACTCAAAGGGAAGACTTCCTTACAACCAAAGTACGGGTCGTGAAATAAATCTTACGGTCATTGTGTAGGTTAAGGAGTCTGAATCATGCTCCCTGAAAATTGCTTGAAAACTGAAATTGGGGCGGCAGCGATGAAGGTATATTTGAATTATTAGATATCAAAAATACGTCTTCATGTTGTCGAAAATTTGTAATAAAATAAATCGACAATATGATGGACTGAGGTGTGTCCCTAATCTGTGGCTACACAGCTACTAGCGAGTGTATGTCAAAAAGAAAACGATATAAAAACTCGCACCCTCCCTTCACGTACCAAGTGTTCCTCTATCTATTAGAGTTAAGTTGAATTGTTAAAATACGATATTATGATGTTGTTAAATTTTATTAGTAAAATATAATATAGGTTTTTGTTATGCAGAGCGTTGTCCCCTGGCACAGGCAATTTAACGCCTAAAAGGTGGCTTCGTTACCCAGATAAAATATGTGTATCTTTGTTAAGAAATAAAGAATTTTTGATTTGATTTTGATTTTTTGATCTATGCGTACCAGTCAGCAGTAAATATTAAGAGCCAATTTGGTTCAGTATATTGCAATGTGTTAATGGGATAATCATCACAAAACAATAATTATAATAATTCTTTATTCATGACCAAATTTGATAGTAACAGTAAATAAACTACAACTACTAAGGGCGGATTTTTAATAGTCAGATAAGAAACATTCGTCGAACAAAATACAATAAAGCTAATTTGAAAACGCCACCTAATTGTTAGCAATCGTAATTTTTTTTAATCTGCCGCTTTATAATAAGTTTTATCTAACCATTGAAAAATCGGCCTTTAGGTTAGTAAGTAATATATTTTGAATAGCTAGTATAAGAGAATCACCGCTGCTACAAGCAGTAACACAGCAATGTTTCACGTACACACAGTCCAGTCGGCTCAGAATCATGGCCAGGATGCCGTTTCCACTGCCCCCGCCTCTGCGCACTAGCGAAGCGCATTGTGGCATAAAAGCAGTTGACCCGCGCCTCTGCAAAACATGCCTGACGCACTGCCGAAGCGAGGCAGCCTTTACAGCTCCCTGAAAGCATTATTTACTGTACCCGTAGGGCGAAGGGGAAGTGCTCGTAGCGCAGTGGTAGCAGCACTTTGGTAGTGATACCGAAGTGAAGCAACCTACGATGCGGTCGTGTTTGGATAGGTGACCATTCCGACCATATAAGTGACGTACATCACGAGCATCTCCGTGCTTCGGGAGGCACGTTAAGCCGTTGGTCCCGGCTAATATCGATTGATATTAGGCCTAGACAGAGGCCTTATGGGCGGCTTGGTAACATCTGACAGCAGAGTTAGCCTTGCAAACACCCCTCCACTAATCCGCACTGAGCCCGCGTGGTGGAGTATGGCTCAAAACACCTCATAGTTGAAGTAAGGCCTTTGCCCAGCAGTGGGATGTTATAGGCTGACTTTACTTTTTTTACCCGTAGGGCATTGAAGGTTTTTTGAGTATATCAAAACAATGATCATTCGTTACTTTTGAAATTTCACAAGACTTCGATGTGTTTCAAAATTCTCAATATCTTCTTTTTATTTCAGAAAATGTACAGCGACTTCGAGCTGCAGGGCGTGATCGATGATAAGCTGAACTCGAAGATATACCAGAATGTTGCTTCTCGCATGCACACTGAAGAAGCTACATGCAGCCTGCTGCTGGCGCAGCAAGACGCCTCGTATGTATCTCTATATTAATGTAACGGACATTGCTGTTGTGGAAATACTAGGCGTTAGTAGGTCTATGGTTACAACGTTTACAATGAAATGAATAGCATCTATTGGAATTAGGACATCACAAACACACTCATATCTAACAAACGCACGCCACACAACACAGTTGCATTACCTAGGGTATTACCAAGTTTTAATTTTTTAATTGGTCAACTATTTCCTGCAAGCGAATAACGCGTTATGTTGGCATTATTTTACTCTTTGCCTTTTGTCCGCTACAGTTAAATAACAGACTAAATAATGTAGTATCTTCACCTTGTGGCGGTAGGGACCTAGTTTACTTAGAAAGTTGCGTCAAAATTGTGATAGGCGTTTTAAAGGAACTAAATAAATTTGACTAGTCATCTTAAATTCTGAAACTGCTTAAGTGGCCTGTTTCATATCTATGTGGGGAAACGGCTATGACTATAGTTTCAAAAAGGCGTTTATAATCCAAAAAAACCTGTAAGAACAATGGTGCGCATCAGCCAAATACAGTCATGCCGTGAACATTTTGAGCAATTGCAAATCCTGACAGTCCCCTGCTTATATATTCTAGTTCTTCTCACAGATCTTGTTAAGCATCCAGAAAGATATGAGACCAAAGAAGGAATGATAAAACATCATGCTAGTAGAAGAAGAGACATAGTGAATATAATACAGCCAAAACTAAGAGGAGCTAAACATGAAGTCAAATACCAAGCAGTAAAATTATTAAATAAATTGCCAAAAGATCTCAAGACTGAAACAAATCCAATTACATTCAAAAACAGACGGAGGGTTTATCTATTGGAAAAAAGTTTTTATAGTGTAGACGAATATTTAAATGATGGTCTGCGCAGGCGAGGGACCGGACCGGACAGGACAGTGCGCCGAGGACAAAATCTCATAGTAAATACAGACGAGCAAAAGTACCTCGTGTGCGCTACACCATAAAATTTCATAATTTGTTTCGAAAGTCCAAAAAGTCCATAATTATAGTTGTTGACATAGTTAATTGATAATTTAAGTAATAATAATTCAATTGTATTGTAATATTTTAATTTAACATAAGTCTATGTGATTTGCAACAATATTTTGATGTGTATCTTTAATGTCTAATTTATTTTATTTTATGTTTTCCTACACAATATTTTTTTTGTTAAGGAATAAATGACTTTGACTTCATATCTATACTAATATTATAAAGCTGAAGAGTTTATTTCTTTGAACGTGCTTATCTCAAGAACTACAGAATTGATTAAAAAATATATTGTTGTGTTGGATAGCTAATTTATTGAGATTAAGGCTTTAGGCTTTAAAATATGACGCTGCGACGGCGGTAGGGGAGGGAGCAAACTAAAACATACAACACACGGACAAAGACGCGGGGGACCGCTTGTAATGTATACCGCCAGAAGATTCCCGCTACTACCTATTGACGTATTATGACTCATTATTTACCTTATCAGATATACAGGGTGTTGTTTAGGTCAGCGACAAGTGACTCAGGGGTGGCTGTACAAGCATTACTCATAATATCATCCCTGAGTTGGATGTCACTGAACAAAACAACACCCTGTAGGTAACTACCTACCATACAACGTGACGTGATGTGATTTGAGAAACGTTTCGTTCACTTTCGAGCACAAAAAACGTTTATTGCCTTCAGACAATCGTGATGTCATGCAGGTAAATGAGTTATGCTAACGCCTAGCATATTACAATAGCAATATCACTCAAGAGAAAAATCTGTTTACAAAACATATTGTCAACACTAGCAGTACCTACCCCGTGATTCCGTCCGCGCGTTTTGAGTTTGCTCCTTCCCCTCTCGTCGTAGTGTGATGTTTTGCAGTCAAAGCATTTCTCGATAAAATAATATAATAGTCCTCCTAGCCGATTTCGACTACGGTGTCACAACGACTAACCGACTGCGCGGGACATATTATAGTGCACAAGTGTGTGCGCAAACACAGGTGCACTCTCTATTCCTTTCACTCTCGGCGCCCTTAGGGACAGCAATCTGACACAACCGGAGAGAGATCAGGCGCAGGACCAACGGCTTTACGTGCTTTTCCGAAGCACGGGGGTGAAACACCGCCATCTTCCAAACTCCGGGCTACCCTAAGAATTTCTGAACAGAAAAACTCAGGTATATATTTTTTTGGCCCGACCCGGGGATCGAACCCGGGACCTCTGGCGCAGCCGTCGCTTTAAAGTGCGACCCTCCTACCGCTGCGCCACAGAGGCATTTCTCGATAAATAATCTATATAACACAAAAATAATTTCTCAAAGCGGTCCAGTAGTACCTGAGATTTGAGCTTTCAAAGAAATTCTTCAGCATTATTATATTAGTATAGATTATTCAAGCTTACTTATACCTATGATGCTTGTCTAAAGACACAAACTGTGTAAGACATTATTTATTTAAATAAATGAAGCTGGCCGGTTCCTAGCTCAAAGGATTAGCATAGCTATCCAACGCAGCCAGCATCATAGCCTCCTTGCCGCAAGGAAATGGTTTCGTTTTTGAATAGGTAGATTTTAAGTTATTTTTTTTATGTTGCATGTCTTACTTTTATTTTTTCTTGTTTAAATAAATATTATAGTTAAAAATTAAGATATTTAAATATTGTACTTTTTTTAAGTGGGGGCGACGATGGTGGCTCAGAGGAGGGCTCTAGGAGTGGAAAGTCGAAACTGGAAGCGCTTACAGAGGAAGCTAAGCTTGGCAACGTCACTGCTGTTGTTGGCAAGGTACGTGCATTGTCTATATTTTTTATCTTCTTATTTCATCTTTTAGTCTTGTGGCCGATTTTACCAATGTCAAGTAAGACTTATCAGACACAAAACCCGATCCAATGAATATACCCATCCTTGTTACACGCATACACGGCCTGGTATGAGTGACAGGGATGGGTATATTCATTTGATCGGGTTATGTGTCCAGAGTAAGGGGGCAGAGGTGCGATTGTATAAAGCAGTCGTATTTATTTGACAGTTCAAAACGTACGATATGATCTGTCAAACGTCTGTCGTTCTGGAGGGCCTAGTTTGACTTTTTCCACTCACGTTCGATTGCGAGCGCGTTAGGATTTTGAAAACATTTTGTATGGGAAAGACAAAGTTAAGGTAGATGGCGCTGTAACTTCTCCATACAAAATTCTAACGCGCTCGCAATCGAACGTGAGTGGAAAAACTCAAACTAAGCCCTCTGCTGTTTGATAGATCATACCGTACGTTTTGAACTGTCAAATGACTAGGATTACTATTACTACCTCCAGATTGAATAAGAATAAAACAACCGGTTTTAAAATGACTTTAACATTTGACGGACTTATCGGTCTTCTTGACTTATTACCCAGATGGGAAGCTAAGATTGAAATGAAAGATAGGACATTGACTACTCGATTTAACAGCAACGAGATAAAAATGTATAACTCCCGAAACGTCAACTTATACGAAGACATTATCCCGGCATGATTGTTGACAAATAAGTAGGTGAAGTTTTCAAATTAGGTATTGTAGTTTATTCGACGTAAGTATATTATATTCATATTCATTTATTTGCCAACTAAGTGTTACATACATACATATAGCAGGTCTTATGCTAGACAATTGCACTTATGACCTAGTAACCCTTTCAGTTCGGGCATTGCAAAATTATTTGAGGGCTATATTAAATTAGCTCTTGCCTAATCATCGCCATCGTTTTGCAGAGTGGTGGAAAACCCTGCAAAATATGAGTATTGATTTACTCTTGTGGCTTGAAAATCGCCTCTGACTATGAACGATAATTATCAATGATGATCATCATTATCTAAGTTATCATAATTATAAACATAAATATTCATTAAATGTATAATTCCTTTGTTAATTTATATAGTTTAATACCTATATTGTTTCTGATTGCAGGTTGGAGGTCTCTTCGGCAGAGGCATTGGCGAGCTGTCAACGAAATTTGGCGGGGCGACTTCTTGGTTTTAGCGTATTCAAAGCCCTAGCACACACGATTTCGTAAAAATACCTTTCTTTGCCTATATCGACGTACTGAGATGAGAAATCAAACTGCTCTTTGTCAATGAATCGGTATACAACACGACTCAATGACAAAAAGCATTCAACTGTTCTGTGATGACGATAACAAACCTTTTTTGCATTCGATTACATTCTAGAATGTCAGCCATTTTGGAAATAGGTAATCGAAACAAAATGGCGTCTTACGCGCTAGTTTAAGTATAAGTGGCCAGTTCGCGCATAGCTTAGTATGATTAGTATAAAACGAGGTGTAGATTTTATTTTATAAAAGCTTTATGTACAGTTAGGGTCATCATTCATTTATTGGATTAATAACATTGTAATAGGTGTTAAGAGTAGTATTTGATATCACAATTGGATATAATTAAAAATATATACGAATGCATACATAAACACAATGCTACAATAATAAAACATATCGCTTTGGCAAAAATTACGTTGTGTGTTATTATTACGGTAAATTATGTTATTTAAGTACAAAATTTAAAAATATTATTGTAACTTAGGATGTGGATCAATCGGGCGGTTTGGGAGTATGGGAAAGAAGAATGCACCTAGCTACCTACTGAACCTAATTTTTACGAAATTTGCGTTGATGAAATAGTTACCTTAATTTTTAAACTTTATATTTAATTTCTTATAACCATTTCACTTTAAAATCATAGCTTTGTAACAAATTTAACGGTCATGGTCTTACTTGTGTGTCAACAAAGGTTTTTTTTTCACATCCATAACAATTACAATGTGTGACTTATAATAACATAGATGAAACAGTGCAAAGTTTTAATGCATCTCTTTCTATTCAGAAGCAGTATTTTTCTAAATATCCTACAATCCTCTTTTGAAAATCGGTTAAAATTGAATCTCGTGTTTAACTTGAAACTAAACTTTTCATGTGCATTTTTATAAAAGCAAATAATGGCTCGAAACTTCGCAAATTATTTTTCGAACACAAGTGTTGCCAATAATAAATTATTTACCAATTTTGAGGGTAAATTTTATAAAAATGCACGTTTTACTAACGACTTTTGCTGTAGTGATAATTCTCTAATATATTTTAACGCTCTGTAGATTCTAATAACGATCTAGTAACGTTTTATCTTGACTAGTTGTCAAAATGATACATAACTATTTATGAAAAGTACTATTATAGTTATATTTGTTAACAAAATAATAATATTCTTCTACGCTAAACACCTTACAAATTTTTGAACTAGAAAATTTAAAGTTCTTAGATAATACTTTTAAATAAAATAGCGTTTAGTCGCTATGCTGAGTCGCCTTAAAAAAGTCTTGTTGGAAACGGCTTACGAAATAGAATCTGTATTGTAATATGTTTGTTTTAATCACAAATATTTATTTATTAATTTATATTTTTTTGTCACTGTCAAAATTTCAATAAGTTGTTTCAAGTTTCAATAAAATTCAGAGAATTCTGAATCTCGAATAGAAAAATCAAAATACCTACCTAGCGAAAACTCATGAAGTGAAATAACTATGGCCTAACCAGTTTCATTATTTATAACGACTTTGATTTAATTTGTAAGAGATACTTTGTTAAATTAGAGCAAGTTATTGGAATTTTGACTAAAAAATTCATCCTACTACTTATTAAAATCGTATTCCAACTATAATTTGACTTACCTATACTACGTTGTTCTACACACTAGCCTTGAAGCAAAACGGTCAAGGATTATAGCGAGAGCTCACACCTTTGGCCTTCTAACTTTTTATGTATTGCCTTATGACTATTGAGACACAGACGTAAATTTCACACTTAAGTAAATACACACAAAAAGTTACTGTCATTACCTCAAAGAGCGGATTTAGTAGAACTTGAGAATATCGTAAGCTGTGTTGCTGAATCTTGACATAAAATTATTTAAAAAAACGATTTCTTTGTTCTCCTTAATATCTTTAGTAATTTATGAAGTCTGCCTAAAAGATTCCAACCATGAAAGGAAACGGTTGACTGAGTCTATTCTATGGTGTCTAACATAATGGCAGTATCATTGTTTTTTTATGATAATGTGATAAACATAAATGAGGTTTAAAGAATAAAGCAATCTCTTCTACTAGCTGCCTACTGCTTCTTTCACATAGCAAAAATATTCCCGTCTTTTGTATGGCAGTATCGAACCATAATAATTAAGGACTGTAACAACTTGGCACAGATAATGTAAAACAAAATAATGTAGTGCTCACTTTATTATAGTATCTTAGAATCATCTTAATCGCCGTATTTTTATGCATCGTACCTACTAGGTTTATTTATTATCAAGGTATGTTAATATTTTCAAATTTTTATCCTGTTGATTTTTCAGAGTTTGATGCTTATGTGATTTATTCAATGCACTATTTTATAGGTATGCACGATTACAAAATGAATCCATGTATGTTTTATTATTTTTTTCTTTCCTAATTTGTTACTAGTGTGTTTGTTATGTAACATAGTTTCTTATCTTATAATTATTGCAAATAAACACTTATGAACTTAAATAGAGAATTATAGATACTACAATATACAAATTAGTTATAGTTTATGCAATATGAATAGCGACCAAATGATCCGAATTTTATACTGAAGTGTACGGAAACATTATTGATGGAATATTTTCTTCAATTTGTTTATTCTTTAGAAAACATTATTGTCCAGTAAATTTATCAGCAAGATGTATGGCCTTGCCTTAAATCCAGTAGATCTTAGTTTTTGCACACTCTTGTATGAAATATGTAAAAACATATTAATTCGAAATAGCCGAAGCTATTTCGATTTTTGACTAAGTTCCGTTAGACTGACTCTGTGTCAGTCTAACGGAACTTAGTCAAAAATAACAAACTTGAAGTAATCATTGGGTCATCATCGCCAACGAGTTGTGCAAATTTGATCTACTGGATTCAACTAATGCTGTTATGCACCTTAAATGTTTTATTTTACTAGACTATTAGTTGAATTTTAAATGATTATTTTGTAATCGTATATACTAGACAATGTTTCTTATTAAAATTCCATCTTTGTCACTAATATTTTGGGTATCGAGCTCAATCGGATGATAAAGTCAGTTGCGTAGTGTCTAAGTACATTATAATACGAGCCGACTGAAGATGTAATGTATCGCATAGAGTTGCTTGTATAATTTTGCAGACGGTAGTAGGGACTGGCTATGGCAGACTTAATATTAAATCGTGTGTGCCTATTAAAAAAGAAGGACTGCCCAGGTCTTTATCACAGTAAAGCTCTAGCTATTAACTAATTTTGCTTAAACGTAAGATATAAGCCTTCATGTTGGATAATGATCCTCAGGCCAATGTATCCAGATGTATTCTGTGTCTGTGTAACAATAACCATACCTACTTAAATTTATTGGCAACAGGTAGGCTGATTTTTGACCGGGGCTAATCTTCTTACTTTTAAATTTCTCAGACGGCCATTATTCCTAAATATCCGAAACTTTCCGCCATGGCAAGTCTCAACAGAAGCTTTGAGAAGCTATCGAGTGCATCGCGATTGTAAAGGGATACAATAAAAATATTTACAATAAAAAATGTTTACTGTTCATTAGCTTTTTCATTTTACCTAGTTAGAACTGCTTAATATTATTTACATAGTTATATTCTATAAGTCAGATTGAGTTACAACTTAACGAATCTAAAATTTAATCTTAATATCGTATCGACCTTGACCTTAGCCGAATTAAGCAATGATGGAAATATGGTTCAAATGGTTAATGGACGAAAAACCAATTATTCATTTTGGATAAACTATACCATTTCTTACCTAAATAATATTAGACGATGACAGTAAATTTCATCTCCCAAACCAATAAATGCGTTTTTGATCCGTTAATCCAGCCACCGATTATAAACACAAAGTGATTAATGAATTTTGCTGTCTCAAATTTATTATGGTTTTCTATGTGAAGCAGTACCTACTGGTATCTAAAGAAATAACGTGACAACTAAGACCATCATCCTAAAGCCCTCATCATTATATATTACAGTATTAAAATTGCATTGCTCTGATATTTGCTTGAAATTATTGTAAGGCTGTTAAAATACTGTGAGCGAGCGCTACTAAGTATATCTCGTTTTTCAAGAAAGCATGCATTGAATTAGCCATTCAGAAACGATGGCAAACTCAGTGCAAGATCTAAAAGTGTAGAAATGCTAAATAAACAGTGCATTGATTCCCCTCAACACTGCGAATGTGATTACGACCGCTGCGGACCGCAATACGTGCCAACAGGCATTTTTAAATATTTGACCTATTTTTAGTCACCGCTCCGCTAATAATAATTAGAAAAGGTAGGTAACGTGAACCTCTCAGCTGGCAAAGAATTTCAAGAGAAATTCATTTCGGGTATATTTATTAATTTTGCTAGCAACACTTGTGTCGTGTGTCTGAGGCTGCAAATGATCACCAACAAAACTAATGTAAAGATTTTCTGGATTGAAGGCCGATCAATAAATTAAAATGTTTGATAAAAACCTGCCTAAATTGAAATATAAAATGATTAAGAAAAAAAAACCGAACGACAAACGTAAAAAAACATCAATGCGATTGGGGAAACGTGAATCAAAACGCGGCAACACCAAATCGGAAAAAGTTTGACATTTCGAAGTGAAGTAGTGTACCGAGTGAACGTGTGTGTAGTTTCCAAAACATTTATTTTTATGTAGTGGTTCAAAAGAACTGTAAGTTTTGAATGAAAGTTATACTTGTTAAGTGATTTAATAGTCACTTACTAACCGTCTGTTTTGTTGGTTGTGGCTACTAACCTGATTGTTCCCGGAAATGCCTGTTACGTAGGGCTTATTATTAAAAAGAAAAAGTCAAAATAAAAAGGTTCGTACCATCATGTGAGTGCATTCCAATGCGATTGCGTAGGCACTTCGGGGTGTAAGACCTCCTTTTGGTTCATATTTTGGCGCGAATAGAAGTTCTGAAGAAATACACAAGATTCTAGGCGCGGTTTCCTATTCTTAAAATAGTTGAAGATCGCGAATGATTGGCAAAGAAAGTGCTCAATATTATGTGTGTTAGTAGGTGAGGGTTAGAAGAATTAGTTTTTTTGCCTTCACCTGAATACCTGGCTGTGAACATTTTGTTCTTTAAATACTTTATCTATTTACATGTTTCAAGTTTACACCGTACCTACCTTGAGGCAAATTACCTACCTGACTTCCAACTTTTTGTTACTATTTACTTTTTGCTTGTGTTTCTTGTTATTTATTAATGAAAATGTTAAGTAGCAACTTAAAAACTGCACTATTGACATTTATTACACTTGTCTTTTAGGAATTTTAATCATTATTAGTACTTCCTTAACTTATAATAATGAAGAGTGCTTCTTTATTATGTCAGGGCGTCTCTGTTTATTCAATTCAGAAAATACTGTAAGTGTGCTTTAATTCTACTTTTAAAATGAAACCCCATTACACCTACATTCAAAACGGCAAAAAAAACAGTTACATCACACATCTTATCAAGAATGAGTCCTTAGAATAAATATAAGAAAACCTCATTAACATTCTAATTGTCTTAGTAATAAGTTACTTTTATTTATCAACAAAGGGCCATGTTTTGTTATCTTTAAGTATTTATTGTTATCAGTTAAATATTTTGGTGACAGAAAGTTACTTGCTTGAATGGCCCAATTGAGTTGCTAATTACGGATAAAGCCCAGCAAAACTAACTTGAGAATCCTGTTTTTAATCATCAGCACCATTATAAGCTTGAGGACATCCACTGTTGAGAATAGGCCTTGTTTTTCCACAGCAATCAATTACAAGCAGTCTGCATTCAATTTGGTCCTGTGATTTTTACAAAGTCGTCAGTCCATCTCTTCGGTGGAAGTCCTACGCTGTGTCTTTGGTCCTGTTCTAATGCTATTGCATAAAGAAACATAAACTTTTTATTTACTAGAAATAGTTTAAGAGATTTTTAAGTTTAAAATGCATGTTTGATGTTGGCAATGGGAGGACAATTGACCAAAACATCTGCATAACCAACAACTCAACCACATAGACCATAGCCAGTTTAAAAGAAAGGTATAAATTACTTTTTGCTGTCTTCCGACCGTACACTTAAACTGTCTTTTGGTGTATTTTAATCAGTTGATTTGACTTGAAAAATAACTGATTAAATAAATTGAAAGTTTAGCCAGAAAACTAACAGAATTTCTGGCATCTTATTATTTGATTAATAAAATAGTATTTTTTATATGTCATAGCATTAATAATATTCTCAACTTTTTATCATAGAGGGGAACATCCTTTAGCTTTACTGCACACATTCTATTTACACATATGAACTTTCGCCCCGTTTTAGGGATAATTTTCTGACTATCACTAAGCACCTGACCCCTATACCTTAGTGTTGTCTTTCTTAATTCCACTCAGGAAATTTGAAAACTTATTTTTTTTAGTACCTTCTTTTAAAATTAGCTGACTTTAATAAATATCATTGGAATTTTAAAAGTCTGTTTTAATGTTGCTTAAACAAAAGAAATTCGCAAGTCCATAACATCAGACAAGATATGGCGACTACGGTTCGTAAAGTGCTCAGCCTATCAAACTGGCGAACTGCATTCGCCAAGAACAATGCACAATGGTCGTTTTAGCCGAAGATGAAATGTGTTGGCGCGCAATTTCGGGCTAACATCTTTACGGCGCTTTGGCAACTTTTACAATCGGCGAAATTAGTGGAGCAGGGAGTTTTGTCCTGCTTTAACGTCTTTGCGATGTGAGTCTGCTTTAATTCGAGACGTAGGTCCCCGAAAATCGAATAATTTGACATAGAGCCGGATTTAAAACAGATGATAAAAACATAAAATAATTTCGTATTTTATCACAGTACGTCTCAGTCCCGAATCAATTAAAAAATATTTTTAGGTATACCAAAACTTACAGAATTCATTGGGTGAGTGACCACTTCTTGGTATGATCGATTTTTGCATGCATCGTCATCATTAGCATTATCAGCCGAAGGAGGTCCACTGCTGAACATAGACCTCCCCCACCGTTTTCTACAGCGGCCGATCACAAGCGGTCTGCATCTAGTGTGATCCTGCGATCTTAACAAGGTCGTCCGTCCATCTTGGTGGACGTCCCACACTGCACTTTTGGTCGAAAGGTCTCCAATCTAGGGCTCACGTTTACATTGTACGGCCACGATAATTGATGCACAGCTACTATCATTGGAAAGGCAGGTATTTTTTGCATCTAATCACGAAGTTTCAACTCTCGTTCTGGTTCTAGGTTTATTTTCGAAAATCACTGGAATTTTGTAAAAATTTCGTTTTTTTTTTTTATCGACGATAGATCTGTCATTGCGTTTCGTTATTTTTATGCAGGTTTGATACTAAGAATTCCTTACATTTTTGTCAGGGTTAAAATAATTAAATCATTTGTAAACGCGACTTGCCGTGGTCTTTTGGCCGTGGTACTAGTCTGCCCGATACTAGAGTGTAATTCCAAAGCCGGAGGCGCGGAGGGAGAGCAGCCTCCGCCCACTGTAACAAAGCACAGGCACCCGTGTGAGCCGAAGCGGCTGAGGCTGGTCGCCTGAGGCGACCAGCAAGCCGAAGCTGCGTAGGCGAGCATGGGTGACTGCATTTTGTTACGTAAGGGCGAAGAGGCTGCACTTCCCGCATCTCCGGAGACGAGGAAATCCAAATTGCTTGCATTACCCCCTTAATAAAAAAACATGAAGGTTAGGTTAGAACTGCGACCACACAGCGCCATTTTCTAGTGCTTCGTTAGCGTCTTGTATGGGGGAGGAGGGGGATGCACACATGAGTTGGGTACCCCCCTGGGGGAGGTGGGGAGCCCCCCCTCCCAGGTGGTAACCCTGTAATCCCCCCATTTCATGCCTCAGAGGGATATTTGGATGAATTTATTGCATTTTTAGGTCGTTTTTTTGTATTTTTCAAAAATTCATATCTTCCAAACTAGGCCCAATCGAGGGGGGAGGGGAGTAGTGCAGAGGGGTAGCCCAACCCTCCCCCCTCCCCCCTTATCCCCCCTCCCGCCTTAATTCGTGGATGTACAATGCAAACTACTACCCAATCTAGAACCGTTCTGCCCCAGCGGCCGTCAGTTCTTCATGCTATGTACCCTGCCTGCCACTTGAGCTTACTGATTCGTAGGGATTATGTCCGTTACCTTAGTTTTTTACGTATCTATCTCCTCGTGTCTGATTCGATCTCGTATATAGAGAAACACCGAGCATAGCCCTCTGTGGAGAGGGTGGCCTCTCTATCGCTCGTTGTGTGATTTTGAGCTTCTTGATGATGCCTATATTAAGAGACCACGTTTCGGATCAGTTTGTAATAGTTTTTAATTTTTAATAAAACCTTATCTGAATAAATAGACTTACGAATAATTGATACGAGGGTCAAACTGAAAGTTCTTAGAACTGGCCACTTATAAACAATATAATAATAAAAAGAATCTAAAATTTGAAAATAGAACTCTTTGCCAATATTACTGAGTATATATTTCATTCATTTGTCATTTGTTTTACGATTTGGCGGCAAATTGAAAATTGTCTGTGTCACGTCAACATGAATTTAACACGAGAAAATTTTCGTGCAATGATTTTTTATGACTTTCGATGTCATTTAAGTCAACAAGAAAGTTATGATAGACTACGATTGGCCTTTCACGATGAAGCCCCATCTCGTGCGACTGTTTACAACTGGTTTAATGAGTTTAATGTGGTCGCACTAATCTCACTGATGATGTACGTGAGGGACGGCCTTCTACGGCGACGACTGAAAATAACATCTGTGTTGTGCGGCGTATGATAGAGACTGACAAAAGAGTGACCTATCAGCAGATTCGGACAAGCTTAGGCATCGGTATGAGTCAAGTGCACAAAATCCTCCACGAACATTTAGCGGTCAGGAAGCTTTGCGCCCGGTGGATACCTCATAATTTGACTAAGGCTCAAAAACTCCATCGTGTGGATTGGTGCCGTAAAATGATTGAAAGATTTAACGGAGGTGACTCAAATGCTGTGTTCGACATACTAACAGGTGACGAAAGCTGGATTTACTGTTATGATCCTGAAACCAAAAGACAATCTGCTCAGTGGGTGTTTCCTTTCGAGGAGTTGCCAACTAAAGTGAAGAGAGATCGAAGTGCGGGAAAAAAAATGGTGGCTTCGTTCTTTGGAAGGATAGGTCATTTCGCAACAATTGTGTTAGAGGATCAAAAAACAGTTTCTGCAGAATGGTACACTACCAATTGTTTGCCACTTGTCTTGGAAAAAGTTCGAGAGAAACGACCTCGCAGTAGGATCCTCCTTCACCACGACAACGCCTCGTCGCACACCGCCAAGCGAACGATCGACTATTTGGCGACACCAAACGTTGAATTACTGGGTCACCCGCCGTATAGCCCCGACCTCGCGCCTTGTGATTTTTATTTATTTCCAAAAATTAAAGAAAAACTTAAAGGAAAGCGGTTTATGAATGCTGAAGAAGCGGTGGCTGCGTATCGCGATGCCATTGAAGAAACCCCTAAGGACGAGTGGGCAAAGTGCTTTTCCCAGTGGTTCCATCGCATGCAGCGGTGTATTGACGTTAATGGACAATATTTTGAAAAGATATAATAAAACTAATAACTGGCTAATGTAATCAGTTTTTGATTTTCTAAGAACTTTCAGTTTGACCCTCGTAGGTGTAGCAAACTTACAAGAATCTTGCTGGTAGAGCGCGATTTACAAACTAATGAACTGACGATGCAATTTTAATGCATTCTCATTTAATATGCAAGTGCAATTTATGAATTATTTACTCACGTATCTAATTCTCGTGTTGGCAAAACTAGTATATTGCATCACAAATGATCTATTAGTCATATAATGTGAATAACTTTACGTAAACAGCAAAATTCTTCGGCCATTGGCCATTGGCAGTGTTTCAAATGGGCATGTGTGTTATTTCTACGTGATGTCTACTTTAGAAGTTGCTACTATAGCTCGTTAGCAAATATTCCGTGTCAGAAAAATAGGCCAAGACCGTTTTTTCATTACTACTTCGTAGTAAACACTGTGACGGACACTTGAAATCTGTAAAGTATCTTCCAATAGTATGTGCAACTTTGTGAGTTTATGGGATTTTCGGCAATCCAATTCAGTTCTTCCATCATAACAGAAAGAAAGGGCTCTATGAAAGACGTCAAGTTCATATATTATCATACTAGACAATGTTAACGACCTTAATTATCATTATTAATAAATTTTATCTAATACTTACAGATTTATAATTATTTAAAGTTATGGCATGCTTATTTATTGTTTTAGTAATTTATGTTTTGGTATTTTATAAATATTCAACGCCATATGTGACGACGACCGTGATGACGAACTCCGTGGTGTAGTGGCTAAGAACGCTGGGTAACAAGGCGTCGCCGCTCCGAGGTCCGAATTTTTCGATTTTTCAATTCCCGGTCAGGTCAATGTAGAAATCATAATTTTCTATATTGTCTCGGGTCTGGGTGTTGTGGTACCACCTTTGCGTCTGATTTCCATAACACAAGTGCATTGGCTACTTACTTTGGGGTCAGAGCAATGTAAGTGATTGGTGTCCAAAACCAAAGTGTGTATTTATTTATAATGCTCTGAATAAAGAATTGAATTTAATTGAACGACATATGCTCAGTTGATCCATCTTACATCTTACCTAACTATTATCATCGCTTATGTTTTTTTTTATTTTTTACGAAAGTAATTTGACATTTACAACCGTAAATTAGTAATCTTAACAAACGCGTGAAACAATAACAAACTGAAACTTTAAAGACTCGAAGAGGCAAAGTAACAGTTAATGCATCCATTAAATGTTTGCAAGGAAGACAATTGAGTTGATTGGTAACAGTGATTAAATTAGGGCCGCTAACATTAGTTATAATCAATATTGTTTGGTTAACTAATGTAAACACTGGCCGGTGCACGGCGTCTGATCTCAATATTAAAGTTAAACATAGACAACTGTTTACTATTAATTATTTGGACGAGGGGAAAAAGAGCTTTCAATTTTGTAAATGTGAATTTTATTAGTATCTTCTTCTATCCTAATTAAAGACAAGATGCTGTTTTATTTAATAAACTAACGGTTGAGGCTTTGTGCGTGTTTTGCTTTTACTCCGCTCCCGTGGGTCGTCGTCTATTTATTTATTTATTTAAAAACTTTATTGCACAAATAAAAGTGTACAAAAGGTGGACTTAATGCTAATAGCATTCACTCCTAGTCATACCTTTATATCATGCAGAGAGATCGTTATGGGTGCAGGAGAATTTTAAATAGATAAGATAGAATAATATTATATACATACCATAATATTCATAAACTAAATATACAGTATAAAAGAGTATTTATTACCGACTTCACAAAAAAGGATGTAATTTATTCAATGTTTAGTAGGTATATGATATCGTTGTAATTTTTTTGAGTATGTTGATCTAGTAAGGTTTCCAAACACGTGTGCTAAAGTGTATGTATGTTTGTATGTTTTTTGGCTGAAAATGATGATGATGACGATGATGTTTGTCCCCGGATTTCTCGACAACGAGAGGTCATAGCGAGATGAATCTTTTTTAGTTCAATCAGGTATATTTCAACTTAGAGTATAGTGTAAGTTTTTCTCAAAGTTGGTCCAGTAGTTTTTCAGATATGGGTAATTTTACTAAAGAGAAAGAAATAAAAAAATCTTTTAAAAATACTTAAAAAAACGGATTTGTCCTGTATATGATGATGTAAAACTGTAGTTTTGGTGCACGTAGCCTTTTTTAAGGCGATTTTGTTTTGTTTTATCACATCACATAAGCAATATGAACTCAAATAAGATAAATAGAATGACAGGAAAGTATTTAGGTACTAACTAGCGCATTTTGAGTGTGCTCCCTCCCCTCCCGTCGCAGCGTAGTGTACCTAAAGTCTTCCTAGATAATAAGCTATACCAAACAAAAAAAAAACAAATCGGCCTAGTAGTTCCTGAGATTAGCTGTCGCTGACATAAATTGTTGCTCAGCAATTCTTCTTCACATACCAAATGCACTTTCGGAAGAGTCATCTCGAGTGTAGAGCTATTTAGTTACCTATATTTTGGACCTAAGTTGGAACAAAAGGTACATAATAATATAAGCTTAGATGTTCACAATTTTGTTCTACCCATCTAGGGAATTGTCGTGTGCCTGTTTGTAAATCAGCATAGGTAATATAATTTTCCGACTTCTCTGTCACACTTGGTTGCCTCGTTTAACGCGTATAATTAAGTACTTAATCAGAGTGCAAGCGTCAAAAGAAACTTGCGCGTGCCAGAAGAAAATCTTGATTTTTATCTCGTACACGCTGGAATTTGTTGACAGCACTGTAAAGTTGTAAATAAAAGTTTTGGGTGCGATTGCTGTATGTTACATTATTCTTTAATGATTAATATCATCGAAAATCCACATGTTTTTTCCGTAGAATTGGGTAGTTTTCTGTAATCACTTATAATTCCGTGACCCCGATAATTTAAGAAATATGTATTAATTAATTTCTACAATAATATTATTAGCTCAGTAAACAATAACCACCAGGTGTGATAGTGGTCAATGCCTGATAAAGTGTATTTAAAAAAAAATAGAGGTCTTTTAGGTGGGCTTGAACACGATGATTTAACCCAGGATGAAAACTTCATTCTGTCTGTGTCAACTATCAACAGAATGATGATTTAATCCAGGATTAGCGTAATCCTAGGTTTATCATCATGCACAAGTGGGCCTAAGAGTACTTAGTTGAAACAGGCAGCAATGCGTAAAACTATGATCTTTCTCTATGAGTTTCAAATTATGAAGTCTATGGGAAAGTAGCGATTTGTCGATTAATTAAAAGTCGCTTTACTGTAGTCTATGTAAAACCAGCCTGGTCTAATGCAAAGTGCGAACTCCAAAGAGTGAATTACATTTTTTATAGTAATAGCACTTGTAAATAGCAACTGTGTCAGACGAGGAATTGTACCCCGTGTCTGGCGCTAACTGGGCGTATGCCTGTAATTATATTGTTGCTTTTTACAAGTGTAATTTATATTATCCGAGGAGTGAAGTTTAGAGTCCCAGGGGGCAATTTTCGTGCAATTCGTATGCGAAAAAAGTTAACCGATCGAATATTTGTCGAAGAAAAAAAATATTTTGATTTCTCAGGGACACGAAATCTATGTATTTAGATTTTGTGTATAGTATATATAGTTATTTTAACGTGTGATATTTAACTAGATTTTTTTGATAAAACGGTTAAACTCGTAATCGAATTACACGAAAAAAGTTCGATTGCCGCAAGATCTCCTCCTGCCTCTTCTGGACAAACGCGAAACTGTCTTAAATCTGCAACCTATCAAATTGACCGTTTTAACGGCAATTCAATGTAATGTTATTATGAAGTGCTTGCAAAGACAGTCCATTGTAACAGCTTTGTTTTAAATGACACATGCATATAGTACGTGTAGTGACGAGAAAGTATTTTGACTTGATGCACGTACGATGACTCATGTAGGTCATAGGTGATTAACCGTTGTTCCAACTAATAAACGCGTTAAAATTGTTAAACATGTTTTTAATACCACTAAAAATATGCTACTGTCCTACATTTTGTACTATTTTTTATGTGTCGAATTACGTTGTATTCATGAATAAATAAATAAATATCCTTTAGACATTCCCACACATCGCCATCTAGTCCCAAAGTAAGCTACTCAAAGCTTGTGTTATGGGTGCCAGACAACGGATATAATACTTAAATACTTTTTGTTTGTTAATACATACATAATATACATAGAAAACACCCAGACCAATACAAACAGACATGTTCATGCACACAAATGTTTGTCTTGTGCGGGGATCGAACCCGCACCCGCTGCGTAGTAGGCGATTTCTCGACCACTACACCAGACGGGTCGTCATTCATAATTATCGATGAACTGATATTTTTACACTTTTTTTCGTGTTTGTTGAACTTTTTTCTATAGATATCATTTTTTTAATTTAGATTTCATTTTTGTAGATAGAAATAGACTTTGGCTACGACCTCACCTGATGGTTAGTATCAATACGGCCTAAGATGGATTATGTTTGACTTGTAACAGCCTATTCACTCTTCTTGAAAGCGTACAAATTATAGTTGAACTCTGCTCGTAGTTTGCGGTTAATCTAGTCTTTTCTCAATTTTTTACCGACTTAATAAAAGGAGGTAATCAATTCGACCTGTTTGATATCGTCTGAATTTGATAAAATTTTATGTTTATCTATTAAGGCTTCCGTGTGCAAAATTTGGTAAGTATATGTTTGTTTCAAAATTTCTCGAATACAAGAAGTCTTAGCGAAATGAGTCTTTTTTACTTCAATTTGGAATAGTTCAACTTAGGGTAGAGTGATAGTTTCATCAAGTTCGGTCCAGTAGTTTTTGAGATGATTTAATCAATAGCTAAAAATCATGAAATAAAAAAAATATTTAAAACATTTAACCGCCTTCAATAAACTGACTAAAAAGCTTAAAATATCGCATTCGTCTTCTATTTAAGAGAAACATTCTATTAGAGTCGGTCCATGATGTGTGTAGACTGTTTGTGTACGTAAGCTTGACATTCATGCACAGACTCCAAAAGAATTTGTTTCTCGCATATAGAAGACGAATGCGTTATTTTCAGGTTTTTATTCAGTTTTATGAAGACTGTTACATTTTTGCAAAGGTTATTAACTTCTTATTTATTTCTTGCCCTTGTCTAGTACTATTCAAAATCTACGTTTCCTTCGCAGAGACACTACCCATTTGGCATTTAAAAGCAAGTACTTACCTACTAAGTATGTTCTTACTTCAACCTGTTGAGCCAACATGGTACAAATTAACGCTTAAGAGGTCATTACATTCTTCTCGTATCGTACTACGGCTGCCACACCCATGGCGGTTGATTTATCGAAAACTTCACATGAGCGTGTAATTTAAGGTTCTTAACCCGAAGTAAAAGAAACTCTAGTTTTAGAGATTATACAATTGTAGGATTTTTGGCCAGACGATTTGATTAAATTCGACTTGGTTATCTGCGTTTTTGTCTGATTTTAAAAATATGCTTTCCCTAGGGCAAGTCTAAAGTAAGTACTATACCCAACGAATTACATTTCCTATGAAGTATCTGGCTGCTGTCAGGGAGCACAAAATAATGTACCTACTGTAAAAAAGGCCCTAAATATTATATTTTTCTTAAAAACGCTTTAATACTGTATGCTAAATTATTGGGCATTTCATTTTTTGTCTTAAACTGAAAGTCCTAGATTTGATTTGCGGACACTTTCTTATTACCGCGTTCTGTGTGGTCTTGGTTCCATGTACAGTCGCCTTCACATCAGGTTATCCACTTTCGTTGAAAACTAGTCCTAATTATAACTACATAAGATACTGCAGTGTTTACCTTGACGTGCTGTTGTCCGTACTTTTCCTCATTTCTTATTTCAAACGATCAAAGTCCAAATTGTTAAGTCTCATCAGGGTAGCTCTACATAACACGTGTAATGTGGTATCGAATGACGATGTTTGCTACGGCTTAAGTTTAATTAAACCCTTATGTTTGGAAGCATTAGTATCGAAATGCCACGGCAGGATTTGGTTTGTGACTTGTTTTGAATTCACTTACTTCGATCAAACATAGAGTGATTATTTAATTAGAGGACGTAAGGTACATCGCGTTTCAAAACGAAGTGCAGTGCTATCGCTATTTATTTAACGGCGGTTTATTTGTCACGCGTCAAATACCTAATTAATCTTCGCTTTTGAACTATTATTAAATGACATTCAATTCAGATAAATACTTGATAGATACCTTGTATAGACTGAGAATTTAGGTCACTATATTGCGCTCATGATACCAGAAATTGGCACGCGCGATTATTACCTTAATTTTATTAATTAAAACAGAAGTGGAATTGTGTAAAACAATCGTATTCATTTGTCAGTTCAAAACGTACGGTATGATTTGTCAAACGTATGACCGTTCTGCCGTTTGAATGATCATTTCGTACGTTTTGAACTCTATACGATTGCTTTACACAATTCCACCTCTGGTTATCGTGAACTGCGGTCCAATGTCAGATACGATTGTGTGTCAACGATCTTTTTATTCAATGATTTAGAATGTTTTAACAGTGTTTCTAACAGTGTCATATTTTATATTTTTAAAGATTAAATTAGAAACCAAAAATTTCGGACGGGCGGGACTCAAATCAGCAACTTCTTGGCTAACCGGGCCAAACGCTTTACTGGCGAAGCTGAAGTAGGGGCAATATCTTCCTTGTCGCCACCGGTGGCAACTGGAAATTTTTATTCCCATTTTCCTCCGGTGCCAATCTTTGTGGGGCAACTTGGAATAAAGAGATTTTCGAACAGTCGCAAGGACTTGCGTTATCTACTTGATATGTTAGTCTGTGCGATCAAATATGGTATGTGCGAAAGCCATTGCAATATCGACGTCCATGTTTGAAATGATTTGCTTGGACTACATAGATCTGGTTTGCTTGGAGGTTTTTATACGAGAGAAATGCAGGATAGCAGTTTCATTGTAAGTGATAGGTGTTTTCATGACTGGTTGTCAACTAGATAATCCTGATCTTCTTAACATGTAAATTATGCTCTTTGAATGAATATGTCAATGTAGAGTTCCTTTAAACGATTTTGATTTTTTTTTATGTGATGTGCAATAAAGAACTGTATTCTGTTACAGTCCGTTTTATTGAGATTTTACATCGTAAGTAATTTTGAATAATACTGTAATTGTTATTTAGATGGACCAAAATTACATTTAGAGGGTGGGCACTTTATCGAAATAATAGTTATGTTAAAATAAAATAAAAAAAATAATTTCATCAATTGTTGTTTTTAATCGATTATATAAAAAAACAAATAAAATATGTTAGAAAAAATGTTTCCTACAAAGATCATCACTAATACGTAATTTATTTATGTAATGTATTAAAAAGATAAAATAGGTCAAATCATACAGGAATATTGTTTTTTATTACTTTTATATAAACTGTTATGTATTCTTTTAATAGAAATCTTTACGTAAAGATTTATGTATATGTATTATTTATCCTTCTGAGTAAAACCGCATTATTGAATAATCGTATCACAAGTTCAGTTAATCGCGTACAATTGAATAGTTATAACACTATTGGTGCAACGCTAACAACATTAAAAAATAATAAAATCAATTGGAACTGTTATTCTGGTCTATCTAATTAAAAATCAGAGGTTAATTATAGAGGGAACTACTATTCTTACTGTACATAAACGTGAAACTTACTCACTGAAGGTTCTTGTCAATTATAGTTTTCACCTATCAAAAAGTCAATACTACATGTTACATTAACTTATCGTGCTACCAAAATCCAATAAATAAATATAAATATCCTTTGGACATTCCCACACATCGCCATCCAGTCCCAAAGTAAGCTACTCAAAGCTTAATAATAAATCAAAGCTTAATAAGCAATCGTGCGCACTCAAGGCTTGTAAACTACTTGTTGGTTGATAATCATCTTAGATCGGTTTAATCATACTAGTAACCAGTTGGTTCTATGACATTGATCTCCATTGCCATCTATACTATTATTATTAGGCTGAAAAGTTTGTTTGAACGCGCTAATCTCATCAGGAACTGGACCGATTTGAAAATTATTAATTATCGAGTATATACTTTTTTATCGAGTAAGGCTTTAGGCTATATATAGGAAGGTATATATACTAAACTAATACTTAATTATATCATACAATTTTATTGTATTGATTCTATTTTTACTAACAATAATGTATGGGTCTTTCTGTTACCTGAATTAAATTTATTCTATTTTATTTTATTTATTTTATATTTCAATATATCGATGCGCCGCGACGAGAGGGAGGGAGCAAATTTAAAACGTGCGGTCGCAGTCACGTGGGACTGCTAGTGTCAAATATTTAGTAGAACAAAGACCCTTTACACACTGCGAATTTTAGCAGCGATGCAGTTGCGAGCAAACTCGCGTTAGAATCGAACCAGTCGCGGTGCAGTAGCTGGAAATTGTCAATTTATGTACTGAATTCTGACGACGAATAATCGATATAGTCGCGCTTCTGCATCGATGCTAACGCGCGACTGCAACGATGTTAAAAGTCGCAGTGTGTAGGTACGAGGTCAAAGATGATTGAATTTTTAAGTTATGTTTGTTGCAGCATAGTTTTATTTAACGTTCTCGTAGTATTAAGATGGATTGCATTGGATGAATGATAAGTTATTAGATACCAATGGAATGTCGGGTTCAAAAAATATATAGTATTTGCCATCTGTATGAAGTTTCCTTGTATCACTATGGTGCTTGTCTTCTATTTTTAGTTCGATCGTTTGGATACTAACACATATTTGTGTGTGAGTTACTAGTTTTAATTTAACTCGTTTTGGTTAGGTACATTCCCTTTTCCTGCTCTGCAAATCAATACAAACTTACATTACAGAAACAGACATGATGTAACTATGACAATTGAACAAACATGTAAATAAACATTGTTTTTGTACGTGCTTAAATACCTTAATTTATATTTCTAACTACCTAACGTCCATTATTAAGATAAAAATGACCTCAGTATTAATTAAACATTCAACTCTTAGATTCTATCCCTTCCTCATAACAGTGCTAAGTTTAACCCAATTTCTGTCCCACTTACGAAATAAACCAGGAAATACAGCAAAGTGTATATTTTAGCCATAGCCCGCGTATTGTCTCGGTGACATAACCACTCAGTGCGCTCTAAAATTAGCTGGTCGTATCGCTGCGCCGGCGCATCGCTGCAGGTGCGTCCAGTGTTGCCATACGCGAATATTTACCCCGGAATTTAGTAGCTATACAAAATTATGTCTATTTGTTCTTCAGGACGTTGAGGTGATTTTATTTCTCGCCTTCTAAAAGCACTGACTTATTTTAAATTTTGAATTTTTATAACAGCCCCAGATATAATTTAAACATTACAAAAAGGTTTTTTTTTCATTATAGTTGTTTTTTTTAGTTTGAAATGATTTATCCCACGAAATCGAATCGTTACAATATCCACTCAAATTTGAATAATTTATCTGGAGTCAAGTCAAGGTAAGTCTGTGGTCAAGAGCCCGTTACAAAACTTTACCATTACTCAACTATCAATAAATTTTATGGCGGTCTAACTCAGAAAATCGTTCCTTTAATCACGGATATTGATCAGCAGGTTTAAAAAAAAATAACAACTTTAATTCATTATCCGTTTTTAGCAAGAAAACTGTCTTACCAAACTCCGAATCCTCCAAAAATCTTTTGACATATATTAAGGTAATGATCATTGATTCGCAACCAGTGTTAGTTTGTATGCGCGGGAGAGGTGCCAAGTTAGTCAGGTGTGAAACTAGCTGTCAGCTGCGCAAGCGACGATCAGGTATCGTTGCATTTCCCGCTTTGAAGTCAGGCCTTGAGCTGTCAATAAAAGTATATCTAGAACTGTTTTAGCTGTTTCGATGATTGTTTTGTGGCATTGGATACCGTGAGTGGTCGAAAGGTAATTGTAAAATTGTTGTTTTTTGACTTTGTCACAGTGGTTTTTCTTCAATAAAGTGTGTGTATTCAACACACAGTTTTATTTTCAGATTTCCACTTTACTGCCTAAGCAGTCTTACTAGTCTAGTTTGGAGCGACTGGTTTATAGCTCTTCCAAATCGTTACCAAATATGATGTTTCGCTGTTCTGGCAGCAAATGTTCTGCAGTAAATACTTTAAGAGTCCGTTTTTCTTTGCTAGTCGTATATTGTAAACAATCTCGACATTCCTTTTTAAAGAAATTATTAATTTTAGACTAGAAACTAGAAAAATATGTTTACATTATTGGACTAGCAATTTTTTTAAATTTTATCTGTATCTTCTTATTTCAGCTCTATTTATACGAGTGACACTGCAACATAAATGAATAATATATTTCCAGAATACCTCGTGTTCGGCTCCGACACCTGCCAAAAGTACAATTTTATGCTTTAAAGTATTTTAGGGCGGACTAAATTAGAAGTTGTGTTATACAGAGCTGCACAGTTTCAAGGAAATTGCAAGATCTGCATCATCATTGTTTACTTCATCTCTTACGTTTTGGATGAGTGCTTCTGTTTTGAATCTGTTATGTTATGATTCAAGGAGCATCGCATTAAAAGCATCCTACACATTCCCGTCTTTTTCCTGATTTACATGATTTACCGTATTATTCGGAAAATTTATCGTGTGAGTATCATGACGTAATATCTTTTCTTTATTTTTCGATTCCTTATGGTCGTATTATTTCCTTTTTCATATTTTATTATATCATTTTATAATAATAATTTCGGTGTTTTTTGTTAACCTATTCTACTGGTGTGAATTTTGTTAACACCTCTACATTTATTGCTATACTTCTACGGTGTTGGTCAGTTTATCTATTATGATCATCACTTAAAAAAACACTTATTTATCACCGCTGAAAAACTTATACGCCTTGGACGCTTCCCAGGCGCCTGTGCCGTTACCATGATATTACTCGATAGCGACGACGTTTTTACTCGCTAGCGACGACGTAAAAAAGTCTATGGAAAATCGCACAGCGCCTCTAGCGGTCACTGACAGAACAAAAAAATCCATACAAAAAGTTACGTCAGTAAAACCGTCGTCGCTATCGAGTGAACTCATGGTAACGGTACTGAACTAAGTTTATTAGAAATCAGCATTTCACGAAGATGAATTGTAAGCGAATGGAGACATATTGAGCAATTAGAGTGCGATTTATTGCGCACGCGTTCTTAGACAGTATTAATTGTTATTACAGCGGATTCTATGCTGCAAGTTGGGTCTAACTAGACTGAAATCAGGAAGGAGTTTAAAATGAGCTCAATTTGTTTCAGTCAATGGTATCTGTATTCCATACCTTTCCTTGCATTCCATGTCTGCTCGGTAGAAAGGCTATCCTAAAATCTAAATCATATTTTTTACTTTTCAAAGTTATTTTATAGTTACTTGGTTTATGTTTACTATGTGTTCAAGTCAAGTAAATGACCATGACATATGACCTAATTAATTCCTCCGTTTGTAAAAAAATAGTTGTGCTATAAAGTATAACAATGAAGAATCACAACAGGAATGAATGATGAATCCCTATCCATTATCCTTAGGATAAACAAACAAAGGTATTCTGTAATAAAATTAAGTACCTATTATTAATACTTTCCATAACACATGGTCGGAGAGTTTAAACCTTTAGTCATTCAAAACGGGTCCTGTGGCAACAAATTACGCTTGTGTAACAGCCGTGGCATTTACGGCCAATTTCGTGCTTTCCTTTTTGATCATTTTAAGTTTTAAAAGCTCCGTTTAATTACGCCGAAAGCTGGAGAAAATCCAAAACAATATGCAGCAATACTATTAACAAAATAAGTTTGTAAACAAAATGAGCCGTTTGTGTGTAAAAAGTGTTTTTAATTTACGCAATACATGACTAAACGAAAAAGAATTTTGTTTTGGTTTTAATTCACTATGAGTCCGCATTTCACTTTGAGCCACTTCGCGCGTGCAACGGTGACTGAACTTGATTAAAATAAGAGCAAAAATTTTAATCAATAATCCTATAGACTGTACGTAGTTACCTTGACCTGGTCATAGTGCTCTTAAATGCTTTGACTTAGCAGAATTATAGCAATCCAAAGTTATAATCCCTAATAAATGAATATCGAAATCGCTAGCTCTTGTAGTAAATGTCAATGTCGAGTTCTATGACTGCACACATTTGTTTGCAATACTTTGCTGGTTTTATTTATTTGGTTAGAAAAAAAAAATGAATAAATTTTAACCATTTAGAACTGATTACTGGTTACCTAAAGGGCCTACATTTTAATATTTTTTTCTCCTATTACACGCCACACCCTGTTTATAGTATTTTTGGCGTCTTCTAATTACTTTTTGCGTGAAATCTTTAGGTCTAACTGGGTGGTAGAACGAAGCTAAAATTATAAATAACCAAATAATGAGCAAGTGAAGACAGCCGTACTACAGATGTTAGGAAAGTCTGCAATAAGGATCCCACCTGATTGTGAATTAATCGTGCTGGACGTTCCGCCTAAGCCATAACACGAGGAATTCGGTGTAAAATAAGCTGAGACCATTTCGGTCGGCGTTTCACCCACACAGTATGAAAACTGATGTTGTTTGTCGATGTGCGGATTTGAGCTTTGAAATGTATACGAGGTGCTAACGATGAAAGTGTATTGCTACCGTTGTCTGCATCTCTAAAGTACACGAAAACATTTATTATACCCCTTTTTGGCTTGTTTAAAGAAGATGATTATAGAGAGAAGTCAACGAATGTAATCGTATGTCTGAATAAATTGATGATATAATGTTGCGTTTGTCTGACTACTGTTTTTTATTGTTCTTTATAAGTTGTGATACCATCAACGTATCAAATGTTGTTGTTCGGTCGGCCGATACTAATTAAGAAGCCAGACAAACGTAAATAAACTACTTAAGCAAGTAGATTATACTGGTTTCTCACCTTTTTTGAAACTGCTGAAACATTAGGACATGGCAATTTCTCCGTACGATATTTCGGATTTCCAAAGTCTTAGTTTATGCAATCAACTAAAAAAATAACGAAAGATTTCCCTTTGACACAGAAACATCGGCCCGTTTGATCCAAAACAAATCTATTTCGACGGTTAAAAACACAAGTTCGTGGAAACAAGCCGACCCGGATTATTTAACCGCCGGGAATTTGAAATGAGTTGTTAAAATTATCAGGACGCAGCCATTTTTCTCGTGAGCATGAGGCAGGGTAGATTGGCCAAGCAGATTTGTGCCCTAAGGGACTTACTGCCCATATGCCGGATGTCAGTACATTCTTATGACGGTGTACGGAAACACAATTGCAAGCTGTATGAGATGTAATGTTGTCGACTCTACAAGTACATATCTACCTATACTGGCTATATTCTATAATCTACACGGTACTATGTTAGGTTTTAAAGTTTTGGACCACCTTCATCTACTTGCTTACGTTAACTTATGTCACCTTGTTTCTAAAGTTTATACCAATACTCATTAATAAGTCAGATATTTTTCGCGCAAAATTATATTAACTTATATACATATAGCATCTTTACTAATCAGTTCGATTATAGGTGCTTACTGTTATAATTAACTTATCACTGAATTTGTGGAAATAAGAGCTATCAAAGAAATAAGAAAACACAGTTCGGGAGCAAAATATCATAACTCAGGCGTCAAAAACATCGTCGCCACGCCCGAATCTGCTATAATCACGCTATAAAACTTTTCTCATTTATAAAACTGCGAAAACAACCGTTCGCCAAAAATAATCCGTTGCCATAGACCATTTCTCAACCCCTTGTTTTTCCTCCAGCTTCTTTCTTATCTCTGGGTTAATGGAAGAAAGTGTCAAGTTACGTAAGCTTAATTGGGACGCGTATATTTAGAAATTTGACTATTTGCCGGTATTCTTGGCTTCGTCACATCACAATAGGAACAGACGCAGAAGGTTTAAAACATATACTTTGAAGTAATGCCTACATTTATGAAGAGAACATGTCTCGAACAACCGTCGATAAACTCCGAAAGTCGGTGACAGATGTACCACGTGCTAAGGAACTCAGTATAATGTTTACTATAGTTCTAAGGCATTTTAGCGCATGTAAGCTCCGTGTTGTAACAAGCTTTTACGTATTCATTCGCTATGCCTTCACTCAACATTTATTTGCCAGGTGACGATACAAGTTCTGTTAATGTAGATCGAGTTCTTTGTATCCAGAAAGGACTCTTTGTATTCTCTTTTGCACAGGATGACTCACGGGTAAAATATTCGATCGACCTTATCGTTCAAAAATGCAATTATGGCTTTTGAAATGCACTGCCATAAACTTTGTTTTTTGGCAAGCAGTCAGTATGTTTTCGTTCAGGTTGGATAATTACCCAAATTTTACTTACTTTACTTTTACTTCGGTCCTATTGAAAAACTGATGGTTGATTAAGATAAATGCTTATCTGATTCATGATAGTTCAAGTCAAGTAAAGAGATAAAGGAACTTAACAAAAAATATGGAGACCCCAATAGTCGAAAGATTTTGACGTCATTGCTTTCATTGCGTCCTTATCTTTGAAGTCTTCTACATATATTGTTTCGCTTTGACCATGAATATTTAGGCACCGTAACTTTTTCTGGTATTTCACGAATGAGTCATTGATATTCAGTGCTTTTAAACTTATACTAGCGGTACTACGTGACTTCGTCCGCGCGTATCCTAAAGCTTTCCTCGATAAATAAGCTATCCAACATAAAATATTTTTCAAACCTGTCAAGCAGGCTTAACATGCACGCCGTAATAAAAAAATATCGCAGCATTCTATCCCGTTTTCAAAAATCGACTTAACCACAGTTACTAACATGGCTGCCATGAAAGTCACGTCGTACTGTCAAATTTCGAAATATGACAAAATTATCATAAAGCTAACATGCGACACATATTTTTACCGAATTTTGAAATTTTGCCGTGAAACATTATGTTCCACCATTAGCGGCGACGATAAATGAAAAACAACTTATTTGGAGCAAAAAAATAATTATGACTGTGTCGTGTCATATCTTATCCTAAACTCTCAAAAAAACAATGAAGGGTAAAAATAATTAAAAAGAAAATTCCCGTGGATTTTTTTTCATCCCTAAGATATTTATTAGTTTTAATTTATTATCTATGGCCAATATCGAGTCAATCTGTCATTGTGTCAAGTTTATCATTCTCAGCCAAATTTGACATAAAATTGAGTAAATGGTTAGAAATTGGCTTTTCTCGTTAGCGTTTTGGATAAATTTGTCCAATGTGGTTGGCATGTTAGGGAATATGATAAAATAGCATAGATCAACTAATTTTGTCATATCGATCTAAATAAATATTGTGTCATGCATGTTAGGCCTACAGTAGTTCCTGAGATTAGCGCGTTCAAACAAACAAACTCTTCAGCTTAATATTAGTATAGATAGGAGTAAAATTTCGGTATGTGATTTTATTGATCACAGAAGTTTCTATATATATTTTCACTATGTCTTAAAGCGACTTCACGAACCTCAGTCGCTACTGTTCTGTTACGTTTTTAATGCGTTCCTTGTTTGTTTTCGCTCCGTAAGATGAGACCGTTCACAAGAAGCTCTTGGAAGGGTTATAAAAAGATACAATTCTGGCTACGGATTTGTTGATTGTGGATAAGCGATGATGTAGTAGGGATTATTTAAAAAAAAGTATAATATAAAGATTTTCCCTAGATTTGATAGCCTGTTTCTTTTATGTATGTCTTCACTCATCCCTACTTATTGACCACTTGGACTTAGTTCTGCTGTTTTAAATATTATCAACTATCTGACGCTAGATTTTATACAAATACAAATGCGTTTATTTTGCATATTTTTGGTGTTACATAAGAGGTCTTATATTATAGATTCATTTGAGCTCACCAAAATTAGCTACATTTAGTCAGCGTGCAATGTATTGTATTCATTAAATTATGATTATGTCAGAAGAGGATCATCGCCACTGGACTAAATATTCATTAAGATATTAATCATATTTCTATATTAATTCCCATTTTTCTCAGGTAATTTTACGGGGCGACGCTCTGATTTGTCATCTGCACATTTATCTATAGAAAACGAAATCCGTGCCATCTCCATTAAATCGTGATATTTTTATAAAAGTCAGTGAACTGTTAAACGGCGGTATCATAAACTCATAAATAATTGTACTCGGACACTAGTAAGGACGGATATAAAAAGAGCTCTATTTATTTTCAGTCATCATCATCATCATCCTCGCGCCCTTTCCCCAGTTTATCTAGGGTCGGCGCAGCATGTTTTTATCTTCCTCACTAGAGTTGGGTAGTTCCTGAATGAATGCTTCAATTGAATTACTTCACCAAACTAGTTCGTTCACTCACTCGTTCAATTCAGCTCAATAGTCCAGGAGTTCAGTGATAGAGAGTAAAACGTACGGACAATTTTGGTTAGTTACTGCATGAACGAGGAAGTTGCATGGCTCGGATCGCATTGCTTACGCGCCAAATTAATGTTTTAGATAGCGCAAGCAGAAAGTCCTATAACGTCTATCAATAAGACTTAGAATTTAGTATTGTTCGATAGATTGAGGTGATACTCCTAATTTTAGAGAGTTTATTGTTTAGTCATAAGAAAAGATCATTACACAATACATTTACAGTGTATCGTGTACGGATCTCACTACTTCACGCATATAGTTTATTTAGTTCAGTAGTTCTACTATCAAAATATCACTCACTGCTCCACATTCATCAAGCTCTATTGTTAAATTGAGTAAGTAAGTAGTCCGTGACATTTTGATAGTAGAACTACTGAACGAAATGAAGTAGTGTAATCTTTGGCTTTTACTGAACTATATCACTCATTTCAGTTCAGTGATCGATTTTGCGCACGTTTATTCTATACTTTTCTAATTTAATTTACTGACATTCATCTTCTAAAAATAAACTAAGATCTAAATATTAAAAAATAAAAATATTATGCTTATTTAGTTAATAAAATAGTATATAAAAATGTAATATATTAAAAATTATATTTTAAAATTAAATGATCTAAGCGTAAATATTGTTTACTTACATGTCATACGAGATCCCCTGAGCTTTTCTACATTGTTTTACATAGTTTGTACACTTATGAAACAAACACGATGGCATTTTATAGGATTTCCAATCACTAACAGAGATGTCACACTTGTTTTATAGCTATTCGCAGACTAAGGGTGATACGTCCTAATTATGACGTTTTAGCGTCTTCACATTGCGCGACCGGGTAACATTGAGTACAGCTATTATTTTTAAATATTATTAGTGTTGGCTAATGCCTACTAATGCTTTTTCTGATGCTACTTATTTTTAGATTACTCATCCGCTTAAGATATAATTGTGCACGTTTTGTAATTATAATGTTATTTTTCGTGTCTTATCGTAAATCGTCCAAAACTACACCAAGGTCCCATTTCGCAGAATTTGTTAAGCTTTTGTACGTATGAGTTGTCGGTAGGGGTAGTCCAAGGTTTGTAAGTAAGCAAATCTTTATTTTTAAGATCGCAGTTACCAAGATCTTGATATTTTGGAAGCCTTGTGCATCCTAAATATGGTATGCTATTTTTTTACATAATCATGCAATTGTTTGATTAAATGTTTGAGTCTATCCATAATGGCATATCTAAAGAAAATATAAATTCCATTTACATTTTCTTTATAACACGACTGGGATTCGGGAAGCTGATTCAAACGATTGCCTCCTACGCATTAAATCTACGCAAACACCTAATCTTATACGATTTTCCACATACCGCCATGATTCACTTGTCGTAGGAACGCCAGGTATAAAAAGAATGGCTACATCAGAAATAGATATTGACATACAGCACTCCTGAAAGGTCGCATCGCTCGTATATAGGGCGACGAACGCTTTTAGACAGTGCACTATTGGCCGAAATGGTTGCATCTAAGATTTGTTTATTTGGTACGTAGATAATTAAGATTTAAATTAATGTGCTGATTGAAGAAATCAGCTTAGTCTTACGAGTGGAAATCGATACCATAAAAGCGCGCCGTCAAGTCAAGGATAGAGAGCGACAAGGATCTTCTGCCAATAGATGACATTGACAGGGGGGCGCTAGCATTTGATGAGGGTAGCCAGTGCAAAAAAAAAACTCTTTTATATTTAAAGAGTCTATTTATTTATTAGGGTCTTTTAATTTATTTCCTTATATTGTTTGCCCGACCAAGACAAATGGCACCAATGGGAACGGTAATGATTATAATAGTACTTGGCATAAATGTATAATTATACCTTTATTTAATGAGTTAAGCTCTACGGTATTTAAAAATAATCATTTTAATAGTTTACACAGAATACGTACTAAAATAAAACAAAAGCGAAAATCGGAAAACCTCTTGTTAGGTTGGGGAGATTTCGCTACACTGATCTGGCAACCGCATATTTGAATATGACAGCGTTAGTTCTGATTTTTGCCGTTGGCCACAAGATCCATTGCACTGTACCTAATTCATAACATGATTATTATGACAACATGCAAATATCATACGGCAGTCATTTTGCTTTATGTTAAAGTATACTCTTGTAGTAGCCAACTACCTAGTGGTACAGTTTCCTATTTAAATATCAGCATCGAGTTGCCGGGTCAGATTTACCGGGTACGAGCCAGGTTTGAACATGCAAGGTTGAGATGTCTCGAGGTCGAGTGGGCATCACCATAACACCTGAGATTAAAGTCATAGGTACTTCCGCAAAATGTTTAATTGGTCTGTGAAAATATTCTTTGCCAATTGTCAATGGGGTCAAGAAACCACACCATCATCATGATAAGTCGAAATTACTCCGTTATTAACAGTGGATGTCAAAACCGTCATTTTGCCACGCTCGCCGAAGCAAGAAGCAGCCCAATTATGGCGCTTATATCTTTGAAATTGTTATTTATTCTGGCAAAAACATAGCAAGTACCTAGTTTAAACAGATTTTGCAATTTTCTTCTTGCCCATTTGAGTCATATTTCTCTGTCATTAAGTTTTGCACATAAGACCAAAAAACACTTAAGACCAAAGTGCTTACGTACGTTTAATCATGCATGACAGCTTTTTCTCATTGTTTATTTCAATTGGTCTGATAGCAACTCAAATTTGTGTTGTATCATCGTCGATAGCATCCTTTGTATCATCATCATCATCATCGTTATCAGCCAAAGGACGCCCATTGCTAAACATAGGCCTCCTTTACGGCCTTCCACAGCGATCACAAGTGGTCTGCATCCAGTTTGATCCTGCGATGTTTTCAAGGTCGTCTGATCATCTTTTCGGTGGACGTCCTACGCTACGACTTTAGTCGAAGGGTCTCCAATCTAGAACTTTGCTGTCCCAACGGCGATCAGTTCTTTGCGCTATGTGCCCTGCTCATTGCCACTTAAGAATCCGTCCGTTGCGAATTCCTTTGTATGTTTTTGTTAACTCCATCAGGAAAAGAGATGCATATTTTTCTTTTAAATTTGGAAACACTTCTACTGTAAATGCAATCAGTTTTCCACGTTAACTTTATAGCTACCCTTATTAACAGAACATCTCTCACTTTCCAGAGAACAATTCAATGGCGATGGCGACCGCAACAGCCACGATGGAGGCCTCCCAAAGCCTCATCCAGACGGAGTCCAGGGTCCAGCACAGCTACCAAGAGGTCCACGTCTCCGAACAGAGATCAGAGCGGACGGTGAAGAAGAAGAAGTCAATGAGACGGCATAAGGACGAGGGGTCCATATCAGTTGTGAGTATGATTTATATCAATAATTCTATTTATTAATGTTCACGACAAAAGTTGTTCTAGTCTTTAGTTTTAGAGAAGGCATTACAGCTTAACTACGAACGCTCTCAATTAAGTGTTGATATGCTAATTCTTTCGAAGAGAGAGATATCTACTCTTCCTTACGGCGTTTTTATTTATATTGAGTACATACATTTACTATTGAGCCCTCGCTCAATAGTAAATGAAAAACGCCGAAATTTATAGCAGCCCAGTCTCTAAACTACCCTCTTCAGACACTTTTGCTAAACAGAGTAGTTTAAAAGCAAGACAGCCAATTAGGGTAGATAAACATTAGGATAGATAAACACATACTACAGGGGTTGGTAAAACATACATAAATGAAATCTGTATCGTAATGCGGGTAACATTTTTTTGTCAAATATTATTATTATCTTCCAGTCAAAAAGCACAGACAAGCTCTACAAGAAGATGAAGGCCTCCTCAGACGGGGACTCGAACCCGCAATGCCAGAAGTGCTCGCGACCGGTATACGCTATGGAGCGGGTGAAAGCCGAGCGCCGGGTCTGGCATAAGGAGTGCTTCAGATGTGTGCAGTGCAATAAACAGCTTACGTGAGTGCAAGTAAAGTTTATTTTTGTTTGGTCAAGCACGCGATATGACTCGTGTGAGAAGTGCTTCCGATTGTGCAGCTTAATGCTGCAATGCGATAGACATGCCTGGAAATCGGACCAGTAGCTTGCATGCCAGATATTTGCATGTGCTAGTTTAGCAATTTGCGTCCATGCATTCTTTAATCATACTATTGATATTCACACGCGTCACTTTTGGAGCCCGTCGCGACCCTTAGTTTTGTGATTTGAAATAGTATTTAGTAAAAATATTCAAGAAACCATCAAGATGTCCTTATAATTTATGCACTCCCAGTACTTTGTTGTTTTTTACAGTGCTATAGCTATATTAAACCTGCTTTTACGCAATAAAGCATTATAAACCTGCTTTCAACTGCTGCACGCCTAGTACTTTGAGAAGAATTAGAAAGCAATACAAGTTGTTTCTGTGACTGACTGTACCAGAGTATATGAATTGGTATTCATTGGAAATCGATTTAAAACTTTTTCTTAATATTTTTAATTTGGTATTCGTTAGAAATATTATGATTTTTATAAGTGTAATGAAATGCCCTTGGTATTAGTTTTTGAGATTAGCGTGATATAGATTGAAGTGTGCCAGCAAAAGGCACCAATCTCGAATCACAGAAAGAAGAGATGGGTCCTAACTCGCTTACATAAAGCTAAGCAGTGACAGAACGCTGTCAATCCGTGCAGTGTGCAAGGTAGACTTTTCCTGCCTGACACGACCCTAGCACGGTCATAGTATAGCACGGTTAAGTGGGAAAATTCCTTAACTAATGAGCTCGCGAGTTGTGGTTGCCTAAACAAACTCCACCCTATGCACGTGTTACTTCTTGTATTTTCAATACGTTTTGATAACAAGCACGTGTTTTGGCTTACAGTTTAGAACATCGCTCATATTATGTGACAAATTTGTATCAACTGCAAACTGTTGAGATTGGAAGATTTGGCCTCTCTGACCAAACTGTTGGTATACTTAGGAATGAGTTTAGGCTAGTAGATAAAAAAATATATTATTATACAATATTTAAAAAAATCTCTGTCTAATCCGAAAGCGTCATAAAGTTGCTTTAAAAACATAACCAATTGTGTAATTCATTAAAACTTTTTTTTTATCGATTTTCAAAGTCTTCAAGTTAAGCACCTATTTACCCTCAAACGGGGAAATATTCAAAATGCGTCGCGCTATCTGCGAGTGCCGATGCAATTCCGCGCCTCCCGCGCGCCCCGTCAAACCCCTTTCGGGTTGCCATGTGTGCTTATTTTTATGTAGTGAATGTTGTATATATTTTTGAAGGTTGTTCAATTAATATTTTATGAAAATGATCACACAAACAGGGGTGGAATTGTGTAAAGCAATCGTAATCATTTTACAGTTAAAAACGTACGGTATGATCTGTCAAACGCTTTGTTCTTTGCCATTTGACAGATTATACCGTACGTTTTTCACTGTCAAATGAATACGATTGCTTTACACAATTTCACCTCTGAACCTAATCTCGATACCTAAAAACTCCTTAATGGGTCGGACAGGGATTCTTACAATTTAAAGATTATTTCTTTCGAATAACCGTAACTCCGGATAACACAGCATATTCTGCCGTGCTTATCTTCTTATTCTTCACCTCATTTACGTAGCTTAGTAAGGTAAACTTAAATAAAATGTTTTAATATCAGAGTGGAAACGTACCAGAGCGACCACACGACGCTGTATTGCAAGCCGCACTTCAAGCAGCTTTTCGAGCCGAAACCCGTCGACGGAGAAGACGAGCCTGATGGTAGGTTATAGATTATTCAGCGCCATAATATGTATAAAGTTGCTTTAATAACATAGCCAAAACAAGTATCAAAATATCGAAATTCATGAAAACATTTTTGTATCATTTTTGAACCGAATTCAAAAGAGGAGGAGGTTATCAATTGGACTGTATGTTTTTTTTTGTATCTATGTTACCTCATATCTCAGTCATTTGTCGACCGATACGAAAAATTTTTCGCTTACCTAGAGAGTATACCTTCTAGTTGGTCCCATTATTGCCGATTTGGGATCTGATGATGGGATCTTGGTGAAATCGAAGGGAACCCTCAAATTTAAGTCACATATAGTGTATTTTTACTAGAATCTTAATGTTGACGTGTTGTTACGTCTGATAGTGAACATCTTGTGGAGCTGAGCTGATGGTGGAATTATAATGACAGAAATAAACTTAAAAAAAAAGAAAAAGCTAAAAAGTTATAAAAAAACTCTCGACCCTTGAAAGGAAAGGAAGCCATTTTTGGCAAACAATTTCTTTTTGGAGTCGGTGCTCTGACAGTTGATGCTTGATGGTCAAAGTGATGGCACCGACTTCAAAAAGAAATTATTTGCCTCAAAGCGCTTCCTTTCGTTTCAAGGGTGAAGAGTTTATTTAAGACTTTTTAGTGAATTTGGTTTGAAGTTGTTTTTTTTTAAGTCCTCAAGTTTAGCACCTATTTTGCCTATAATTTTTAAAATGCGTTAACACTCCTGTCGCACTACCTGCTAATGAGTCGGGACTGTTAATGCATTTGGATTATTTATTACTAGCAGTCCCCCGCGACTTTGTCCGCGTGCTTGAGTTTGCTCCCTCCCCTCCCGTCATAGCGTGATGTACTTACAGCCTAAAGCCTTCCTTGATAACTAAACTATCCAACACAGAAATATTATTTCAAATCGGTTCAGTAGTTCCTAAAATTAGCGCGTTCAAATCAACAAACTCCATAATATAAGTATAGATTGGCTGACTAGTCGGTCCAACCTCCTCCGACATCCCAACATCGAGCGTGTCCTTTTATGTTTATAATAATAGTATGATAGTCCCCCTAGCCGATTTCGACTACGGGTGCTAGTCACAAATGACTAACAAACTGCGCGGGACATATTATAGTGCACAAGTGTGTGCGCAAACACAGGTGCACACTCTATTCCTTTCACTCGCATAGCCCGATGGGACAGCAATCTGACACGACCGGAGAGAGATCAGGCGCAGGTACGGGGGTGAAACACCGCCAACTTCCAAACTTCGGGCTACCAGAAAAACCCATCTACATATTTTTGGCCCGACCCGGGGATCGAACCTGGGACCTCTGGCGCTGCCGTCGCTTTAAAGTGCGACCGTCAAACCGCTGCGCCACCGAGGCAGTTAATCTCTTATGTTTACTTCTGTACTTAATAATCCGTTTTCTTTCTAGGTACAGTCCCTAAGAAGCATCAGATGATCATCTGCGAAAGCAACCCCGTGGAACTGCCGCCAGATGTCGTTAGAGGTCTGTACTATTTTTTGTATACATAGAGTCGATTTTACCAAAGTCAGATAAGGAATATTTGTCGAATTCTATAAAAAACCGGCTAAGTGCGAGTCGTACTCGCGCACTGAGGGTTCCGTGCCAATTTTAACTGAATATGGGAATCCACTGACTTCCAATTAGCTAAAATCTATACTAATATTATAAAGCTGAAGAGTTTGTTTGTTTGTTTGTTTGTTTGTTTGAACGCGCTAATCTCAGAAACTACTGGCCTGATTTGAAAAATTATTTTTATGTTGGATAGTCCATTTATCGAGGAAGGCTTTAAGCTATATAACATAAAGATACGACTCACAAGACCACAGCAGCAATGAAAAATGTTGCGAAAACGGGAGAAAGATATTCCTTTTGAGAGCTTCCGCTGCGTACGCTGCAGAAACCGCTAAAGTTACACAAAAATCATGTATGACAGGATTGTTCAGCATTAAGAGTTCTATAAAAAAGTCCGCGACAGCATATGTCTATCTTTTATGGTTGACTTACTACAACCTTTTTTATGTTAATAAATTTGTAAAAAAATAATGCGTCATTTTTAGAGGTGTATTATACACACAGGTATTTATTCTTATCAAAATAAATAGATTCATCATCACGAGTATTTCATTTAGAACAAAGTTGCCCTTTATATCATTTGATTCCAATAAATATCTTAGGAGCTATCACAGTTTTAACATAACTCCGCACCAAAATAATGTTCGCAGCTTAAGTACAACGTGCGCTTGCGCTAATTATATTATAAAGCTGAAGAGTTTGTTGGTTTGAACGCGCTTATCTCAGGAACTGCTGAACCGATTTGAAAAATATTTCTGTGTTAGATATCTTAGCTTATTTATTTAGAAAGGCTTTAGGATATAAAACATCACGCTGCAACGGGAGGGGAGGGAGCAAACTCAAAACGCGCGGACGAAGTCGCGGGGGACCGCTAGTACCACAATATTTTGTTGACAGCAAATACAACTTTGTTTTTCATAGTGTTTGTATGAAGAACAAAGTTATGTTGATGACACACAGCTGTTTGAAAAGATTAAGTGGGAAATGATATTTGACATTTACAGATTTACTATTTTGCACGTTTTGACATGATATTGGAGTAAAAATAGACGGATGGAGTTTCCAGGATTTTAAGATTTAAATTACCTAAAAAAAAAAGTGAATTTAATTAAGATTACTTACAGTCTGTCTAATCTATACTAATATTATAAAGCTGAAGAGTTTGTTTGTTTGTTTGTTTGTTTGTTTGTTTGAACGCGCTAATCTCAGAAACTACTGGCCCGATTTGAAAAAATATTTTTATGTTGGATAGTCCATTTATCGAGGAAGGCTTTAAGCTATATAACATAAAGATACGACTCACAAGACCACAGCAGCAATGAAAAATGTAACGAAAACGGGAGAAAGATATTCCTTTTGAGAGCTTCCGCTGCGTACGCTGCGGAAACCGCTAAAGTTACACAAAAATTATGTATGACAGGATTGTTCAGCATTAAGAGTTCTATAATAAAGTCCGCGACAGCATAAGTCTATCTTTTATGGTTGACTTACTACAACCTTTTTTATGTTAAATAAATTTGTAAAAAAATAATGCATCATTTTTAGAGGTGTATTATACACACAGGTATTTATTCTTATCAAAATATATACATTCATCATCACGAGCATTTCATTTAGAACAAAGTTGCCCTTTATATCATTTGATTCCAATATATATCTTAGGAGCTATCACAGTTTTAACATAACTCCGCACCAAAATAATGTTCGCAGCTTAAGTACAACGTGCGCTTGCGCTAATTATATTATAAAGCTGAAGAGTTTGTTGGTTTATACGCGCTTATCTCAGGAACTGCTGAACCGATTTGAAAAAATATTTCTGTGTTAAGTAGCTTATTTATTGAGAAAGGCTTTAGGATATAAAACATCACGCTGCGACGGGAGGGGAGGGAGCAAACTCAAAACGCGCGGACGAAGTCGCGGGGGACCGCTAGTTTCATATATTTTAACAATTTTTAGAGATGGTTTTGGCATTCTTATAAGCATCTCCTTTCCTTTCAGCTTCCGACAAACCAGACCTCGGTCTCGAAGAGCTATCGTCACTTGACGTGAAGTCCCGCTTCGAGGTGTTCGAGCGCGCGGCCAAGGGGCCCTCGGACGAGCCCCGCGAGCCGGGGCCCCGCGCGCCCCCAGAGATTAGCACGGCCCTGCTATCGAAGTTAGCCAAGTAAGTGTATTAGGCCGGGGGCCCTCAGAGCAGAAGAGCTCGGCCCTGCTGTCTAAACTTGCCAAGTATGTTTTATAGCTGGGGACCGGGGCCCTCAGAACCGGGGCCCCGCTTGAAAAGCTCGGTTTTGCAGTCCAAGTTTGCCAAGTAAGTAATTAATTAATATAGGCGGCTACTGTTGTTGGAGTCAGAAGCAGAATGTTTGACATTTCGCGTAGATTATTTAAATTTTCAGATTTTCTGCAGCGTCATCTCGATTAAATCTTAAAATAATGTTTATAATTTTTTATGCTTAATTTAAAAATTCTTCGCAATCAATAAATACACGAAAACACCAATTTTGTCTCAAGAGTTTTTTGAGCGCCACTTGCTTGTTCTAAAGGGAAACTGTGTCGAGACTTACGTAGGTACCTGGGCTGAACACATAATTTGATCATTTGTAATCATACAAGGGCTTTATCTGGCGCCCCTGCCAAGCGTGGCAATTAAGCATTGTAGCCAGGCCCCGGGGCCTTAAGTGCTGGAGCCCAGGGCCTTAAGAGCCGGAGCCCCGCGGGTTCCGCATTGTTGTCAAAGTTCGCCAAGTTAGTGTAGTAAGCGAGGCCCTCAAGGTCGGGCCCCGCAAGACAAGTTATGCTCGCTTGTCATAAAGTCCCGCTTCAAAGTGTTCGAGTGCGCCCTCAGACGAGCCCCACCAGCCGGGGCCCCCGAGAATAAGTGTCATAATCAGTGATCGGGTAATCGGATGCATATTTAAGTTAATTTTTGGCTACGATATCATGGAGATTGACGGCTTCTTTAATATTTTATTATATAAATTCTGGGATTTCAATAACGTCAGAAATATGAAACTAGTCTGTAACATAGTGAGGAAACGACGTTTTTTAGCATGTGTTTTTATTTTATCTAGGACTCCTGGATTGCATATTTTCTCCCTGTCAGTTTATGAGTTTATTAAGTGTAAAAAGAGCAGTAGACAGTAGGTACCTATACACACATTAGTATACCCGATTTGATTTAATAATGAATAAAAACACTAGATTTGTCGATTCAGAAATTCCGGGATATTTTTGATATAAAATTGCATTCTATATTGTCCACCACCTCAAAATAGTAAATTTACTATTCTCGATTTTATTCTATAGCATGAAAAACAAAATTTGTTAATCCGCAATCATAGGATTTTTACGATACGATAGCCTCAACTTATTGAGTAAATATGCATCCGAATGTCCGATCACTAGTCATCATACAAGGGCAGTAAATAAATAATTGCAATGGCTCCATTTCTGATCACATACCATTAAAACATCATCTGGGACCCCAGCCGAGCGCGGCAAGTAAGGCCAGTATTTGAGGCCCCTGCCGAGGGCCAAAAGAGAAAGCTCTCTTTAGCGCCTCAATTCCACTTGTGAAAAAATAATTTTATGTGAAAAAAGTCTAAAATATTTTCGATATATTACTCAACTAACAAATTCCTTAGAACAACCCAATACTAAATTCCTACAAAGTCAATTATAATAAATGGATCGTAGCAAGTTACATTTCCTGTGCGGTTTATTTTTGTTTTTTTTATCCTACTGTTACAAGCTTTCTATAGAATAGAAGCTTCATTCACGTCAGAGGATCACGACGTGACAATATGTTACAGTGCAATCGAATAATGTTGATACTTGGAGAGTTTGTAGTTAAAACACATTTTAAATGCTGTATTAGTTATTTATTTAGTATATATTTTAAAATGTCCTTTTATTTTCAGAATAGTTTCTGCAGGATTTTATTCGTTTTGATATCCTTTTTATCTTTTCACAAGTCTATTTATCATTTTTTTTAGTCCGGGACAGAACAAGTTATATTTTTGAGTCCTATCTCCCTATTTTATCTATAAAATTCAATAAATATCGCAAATACTTAATTAATTTCGTACAATTGGCTTATTTTATAAATAACTTAAACAGTTGTCATTCCTCGCAAGGTAAACTTATCGGTCTGAGTTATGTTCAGGAAAAAATATACAACCAAACCTAAAAGTAATAAATAACGCACAAGCAAGGTATAGCACCTTGCTTGTGTGTCTGGAATCTGGAAACAATTCAAGTATCAACACGCTTCGTTCCACATCTTCGCGTCGATGCTTAACGTCACGACAGCGTTCGGTTCAAAAGATCTATTTTCGTCTCCCTTGGGAAAAGACGGACTACCACGAATTCGATTATTTTGCGGTGTTTCGTATACATCGATTTCTGTAAAGGCTAGTAGGTAGAATATAAAAAGCAAAACAAACATGTTTTTTTTTATATGTAACATATTTTGTATTAAATAAATAAATTCCTTTCGAGTAATTAGGTGACAAACAAACAAAAATATTACTTTCAGTAAACTAGGTCAAAAACCAATTTTACCATAGAAAATTTGAATTGGTACCCTTATTATATTAACACAACAAAATAGTAGTTTTTTGTTTGAGACTAGTCAATGTAAACCCAACTATTTTGTAATACGCTTTTTACAAGCTCTTTAGACGAATAACATATGGGCTATCTTTAAACTTGAGTACAAGTGATCTTAACCTATATTTCTTACGGCAATAAGTTTAAAGTCGTGTAATGTGGTTTCTTTGATGTAAAAAAAGTCTAGGGAGTAGTAATTCATTACAGTTCGATATCTGAGAGTAACAAGACGTGGTGTGTTTTTGCTTAGTAGGAGGTGCGTATTATTTTTTTCCAGTAAGGACGCGCTCTTTTTCAATTTAATAGACCCCCGACGATGTTTTTTTTTGTGGTGAAGTTAGTTTTCGTGAGTAATTTTTTTGGTCAAATCTTTTTGGACTCTAACCTAAATGATCATACTAGTGTGATGATTTTTGTACTTAGATTCAATCAGTAGCCTCTTGTAATCTTAACTCCTCATAATAACAGTTAACGTTATTTATATTTATATAAAATCGGGTATTGTTACTTTATCGAATAACGTTATCGCTATTTAATAATGGCAACACTGGCTGCCCCTTCTTATTTTCTAACTTGCGAAGTGCACTCGAAAGGCGAGGCAGTCTAGTGCTGACCGCCGAAGCGAAAGGTTAAGGGAAGGAATCTGTGTTAAAATATAGTTATAATAATTGATGTGGCTAGAGATAGTGATTTGTATCAAAGATAAGTGTGTTGATCGAATGAAGAACTTTATAAACTCAACCGAGTTTGATTCGCGACAGTTCAGAAGCGAGAAGAAATCTACAGCCCACAAAAGGTATGTACTATTATTTTCAAATGATAAGAGCAAGTAATATTATTTAAGAAAATTTTCTTGAAGATAACGCCATAAATACCACGATAGGATAGCATTGGTTGGGATAATATTCTGCTGCGGTTGAACTGTAGCAATATTATCCTGATTTAATCGTGTTAAGTTTCCAACTGATCGTTTGGTCAAGGCTACTCCTTGATAATGATCTGTGGTGACTAATACGAGTATGCTCATAAGCAAAGTAGGTAGGTAACAAATTGTCGGGCTAGCCCTAGGTTGTTCTTAATATGAACTGGGCCTATGCTAACTCGACGCAGTCGTGCTAAGCTATCATCAAATCATTTGGGCAAGGCTACCCTTTGCTAATGGTATGTGAAAGCTAAATGCGCGATTTATTAAATTGGGTCAACTACGTAGGCATGTTTAACAAAATATTATAATTTTTTTTCTCATAATTATCGGGGTAGTGTTAGGTTGCATTGGTTGGGATAATATTTTGCTGCGGTTAAGCTGTTGCACTATTATCCTGACTAAATTGTGTTACGTTTCTAACTGACCATTTGGTCAAGGCTACTCCTTGGTAATGTTCAGTGGATACGAGACACGAGTACGTGCAACTAAATAGCTAAATATAATAAATGACCTCAGTAGTTCCTTCATCCTAATAGGAAATACGAAAAGAAATACGTATTAAATATTATCATGTCACTGCCTATTGTAGGTAGCTATGTTTAGTTGATTGAGAATAACCGTTCAACCTGCAACTGTTCTAGGGCTAATATTTTTGTGTTCATAAATAATTATACAGTAAAAAATCTTTATTTCAGACTTTGCATTCATAATTTTTTAACAGACTTATAAACTATGTTAGTGAGTTTAACAATTGTGTGTTTTAATCAATTGTGTTAAATTTCAACCAATTCAATCCAATTTAATTATTAATATTCGAATCATTTCTTATTTCAATTCAATTTCGTTATATGGAATGAATTGAGTGCCCTTTAGGGTATTTACACCCATTGATTATGTAAGTGAGTTAAACAATACTGAGTTTTTTTTTTATTTATTTAACTGAGTTCAATTTAAGCTAACTCAAGTAAATTAAATTAGAATAATTTTTCTTTCACTTCATTTGATATGACTGGATATAAAAGCATTTTAAGGTAAATGCCTTATTGCCAATTTAACCCAATTTGAATTCATTTACATTTTAATTTTAAATTAATGTACATTCGTACTCATTCAATATATAACTTGAAACAAAGGCCATAGTGTCAGATTTTACAAAGACACTATTATAAAATAAAATATTTTCCTTAAGTAGCGGCCAGGTGTGTCGCATGGGCCAAGTGTGTCCTTATGTAGCGACCAGGTGTGTCGCGTGGACCAAGTGTGTCCTTAAGTAGCGGCCAGGTGTGTCGCATGGATCAAGTGTGTCCTCAAATAGCGGCCAGGTGTGTCGCGTGGGCCAAGTGTGTCCACAAATAGCGGCCAGGTGTATCGCGTGGACCAAGTGTGTCCATAGTTCTGTACATTTTTTTTATTCAAAAGCAGTAGTAGTGGCCAAGTCAGTCAATCAATTAAATTCATGTATTGTGGAATACATGTACATCAGTTATGTATACTAGCTATGTATTTTTCTCGATTAGATCGGGCCATTTGTGCCATGAAGAAGCTATATATGTTTTACAAAAGGTCAAGTCTAACTGTGAATTCTTGTACTAGAATTTTTCATTAGCAACGGTCATGTGAGCCATATAGGCGTACTTACTTGCGTTCAGGATTATTTGCAACATTGTTCCTTTACTAAAATTATGCTCTAATAAATGAAGATATGGCTCCATAGTAATTAGGTTTAAAGACATTTATTGTCATAAATACATACAGTTCATTTACAAAGATAATTATTTAAACCATAACTTAGTAAATAATTACCATATCCAAAGTATGATTTTGTTGATAACAACACTAATGCTGGTATTCTTTTTCTTCCGAGGTGATGAGACTGAAGAGCACGAGACCAAACCAGGCTGGTTGGGCCTCAAAAGACGAAAGAGCTCGCGATCAAGGTTGAGGACATCGACATCTTCTAAAGGAAGTCACAAATCAAAAAGTACTATTTCGGCGTCACCAACGCTCGAAGCCGTCGAGTCACCTGAAATTACCGTTTCACACAATCCGAAGTAACTGTTTGGCTCCGATCACAAAGAGGAAAAAAATAACAACTACTATGTTTTAACTGTAGTATATTCATTCACTGGATAAGTCCTTGTACACACAATTCTGATATTTTTCGCGGAGGTTTATCTTGATTTCCGACGTTTTAACCATTGCAGCGTTCGTGGTCGCGAGTAGGCTAGGATGTTATTTATCATTTACAAAAGAAAAAAAATATCATCACTTCTTTTTAGTAGAATGGGTTATTTTGTTACGATTGAGTACAGAATTTTGAATATATGTACAGTCGACAGCACATCAAATTACCCACTTTTGTTGCAAACTTAACCTAAGATACTGCAGTTTTTACCTTGACGTGCTGTTTTCCGTACAACTGATAATTTTGGTAAATGCATAAACATCAGAAGCCCTTTTCACCGTCTTGTATGAGATCACTGTCAATGCTTTAATTAAAAATAAATTAGTGTAATATTTATTTTTTAATCGCTCCCACAGACCTAATCTTATACTAAGTTGACTTTGCGAAAAATACCGCGCATTTACCACGATCATGAGAAAAATATACCTATTAGCATACGATGTCAGTAAATTCTTACTTGAATTAACGTCGTGACTTATTTCAAAACAAAGATTTAATTAATTCATTGACGCGGTAATTTTAATGTCGGGTTACTTAAACGCCATTAAAGTCGCGTAACGCGTTACAATGCAGTTCGTTTATACAACATTCATAGAAAATACCCTTACTTCCTTTATATAAATTGTTCTGTCATTTTAACCATACTAGAACTGTAAAGAGTAGCAGATTCCGTTGCAATTTTGACAGCGCAGTTAACCGCCAAACTTGTAAGACATAAAATGTATCAATTATCATTTATTTGATGAAAGAAATACACAGTAGATAAATAATTAATTACAAACTTAACATCGCTCGCTACATGTGCACACCCGGTAGGGTACAGCAAAGTAAAGCAATTTTATAGGTGAGTTTTACCTGTTAATAAATTGTGGAGTAATTATATTAATTTTGGAACAGATGGTCCTATACCTATACATATTAATATTTATTTATGACTACTATAAACATTAAGGAACCAAATAACTTACTACACAATATTTCTGTAATACTGCACAAACAATAGAAAAATAAATAATTGAAATTATACATCAAGAATGAGCTTAGGTAGCTATACTTTACTTCTACTTATTAAATAACCTTCCTATAAGTACTCCTGACTAGTAGACAGTCAGTTAAATTAATGTATCCTCAATGTCTATATAAATTTGTTTTAAATGACATTGTTTATCTATAAATCATTACTCCGACGATTTGTAAAAACATTTGTTTTGTGATATTATTTTTATACTTATTGTCTCTTAGCACTTTTATTATATACGTCTGTCTAGTTTTCGCTCAATTAAGTACTTATGTAAGAGACGAAAGGCATTGTCGCGGGTCAGGGTGCCCTTAAAGAATAATATTTTTTTTGTTAGGAAAAATAAAATCGTATGCAGGCCAGTTTTCAAAAAAAAAGGGTCTTCTTTCTATTTTATTGTTTGATGCTCTGTTAAAATATTATCACTTATAACGAGGTGACCTTACATAATGTACTAAGCATTGACTTGAAAAGAAATATATTTTCATTTATGAATATTATATTGACGCCAAACACGACGTTTGCTCTGCAATATGCTTGGCTTTGGAATAACTAAAGAGGCATCGCAATACATTTAAATGGGGACTAGGGACGTCTACACGCCAAAACGTCAGCGTAAATAGGAGACCGTGATCTCATAGGTCAATTAATAGATAATTATGCACAAAGGCTTTATTTCAAAACTAGTTTTTATTCTAGTTCCCCACTTTGATATTTCTCTGTATTCTTGGCAATATCATGCAGTTTATTCTTTTTTACATGTAACAGCATATCGTTGAGTTTACTTTGCTGAGTAAATTGTATACGTGGTAGGGTTTAATTATTAATGTCATTTGACTATTAAATCTTATCTCAATTCTATTTATATTAATTGTATAATGATTAATAAAGTGAAGTAGGTACTTGTTCCTACTACTAAATTAAGACCACACCTTCATGTACTGTTCGTTAATAATTAACAAATATGATTAATATGGGCCCTGAAATATTGATTTTTTCTCATCCGAACACACATAATATTAGGGAAAGTTAAACTACAAAGTAATATTTTATGTGAACAATAAATTGTAAGATCATAAGAGATTCTACAAATAATAATAATGATCCCTTAAATGTCTGTATCTCCGTAAACAGTATTTATAAGGCATTGAGAACAGACATTAAGGTAACCATTCAATTCCAATAAAAAAAAAACACATAATAGCTTAATTCTTCTCGTATGGCTTTAAGTGCTAAGATTCATAACTTTCATTGATATGCGCCACGCAAATTACGAAATTTAACTTTTTTAAGTTATCTAAGTATAAGTCTATCTAGTTTAATAATTCTTGATTATGTTCTCCACGATTAATAAGTGACATATATTTTGGATGCTTTAGTGACTTTCTAATATCTATCTCAATACATAGTTTTATACATGACTCAATATGAAAAATTCAAATCATGAGACTGTGTTTCAGAATGGAACTTTTGTTTTAACCTGATTATTTTACTTACCTTATACATATCATTATACAAATTGTGAACTATTATCATATTGCTGGATATGTGATTGGTGTCCAATTAATTTGTCTTTTACTGACTTGACTAATTTATTACTTTTTAAATGAACTGTTTATGTAGATAAGGTATCTTTTAAGTAAGGATCGTTTATATGTCACACACTTAAAACTACAATAGGTTACCTGTACATTTTCATTCATTCATCAATTTAAAAGTCAATTTAGTTAGATTCTTGCCATATTGTTATCTTAAAATCAGATGTTTTTTTTAAATCTTGTTAAGTATATTAGAAGATAATACTGGAATAAAATAAAATAAATATGGCTTCGATAAATGACTTTTTGTCATTCATAGACAGGAGTAAAAAAAAAGATTAGTCAAATTAATAGTTACGATTGTTATAATAAGTATAATAACATAACCATTCTTAACTTATTAGCCTGTAGAACGAAGTAACTATGAAACTATAGGTACATATTAGATTATGAACCCGGTTACATAAAATGTATAAAATGTTCGTTGCCACAAGTCTTATAAGGCAGGTAAGCAGGCAAAGTATAATCAATCTAAAGATTCAATAGATTAATCTATATTGGTCAAAGCTACAGCAACTCAAGTCAACCAAAAATAGGTTATAATTATTAAAAGAACTAGAAATGTGATAATTGTAATTAATTAAACTTAAATGCCGAATGTGATGATTTTCTAATGTGTACGCTAAAGTAAACTTAGAATTACTAAGTTAGCCCAACAGCTTAATTTTTATTGCTTGTAATATGATAAATGTAGTATGCTGTAGTAGTATTAATATAAATGCGCCATTGTAAATATTTTTTAAAAATGCACCAGGAGGTGCATTAGGTCGGATGGCCGAATGTGATGATTTTTGTACTTAGATTCAATCAGTAGCCTCTTGTAATCTTAACTCCTCATAATAACAGTTAACGTTATTTATATTTATATAAAATCGGGTATTGTTACTTTATCGAATAACGTTATCGCTATTTAATAATGGCAACACTGGCTGCCCCTTCTTATTTTCTAACTTGCGAAGTGCACTCGAAAGGCGAGGCAGTCTAGTGCTGACCGCCGAAGCGAAAGGTTAAGGGAAGGAATCTGTGTTAAAATATAGTTATAATAATTGATGTGGCTAGAGATAGTGATTTGTATCAAAGATAAGTGTGTTGATCGAATGAAGAACTTTATAAACTCAACCGAGTTTGATTCGCGACACTAGCTTAAATTGATACCTGTGTTACTGCAATATTACTCTACATCTACTTTATACATAGGTTCTAGTAGTGGTGTCTCTCACAGTGTCACATTATATATTCATAAGGATGAAATAAGAAACCAAAAAAGTGCGCACGGGCGGGACTCGAACCAGCAACTTTCTGGCTAATCGGGCCAAACGCTCTACCAATTGAGCTACCGTGCTGTCAGTCCGACCTAGCGAAAACACACTGTTGTATAAACAGACGGGTAGATGGCGCTAAACGTCACGCATAATAACGTATCCATAAAAGACCACAAATTTTGCAAGGTCGGACTGACAGCATGGCAGCTCAATTGGTAGAGCGTTTGACCCGGTTAGCCAGAAAGTTGCTGGTTCGAGTCCCACCCGTGCGAAAATTTTGGTTTCTTATTTCATCTTTATAAATAGGTTCTAGATATCTTTCGAATTACGTGTACTTGTGATAAGTATTAGACCGACATTGCCAATTTTTCTATAATATTATAACATATGATTATGGGTTGGTGTTATGTGCCTTATATATCATTTAGAAGTTGCCATCCTGGCTAAACAGAAGGTGTATGCTATCAACAGAAAGGTTGCTGATTTGTTAAATTATTCTTTATTATTTTGTTACTAATATTATTTTATTTTCACTTCTTTAACTTTTACACTACGCTTTGATATTTAAAATCATTTTGTGTACAGTATTGTTGGACTACAATTGTGTACGTGTAATTAAGATCTTTTAGTTATAAGCAAATTAAGTAATAAATAAAATAAATAATACAGGAATGTTTTGATAAAAACGCCTTGGCGAAGACGTGATATTTCGTTTTTATACAATTTACCGTACGTTGTAGTGTTGTTACCTAATTGACCTAGGTCCAGGGCTGAACACATCTGCTACACATGTGCGAGGCAGTGGGATTCAATTTGCTGTTAGTAAAACAATAGGTAGACGCTTTATTGAGAATGAGAAACCACAGGCGAAGTCTTAATAAAATACTTTACCTATTATATTGATCGTTGACAATAGTCACTGAGTTTGTTGCGCAGCTTCTTCTCAGCACAAGCCCACAATTGTCCCGAAGCTGTAGTAAGGTCAATGTTGGAACGTTGCTAGCAATAGCCTATGTTAAGTTGCCAGCCCATCAGGTTACTCACTTTTGTTGCAAACTAGCCCTTATTACAACGGTTTAAGACACCGTGCCTTTACCTTGTCGTGCTGTTGTCCGTTTTTTTTTAATTACTGATGTTTTGTTCGTAGATTCAAAGCGAAGGGAATGGACGTGGGCGTGTCTGACGAGTACCTCAACGGAGTGCCGGTCGAAGCCAGCTCCAGCGAACCTGAGGATGAAGAAGGTAAGTTTTCATTTCTCCTGTTCGGAAAATTTAACTTTCATGTGTGGATGCAATGAACAAAAAATGATTCAACAAGAAATCGCAGATTGTAGAGAGATTATCTTTATTACTTAATTGAATTCCAGATGAGGACTCAGTCCTCAAGAAGTCGTACAAGCACACAGCGAGCCGCGAACAGCCGGTCTCGTTCTGCAACATGAGTGAGATAGTCGGCAAGTTCGAGGCCGGGCAGCGCGAGTCCTCGCAGCGGCACCGCGAACGCAAGCAGGAGATACAGAACATACGCAGCCGGCTCTTCATGGTGAGTAATCATATTAGTCTTCTAGCCGATTTCGACTACGGTGGCCAGTCACAACGACTAACCGACTACGCGGGACATATTATAGTGCACAAGTGTGTGCGCAAACACAGGTGCACTCTCTATTCCTTTCACTTTCATAGCCCGATGGGACAGCAATCTGACTCGACCGGAGAGAGTTCAGGCGCAGGACCAACGGCTTTACGTGCTTTTCCGAGGCACGGGGGTGAAACACCGCCAACTTCCAAACTCCGGGCTACCCTAAGAATTTCTGAACAGAAAAACTCAGGAATACATTTTTGGCCCGACCCGGGGATTGAAACCGGGACCTCTGGCGCAGCCGTCGCTTTAAAGTACGACCCTTCTACCGCTGCGCCACCGAGGCAGTTAATCATTAATCATATTAGTAATCATATTAATAACCCCGCAGGGCAGCTTTGTAGTGAGTAGTGACGACCTCCGTGGTCGAGTAGCTTGCACGCTGGTTCCAAGCGTCGCCATCTCGTTAGGTTCCGGGTTCGATTCCCGGTCGGGTCAATGTAGATTTTCTATTTTGTCTTGGGTCTGGGTATTGTGGTACCACCGTTTGTTTTGATTTCCATAACACAAGTGCATTAGCTACTTACTTTGGGATCAGAGAAATGTATGTGTTTGGTTTCCAATATTTATATTTATTTATTACTACTAAATTGGTCGGATAACATTTTAGTATGATTCTGAGCCTAGAACTATTAATTAGGGGCATGAAGTTTCTGCAAAAAAATATTTTTTCTACGATACAATATGTACAACTGTAAACAGTACTCAAAGTAGACTGATTCTTTATCCTTAAAAGGTCCTGTCCGTTGACTTAAATTAGAGAGTAAACGTATGCATCAAAATCTCTGTCGTCTAGCCAACCAATAACATTATTTAACAGCAGATAGAAAAAGAGAAAGAAAGAAAGAAAAGTAATTTATTTGGTACAATACAAAAAAACATAAAGAATAAAACGTTATATGTAGTGAAACCAATTGGTTTCCACTCAGCTTTATTGCCATGGCAAGCCGTGGCGCTGGTTTTCAGTGGAGACCATTGAGGTTGATGATGTCAACACCAAACTATATTAAAATTAAAACAAACACAAAGGAAAACTTAAACAATAACAAACAATAAATGTTATGCTAACATTCTAGGTATTATTAAATAACAAATTACTCGTGCGTGTGTGCGTGCGTGTGTGTGTGTGCGATATAACAATAAACGCCATGCCAATAAATGAGCTTTCGCAAATGAAGCGTGATTTCATAACTATTGATGAATCTGTATTTTTTATTTATTTCAGGGCAAGCAAGCCAAAATCAAAGAGATGTACGAACAATCTGTTCTTCAAAGTGAACAAGGTAAAAAACATTTATTTTATGAAAAATGCAGGACATATATTTTTTGTCTGCGGGAAAGATTTACTGCTTTAAGAACAAGAATTCGATCGACATTTGGCGCACACATTTATGATCATAGCCCAAAAATATTGTCAAATCTAAACGCATTTTTGGCTACGGACCAAACGCTCTACCAATTGAGCTACCGTGCTATATTAGGTGCTCGCAGCGTAGTACAAGCGCTAGTGTTATCGAAGTGAAGCAACCTACAGCGCGGTAATGTTTGGATGGGTGACCATTCCGACCTTATAAGTGACGTATATCACGAGCACCTCCTTGCTTCGGAAGGCACGTTAAGCCGTTGGTCCCGGCTAATATCGGTTGATATTAGTTGTTAAGCCTAGCCAGAGGCCTAATGGGCGGCTTGATAACATCTGACAGCAGGGTTAGTCGCTTTCCTTGCAAACACCCTTCCACCAATCCGCACTAAGCCCGCGTGGTGAAGTATGGCTCAAACTACCTCATAGTTGAGGTAAGGCCTTTGCCCAGCAGTGGGACGTTACATGCTAACTTTACTAAACGTATTATTTCTCACAGGCGTGACGTCATCAGACAAGATATCCCGCGAGTTGGAACTGGACGCAGAGAAAGCTCGCGCTATCAAAGAAAGATTCGAAAATGGGGAGGTCTTTAATGACGAGAACCAGCCGCCAAAGAACAGGGAGATCGAAGACCGCTCGCTTTTTAACGAAGGTAAGACGCAGCTATAAAATTTAAACATATTTTCCCTTATAGTAAACCCCAGGAGTCGTCGAGTAAACGCAGCTGGTGTAATAAAACGTGCAAATGAAACAGCGCACATCATTTCCTCTTCTTCCTTTTTCCTTCCTGTTTGTTACGTGCGTTTATCGATAACAATACGTATGAAAATGAAGTTTTGCATGCATTTTGTATTATCGATAGTGCAGTATATTCCTGCGCGTGCACATCCTTGTTTCAAAAGTGATTTATGGCACGAACTGACAAGACTTTGGGTTTAGTATAGCTGTGATGTTATCAGTACTATATTGGGGAGGAAAGGTTCTATATTAGAGTCCATACAATCAAAATTGCAGTGTGGGACACTGGCAAGATGGACAAAAGATCTTGTAAAGACCCCACGATCACACTGGATGCTGATCGTTTGCAAACGATCACGAAACCAAAAGATCACGATACGTACACAAAAAGCTGATAATGATGATGATGTGACGTCATCGCGTCGCGTCGCGATTAAAGAAACATTCGACAGCGACGGGGTAGAAAAACAAGTTATAGACTATATTTTTTTACGATTGTTATAATGAGAGAGAGAGAGAGAAGACTGAATGATAAACCAACGCATAATCAGAAAAAACTCAGAAACTAAATTTGGCCCGACCCGGGATTCGCACCAAGGACCTCTTGGATAGCAACTAGTAAACTAACCAATACACAAATGAGGCAGCCACTGTATAATATCGTTGAAACACCTTTAACTCTAATTCCAGGAATCGGCAAGAAGTCGCGTTCCATCTTCTTGGAACTAGATGCGAACGCTAAGAACATGGCGCCTTTATCCCCGCCGCCGCAGGAGCCGCCCAAACGGAAAGAGATTGTGAGTAATAGATTATTTATTTGTAAAGAAAACCTTTTTAAGATCGCAGGATCAAATTGGAGACGGATAGCTTGTGATCGGTCGCTGTGGGAAACCATGGGGTAGGCCTATGTTCAGCAGTGAACGTTGGCTGATAATAATGATGATGATGAGATTATTTGATTACTAAATAAGTTGAACTATACCTACTGCTAAAAATAAGCATTTCGATGTGAGTTCTCGTTTTCGAGAAATCCTGAGACAAACATACAAATTTACAAACCTACTAGTGGACCCAGCCAACTTTGCTTCGCCCCTGGCACCGTCCCGCCCCGGTCCCGTCCCGCCCCGGTCCCGTCTCGCCCAGCCTCGTAATTTTAAAAGTTAAGAAAAACACTAGAATTGATCAGATATGAAACGGAATGAAAAATTATGAAATTACTAAAATGGCTTTAAAAAATAGGGGTTGGTGATAAAAAAGTAAGTAGGTTGTATGTATTTTAATGCCACATTATAAAAAAATAAAAACAAGAAAAATCGTCCAAAAATTAAACTAAATAAATAAAGGAACAACCCTTATCATATCCATTTGCTCCTATTTTAAGCTACAATTTTAAGAAATTGTGATAGAGATAAGTTCTTTTTTGTATGGGAAGCAATAAACGCATTTTACTTACTTACTTACTTACTTATCACTTAGGGGTATGAAAAATAGATAGTAGCCGATTCTCAGACCTACTGAATACGCATATATAATTTGGTAATAATCGGTAAAGCCGTTTCGGGGGAGTACGGGAACGAACATTGTGACACGAGATTTTTATATACGAGGGTCAAACTGAAAGTTCTTAGAACTGGCCACTTATAAACAATATAATAAAAAAATATTCTAAAATTTGAAAATAGAACTCTTTGCCAATATTACTGAGTATATATTTCATTCATTTGTCATTTGTTTTACGATTTGGCGGCAAATTGAAAATTGTCTGTGTCGAGTCAACATGAATTTAACACGAGAAAATTTTCGTGCAATGATTTTTTATGACTTTCGATGTCATTTAGGTCAACAAGAAAGTTATGATAGACTACGATTGGCCTTTCACGATGAAGCCCCATCTCGTGCGACTGTTTACAACTGGTTTAATGAGTTTAAACGTGGTCGCACTAATCTCACTGATGATGTACGTGAGGGACGGCCTTCTACGGCGACGACTGAAAATAACATCTGTGTTGTGCGGCGTATGATAGAGACTGACAAAAGAGTGACCTATCAGCAGATTCGGACAAGCTTAGGCATCGGTATGAGTCAAGTGCACAAAATCCTCCACGAACATTTAGCGGTCAGGAAGCTTTGCGCCCGGTGGATACCTCATAATTTGACTAAGGCTCATAAACTCCATCGTGTGGATTGGTGCCGTAAAATGATTGAAAGATTTAACGGAGGTGACTCAAATGCTGTGTTCGACATACTTACAGGTGACGAAAGCTGGATTTACTGTTATGATCCTGAAACCAAAAGACAATCTGCTCAGTGGGTGTTTCCTTTCGAGGAGTTGCCAACTAAAGTGAAGAGAGATCGAAGTGCGGGAAAAAAAATGGTGGCCTCGTTCTTTGGAAGGATAGGTCATTTCGCAACAATTGTGTTAGAGGATCAAAAAACAGTTTCTGCAGAATGGTACACTACCAATTGTTTGCCACTTGTCTTGGAAAAAGTTCGAGAGAAACGACCTCGCAGTAGGATCCTCCTTCACCACGACAACGCCTCGTCGCACACCGCCAAGCGAACGATCGACTATTTGGCGACATCAAACGTTGAATTACTGGGTCACCCGCCGTATAGCCCCGACCTCGCGCCTTGTGATTTTTATTTATTTCCAAAAATTAAAGAAAAACTTAAAGGAAAGCGGTTTATGAATGCTGAAGAAGCGGTGGCTGCGTATCGCGATGCCATTGAAGAGACCCCTAAGGACGAGTGGGCAAAGTGCTTTTCCCAGTGGTTACATCGCATGCAGCGGTGTATTGACGTCAATGGACAATATTTTGAAAAGATATAATAAAACTAATAATTGGCTAATGTAATCGGTTTTTGATTTTCTAAGAACTTTCAGTTTGACCCTCGTATAAGAAGATATACACTTTGTAATTTTGGACACGTGTTAGGAAGCTCTAATAGAACAACATACTGAAACTTTGACTAATTCTAACGATATCACATACATACAGGTACGTACAATTGATTACATCATTTTAATACTAAATAAATAAATGAAAAGTTTAAAATTTATCATTCCTACCATTTTTTGGGTTCGTCAACAAAGACCTATCTAAATTCATAAAGATGAAATAAGAAACCAAAAATTTGCGCACGGGCAGGACTTGAACCAGCAACCTTTTGGCTAACCGGGCCAAACGCTCTTACCAATTGAGCTACCGTGCTGTCAGTCCGACCCGGCGAAATTTGTGGTTTCTTATGATAACGTCAATTGCGTGACGCTTAGCGCCATCTAGCCATCTGTTTATAAATTGACGTTATCATAAGAAACCACAAATTTCGCCGGGTCGGACTGACAGCACGGTAGCTCAATTGGTAAGAGCGTTTGGCCCGGTTAGCCAAAAGGTTGCTGGTTCAAGTCCTGCCCGTGCGCAAATTTTTGGTTTCTTATTTCATCTTTATGAATATAAAATATGACACTGTGAGTGTTCAAAACATTCTAAAAAAAAAAAAGCATTAGATAGCGAAGTGACATCAATTTCCAAGTTGAATTTATTCTGTAAAGAGTAACTGCTTGGGCCATCTGTTTCATAAACAGATGGCTAGATGGCGCTAAGCGTCACGCAATTGACGTTATCATAAGAAACCACAAATTTCGCCGGGTCGGACTGACAGCACGGTAGCTCAATTGGTAAGAGCGTTTGGCCCGGTTAGCCAAAAGGTTGCTGGTTCAAGTCCTGCCCGTGCGCAAATTTTTGGTTTCTTATTTCATCTTTATGAATATAAAATATGACACTGTGAGTGTTCAAAACATTCTAAAAAAAGCATTAGATAGCGAAGTGACATCAATTTCCAAGTTGAATTTATTCTGTAAAGAGTAACTGCTTGGGCCATCTGTTTCATAAACAGATGGCTAGATGGCGCTAAGCGTCACGCAATTGACGTTATCATAAGAAACCACAAATTTCGCCGGGTCGGACTGACAGCACGGTAGCTCAATTGGTAAGAGCGTTTGGCCCGGTTAGCCAAAAGGTTGCTGGTTCAAGTCCTGCCCGTGCGCAAATTTTTGGTTTCTTATTTCATCTTTATGAATATAAAATATGACACTGTGAGTGTTCAAAACATTCTAAAAAAAAAAAAAGCATTAGATAGCGAAGTGACATCAATTTCCAAGTTGAATTTATTCTGTAAAGAGTAACTGCTTGGGCCATCTGTTTCATAAACAGATGGCTAGATGGCGCTAAGCGTCACGCAATTGACGTTATCATAAGAAACCACAAATTTCGCCGGGTCGGACTGACAGCACGGTAGCTCAATTGGTAAGAGCGTTTGGCCCGGTTAGCCAAAAGGTTGCTGGTTCAAGTCCTGCCCGTGCGCAAATTTTTGGTTTCTTATTTCATCTTTATGAATATAAAATATGACACTGTGAGTGTTCAAAACATTCTAAAAAAAAAGCATTAGATAGCGAAGTGACATCAATTTCCAAGTTGAATTTATTCTGTAAAGAGTAACTGCTTGGGCCATCTGTTTCATAAACAGATGGCTAGATGGCGCTAAGCGTCACGCAATTGACGTTATCATAAGAAACCACAAATTTCGCCGGGTCGGACTGACAGCACGGTAGCTCAATTGGTAAGAGCGATTGGCCCGGTTAGCCAAAAGGTTGCTGGTTCAAGTCCTGCCCGTGCGCAAATTTTTGGTTTCTTATTTCATCTTTATGAATATAAAATATGACACTGTGAGTGTTCAAAACATTCTAAAAAAAAAAAAAAGCATTAGATAGCGAAGTGACATCAATTTCCAAGTTGAATTTATTCTGTAAAGAGTAACTGCTTGGGCCATCTGTTTCATAAACAGATGGCTAGATGGCGCTAAGCGTCACGCAATTGACGTTATCATAAGAAACCACAAATTTCGCCGGGTCGGACTGACAGCACGGTAGCTCAATTGGTAAGAGCGTTTGGCCCGGTTAGCCAAAAGGTTGCTGGTTCAAGTCCTGCCCGTGCGCAAATTTTTGGTTTCTTATTTCATCTTTATGAATATAAAATATGACACTGTGAGTGTTCAAAACATTCTAAAAAAAGCAGACCTATCTAAAGTTATAAACTCATATGTCTGTTTCTCTGTCTGTCGTGTATTTTAACCGATCTAAAAAAATATGAATAATTTGCTCTAGACCAAGTGCAACTAAGACTGAGTCGACGAAAAACTCGCCCAGAATAAAGCTTTGTCGCGCAAACTCTTAATAGTTTCGGATTGTAATCAGTAATCAAGCATTTAGAAAACACTAGCGGACCCAGCGAACTTTGTTTCGCCCCCAGCCCCGTCCCGCCGAGTCCCGTAATTTTAAAAGTTAAGCATTCCCAGCGAATTTTGTTTCACCCTTAAATTACTAAAATGGCTATTAAAAAATAAGGGTTGATCGTAGAAGGGTAAAAATTGAGTTTTCGTATGTTGTATCATAAAAAAATAGAAATAAAAAATTTTGTCTAAAAAATAAATAAAAAATTTAGGGGGATGAAAAATAGATGTTGGCCGATTCTCATAGATACCGGATAAGCACAAAAAATGACATCAAAATCGGTCAAGCCGTTTCGGAGGAGTATGGCAACGAAAACTGTGACACGAGAATTTTATATATTAGATAGAAAGTGGGCATTGAGTAACCTGGTGTGGTGGCTAAGCACGCTGGGTGTCAAGGCGTCGCCGCTCCGAGTTCCCGGGTTCTATTTCCAGTCGGGCCAATATAGAAACCAAAATTTTCTATATTACTGACTTTGGGATCAGAGCAATATATGTGGTTTCAATCAGTGACCAAATTATGACATATGGATATGAAAAACTTTTAGTATTAGAGCGATAGTGAATTCGAGACGAAAACAGCTGCTCCATACATTTTGCTCCACAGGTTTCACGTATTCTGTTTGGTGTCATAAATAAGACTACTTTATTAATGTGTTGAAAGATTTTAATGAAATTCCCATTTTTTAAGTTTTTTCGAGTTTCATACAAAATAATTTAATTTCCACTTTCCACTGAGTACCAGTGTGTCCCAATAATAGTAGTAAAATGCGTTCTAGTACAGCCAACAAAAAAATCTTTAGAGTTGTAAGTTATGGCTGACTTCTAACGATTACTTAAAAAAAAAGTTCTTGCGATAAGCATGGTAGTGTTAGCTAGTTTTGTAAGAAATTAAAAGTAAATCACAGTAATGCGTACCAACGCAAAGTTAAATATTGCCTTTGAAATGGCTTAAATAAGAATTAATAATGACCTAAATTAATTTCAAAGCATTTTAATTCATTTCATGAGTCAACATATTTTTTTTAAAAAAAGTTCCTAAAGATTGTTAACGCAATGGCGTTATGTACTACTAAATGTAATGAGAGAAAATGGAAACAGTAACAAAAAACTAAACTAAAAAACAGTAACAAAATAGGTAGTAAAAGTATATTTGTCTGTGCCCGTTTTGCTGAGCATTCGCAGTTGTAGTAAAGTTGACAACGTCACTAAAAACACAGAGCAAATAATAACGAACTAATTAAAAAAAAAAAAATACTCGTTTAAACATTTTACTTTTAAAGTATTTAAGTATTATATCCATTGTCTGGCACCCATAACACAAGCTTTGAGTAGCTTACTTTGGGACTAGATGGCGATGTGTGGGAATGTCCAAAGAATATTTATTTAAAGGATATTTATTTATTTATATTTACTTCGATTAGAATAAATTCTTTCGGGAAAATATTACTCATACTTTCTAGATTCTTTGGTTAAATTTTCCGAAAACCAAAAAAAAAAACACATTGTATATTTTTTTCTAATTCTTCCAGCCGTTCATCCCCAAAGACGTGGTCCGGTCCGGCGAGGCGACGGAAGAGGTCCGCGTGGAGACGGCCGACATATCCGACCGCTTCCGCTTCTTCGAGACGTACAAGCCGGAGGTGCAGCGCCGGGAGTTCCGCATGACCCCGCCCAGGCAGACGCAGGTATGCACTCTATTTTTGGTACTTGATCAAACGAAATGTAAGGATACTAGACCTAGAACTATCGTCAAAAAAATAAGTTTTTTTTTTCATTTTTTCGTCGTTTCTTCTTATTGAAACGTTTTTTTTTTCAAATCTCATTTGATAGCTAAACAGTTTATCATAATCATAATCATTTATTCCTTCATAAACATAGGTACATACAAAGGATGTAAGTTTTTTAAATGCGAACTCTATGCTTCACCTTTTCAGGCATATGAAGTAGGTATTTACATTTTAACTAAAACTTAGTGTAACAATATTTTACAAAAAATTAAATTATAAACATTTTATTATTATCGTTATTGAATCTATTCTGATTATATCAATTTAATCATAATTAAATTATATCTATTGAATTAACATATACATTATACATTTAATCATTCATTTCTGGGTCTAAAAGGTATAAATTTACAGTATAATAGCATTTTTCAATGAGAAAAATAATAATATCTAGCTAATAATATTTAAAAAAATACAACCACTCCTAACAAATAAAAAAATAACTAAAATTTGTGTAAATAAGTTTTATTTTCTATTTTTTTGTCGATAAGTGGGCGGTGCGATAAAGCAACAAAATTAATTATAAAAAAAAGTGAATTGTCCACATAAACAATCAATACTTAGATTTTATGCAATAGAATGTAGACCAAGCAAATACAATAAATACTTACATAATATTACACATACATAACACAACCTATAAAATAAATACATCGAATCAATAAGGTCATATCCATCCATCATGACCGCATGGTCGCATATCGTGGTATGACCATGAAGAGACAGACACAGGTTCTTTAGCTGCCTTCCTTCATCAGCTACGTAGGTACCTGTTCAACAGAATACCCTGAACTAATCTCAAAAAGATCACAGTAAGGAACCCCATATGTAACGATGGTTTCTATAGCAAGGCAAAAACTGATTGTTAAAAATACACTTTTTATTTTTGCATTTTTTGTGAAGGGGTCCGAAAAGTTGACGCTATGAAATAAAATAATATTTTTTTTTACCTTGTTACATTCGTTCGTCTTTAAATGGAATGACAGAATAATTAATAAAATATTGATAATTCGGCGATTGAAAGACGTTCGCCGTGACAACTAGTTTCTAAGAAAGAAAGATAGTACTTTATTTGACACATTAAAAAATAGGTTGATAAAAAGAAAAGAAATATGAAACAAATGAACTTATTAATTACGTATATACGTATACTTATAAATTGTCTATCACCACACATACTATCACAAGAGCAAACATTTTTACAAACAAAAGACTTACCTACCTTATTTATTTTAGATCAAATGGAGGAAACTTATGGCAATAAATACAAGTTTTGTGTTTGAGCAGAGTATTACAATTTATATCTATGTATTTATTCGCCTTGCTAATAGCAAGGCTTCAAAAATTGAGTTAGACTCATTTGAGTGTTCCCCTCCACGGAAATCTTTAGTAAAAGGCGAAAGATTTATACGTTTTGAAGGGAAACCAGAGTGACTTAACATCGTAACCGCGGGGGTTTTACTGTCCAAAAAAATCGGAACATAGCGCGAGCTAACCGACTAGCAGCGCCATCTATCGAAGAAACAGATAAATACTAACTTTAGTTCCCGTTCTCGACACGCAATAAGACGGCGCTAACCTATTTATATAAGGAAAACATTTTGCTCATAATTTGTGAGGTCTCTTACTTAAGGGTATTACGGATTTTTAACCGACTTCAAAAAAGGAGGAGGTTATCAATTCGACTGTATGTTTTTTTTTTTTTTTTGTATGTATGTTACTTCATATCGTCATATCTCAGTCGTTTGTCGACCGAATCGAAAAATTTTTCGCCTACTTAGAGGGTGTACCTTCTAGTTGGTCCCATTTTTTCCATTTTGGGATCTGATGATGGGATCTTGGTGTAATCGAAGCAAACCCTCAAATTTTAAAGGCACGTATAGTGTTTCTTTACTAGAATCTTAATGTTGACGTGTTGTTACGTCTGATAGTCAACATCTTGTGGGGCTGACCTGATGGTGGAACTCCTTAACGCTCAGGAGTTCAGTAATAATGATAATGACGGAACTTATGATAGGTAATTTGTAGCTTCTTAAAAAATAGAATCATAAGGTGCAACTCCCCCCCCTCCCCCTCTTATGTAATCACTAAAAATGAAGAAATAAAATAAACTTTAAAAAAAAGTAAAAACCGACTTCAAAACCAAAATGCACTAAAAAGTCTTAAATAAACTCTTCACCATTGAGAGGAAAGGAATCTGTTTAAGGCAAACAATTTCTTTTTGGAGTCGGTGCCATCACTTTGACCTTTAAGCATCAACTATCACAGCACCGACTCCAAAAACAAATTGTTTGCCTAAAACGGGTTCCTTTCCATTTAATGGTGAAGAGTTTATTTAAGACTTTTTAGTGCATTTTGGTTTTGAAGTCGGTTTTTACTTTTCTACCCTATTATTAAGACTGCCTGTCCGTTAGAGTCTGACACCAGGCTCTATTTCAAGAACTGTTGCTGCTATAAGAACAAATACTAAGAATACTAAGAAAAAATAAAAAACAAAATAAAAAAAATACGCATTTAAGGGGCTACTATACAACGTGCGATATTTTTGTCCTTTTTCGCTCGATATCAATATATCAATAAAGGTAGGCACTTAAATTTTCTCAGACTACTCAGTCGTATTTTAACTTAAATAATAAATAGTAAAATTAAAATAAAATAAATATTTAAGGGGTAATTTATTAAGGTAGTACGTATTAGTCTGTATTTTTTTAATTATTTGGTACACACAACAGATTAGCAACAATATCATTATAAAAATATCAAATTCGGGTATGCTGTTGTATTACGATAATACAGTTATACTATATTTTAATGTTTAATTAATTTAAAATTGGTTTGCCATTCACTTCAGACTGAGCCAAGTGTGGCTAAAACAGAGTAGGTTATCCATTTCCAAAACTGTAATAATGATCAGAATAAATGGATAAATAAATATTGGACACCAATCACATACATTGTTCTGATCCCAAAGTAAGTAGCTAATGCACTTGTGTTATTGAAATCAGACACAAAGGTGGTACCACAACACCTAGATCCGTGACAATATAGAACATTTCGATTTCTATATTGACCCGACCGGGAATCGAACCCGGGACCTCGGAGCGGCGACGCCTTGACAAGTGTCATATTGGTCATTCCGAGATAAAAGCGTTTAGTGATTTTCAAGGTCAGTTGGTCACGTCGTCACTATTTAAAATTGCCGTAACTTCGTATTTACACGATGAAAATGCCCGGACATTTGCATAACTACAAATTGAAATCTATGTGTTATGCGTTTGAGGTTATATAAATTTTTATTTATGTGAATATTGATTAAATAGGATATCGTTGCAAAGAATTTGTAAAAGGTTTTAAAGTACTTTAAATCCTTTTTGCAAAACTCTTTTAAGGATCAAATTAGTATTAGTTTAGTGGTCAAACAGTATCAACAACATAGTTTTCCATATTTGAGTGATTTATATTTAATTTATTATTTGTTTTCTTTGTATAAATTTACAAAAAGCATTACTTTTAATAATTCTTTCTTACGTGCTGATGTATCCACACACTTTTTCTGGCTGTAATCAGCGTATTTGTGTATGCATTATGTAATACTGGTTAATTAATTTACAAGCTGTCCATGGCATAATCTGTTAAAATACAGCTTCAGGTGATAGCTTGATCAATCATGTCATGATATATTATTATAGTCGCGAGGTTACATTCAACAATTTTATTTCGTTATCAATTTGTATATACCTCCAAAACCTCAGCAAATTGCTCCTTCTTGCCAGGTTTTATATTAAAACTTAAGACTTTTAAAGGTTACTATAATTCATTCAAATTAATAAGGTATCTCTGTAAAGTCGTTAGAAAATGGCTGTTTTTTTAAAAGTTTATTAAAAAGAACTATGAAAAAAAAAGAGTTTTTATGGTACAATTTTAAACTACAAATTTTACAGTAAAATCTCAAGGTAATATGAAATTAGATAGATTTTCAAGAGTTATTGGGTTGAATAATCATTTTAAATGAATTATACTGAAATCTAAAACTTAGGACTATTTAGTTGTAATTAAAAGACATGTGTGCAAGAGATAGCTGTTAGAAAAACTGGTAGATCAACTGTTCAAAAAACACTAACATTTAAGTATTTCTATTAATTAACATGGACTTGAAACCTTTTCGTAAAAAAAGCAATAATAAATCACTCAATGGCATCAAATAACTCATTAAACTTTTTTGGAAATATCAGTATATCCAATGAATTGTTTCGCATTGCCTTATATTGTGAAATAACTAATAAAATTGCTGACCAGTTCTTTATGAGCGTAGAAAAAAATGTCAGCGCAGCGTAGCGGCCCGATGAATGCCTACCGAATCTTCACAGAGCAAAATAAATGATCAGCAGTACCGTTACCATGAGTCCATAGACTTAAAAAAAGTCTATGGAAGATTGCACAGCGCCTCTAGCGGTCACTGACAGAACTAAAATTTCAATACAAAAAAGTACGTCGTCGCTAGCGAGTAAACTCATGGTAACGGTACTGCTGATCATTTATTTTGCTCTGTGAAGATTCGGTAGGCATTCATCGGGCCGCTACGCCGCGCTGACATTTTTTTTTCTACGCTCATAAAGAACTGGACTCATAAAGAACATAATTATTAAATTTAATGCTTTTTGTAAGTTTCTACAAACAAAACAAATAATAATAAATCTATACTAATATTATAAAGCTGAAGAGTTTGTTTGTTTGTTTGTTTGTTTGTTTGAACGCGTTAATCTCAAAAACTACTGGCCCGATTTGAAAAAAATATTTTTACGTTGGATAGTCCATTTATCGAGGAAGGCTTTAGGCTATATAACATAAAGATACGACTCATAAGACCACAGCAGAATGAAAAATGTTGCGAAAACGGGAGAAAGTTATTCCTTTTGAGAGCTTCCGCTGCATACGCTGCGGAAACCGCTTAAGTTACACAAAAATCATGTATGACAGGATTGTTCAGCATTAAAAGTTCTATAATATATTCCGCGACAGCATATGTCTATCTTTTATGGTTGACTTACTACAACCTTTTTATGTTAATACATTTGTAAAAAAATAATGCATTATTTTTAGAGGTGTATTATACACACAGGTATTTATTCTTATCAAAATAAATACATTCATCATCACGAGCATTTCATTTAGTTACAAGTTGCCCTTTATATCATTTGATTTCAATAAATATCTTAGGAGCTATCACAGTTTTAACATAACTCCGCACCAAAATAATGTTCGCAGCTTAAGTACAACGTGCGCTTGCGCTAATATATTATAAAGCTAAAGAGTTTGTTTGTTTGAACGCGCTTATCTCAAAACTGCTGGACCGATTTGAAAAAATATTTCTGTGTTGGATAGCTTATTTATCGAGAAAGGCTTTAGGATATAAAACATGACGCTGCGACGGGAGGGGAGGGAGCAAACTCAAAACGCGCGGACGAAGTCGCGGGGGACCGGTAGTTAAATATAAATCACTCAATATGGAAAACTATGTTGTTGAAACTGTTTGACCGCTAAACTAATACTAATTTGATCCTTAAAGGAGTTTTGCAAAAAGGATTTAAAGTACTTTAAAACCTTTTAACAAATTCTTTGCAACGATATCCTATTTAATCAATATTCACATAATTAAAAATTTAAGTATATAACCTCAAATGCATAAAACAAATATTTCATTTTGAAGTTATGCAAATGTCCGGGCATTTTCATCGTGTAAATACGAAGTTACGACAATTTAAAAAAATGACGACCTTGAAAATCACTAAACGCTTTTATCTCGGAATGACCAATATGTCATTTGACACCCTTTTGCATAAGCCCTCCCAATAAGCACAGAACTGCATTATAGGATGACACAACAGGCCACATCGGCGATTCGAGCATTTTTTAACACTTATAAGAGTACACCCTAACAGCCATAGCAGAAAATTACTCTCTCACCTGTATAATTGCGCTATTATGTGTCACGGTAAGAACGCAGTAATGTCATAAGCATTCATATGGGTAACTCATCCTTTTAAAGAGGTATATGCTGCTAATAAGCATTTCTTTGGTCTTTTACTAAGCTATTTTCTAAAAAGAAGGCCACAAGTTCAACTTTGGCATTTTAAGGAAGAACATGTGAATCACTAAAATGCAAATAGTTATTTTGTGACTTTAATTAATGATAATATACTGCTACTTGTTGTACATAGTTAATCTTAAATACTTTTCATCAGCAATCGTATATTAGCATTTATTCAGCTCACATAATCACAATGAGTGTATTGATATAATGTAAAATTAGAGCACACTGCTATAAATGAGACCAATGTAACCCATACTCCCGCTTAGAGCTGAGTACTTGTCCTAGCAACAGCAACAAACCTGCTCATGAAGTTAAAAGACGTCTTGGAAGATTTATTATTTCAGCATATAGTTTTAGAATCAAATAACTCATTAAACCTTTTTGCAAATATCAGTATATCCAATGAATTGTTTCGCATTGCCTTATTTTGTGAAATAACTAATAAAATTGCTGACCAGTTCTTTATGAGCGTAGAAAAAAAAATGTCAGCGCGGCGTAGCGGCCCGATGAATGCCTACCGAATCTTCACAGAGCAAAATAAATGATCAGCAGTACCGTTACCATGAGTTTACTCGCTAGCGACGACGTACTTTTTTGTATTGAAATTTTAGTTCTGTCAGTGACCGCTAGAGGAGCTGTGCAATCTTCCATAGACTTTTTTTAAGTCTTCGCTAGCGAGTAAAACCGTCGTAAACTCATGGTAAAGGTACTGTGCCAGTAAAACTAAGATCTTTTACACACTGCGACTTTTAGCATTTGACGACCCGTCTGGTGTAGTGGTCGAGAAATCGCTTACTACGCAGCGGGTGCGGGTTCGATCCCCGCACAATACAAACATTTGTGTGCATGAACATGTCTGTTTGTATTGGTCTGTGTGTTTTCTATGTATATTATGTATGTATTTACAAACAAAAAGTATTTAAGTATTATATCCGTTGTCTGGCACCCATAACACAAGCTTTGAGTAGCTTAATTTGAGACTAGATGGCGATGTGTGGGGAATGTCCAAAGGATATTTATTTATTTTTTATTTTTATTTTTTAGCATTGATGCTAACGCGCGTTATCGTATCGATGCAGTCGCCAAAATACAGTACATAATATGAATGAATTAAGAGTGAATTTCCAGCTTTTGCATCGCGACTGCATCGATGCTAAAAGTAGCGCAGTGTGTAAAGGTTGACATTTTGCCACTGCATCGCGACTGTATCGATGCTAAAAGTTGCAGATGTCTAAAACACCTCAAGAAACCTTTTTTTTTTCTTTCAGAATAAGATCAATTGAATTTAAAATCATTTAGAGTTATACCATTGCGGGAAGATATGACTCCCCTATAACTCACCACCTTGCCACGGTGTTGGTCAAAAGAAATACCGATTGACCCGCCGCCGCTATGTGTGGTATCCCGCTGTTGTGTATTGATTTTATTGTTACTAATACAGGGTGAAATTTTAATCAGTGACCAAATTTTGTATGAAGTCTCCACTGATGAATATGAACAGCTTTTACTACGGGAGCAATAGTGAAATCGAGATAAAAAAAATCAGCTGTTCCATACAAAAGCCCTTATGGCGCGCGGTCAAAATGTATGGAACAGCTGATTTTTTTATCTCGATTTCACTATTGCTCCCGTAGTAAGTTGTTCATATTCGTCAGTGGAGTCTTCACACAAAATTTGGTCACTCATTAAAATTTTATCCTGTATAGCTTATAAGATTATCTTACTAACAAAATGGACCTGTGTTGTCTGATCTCTTCAAATAAAATAAAATAATAAATTTAACATTACACGTTGAATCTTGGCCAGCGCGCGAAGTCCCCGTCGCCTGAAGTATACCGCGAGCCGACGGTTGTCCGCGGGGACGAGCCGAGCGGCGACGCGCGCCTGGCCGCCGACCGGCACACCGCCTCGCGCATGATCAGCGTGTTCCGCCAGCTCGAGCAGCCAAGGGACGACACGCCGCCAGGTCAGCCATACATATATTCACTCTTTTCAAGACCGGCTTTATGTCGGACTCTTTCAACATCTCTGCGATTCCACTTTGGAATTCTCTCCCCAATAAAATCAGAATGTCCCCCAACGAAACTTTTAAAAAGTCTGTCCGCACCCACTATCTTAACCTTAGCTCAGAATTAACAACCATTTTCTTTTGTGTTTTTGGATGTCGTCACTATCATCACCTTTATGTATATGTATTCCATGTATGTTTATTGGTCTTTTGCTTATATATCCTATTATATATTTGCGTAATATTAGTATGTATGTTTATTTTATTGCATTTTACTTTTTTTACCATTCTTCTCACATATTATTAATATTCCGCCACTGATTAGTTAAGTCCGCCAATTGTACAACTTACAGTGCAATAAAGTTTAAAATAAATAAATATTCGCTTGTAGTTAAAAACTACGGTGATCTTGGTATCTTGTTGAAAATTGTTGACTATTTTATTTACAAGTCCGTTTTTTCCTGGCTAGTCGAATAATGTAAACAATTTAAACATCCTTTTTTTGACGGAATGATTATTTTTTTAATAATATAAACACAAAAGTTACGACTAAACATTGTTGAATATTAAGATATTTAAAAAAAAACGGCCAAGTGCGAGTCGGACTCGCGCGCTGAGGGTTCCGTGCCAACGTTAACTGAATTAGGCAATCCACTAACTTCTACTTAGTAAAATACCACAATATTTTGTTGACAGCAAATATACCTAACTTTGTTTTTCATAGTGTTTGTATGAAGAACAAAGTTATGTTTGCGGTTGTAGAAAAAGTGCTATATCTCAAAAACTTCTCGTTCGATCCCGTCCGAACCAATTTTCGTTGAAAGTATTTGTTATGATCTACATTATATATATTTTTCAAAATTTACACTCACTTAGTTTAGAAGTTAGATGGGGGGACGCCCATTTTTCCACTTTGGAAGCGTCTAGCTAAGAAACGTTAGATTTTAAAAGAAAACGGTTTTAAGAACCTCTATGTCATTTTTAAAGACCTATCCATAGACACCCTACACGCATAGGTTTGACTAAAATTTTTTTTTTCGGTTTTAATTTCATGTATGGAAGCCCCCCCTTAAATATCATTTTTTTTTATTTTTTATATAAGAATCGTAAAGCGGTCAACGGGATACATCTCCCTACCAAATTTCAACAGTGTGATGCTTATAGTAACAGAATAAATTGGCTGTGACATACGGACGGACGGACAGACAGACAGACAGACTTGACGAAACTATAAGGGTTCCGATTTTTGCCATTCGGCTACAGAACCCTTATAAAAGTTAATTATTTTTATTCACTGATATTATTTTATAATTCATAAAAATATTGTTAACATTATATCAGAGATAAACTTACTTTAGGACTTTCCATGATTAATTTTTACGTTGGTTAGGCTTATTTTTCTACAGTGAAACAGGACAGTGGGATAATGCAAACATTGTCCCCTTTTATTTTTATTTATGCCCATTTTTGGCATAATTTAAATTTTCTGATTTTCCACTGCATAATACGTTTTTATAACTTTATCGTAGCTATATATCTTTAATAAATCTTTAAAAAATATATTTTTATTTTTTAAGCTGAATTCTTAAATTATTCTCCATCAACAGATATATCACAGTACTATATTAAAAAACCGCGTAATTGAAATTTAACGGTTTTTAATCCGGAAAATTGTAATCTCTTGATTGATTGTAAACAAGCTCTACAAGGTTTAGCATTTATGCTTTTTTTTTTTCTTACATGTCAACCTGACACGAAGTATAAACGGGGATTCGCTTCTCTCACCTCTTCTCAGCCTGACCCACTGCTTTGCCCACTTATTCGTCATTTCAGTTTACGTTCATCATCATCATAATCAGTCAAAGGACGTCCTCTGCTGAACATAGACATCCCCCACGGCTTTCCACAGCGACCGATTGTGAGCGGTCTGCATCCAGTGTGATCCTGCGGTCTTTACAAGGTCATCCGTCCATCTTGTCGGTGGACGTCCCACGCTGCGGTTTTGGTCAAAGGGTTCCAATCTAGAACTTTTCTGCCCCAGCAGCCATCAGTTCTTCGCGCTATGTGCCCTGCCCACCGCCACTTGAGCTTACTAATTCATAGAGATATGTCCGTTACCTTAGTTCTCCTACGTATCTCCTCATTTCTGATTCGATCTCGTTGAGAAACACCGAGCATAGCCCGCTCCATCGCTAGTTGTGTGATTTTGAGCTTCTTTATGAGGCCCATAGTTAGAGACCACGTTTCGGATCCGTATGTCATCACTGTTAACACACACTGGTTGAAGACATACGTATTCAGACACTGAAGTAATTGAGATGAGAAGACGCTCTTGCGCAGTTTCCCGAACGAATCGAGATGGATTCGTTGATTGACCTTTTTCTCAAAGTTGGACCCACCGAATTGGATTACTTGTCCAAGGTAGTAAGTCTTCTAAACTCGTCGACAAATTCGTTGAGTTTACGTTAGAATCATAGAAAAAATGAATAAGGTTAGAATGGCCCCGGTCAGTGCGGCAGCGAGCTTAATTGTAGGCATATGCCTGCATTGAGCCGTAGCTACTTCAGTCGCGTGACAAGAGCGTTGCATTATTTTTTGTCAAAAATGCCGTCTTTTGCTATAATTACTTGAAGAGCGTGAAGCCAGGTCATAAAAAATGAGAGAGAAAGTGTATTTTTTCACCGGTAAGTAATAATACGTAGTTATTTCGACATTATTTGCAAAAAAACACTTTTTTATTATGATATTTCAAATGATAGCGGTTTTCTTGCACTAAGTTCAAAAAAAAATATTCATTGATGACTGTCCACACATATTTTTAACAAATCTGCTATCTTAACACGCAATGTATCGCGTCCAATTTGCTTTGTTCGCTTGTATACGCCTCACTAGGGATGTAGCTCACAGCACAGTAAAATTATCGATAAATGGTAATTTCCCTACTGATGTATGAAAAGATAAAAATAAGTTTTGTTTATTAATTATTTGAAACATAATAATGATAAAATAAATACAATAAAGTTGAAGAGTTCATATGTTGGAACGCGCTTATCTCAGGAACTACTAGAGCTATTTGGAAAAAAAATGTATTATATTATTCTAATTCGTGCTGCCAAAATAACGTATTCCTGCAATAAAAATATAACTCAGCAAAAACGCACTGCTTAATCCTCAACTTTTCTACTTTCGCTGTTATTATCTGCGATTTTAATTTATCGTTTGGTCTATTTATTTGTAAAATAGGGTACGACAATTCACAGTTTAAAATCGATATGTGTTCAATACTCTTTCACAAGTTCTACATTGGTTTACTGTCAAAAATCTACTCCCTTCGGCAGTGATACCGAAGTTAAACAACTTACGGCGCGATCGTGTTTTAATGAGTGACCATACCGACCATATTAAAGTGACCTAAACAACGAGCATCTCCGTGCTTCATGAAGCACGTTAAGCTAGTAAGCTAGTATCGGTTGATATTTTCTTACAGCATCTAAAAGCATTCGGTATTAATTTTACCATAATTTCGAAATCTCGTTTTCCTACAAAAACTTAAAAAGAAAATTTCCTTAAAAATGGTTGAATTTTGGAAAGTATATTCTGGGATCAAGATAGTCCCAAATGAGCTTCCCCATCAACTCTTGGAAGGATCCGGTCATATTATCAATAACCCTGCATACAAATATTTTTGTAAGAGTTATTTGTAGTCAGCTATACACTTATTGTGAGTTTGTGTATAATTTTGTAATTTAACAAACCTCTGCAAAGCCCCTTTGGTGATGTGATTTAAATGCGAACAAAAGCACTGCAAGGTTAACTGTTGTATCATGCAGCTGTACATTTCTTTAACTTAACCACCATACTAACTTGGGTCATATTTATTTATTGAAAACTTGCACATGCACGAAACATAAAATTGTACATGTGGCGGACTTAATGCCAAAATCATTCCATACCGGTCAACCATACGTCTATATGTATATTGTATTTTTTTAATTGTAATCTTAACTATTTTCGATTTGAGTTTGTTCTCTCCCCTTCCGTCCCTGCGTAAAGTTCAAGCCTAAAGTCTTTCTCGATAAATTAAACATCCAACACAAAAACTTTTTTTTAGTTAGTCCAGTAGTTCCTGAGATTAGCGCGATTAAACACAAACTCTTCGGCTTTATGGTATTAGCTAAGAATACAAATGAATAAATAGCATGGTAAGATACCTGAATAATGTAAACCATGGTCTTTATGCTTTTATACCTTTAAACATTTTTCTTTACATTGGAATCTATTTGTCGTATATAAGTAATATTACTTATTCTTTATACAAATAATGATTCAATTCTACTAATAGAACTATTTTTAGAAACTAATGTTTAAAGATATAAGTTACTCTATTTCTTCTTTCTTCTATTGTTTTTACCGAAAAGCAATAGTAGTCCCCTTTGTTGCGATCAAATGAGCTGTTAAATTATCCAAATTATTTCAAACTTAAATCCTACATGTTTATTCACAAAGAGAAACAACATTACATCGGTAATTGAATTTATAATAATCGACCTTTACCACATCACTAGTATTTTGACATAAAAGAACGAACGTACCTGAATGATGATTGGAGGTTTCACCGCTAGAAGCTCTGTGATTGGTAGTTGGTTTCAAGGACTAATTACACCAATCACAGAGTTCCTAGCGGAAATTGTGATTGGTTTGTGATATTGGTGCGTTAATTCATCGATTGGTACTTTTATCACTGCAGCAACAGCGCGGTAACTCCCACCGGCGACAGAGGTTCCCATACAAACGAACCATCAAAGCCATTCTAACCTTATTCATTTTTTCTGTGGTTAGAATGTATGAAGTTGGGTACAGTTCACAATATATCGTCACATTACGATCCAACGGATTTCAAAACGTAAGATTGTAATTGTGCGGTTTTTACAATATAACGGGGACAGATACACGAAAACACCAATTTTAACCCTGCGTTTATCGAGCGTCACCTGGTTTTTCGACACGACCTCCATTTAAGGTTTAAACGAAGATTAAAATCACCCGACCAATTAGAAAAGTACAGTTCTTTGGCGCAATTTGGTTAGGAAGGCAAAGTGAAGCGCTTCCTACCGACCGGGTGATATGGCGGGGGACCAAGGTCCAATGATCACCGTCTTGGTTTATTCATATATAGTTAGTATGCCCTAAATCTAATATTGCGGTTCAATATAATATATGTATATATTTATTTCTCTTCACAAATAGGTAAATTACAGAGCAACTTTACATTAAGTTAAGGGTACACATGTTTTTTTTTACCAGTAATATTAAGGTTCAGTTTCCATACTTCGTCTACAGCGCCATCTAGCGTCGAACCGAGTCAGCGTGTTGTGTTAAAATGTAGTGACAGTGGTTGAGCATAGATGTCGCTACAGTTCCATTATTGAATTCTGTAATTAAGATATCGTTTTTAAATCGGTCGGTTAATATCAGTTAGCTAAGTTTGCGTTACTCTTTATTATTTTTGTAATTAACTAAATTTAAAAATATCGATTCCTAGGTCCGAAGCCTCTAAAGCGTTTCACGCCCCCTCCCTTGGGCGAGAACAACCACACGGGGGACACGACGGAGGAGGAGGATGAGTACAGCGAGGACGAGGACGAGGACAGCGAGGACGAGCGCCGCCGGCTCTACTACGAGGCGAGGGAGCGGGACGAGGCGCTCAAACAGGTCGGTGCATGTGTTCAAGCAGTGTTGCTAACTACAAAAAACTAAAAAAGAAATAAAATCTCTATAAAAATCAGTAAAAAGCAGGAGGTAAAGTAAAATAGCCAGATTTTATACTTTTACTCACATATTTCGTCGTCGTCGTCATTACACGCAGAAAAAAAAATAGGTCTCACCTTTAGTGCTATTTCAGCCTTTAATATAAATGGTGGGGTCACAAACCTAGTCAGGTCATAAGTTCTGTCACATGTGTAATATGAAATAATTTAGCCATGTTTATTATACAGGGTGCCTTTTTTATCAGTACCGATTTTTTTTGTAAAGACTCCACTGATGAATATGAACAACTTTTACTATGTGTGGAGTCTTTACACAAAATTGCGGTACTGATAAAAAGTCACCCTGTATATGTAACCATTTATATAGAAAAATGAACATTATGAACAACATAGATTCATATGGTAATAAAGTTTATTCAAAACGACCCCCGCAATTTTGAATACAGGCCTTCAATCTGCGTGGCCAGTCGTTTATCGCAGCACGGACGGGGTCCATGTCAATTCCGCGGCCTTGAGTGACTCCAAATCAGGATGCGGCTTTGAGCAGGCCTTTTCCTCCAAGTGTTGCCATATCTTGTAATCTAACGAACTCAAATCTGGACTGGAGGAGGGCCAGTCTTCGTGCCGGATGAAGTCGATTTCAGCCAGTCTTGTGAGCTTTTCGCTCTATGAGCTGGCGCAGAATCTTATTGGAATATCCAGTGCTATGAAAAACAGGTTCCACAAGGTTCTTGAGGATTGTATTTTGATACACAACTGCATTCGTTTTTACGCTTTTCTCACAAAAATGTACCTCAGTTAAGGCTCAATAAGAGACTCCCAACGAAACCATGAGCGAGGATGGACAATGACCTCGTTGTACACGCGGAATACGATTGCTCGCTTCTTCACTGCTTTGTGCGTATACTTTATCATTTTGTTTGTTGTAGCTCTCTTCCACGGTGAAAATTTTTTCATCCAAAAAAAGAATTTCCCGATGCTTTTTTCCCGCACCCCGCTTTAACAAAGCGCGGTATTTCTTCAGTCTTAGGTTCATTAAACGAGCGTCCAAACTATGTCCTGTTTTTCATCGATATGCCCTAAGCTCTAAGTCTTTATTTAACACCCTTTTGACCGTGGTCCTGCTTAACTCCATCTGAAGGGCCAACAGTTTCTGCTTACGTAGGCGATATCTTTGAATTCGCGCCTTCACAGCTTTTATCACTGCTGGAGTCCTAACAGAGCGAGGGCGACCACTTCTTGACCTGTCATCTACACTAGAGTCTTCAATGTATCGTTTTATGGTACGATAAATGAATGGTTTAGAATGTTTTTACACTCACAGTGTCATATTTTATATTCATAAAGATGAAATAAGAAACCAAAAGTTTGCGCACGGGCGGGACTTGAACCTGTCATAAACAGGCGGCTAGATGGCGCTAAGCGTCACGCAACGACGTATTCATAAGAGACCACTAATTTCGCAGGGTCGGACTGACAGCACGGTAGCTCAATTGGTAAGAGCGATTGGCCCGGTCAGCCAAATGGTTGCTGGTTCAAGTCCCGCCCGTGCGCAAATTTTTGGTTTCTTATTTCATCTTTATGACGATAAACGAATCTTCTGGTTATATCCAAATTTTTCAGCAAGTCGAAAATCTGAATTGACGCGTTACCGCAACAATGCAACGCAATAACCGCGACATGGTTTTGTTTTAAGTGTCCACTCCATATTTAAAAATGAGGAAAATTCTAATGAGTCCACATTTTTATTTTCAAGAAAAATTCGAAATTCGAATTCAATAAACTTTTTTGTGGTGACCTGACTGTGTATTAACAGCTACAAAGTAACGTTATTATTACTATGCGCAGGCGCAGCAGCTCGCGCGCACGAAGAGCTTCCGCGACCGCTTCGAGCACTGGTCCGAGTCCGAGCCCGCGCCGAGACAGACCGGGCCCGTGCTGCTCGACCGCAACGAGCAGGACGACGATGGAGAGTCGCAGCTCGAGACTGCTAAGAGGTGAGGCTTGTGCCAAGCGCATTGAGTGAGTGAGTGAGTGAGTGAGTGACTGGGTGAACTGATCGGAGTCGGAGCCCGCGCTGAGACAGTCCAACCCAGTGCTACTCGACCGCAACGAGCAAGAAGACGATGGAGAGTCGCAGCTCGAGACTGCTAAGAGGTGAGACTTGTGCCAAGCGCACCCTGGTGAGTGACTGGGTTAATATTAGGGCCTTATCGTCCTCCAGAAGCAAGGTGAAATTACTAAAAGGTAATGGTTTCGAATGTATTTAAGACTTACAGTGTCATATTTTATATTCTTAAAGATGAAATAAGAAACCAAAATTGCGCACGGGCGGGACTCGAACCAGCAACTTCTTGTTTAACCAGGCTAAACGCTCAACTAATTGAGCTACCGTGCTGTTGGTCCGACCGTGCAAAATTTCTGATCTTTTATGGATAACTCGCGCAATTTTTGGTTTCGTATTTCATCTTTAAGAATAATAAAAATGACGATGGAGAGTCGCAGCTTGAAACTGCTAAGAGGTGAGACTTGTGCCAAGCGCACTGAGAGAGTGACTCGCCGAATGAGTTAGTCGCTGAGTGAGTGACTGGGTAAATATCAAGTCCCCATCGTCCGTCAGGGTCAAGGTGATGATGGAGAGTCGCGGCTTGAAACTGTTAAAAGGTAAATGATGATTATAATAAATATTGGAAACTCATCATCAGCATCATTATCAGCCAAAGGACATCCACTGCTGAACATAGGCCTCCCCCACAGCTTTCCACGGCGACCGATCACTAGCGGTCTGCATCCAGTTTGATCCTGCGATCTTTATAAGGTCGTCTGTCTATCTTGTTGGTGGACATCCTACGCTTGGTCGAAGGGTCTCCAATCTAGAACTTTGCTGCCCCAACGGCCATCAGTTCTTCGCGCTATGTGCCCTGCCCACTGCCACTTAAGCTTACTGATTTTCAAGGCTATGTCCGTCCCTTAGTTCTTCTGCGTATCTCCTCGTTTCTGATTCGATCTCGTAAATAAACACCGAGCATAGCCCGCTCCATCGCTCGTTGTGACTTTGAGCTTCTTTATGAGGCCAATAGTTAGAGACCACGTTTCGGATCCGTATGTCATCACTGGTTGAAGACTTTCGTCTTCAGACACTGACGTAATTGAGACGAGAAGACGCTCTTGCTCAGTTTTCCAAACGCTGCCCAGCCGAGTTGGATTCGTCGATTGACCTCTTTCTCTAAGTTGGACCTACCTAATTGGATCACTTGTCCAAGGTAGATGTTCTCGTAATTATTGGACACTAATCACATAATTTAGAAATGAGGAGATACGTAGAAGAATTAAGGTAATGGACATACTCCTAGCCCTGAGTCAGTAAGCTCAAGTGGCAGTGGGCAGGCACATAGCGCGAAGAACTGATGGCCGTTGGGGCAGGAAAGTTCTAGATTGGAGACCCTTCGACCAAAAGCGCAGCGTGGGACGTTCACCGACAAGATGGTCAGATGACCTTGTAAAGATCGCAGGATCACACTGGATGCAGACCCCTCACAACCGGTCGCTGTGCAAACCCTAGTTCCTTCTTAGGGGAGACCTATGTTCAGCAGGACGTGCTATGACTGATAATGATAACCACATACTTACATTGCCTTGATCTCCATTCGATTAAAAAGAAGTAATCTCACATTTTCCATACCCTATAAAATATTATTAGTCGTAATATTTTTATCCAAAAGTTTTATGTTCATAAAGATGAAATAAGAAACCAAAAATTTTGCGCACGGGCGGGACTTGAACCAGCAACCTTTTGGCAAACCGGGCCAAACGCTCTTACCAATTGAGCTACCGTGCTGTTAGTCCGACCCTACGAAATTTGTGGTTTCTTATGAAAATGTCAATTGCGTGACGCTTAGCGCCATCTAGCCGTCTGTTTATGAAACAGATGGCCCAAGCAGTTATTATTTACAGAATAAATTCAACTTGGAAATTGATGTCGCTTCGCTATCTAATGCTTTAGAATGTTTTTAACACTCACAGTGTCATATTTTTAAATTCATAAAAATGAAATAAGAAACCAAAAATTTGCGCACGGGTGGGACTTGAACCAGCAACCGCAGGGTCGGACTAACAGCACGGTAGCTCAATTGGTAAGAGCGTTTGGCCCGGTTTGCCAAAAGGTTGCTGGTTCAAGTCCCGCCCGTGCGCAAATTTTTGGTTTCTTATTTCATCTTTATGAATATAAAAATATGACACTGTGAGTGTTAAAAACATTCTAAACCATCAAAAGTTTTATGGCTAAAATATCTGTAGTTTTAGTTAGGCATGCATTTAGGGGCTCCATTGTGAGTCTGACATGTTCTTTTTGGAACGTTATAGTCGTCTTTTCATGCAGTGATATATGTATCTATTTAACTCGTTGAAAACTAGTTTTTATATTGTGTTTCAGCTTGCGAGAAAAGTTCGAGAACATGAAGGTGCAACAAACAACCGTCACAAAAACCTTCGCGCCCAAAGTCAATAGATTTGTGGTAAGAAACTTTATATTTTTTTTCGTTAGAAATATCTTTAGAAAATGCTTCTTTTCTTGAGAGGTTTTATATAGCTTGACCAGTTGAAATTTTTTCAATTTAAACACTGTTTGCTAGTTTGAAATTACAAATACAATATTATTTGTATTGTTTTTATAGTCTTGTGTCACTGTACAAACTTAATAACAAGTGACATTGGCAACATGCTAGACAATGTGTCGGTGGCCGAGTAGTATACGCATGCGCCCGAATAGCGTAGGATACAGGGTTCGATTCCTTGTCTGACACAGTTATATTTTTCAAGTGCAATTTATGTAAAATCTACTTTGTTTACGGACCGGCCGGCGTCGTTCTATCGATCTCACAGATCGAACAGCTTTAAATAACAATTAAACAATAAATACATGTACTTAAAACACACCTAATCACATCTTTTTGTGTGACAGCTGAACCGATTTTAATATTTATATTTTTTTCCAGTGACCAACGCATGTTCGCCGATATTCAATTGCCAAAGCTACGTTTTAACCTTTGTGAAGTTGTAAAGTCACCTAAACATATTGCCAATTTTATTTTATTCTACTATACTCTAGTTAAGCGATGGTTGTAACCTTACTTTTGACGGTCATTTTTCTTAGATTAAAAAATATATTTATTCTATACGCTATAGGACTGATAGGAGATGCATTTTATATTCAAACAAGTGCCTTGATGTGCAATTTCATAGAAATTTTAAGATTTATTTTACTGCTCGATACTTGTATTTGATCAATTATATTTGTATGGGAGTGAACTTAGCTGTCGAGTGGTATTATCTTATGATAGGGTAAGATCTCTAAATGTTTCTTTTTATCTCATTATATTGGTTTTCATAGTATCAAATTGCACTTTTGTGCTAATTTTTCATCTTGCTATACATATTTATAACATTATTTACACACTGTGCCATCCCTATTATGGAACGTTGTTCTCGCTGCAAACAATTCAATTAATTAATTGATTAAAATGATTCAGCCATATCATTTTCATGCCAAGGAATGGTTGTTATTATGGGAGCTCGAATCTTACACATATTTTCGAAACAAGATTATCTATATAGCGTGTGGCCAGTAATTTTAAAAAATATACTAAAGATTATACAGAGTATACGTTCTTACCTTGACCTGGTAATAGTTCTCGAAAATGCTTTAACTCGAATAGTAATCCAAAGTTATAATCCAACCAATCAATGTATATCAAAATTCTATGACTCAAGTTCTATGTTCTATGACATATTTGTTAGGAAATAATATTGTATTTTCCAATAAAACAAATTAAAAACCATTTAGAATTTGATTACTGGTTACTTAAAAGGCCTATATTTAAAATTATTGCTAATATTACATGCCACACCTGTATATTTTATTGCTTGCAGTGAGACTACATGTATAACATAGTATGTAGTTTCATTTTAGATTTTACGATTTTTAACGATCTGACTGAGTATCGTCTCTCTGTTTTTATTATTTATTGTTCGTACTTAAACAGTTTTGACAATGTTTTTATACTTTACCACAGTTTAGTTATAAGACATAATAAACAGTGAAATAAATAATGTATTTTTGTTTCATTTTTAGTTAATAGAAACCCTGAAGGCCTTATCACACTTGCCACACATCCGGCGTGTGTGCGACCTATTTTTTTTCTTCGATTTCATTTTTTTTTGTTACGACCATTTACGAATATTATTTTTTGGAGTTAAATCTAAACCATAAGTTCAACGAAATCATGAAGCAGGTAAATAAAACAACAGAGTTCTATTTTAATCTAATTATTATTTTTCAAAAAATATAGGAAAGTGAAACAATAAATTAACCACTTAAACATAAATACGCTAAATATAATCACGTTGAGTCGCGGCTGCTTGTGACTCGCGTTATTACGATTTATGATCGATTTCAAATCAATCGGCGACTTGTATTCAACGTAGTAGATAGAGCGATCACATCTTGCTTTATACAGACAATATTTTTGTTCAATAACTGAGAAACGGCAAGATTTGATACGTGTAAATTTTCTGGGTCCTTATAAAAATGGTATTTCTAACTTAAACATATTCTTTTTTATTTTTTTTGTTTGTGGCTGGGTAAAATTTTGAGGTCATTTAGAAAAATACCAAACCACACTATTGATAATATCTAAGGTTTTAAAACAAGAATGGATCCCACTATCACGACGTCCATGGCTTGTATACTTGCAATCCTCAACAGGCATAATATCTTGATAGTAAATTCACATTGTATTATACAGACTGAAATTTTAATCCGTAACCGAATTTTTTGTAAAGGCTCCAATAATGAATATGAACAACTTTTGCTATGGGGCCATAGTAAAATCGATTAAAAATTAATCAGCTGTTCCATACAGAATCTCAACTGGCGCGCGGTCCTAATGTATGAAACATCAGTTTTTTTTCTGTAATTCACTATTTAAACCATAGTAAAAGTTGTTCATGTCCATCAGTGGAGTCTTTACACTAAATTTGGTCAAAAAAGATTAAAATTTCAGCCTGTATAAAACTGAAGCTACCCAGAAATTGGATTATCTCTACAATATCGACATGAAACAAAATGCAAAAATAATGTCCCTACAAAAAATGAGAATCACAGTATGCGGTCGCGATTCGGTGCATTGCAAGTTTATTCTTACTTATTTAGAAAATACAATTTTTGGAGTATGACAACGCTACTTTTCAACTAACAGTTATTAAAATTCAATACTTCAAACTATAATAATAGTCAGCCTTGTCATACTTCAATGTACTTCAAAAATTTACAAATAAATAACGTGTCAGTCGTCTTTATCAATTTCTATACAACAAAAATATTATTTTAAGAGAATCTGATAGAAAGAATTTTCTTCTTGATAAGCAAGTGTAACCACGCACTTTCCTTTCTTAGCCTATATACGTTATAAAATATACAAAATGTACATTCTCGCAAAAGTCGAAAACTTAGATCCACATAATTCTTACATCGTAAAATTAAACTCAGATAATAATGAAACAAAATTTGCGCATAACAAACATTAAAATTCGCGACTGAGGACGATGCTTACATTGTAATTTTGTAATTTTGACCATAGCCATTTAGAAATGTGATTTACATTTTCGATACGTTTTTCTTTTAGATCAAAATAGCGATACTCGACAGTTTTATGTATATTTGCAAGTTAAAACGATTTTAAGTAGTAACAGCAACTCAAATCATTGATCAAACATAATTTTTAAGTGCCTTTCATACCTCCTTCTTTTGTCATTTTACAATGTAATCACGTATAAAAAGAACCGGGCTCATTTATTTCGTCATTTTGTACAACCCATTGAACTCGTATTACTAGCGTATGGAACTGACACCACCAACAAATCTCGTTCGCCATGAATTCACGCCACGTGTCATCAACTCATACAAATGATTTCAAAATCAAAATTCAAATTTCAAGGATCACGTCACAATGTTGTCCTCGTATTTGCGTTGCGACACATATTTTTATTTGCATAGCTTCTCTATACGTAGTAATAACAATCACTGGTACAACCGTATTTATTGCAAAATTAAATGTCATATTTAGCTTATTCAAATTTTAGACCCTAAAAATAATAATATTCTTAATTTTAACTGGTGCCAATATAGTCTAAAAATTTTACAATATCAAAGGACATGACAATGCCTGCAATCACATACTTTATTAGGAAACTTATGAATACCCTCATATTCTCGGCAAGTGGTTGATATCAATTTTATTTTCTCTATAAAATAAACATTAATAATACTGTTTCGCTAATATAACTGTCTAGGTTCAGAAATTAATATTTCCATCTGTGAAAATAGCTTAACCAAGGTAAGACTGTGGATAGAGAACTAGGTATTAGGATAAAAAGTTGAAAGACGTCTCATATTTAGAAACGAATTTTGCATTTTTTTCACTGGTAGAAGATCCAAAGATTACATTTATTATACATGTGCCAAAAACAAAAACCGGAATCAAGTGTGATTATTTTACCAGCTTTTTAATTTGTCATTTTATGTGAGAACTCAGAAATTTATCAATACTGTAGCTCTTTTAAAATTTTACACCAAAAAATCCAGTTGCTACTATTCTATTAAAATATTTAGAATAGATTAATTATTATCAACAATGTGTTTAATCATACCTGACATCAAGCTCTCTACTCATATTCATATCATAGCTTGAGAGGAGCTTTTCATAATTGAACTAGTTAATAATTTAATCAACAATTAACATCTCAAATACAGGGTAAGTTATTATGCATTACCTTGGAAAATACTTGATTGACATATTAAACATTGCTAAAACATAAAATATACCAAACAGTAATGTTTAATGAAATATTATTTCTTGGCAATTTGTTTCATGTAAAAGTAAGTGTGTTTCGTTCATTTGGTTAGATTCGTTCATTCAGTTCACTCATACAAATGCAGTAAGAGCAAGAGCGAACATAATATTTAAAAAAAGGTACTAATGTATGTGAATTCTATCAAAGAAGCGGTACCAGACTTTTTAGAAGGCCGGATCAGAGAAAGCTAAATGTAAAAATGAATGACTGATATTTGCTGTTTATTATTGTTGTAAACATAATGCACTTTCAAATAAAACGTTTAAACCAGTAACTGTGGTATCCCTAAACGGTTGCTTCATAGATTAAATAAAATAAGAATGCGATTTCACATGACATTTATCGTATTCAAAGGGACTAGGAAACCTGGTATTATTAACTCAAAAACATTAAAAACTTTCAACAGATCAGTATGAATAAAGAATCACAAAACGTTAAAAATTACCCTTAGCTAAACTATCAGAATATATATTTGTTATCTTAGTGCAATTTAGAAATATGTGTGAATATTAATTTACTTTCTCATCTTAATATTTATTTATTATATTCTCTTTCGACACTTAAAAACTCTTCACATCACAATCACATCGCAGTTTTAGATTTAATACTTTGAATATTCAGAAAACAAACAAGTAGTAGGTATCATTTAAAATCCATTGATTTTTGAAACCCTTGCAAATAAGACTCAAATATTTTAATCTTAAAGGTTGTTTGTTTCTTATGGTGTAATCTCTTGTAAAATTTACAAAGCGAAATTGCACAAAATATGTGTGTATCAAGTTTTCAACTGTTTTTAGGAGAAAGATAATGAATACTGATTAAAGTAAATTCACATGATCATCACCGTATGTTACAAAATCATCATTAAACATAAGAAACATACAGAAACTAAGCTGAACATTCTACATATTAAGAATGCCACACACAACATATTTTCCTTACATAAAAAGAATTCACTGGCATCTAAAACTGCGCTTCCATTCATCAATACCACTAGCCTCTAGGAGACTACTCAGTATTTACAAAAAAACTATCCTAAAGTACTAATCCAGTATCAAGGATGAAGCTTCCAATTTTCATTTTGCTAACAAGGGTGGACCTTACCGGCTAGTGTAAATAAATATTTAATATTCGATAACTACTTTATTATCTTGTATTAAAATCTGGTTAAGTTTATTCCGTTGTTGTCACTTATTGCTTCATGTTCAATGTTAAAAATTGATTGCATAGGCCATAAGAGATCTAAACTGTTCCCAATGTGATTTTCAATTTATTATTATATTGAAAAGTAATAAAAAAGTTTTATTATAAATGCTTAAAAATTCTTGTAGCTGCCAGCAATCAATTTGCAACAATGACCATGTCAAATACTGTAAAATACAAATAAATGGATCACTATTAATTCTATTCAAATTCACTTACAGCGGAGTCAGGATATGTCTAGGAACGAAACCAAGTCCAGCATCCCGTTCACAGCAAAATGAGTGACACTTTACACTTGAGTTGTTCCGTTTCACACTAACACTAATCCGGTGGCCTATGCACTACCGTTTGAGGTAACTTGACACACTCAACAGGTTTGCTATTTTTCACTTCTCTATGCTTCTCGTACTTTCTATCTTCCGTTCTGCTTCTGTCCTCCTTTCTGTGGTCTTTGTGGTCCCGTCTGTCTGATTTGTGAGACTTGTGTGATCTGGACGATGAATGTCTTCGATGGTGATCATGTTTTTCTGATCTCTCTGTTCTGTGTTTGTCAGAGTCCTTGTGTCTGTGGTTCTTGTCTTTGTCAACTGACTTGTCATTTTTGTCAGACTTTGACTCGGACTTGTGATCGTTTCGATCCGGTTTGTGATCTTTGTCTGTTCTTTCTGATTTTTGCACTGTTCTCTCTTTTTCTGATTTTTCCACTTTGATCTCTTTGTCGGGTTTATCTGCCCGATCTACTTTATTTTCTGAACGCTCCACTTTGGTCTCAACTTTCTTTTCTTTTTTATCATCCTTGTTTTCCGGCTTGGTTTGGACTTCTATGCTTTTTCTGTTGCCGGCAACTTTCAGGGCAGGTTTTTCATTAAATTTAGCGCTGAGCGCTCTCATTTCGATGACGCCAGCTTTGTGTTTTGACGTCTTTTTGGTCTCTGTAAAATAGCAAGAAAAAAAAATTAATATGTTGAAAACTATGAAAGATTATACAGTGTGTCCTGGATAGGTATAGCGATATTGGAGGTACGTAGGTAAAAGCAAATTTACTAAAACTTCTATAAACAAAACAATATCGAAAACTTGAAAGAAAAAACGACTTTCCATACTAAAATTATCGTGGTAGTTAAAATTTTAGTATGGAAAAGTGGTTTTTATTTTCAAGTTTTCGGTATAGTTTCATTCATAAAAGTTTTAGAAAATTTGCTTTTAGCTACGTACCTCCAATATCGCAATACCTATCTCGGAAAAACTGTATATTTGAGATTATTGCAACGAAAAATGTTATTTATATTGTGAATAAATGCTGTAAGACTTAAGTATTTTTTTTAATGTTGAATGCAAGTGTTCATTACGGTGCTATTAGTATTAAGTTTTATATCGAGCTAAATAATATGATACGATACGAAGTTCTATTCAGCCTGTAAAACTAGTATATACACACACAACACGCTCTGGGACGGGAAAGGAGGCCGACTCGCCAGACACCATCAGCCACAACCAACAAAATATGGATGAGGTTGGTATATGAATTTGGGTAGAGATGGGTTTTTTATGTGTAGGAGGCCGAGTGGCATAGGCATACGCCCGGATAGTGTAAGACACGGGGTTCGATTTCTTTTACTGATACAAGTGTACTTATATTATAAAGTTTTATAGTGACAAAACACTATAAAAACAAAATAAAAATAAATAAATATTAGACAACATCACATACATTGCTCCGATCCCAAGCTAAGTAGCTAAAGCACTTGTGTTATGGAAATCGGAAACAACGGTGGTACCACAACACCCAGACCCGAGACAATATAGAAAAGATCGTTTTCTACATTGTCCCGACCGGGAATCGAACGCGGAACCTCACGAGATGGCGACGCTTGAAACCAGCGTGCTAGCCACTCACACACACCACGGAGGTCGTCGAAATATGGTTATAGTATTAGGTGTATAAAATGTGGAAAATGAATATGTGAAATATTTGACGGATAATAATAAAATAATTAAATTAATGATTTCTAAGTCTCAATGTAATCAGAATCATAGTACTACTAACACTAATTATAAGACTTTTTGTTACTAACTGCTATAGGCTCTGTCTGAAATAAACTTTTATTTGTTACTTTTTTAAATTGAATTGAATTTTTATTTATTTGACACACAAAAATAAATTAAATTATATAAATTAAAAGCAGCTAAAATTAAATTAATAAATGAAAAACAAAACACCCAGGTGTGCCAAAAAGGTCCCCGCTCAGTATATATCGTGACAGCAGATGGTTAGAATGCCACGACACTGATTTTCAGCGGGAACCGTTGCTAGGCACTGGGTGTAAACACACACTTGAAGAGAAATAAAAAGAAAAATACAACAAAACACAAAAAAAAGATTACATTATTATAATTAAACTAGCGGACCCAGCGAACTTTGTTTCGCCCCCAGCCCCGTCCCGCCGAGTCCCGTAATTTTAAAAGTTAAGCATTCCCAGCGAATTTTGTTTTGCCCTTAAATTACTAAAATGGCTATTAAAAAATAAGGGTTGATCGTAGAAGGGTGAAAATTGAGGATTGTATGTATTTTTGTATGTTGTATCATAAAAAAATAAAAAATAAAAATTTTGTCTAAAAAATAAAATTTAGGGGTGGACTACCCCTAACATTTAGGGGGATGAAAAATAGATGTTGGCCGATTCTCATAGATACCAGATAAGCACAAAAAATTTCATCAAAATCGGCCAAGCCGTTTCGGAGGAGTATGGCAACGAAAACTTGTGACCTTTTATATTATGATAATATAAAAGGGAGGTTACCTATGGGCGTCTGTGGCTGTGGCGACGGCTGTGGCTGCGGCTGTGGCTGTGGCTGTGGCTGTAGCGGCGCGTCAGGCGGCGCGCGCTCGTCGGCCGGCGACGAAGCCTCCGACGACGGGTAGTACTGCTTCAGCCGCAGGTGCCACGCTGGAACGATACATCAATGAACACAGTCTGGCCATAAATACTGTTACAATTAAAAATAAGAAAGATGTTACATTTGAATTTGGAATCTGTCATTTTTATACGATTGCTCATTGTGTTTTCTAATTTTGGTATTTTGCGATATTAAAATGGACAATATTTATGGCAAGACTAGGTATATTGGACACCGATCGCGTCGATGTTTTTATTTTATTTTACCTTTATTGGAAAACACAACAGATTACATCGAGACTTAAACTTATGACGTATATGATTATAAAAGAATTATAGCTAGAAAATAATCCTAAAGCGTGTTTTCACGGCATGCTAAGATTGGTGTGAAGAGACAGAGATGTCTATTTACGTGATACAAATTATTCAACACAAGTCTATTGGGTGAAGTACCTAACAATACCTAACAGTATAACACAATGTAACATAATATGACTACCTAGTCTTGCCATAAATATTGTCAAAACCTTTTTTTTAAATGCAAATAATATTTATTACTCTAACAGTGTGTTAGTTTTATACATAAAACAATTTAAAATATAAAAAGCTTATTTGAAGTGGTCTCCATTGGCTGCAATACAGTCCTTTAAACGTTGAGGTCAGTTATCAATACAAGCACGCACTCTTTCCATGGGAAAATTCTTGACTGCCAATCGTATGGATTGTTTTAGGGACTCCATCATGGCGTTTAGAGAAAGCCGTACTCTCTAAAACTGACCATAAATCATAATCCAGCGGATTAAGATCGGGACTAGACGACGGCCAGTCTTCAGCTCTGATGAAGTCCGAAACGTTCGCTTCTAACCAAGAATGCGTGGACCGAGCTTTATGATCCGGCGCCGAATATTCTTGGAAAGACCATGCTTGGTTATTGAACATGGTGTTGTTAAGGGGCTTAACTACCTTCCCAAGAATGGTATCTTGATACACTTGACAAACCTGTTGTCACCTATCAGCACTAACATCACCAAAACAATAACAACACAGATCTGTTTTCATCACAAAATTTTCACAACCATGGCACAACTCGGCGAACTTATGTCATCCCAGGCTGCAATGGAAGCTCACCTATCACAGAGAATGGCTGATTTTGAAGCTCAGCTAAGGGCATCGTCGTCATCGTCACCTTCAGACTCTCTGCACAAACTATCAGGTGATTTCTATGCCTTCCGGGACCTTGTGTGGGGTCTCCTCAAAAGTATGAGGCAGCAAATAACTGAATGTGTTAACAGCATCGATAATTTGGAAATGCGCCATCGTCGTCAGGCTCTCCTCTTCAGTGGGATTCCAGAGAGTGTAGACAATGTGTTGGATGCAGTAGTTGACACAATCAAAACCAAGTTGAAGTTGACCGAGTTTGATCCCTCTCATGTAGCAGTCTGCCATCGACTGGGCGATAAGTCAGGAAAGCGCTGCAGGCCTGTTCTTGTTCGCTTCTCTCTGTACGATACAAAGTCTGCAATCTGGAAGCGAAAGACTTTGCTCAAGGGCTCAAACGTATCAGTGAGCGAGTTTCTGACTAAGGCTAGACAAAGTACTTTTATCAAAGCCCGCTCGCATTTTGGTATGCATGACTGCTGGACGTCTGATGGAGTTATTACGATTAAGCTCAGCGATGGGACAAGGCGTAAAGTGAGTACGGCTGAGGAGTTGCACGAGCTAATCTTCAAGTTCCCGAAATCTGCAGCCAAAGTGGATTCGCAAGCGCCGGTGAAACAGTCATCATCACGGCCGGCAGCGCAGCCCACTGGCTCGAGTTCTACGACCAAAGTGGCTACTCGCAAGCAAGCATCCGCCGCCGGGAAGAAATTATAAGTAGGCACAATTGTTTGTTATGCTTTTGTTGAATTCCGACGTCCAAATGTTTTGGAAGGTATTCATTACCTCACTTTACTTCTTCTTCTTCTTTTATAATGGCTAATCAGTGTTTCCACTTTCGCCAATGTCAAGTGAGTTTTTTTTTTAATTTTAACTTATAATTATCTTAATTTAAACTTATATAATATATACAAAAGACGACACAAATTATTAAAAAAAATTGGATGAGTTACAACACAGATATGTATACACAAGAGAGGATTGATATATAGTAAGCAGTATGTGTGTGTATAAAGCATGAAATTTAAAGTTGGATTTTGTTGCGCATTATAAATTTAGTTAATATTTCTAGAAAAGGTGAGTCAACTAAGCTGAGCAAGGAGTTAAAGTTACAGGGTCGAGATACAGAGCTTGGGAGGAGGTCATATAGTGAAGCACCAATTTTTGGACAAGCGAAAAATATATGATCGGTGGTACCTTCATCCAGGCCACATTCACAAAGAGAGCTATCCTTGATTTTTATTTTAGCGAGGTGAACAGGGGTACAAGAGTGTCCTAAACGTAGCCTGCAAATGGTAGAAAGAACAGGTTTCGGGAGGTTGGGGTACTTGAAAAACCAAGGTCTACGTGGAATTTCTTTTTGGATGTTAAAATAGAATTTTCCTGCCAGTATTCTTGTATTCCTCCAGTCTGTATTCCAAGATAGAAAGAGGTGAGAGTGGGCCAAGCTAATGATATCTTGGAAGAAATGTTTGTAATGTTCCATAGAGCCGATGGATATCGCATTTTTAGCACACGAATCTACAGTTTCATTTCCCGGAATACCACTGTGGCTAGGGATCCAGGCCAGAATTACATTAATGTTTTTGGATTTGCATATGAATAGGGATTCTCGAATCTTAAGGATATTTGGAAATTTAGTTTTAGATTTAAATGGGAAAGATGAAATTGACTGAAGGCAACTTAAAGAGTCTGAGAAGATGATTGAATTGTTAAGATTATGGGATTCTATGAATAAAATAGCTTGCAAAATGGCAAGGGATTCGCCAGTAAATATGGAAGTAGAAGGGGGACATTTGAATAGAAGGGAAATTTTGAAAGCAGGTAACCAGACTGCAGAGCCTACGCAGCCATCATCCGAGAGTTTGGAAGCATCGGTGTAGAAGTAGTTCCAACCTGGCCAGTGTTTTAGGAGTAAGGCACAGAATTCTTGGGGGGCCGAGGGAGAGTTCTTTTGGATTCCAAGGTTCAAAACGACATTGGGTTTAAAAAGAAGTGAATCAAAGTTGGTCGAGAAAAGGGGATGAAGTGAAAACTTTTCTACAGGGGCAGGGAGACGGGAGAATTTTCGAAATGAATAAATAATACATGGAAGCTTATGTGTGGAATTGAAGGAATCAGATAGAGATTGAAGTTTATTTAGAAGAGGATGTGACGAGTTTTGAAGGATCTTAGCCAGAAATCTATCACTTAGATATTGTCTTCGGAGATAAAGGGGAGGATCCACACATTCGATTTGGAGGCCATTGATGGGGGACGACTTCATAGCTCCCAATATGATTCGAAGACATTTAGCTTGAACTTTTTTGAGTTTATCCAAAGCGGTCTTGTTACAAGGGTCCAGCAGAAAAGAAGCATAATCTAAGTGGCTACGAACAATTGCATTATAGAGAAGTTTTTGGGAATAGGGGTGAGCGCCCCATCGAACCCCAGAGAGAGAACGCAAAATGTTTATGCCTTTTTCTGCTTTGTCAACTACATAATTAAAGTGAGGGGAACCAGAAAGTTTGCTATCCAGAATCAGACCTAAAAATTTAACTTGGTTTGTTACAGGGATAGGTTCGCCATTCAAGAGGAGATCGGGATCGGGGAAACGCAGATTTTTGGTGAAGACAACTGTTGAGCACTTGGGAGTTGAGAGACTAAGTCCATGATCTTCAAGCCAGTTATTTAGATAGGACAGCGCGGAATTCAGTCTAGAGGATGCTTCTGGAACCGATTTGGTCGAGATATACAGGGCTATATCGTCTGCATATTGAAGAATGTTGGCGAAGGGTATGACGGTTGTGTCCAAGTCTGATGTATAAATACTGTAAAGCAGGGGACTGAGCACCGAGCCCTGAGGAAGGCCTTTCCAGACAAGGTTAGGGGTAGATAAGAAATTTTGATATTTGACAATTATTGAACGTGACATTAGAGCATTGCAAATGAAACGAACCGTCTTCGGCGAGATACACAGCTAAAGAAGTTTTTCCCTAAGTACTGGAAGGAGGACGTTATCGTATGCTGAAGATACGTCAAGAAATACCCCAACGAGAAAACCTTTATTTTTGAAAGCTAGGCGAATTTCGGTTGTAAGAATGCTCAGGCTGTCCAAGGTACTGAAGCCTTTTCTGAAACCGAACTGGCTGCTAGAGATGATGTTCTTAGATTCAACATACCATTCAAGGCGGTTTTTGATCATGTGCTCTGTGACCTTCAATAGAACGGAAGAGAGTGCGATCGGCCTATAAGAGTTGTGGCTTAGTGGATCTTTGCCTGGTTTGAGGATTGGGATTACAATTTGTTGTTTCCACGATTCAGGTAAGACGCCACTGTCAAAGAAACAATTGACTAGATTAAGAAAGTAGGACTTTGTACTGGTAGAGGTTTTACATAGAAATGAATAAGGAATACCGTCTATACCTGGGGACGAATCAGATAAGCCAGTCAGGGCACATTGAAGTTCGTCAAAAGAGAAGGGGTTATCTAATTTGTTTTGAGTTGGGAAAGAAGAATCAATATCATAATATGGAAAGCTATCTATAAACGGAACAAATGGGGGAGCCAATTTATCAATAAAACCTGTAAGCCAGGAGGATAGGTCATTGCTGGAAACGTTAATGTAATTTACCGACTGCCTGAATCGCTTAATAAGTTTCCATACAATGGAAGAAGGAGTTCTGGGACTCATATTCTCACAGAATTTTATCCATCCAAGTTTCTTTTTTTGGGATAAAACTTTTTTAGTCTGAGCAGCTAAATGTTTGTAGGCTAGAAAATTATCTAGAGTCATTGCCCGACTGTAAGCTTTTTCAGCCTCTTTGCGCTTACGAACAGCGGCAGTGCACTCCGTATCCCACCATGGGGGAGAAGGGGTTTTACGAAAAGATTTTTTAGTAGGGATAGAAGCATCGGCAGCGGAATTTAAAGCTTTTACAAAGTCTGAGTAACAGGAAGTAGAGTTGGCAGGGTTTACAACTGGGAGAGATTCTAACTTTTCATCGATGAAAGAAGAGTAAGACGACCAATCAGCCTGGTTCAATTTATATTTTAATCGGGGAGTAGGGGCGCAAGTATTTGAATTTGGAGTGGAACTTGGAAATGACAATAGAATTGGAAAGTGATCGCTATCAAATGAACTATCAAGAAGTTGCCAGGAAAGGGAAGAAGACAGATCTGGGGAGCAAAGAGAAATATCTACAGCTGAGGCTGGGTTTTGCGTTGGAGAGCATCTTCTAGTTGGGGAGCCATTATTGAGGATGCAAAGATCAAAATCATCTACTAGATCGAGAAGAGAAGATCCAGCAGAATCGATAAAGTAGCAGCCCCATGAAGTATGGTGAGAGTTAAGGTCACCCATTACTAGAATGGGCGGTGGAAGAGAAGAGATGATAGAGCGAAGTTCTGAGGTCGTGGAAGAGTTAGGGTGAGGGACATAAACAGAGAGGAACGAAATGTTATCAACGCAAGCAGCCACGGCATTTATGTCCATCCTGTGAGAAGGGAGGTTAAGTTGGGCGAAGGTAAGGGAGCGTTTTATTAATAGGGCACACCCTGCATACCCATCATCCCTATCATCTCGGAGACATGAAAATTTGATCCAGGGATCAGCCAAGTCTCCGAGATCGCAAGGATAGACGGGGAGTGTTTTCGAATAATATATAAAAGTTCATGTTTTTTCCGCCGGATACTTTTACAGTTCCACTGAAGAATTACCGACGGAGCCATGAGAAGTTAAATTGCCTATCTGGGACAGTTTCTGGGCAACGTTGGGCGGTAGGGAACTAGAATGGGAGGACAAAAGGCAGAGTATTATAGATAAGAGATAATCAAGAAGATTTTCTGTGGGAGCAGGCAATGGAGGGCTGACCTCAACTTCATTGCTGAGACTATTGATAAGGGCACAGCCGTTTGGAAGGGAAGATTGAAGGTTAGCAATTATTGACTGATGAACTTGCTTATCGTATCCTTTGCCTAAGGAAGCATGGGGCCGAGAGGAACGAGACACCGTCTTTCTGTAAGAGCCCGTTGGAGAGGAGGCTTTAGTGACTAGTGAGTGGGAAGTCGTCAATGGTGGCGGTACTGGAGATTTTGTAGTGTCAGCATAAGATTTGCGGACTGTACGGAACTGGGAGGAAGCTTCGGAGTAGGAAATATTATCCTGTGACATGAGGATCTTAATAGATTTTTGTCTTGAATGTTCTGGGCACGTTTTACTGAGAGCAGAGTGGGACCCAAGGCAGAGAATACAAGTTGAATTGCCCTCGTTGACATCACAATTTGAACCAGGATGAGGTTGGGTACAGCGGAAACAACGTGGATGAGATCTGCACTGTGCCTTAACATGCCCAAAGCGGCAGCAGTTAAGGCATTGGATCGTAGGCAGTACGTATGTGTCAACTGGTAATGAAGTATAGCAACAATAGATTCGCTGGGGGAGAACCTGCCCTTTGAAAGTCACGACTACGGATTGAGTAGGGGTCCAAGTTGCTTTTCCATCAACAATCAGCTTCCTATTGATTCGTCTGGCTTTGAGAAGGATGCCACAACCCGCTGGTGTCTCTATAGATTCGGCCAATTCATGCATCGACCAGTCGACTGGTACGCCCTTAACAAGACCCATGCGAGTGACATTAAATGTGGGTATTGAAGAAAAGTACTGGTGAGAACTCAGCAAATCATTATTTAAAAAGTTGTTTGCATCTGTTGCAGATTTGAACTCAACTGAGACTCTGTTTCTGCCTATTTTTTTAATGCCATCTTTTATTATTCCGCTAACTTTGTTCTTGAATAGAAGTTGGCCGAACTTCATTGGATGGATGTAAGTGGAAGAAGGGGACTCTGACTCCATACGCGAAACATGAACTATAAAGGGGCCATTGTCTTCAGGTCCGTACGTTTTGGGAGAAATAACTAATGATGGATGGGTGTATATACCAGGATTGATTGACGTTGCGTCAATGATAGGTCTCTTAGCCGGCTCCGTAGTAGAAACGGTATCCAATCTGCGCTTAGTGCCAGTTTGTGAAAACAACGGCGGAGAGGAAACAACCTCATCTGCTGACATGTGGACCATTTCCCTATCTGGGGGATCCGGAGGATCGGGGGGAGTAGGAGACATGGGTCTTACCTGTTAAAAACACTGAATACAAAAACTATAAGTAAATAATGAGGAAATACACTAAAAAGAACACAAATAACCGAAAAATCCTTGATAGGACTTATCTGTCCCAGATCTTTTTTTTTTTATATATTATAAATTTCACATGTGAAACAGCCAAGAAAGAAGACTGATTCGGTTTTCAACACCACCTTGATGGTGAAAGAAGAAACAACATCAACAAAATCACCGAATAAACAATCCTCAATCAATTTTTCACAAAATCAAATAAAATCGTGCAGAAACACAATGACACACCACAAAAATTGATGTCCAATCTTACACACTTACCTCACTAATCTTACCTCACTTTATATTTTTATTTGCCTTCTGTCACTGTCACTCTTAAATGTCAGTCACCTTAGCTGTCAAAGAAATAACTTTTTTTTTTTGTTTTCTTAACTCGGCGTGTATTGAATTTGGACATTGGCCAAAATGAAACGTTTCGTTTCACAGCGTTTTTTACTTGTATTTTTGTTTATATTTTTCTGTTGTTAATTCATTCAGTAACTTTTTACATTATTTGTGTTTGTTATGTTTTTATGAAGCATTTTTCTTCACGAAATGACTGATAGGTGATGCAGAAAGATTGGCTTTTACTCGGGTAACCGAGTGATTTTTCTTGTTATTCATATCTTATAATTATTATTTTTATTATTAGTATTTATTATAATATTTAATTTTCGCAATTATGTCCTCACAGAAATCTTTTGATTTGTCAGTTAATTCTCTATCTTTTCGATCTTGTGAAGATGACTCGTTTGATTCAGCGGCTTCTGAGTTGGAAACGCTGGGAACTCAGCTTCACAACTGTTTTCGTGACAATAAAAGGTCTCTGAATGTTTGTCATATTAATGCTCAGAGTATACCCAAGCACCACAGTGAGCTCCTTGACAGTTTTTCGTCCGACGCCATCCATGCGATTCTTGTCTCGGAATCGTGGCTCAAACCAAACCTTCCCTCAGTTGCGTACAGCTTGCCTGGTTTTGTACTTATTCGCAACGATCGGCTGGGTAAGGGAAGCGGCGGAGTTGCTATTTACTTACGATCTGACATTTCTTTCAAAATTATCTCGTCATCCCCTGCTGAATATTCTGCTACTGCAGAGTTCCTGTTCATCGAGATTTGCCTGGGTGGAACTAAAGCTGTTCTCGGGGTTGTGTATAGCCCACCTGGTGTAGATTACTTTGATCAGCTCGAACTTGCCCTTGAGCCGCTATGCACTGACTACTCACACATTATTATAATGGGTGATTTCAACACTGAGCCTACCGGAGATCCTACTCGATCCAATAAGTTTCTTAACCTGCTTAGGTCTACAGGTCTTTCCCATCTCCCGTTTTTACCCACACATCATAATATTGAACTCGTGACACTTGGCTTGATCACGTGCTGACCTCATCCGAACAGTCTGTGCTCGATCATGGTCAATTGTTGGCTCCTGGGTTTTCAAGACACGACTGCTTGTATTTGTCTTACAGAATACGACCACCTAAAAACAAGCCGCAGACCGTTCAAGTCAGAAGTTATGCTCGTATAAATATAGATAACTTGCTGGAAGATGCATCTGCTATTGACTGGAACCCTGTGGTGGCTGCAGCTTCGGTTGACCTTAAAGTGGATGTATTTTCTGTTCTCTTACTTGATCTTTTTGATAAACACGCACCTTTGCATACAGTCCGCTTAAGGCGACCACCAGCACCGTGGCTTACCAAGGAGATCCAGACAGCTATGACTAAGCGTAACAAAGCCTTTTGTTTTTTTAAAAAGAATAGGTCCAAGGAGAACTGGACGAAGTACAAATCCGTACGTAACCGATGCAACCAGATGATACGTGCAGCGAAACGTCGCCACATACATTCAGAGATCCATAAGTCTTCTACTCCTAATATTTGGAAATTTCTCAACTCCCTCGGGGTTGGCAGGTCTAAATCTGCCAATACCCATATTCCTTACGATCTCAATGTAATCAACCGGCACTTCACAAATATTCCAATTCTTGACTCCCACACTAAAGCCCACACTTTGTCTTACATAGCATCTCTCCCTACTCTAAATATTGCCCCTTTTTCGTTTACTCCTGTTTCCGAGGCTGATATCTCCAAAGCCATAACCTCCATCACATCTAAAGCTACCGGAGTGGATGGTATCAGCCGCCTCATGGTGGTGCCATTGATTAATATCATCTCACCTGTCATCACCCACATCATTAACTGGTCATTGGAAGCCGGCGAGTATCCTGACGTTTGGCGTAAGGCCCTTGTTTGTCCACTTCCCAAGGTAAGCAATCCCTCTTCACCCAGTCAGTATAGACCAATATCGATCTTGCCTTATCTCTCTAAAATTATTGAATCCTGTGTGCTGAAACAACTGTCTTCTCACCTTACTGTCAACAATTTATTGAACCCCTTTCAGTCTGGTTTTCGTCCTGCACACAGTACTACCACTGCTCTAATCAAGGTCACAGAGGATTTAAGGGAAGGTATGGACGCTTCTAAAGTCACACTTCTCGTATTAATCGATTTCTCCAATGCATTCAATACTATTGACTATGATCTTCTACTGGCCATTTTATCCAAACTAAATGTCTCTTCACTAGCTTTGGACTGGTTTTCATCATACCTGCGGGACCGCAAGCAAGCTGTTAAGACTCCAAACGGCATTTCTGACTGGCTCAGCTTGACCTCTGGTGTACCGCAGGGTGGTATCCTCTCTCCCCTCCTTTTTTCGGTTTTTATAAACCTCATCACTGTTAATCTTCGCTGCTCATATCATCTGTATGCAGACGACCTACAACTGTACGTACAATCCGATGTCTCAGAAATGTCTGCAGCGATCGATCTGATCAACGACAGTTTAAGCCATATCTCGTCCTGGTCTCGTGACTTCGGAGTTTCTGTCAACCCCACCAAGTGCCAAGCGATTATAGTAGGGAGTCCTGGACTCATCTCTAAGCTAGGTATGGCAGAGTTGGAGCCGGTTATGTATGATGGTACTGCTATACCTTACTGTACCAGTGTGAAGAATTTGGGCCTGATGTTAGACTCTACGTTGAACTGGACTGTTCACGTGGCTGAGGTCAGTCGTAAGGTCATCACGTGTTTGAGGTCTCTATCGATTAAAATTTTTTCTTCCGTTCAAGACAAAACTTCTTCTCATGCAAACTCTCATTATCCCTATCATTGATTACGCGGACTCTTGCTGTACTAACCTCACTGAGGCACTCACTGACAACCTTGAACGTCTTCTTAACAGCTGTATTAGATTTATCTTTGGCCTCAGAAAATATGACCATATTTCCCGCTACAGAGCACAACTTAATTGGCTTCCCATTCGACAACGTAGAAACTCTCGAATTCTCTGTGTTCTGTACGGTATTCTCAATAACCCCTCATCACCTTCTTATCTTAAGGTTATGTTCTCCTTTTTATGTCAATCACATGATCGTGCTCTCCGTTCTTCCGAAGATCTCCGGCTAGGCATACCGGCTCATCGCTCCTCCTATCAATCCAAGTCGTTTACAGTGACGGCTACGCGGCTGTGGAATACGCTCCCTCTTGAGATCAGGAAGTCAGAGACGAAACTGTGTTTCAAAAACAAACTGCGAAGGTTTCTGTTTCAATGATTGCGAAATATGTAAAATATGTATGTATGTATATTTTTAGTTATGTATGCATTTGGTAGTTATATATCTAAACTCTTTTATACTGTATATTTAGTTTATGTATATTATGGTATGTATATAATATTATAATATTACACAATAGTATTTGTTGCAATTTTAATATCTATTTACAATATTCTCCTGCACCCATAACAATCTCTCTGCATGATCTGAAGGTATGACTGGGAGAGAATGCTATTAGCATTAAGTCCACCTTTTGTACACTTTTATTTGTGCAATAAAGTTTTTAAATAAAAATAAATAATAAATAACTTTGTGTAATGCAATCACAGCGATTCAGTTCTCTTTATCACCCCACCCCACCTCATTTTGATATCGCAAAATCGTATAAAAATTACAGATTCCAAATTCAAATGTAATATCTTTCTTATTTTTAATTGTAACAGTATTTTCAACACACTTGCTCAAAATGACGTTCTTATTCCACCGATTTTTGGCACATAATCCTAGATATTAAACACGCGTGCTTTTTCTGTATATTATTGCACTATTGCCTTTTGTTTATTAACCCGACCAATTTAAATTTGTATCCTAGTACCAAGTAGTAAGTAAGAAGATGAAGCGATATAATTTAGTCGGGTTATAACATACACAACAAACAGTATTTATGAGAAAAATAACAGTATGTACATATTTATTTCAATAAATGGTAAATCCAGCTTTATTACTAAAAATATCTCAAATTCATTTAAAATTTTCTATAATTTGTGTTTTAAGTAACGAATTATTACATTTTTAATCTTGGCTGTTGGCTGATCTAGTTCGCGCCTTAACCTTGCGCGCGCATCAGTTTCGCGGCAAGAAAAAAAACAACGCGCCATTTTTCGTAAATAGTTGGCGGCTGTGGTGTGACGAAGTTTGGATTAATGGCAAGTGTGTTGAAAAACGTCGTATGAAACATGGGTGCCTGTGACCATTATATACGCGGCTTTGTTATGGCGCCTCGCTTTCGCTCGTGCGCACACAATACCGCCTTGTATATAATGGTCAACTTAGCACACTTGTATCATAATGTACAGTCGACAGCACATCAGGTTACCCACTTTTATTGCAAACTAGCCCTTATTACAACTGCATAAGATACCGCAGTGTTTACCTTGACGTGCTGCTGACCGTACTATTATGGCCAGACTGTGTATAATAACCACGAATGTATTTGATCGGTGTCCAGTATATATTCCGATCCGAAGTCATAGTAAAAAAAGTCATTTATTTATACAAATAGGCCCACGGGAGGAAGTTTTACACGTCCCAATATAAACCCTACCACAGCTTTGGGACAATTGTAGGCTAGTGCTGAGAAGAAGCTACGCAAAAAAACTCAGTCACTATTGTCAATGGCTCTTTTTAAAGGGTTTACAATGTTTGTAGTGATCTTGCAAGTCCATACATTATTATCTTTTAAATAATACTTTTTCAGTGATTCGATTCAATTGAGGGCATCATTACTTACTGATTTTTTTTTATTTACATATTCTTTATTGCACATTTATTGCACAAACAAAATGAAGTACAAATGGCGGACTTAATGCTTTAAAGCATTCTCTACTAGTCAACCACTGGGTGAGGCAGAAACAGTTGAGGCGGCGTAAAATAACAAAAACTAACAAAATGAATGAACTACATATACAAACATAAATACTTTCTAATAAACCTACATAAACATACATAAATACAATAAAATCCATACTTCACGCTGAACAGATATCATGTTATATATTCTCATTGAGAAAAAGATTGCGTAATTGATTTGCTAAATATTTGTTTGTTTAAAAGTGATTAATTGTTTAGAAATATATTTCCCAACACCACATCTGATTTGCGTTAAAAAAAACACTTACCAATAGAAGCGACAGCAGAGACAGTGCGGAACTGGTGTATGATGTTTCGCGGCAGAAAATAAATATCGTCCGAGCAGAGAGGCAACCGCGAGTAGCGCACTCCTTCGCGACGCAGTTGGTTCAGTTTTGCTTCTTCCAGCCTGAAACAATACAATGAGAACCTATTTATATTGTATGCTTTATTATAAGATTTGGAAACAACCCTGCTTTTTTGGGGTCATATGCCATTTCAGGTGAGTCAAATAGACATCGTTCAACTTGTGGAGTAAATTAGGTGGAACATACTGACTTCGTAACTTTGTTTGGACTAGTAAGAAGGTCAATATATCAAAAGTCTCAGTCCCAACGATTAAAAGTTATTTTTTAGGTTTATTTGGTTAATTATCGGAACGTATATTTTAGCGACATAAGACCTTCCACATAATGAAAGCTAATAAGATTTGCTGAAAGTTTTACTCAGCCCAGTTTTGAACCGACTTCAAACAAGGAGGTAATCGATTCGCCTTGTATTTTTTCTTCGTTGGAATTGGATAATATTTAAGTTCGATTGTATATTAAGGCGTCCAAATAAGTGAGTTAAATTTCGCAAGTGTATGTTTGTTCGTTATTTTGATGTTTGTAAATGTGTTTGCTAAAGAATATATACCTATCTCTATTGACACTGTTTAAATTGTTTAGTTAATATTCAAATTTCTTCTACCTTTACATTTTTGAAAATGTAATGTACGAGGGTCAAACTGAAAGTTCTTAGAACTGGCCACTTATAAACAATATAATCAAAAAAAATATTCTAAAATTTGAAAATAGAACTCTTTGCCAATATTACTGAGTATATATTTCATTCATTTGTCATTTGTTTTACGATTTGGCGGCAAATTGAAAATTGTCTGTGTCACGTCAACATGAATTTAACACGAGAAAATTTTCGTGCAATGATTTTTTATGACTTTCGATGTCATTTAAGTCAACAAGAAAGTTATGATAGACTACGATTGGCCTTTCACGATGAAGCCCCATCTCGTGCGACTGTTTACAACTGGTTTAATGAGTTTAAACGTGGTCGCACTAATCTCACTGATGATGTACGTGAGGGACGGCCTTCTACGGCGACGACTGAAAATAACATCTGTGTTGTGCGGCGTATGATAGAGACTGACAAAAGAGTGACCTATCAGCAGATTCGGACAAGCTTAGGCATCGGTATGAGTCAAGTGCACAAAATCCTCCACGAACATTTAGCGGTCAGGAAGCTTTGCGCCCGGTGGATACCTCATAATTTGACTAAGGCTCAAAAACTCCATCGTGTGGATTGGTGCCGTAAAATGATTGAAAGATTTAACGGAGGTGACTCAAATGCTGTGTTCGACATACTAACAGGTGACGAAAGCTGGATTTACTGTTATGATCCTGAAACCAAAAGACAATCTGCTCAGTGGGTGTTTCCTTTCGAGGAGTTGCCAACTAAAGTGAAGAGAGATCGAAGTGCGGGAAAAAAAATGGTGGCCTCGTTCTTTGGAAGGATAGGTCATTTCGCAACAATTGTGTTAGAGGATCAAAAAACAGTTTCTGCAGAATGGTACACTACCAATTGTTTGCCACTTGTCTTGGAAAAAGTTCGACAGAAACGACCTCGCAGTAGGATCCTCCTTCACCACGACAACGCCTCGTCGCACACCGCCAAGCGAACGATCGACTATTTGGCGACATCAAACGTTGAATTACTGGGTCACCCGCCGTATAGCCCCGACCTCGCGCCTTGTGATTTTTATTTATTTCCAAAAATTAAAGAAAAACTTAAAGGAAAGCGGTTTATGAATGCTGAAGAAGCGGTGGCTGCGTATCGCGATGCCATTGAAGAGACCCCTAAGGACGAGTGGGCAAAGTGCTTTTCCCAGTGGTTCCATCGCATGCAGCGGTGTATTGACGTCAATGGACAATATTTTGAAAAGATATAATAAAACTAATAACTGGCTAATGTAATCAGTTTTTGATTTTCTAAGAACTTTCAGTTTGACCCTATGCGTACATTTTTTTCCGTAGAAAAAAATACATTTATTCACGAAGAAAGTGACATACACAAATATAATACTAGGAATAAGGATAAGCTTGTTATTCCACAATTTAGGCTTCGAAAGGTTGGTAATTCTTTCATGGGGAAAGGGATACAATTATTCAATAAACTACCAGAACACATTGTAAACTTACCGGTTAATAAATCTAAAACTGTTATTAAAGAAACCCTTATTAAAAAAGATTATTTAAAAGAAAATAATGTATGGACTTGCATGATCACTACGAACATTGTAAACCTTTTGAAAAGAGGCATTGACAATAGCGCAGTTTGCCCTCAGTGGGCCTATTTGCATAAATAAATGACTTTGTTTTTTTTTACTTTCACACTATAGCTTCACGACTCAATTACAAACGCGCTGACTGTAATCTAATTTATGTAGTCTGTTAGAAAATTGTTGAAAAAAGTCGCTTAACGCACTCGTGGTGGCATGTTCCATGTCGCATTACTAAGCACTGAATCTCGCTACGTTCCAGTGTAAGAAAGACAAATGTTAAATGAACACATGAATACATCTTATATAAAATGTACTTTTTGAATCAAGTTATTTAAAATTTAATTACATTGGATTAAATTAATTTGGATTGAATTGAATTAAAAACTAACAGACACTAACATAGTTTATAAGACATTTTGTGCATTACTAACAAATTATGGATGTAAAGTCTGATTTAATTTATTTTTATTTTTTTCATTATAATGCTACTACAACTATCTAGCCTGTTCTGTATATATTCTGGCTATGCAATCATGAATTGTAGAATCAAATCATATTCACCAAGTGACATACTGTAATAAGGCACACGCCAAATGTTAACAAGGGTTGCTGAGATTATACTACCCCCTTTTTTGACACCCACAGCATCTCTACTACTTCTGTCAGCTTGACATTGTGAGCTACCGTGATGACCAAAATTACTGAGGCCGATTTTACCAACGTCAGGTAAGACTTATCAGACTAATTAAGTATAATACAATCGATTTTAAAATGACATTAACATAAATAATTGCTAACAAATAAAATGTCGTTTCCAAATTAGGCGTTTTGTATTTTATTAGAAGAATATTTCATAACTGACGTTTGAAAAATCAGGCCTGAATAGAGTAGGATCCCTTGGTTTTGTTTCACGTGTAGATGTCGGCGAACATATCTGTGTTTTACAGCGAAGAAAATGTATCAGTCGCGCGTTTTGGCAACGCACCAGGCGCTAAAATACAGTACATAATTTGACAATTTCCAGCTTCTGCATCGCGACTGTATCTATGCTTACGCGCGTTAGCATCGCGACTGCATTGATGCTAAAAGTATAGCGCAGTATGTGAAGGGTTATAATGATAGAGATTTTTTGTGTTAGCAGATGTTCGACCTAAAGCCAAAGCGATACGGTACAATATCCACTGACCAGGTGACGCATTGCGATATGGGCGGCTCGTACAGGTCCAGCTGCAGCAGCTGCACCAGCTTGTTGAAGTCGCCCGCGTGTGATTGATTCCCGACCTAAAGCCAAAGCGATACGGTACAATATCCACTGACCAGGTGACGCACTGCGATATGGGCGGCTCGTACAGGTCCAGCTGCAGCAGCTGCACCAGCTTGTTGAAGTCGCCCGCGTGTGATTGATTCCCGACCTAAAGCCAAAGCGGTACGGTACAATATCCACTGAGCAGGTGACGCACTGCGATATGGGCGGCTCGTACAGGTCCAGCTGCAGCAGCTGCACCAGCTTGTTGAAGTCGCCCGCGTGTGATTGATTCCCGACCTAAAGCCAAAGCGATACGGTACAATATCCACTGACCAGGTGACGCACTGCGATATGGGCGGCTCGTACAGGTCCAGCTGCAGCAGCTGCACCAGCTTGTTGAAGTCGCCCGCGTGTGATTGATTCTCGACCTAAAGCCAAAGCGATACGGTACAATATCCACTGACCAGGTGACGCACTGCGATATGGGCGGCTCGTACAGGTCCAGCTGCAGCAGCTGCACCAGCTTGTTGAAGTCGCCCGCGTGTGATTGATTCTCGACCTAAAGCCAAAGCGATACGGTACAATATCCACTGACCAGGTGACGCACTGCGATATGGGCGGCTCGTACAGATCCAGCTGCAGCAGCTGCACCAGCTTGTTGAAGTCGCCCGCGTGTGATTGATTCTCGACCTAAAGCCAAAGCGATACGGTACAATATCCACTGACCAGGTGACGCACTGCGATATGGGCGGCTCGTACAGGTCCAGCTGCAGCAGCTGCACCAGCTTGTTGAAGTCGCCCGCGTGTGATTGATTCTCGACCTAAAGCCAAAGCGATACGGTACAATATCCACTGACCAGGTGACGCACTGCGATATGGGCGGCTCGTACAGGTCCAGCTGCAGCAGCTGCACCAGCTTGTTGAAGTCGCCCGCGTGTGATTGATTCTCGACCTAAAGCCAAAGCGATACGGTACAATATCCACTGACCAGGTGACGCACTGCGATATGGGCGGCTCGTACAGGTCCAGCTGCAGCAGCTGCACCAGCTTGTTGAAGTCGCCCGCGTGTGATTGATTCTCGACCTAAAGCCAAAGCGATACGGTACAATATCCACTGACCAGGTGACGCACTGCGATATGGGCGGCTCGTACAGGTCCAGCTGCAGCAGCTGCACCAGCTTGTTGAAGTCGCCCGCGTGTGATTGATTCTCGACCTAAAGCCAAAGCGATACGGTACAATATCCACTGACCAGGTGACGCACTGCGATATGGGCGGCTCGTACAGGTCCAGCTGCAGCAGCTGCACCAGCTTGTTGAAGTCGCCCGCGTGTGATTGATTCTCGACCTAAAGCCAAAGCGATACGGTACAATATCCACTGACCAGGTGACGCACTGCGATATGGGCGGCTCGTACAGGTCCAGCTGCAGCAGCTGCACCAGCTTGTTGAAGTCGCCCGCGTGTGATTGATTCCCGACCTAAAGCCAAAGCGATACGGTACAATATCCACTGACCAGGTGACGCACTGCGATATGGGCGGCTCGTACAGGTCCAGCTGCAGCAGCTGTACCAGCTTGTTGAAGTCGCCCGCGTGTGATTGATTCTCGACCTAAAGCCAAAGCGATACGGTACAATATCCACTGACCAGGTGACGCACTGCGATATGGGCGGCTCGTACAGGTCCAGCTGCAGCAGCTGCACCAGCTTGTTGAAGTCGCCCGCGTGTGATTGATTCTCGACCTAAAGCCAAAGCGATACGGTACAATATCCACTGACCAGGTGACGCACTGCGATATGGGCGGCTCGTACAGGTCCAGCTGCAGCAGCTGCACCAGCTTGTTGAAGTCGCCCGCGTGTGATTGATTCTCGACCTAAAGCCAAAGCGATACGGTACAATATCCACTGACCAGGTGACGCACTGCGATATGGGCGGCTCGTACAGGTCCAGCTGCAGCAGCTGCACCAGCTTGTTGAAGTCGCCCGCGTGGAAGGCTACCACGTCCTTCGTGATACGACCGCGGTCGCTCTCGTCCCCGCAGTGGATCGCTTTTAGGACACCTGGGGAAGGGTATATTTTTAGTTATTTATAAATATGCACTTAGGAAGTCAGGAACTATAAGTTTGGAAACTGCTGTTTAGAAAATTAAGGATTCTGTGTACACACAAAGTTAAAAAGTTTGATAAATCATTTTTTTATTTATTTATTGAATAAAGGTACACTTACAGATTACAGTCAGACATAAATAGGTAGCTAACATTGATAAAACAGTAATAGACTAGACGGCAACCTAAAATTAGTGTACACAGCATGTTTTTTTTTAACAAACAGATACATTTGAGGTAAAGTGACATAAAAGGTACAGACACAGAACATATATTTCTCTACTTGAGACTACTACAGTGCGAGGCAGAGGATTCTTCGGCCCCCAAGATTTGTGAAATTTCTCTTTTAAATGTGGAGAACCTACTGTTGAACACATCTACATCCCAGCCACTGCGATTCAGCTCATTGTAAGTCCGACACATTCTAGTTATAGGATTATAAAAAGATATATTGTTTTTATACACATTTAACGCAAAGATATTAGGTAAACGGGTTCGGTATTGTGTATTTATGCAAATGGAATGGAGGAGATCTGGCGACTCAATCGAATAATGGATTATTTTGTGTAAGCACAGTAAATCGTAACGCTTACGACGAGTATACAGAGGGGTCATTTTGAATTCAGTCAGCCTCTCGTAGTAACCCTGCAGAGATCGATTCAGATTATGTTTGCGGCAAAGGAGCTTAGTAAACTTTTTTTGGACTTTTTCTATATTATCTATGTGAATATTGTAAAAAGGGCTCCAGACTGGACAGCAATATTCCAGTATAATTCTAACTAAGCTATAGAAGAGAAACAGTGAGCTTTGTGGTGATTTAAAATCCTTGGTTGGCCTTAGTATAAAACCCAAAAGTTTGTTACTCTTCTTCAAGATGTTTTCCAAATGAGATCGGAAAGTCAATTTTGTATCAAATAGCACTCCTAGATCTCTGACAACATCCATTCTACTTAGTTGTTTGTCATGTAGATAGTATGAGTAAAAGAGTCTATTCTTTTTTGAGGTAAAGGAAATTATGCAGCATTTATCTACATTATCTACATCATTTTATTTTCCTGACACCAATCCGAGACCACCCTGAGATCCCGCTGAAGTGCTCTGTGCCGTTCACTGTCCTCAACATCTATGTAGATTTTCAGGTCATCAGCGTACAACAAGGCAGGACATGATAGGCGTTCAATGAGATCGTTTATAAACACGACAAACAGCAGTGGACCTAAGTGAGAGCCCTGTGGAACTCCCGAGGAAACCGGTGCAGGGGATGAGGAGAAGCCCTTTACTGTGACGAGTTGACTTCGGTTATTTAGGTAGGAGGTGATCCACCGGAGTAAGCACCCGTGTATGCCATAGAGCGCAAGTTTTAAACATAGCATAGTGTGGTCGACCTTGTCAAAAGCTTTACTAAAATCTAAATAAATGGCGTCAACTTGGCCACCGGAAGCAAATATGTGACAGAGGTAATTTTTAAATACAAGTAGGTTACTAAGGGTGGACTTTTTTCTGACAAAACCGTCTTGTTTGTCTGAGATGAAGCGATTCAAGTGGCTGTAGAAAGGACCATACACCAGAGACTCAAACAATTTTGCAACGCAATGAGAGGATACTTATAGGACGATAATTATCATATGATGTATTTTTGCCGGATTTCAAAATGGGTATTAAATGTGCCGACTTCCAGCGAGTGGGGAAAACTCCAGAAGACATGGATTTGTTGAAAATTATTTTGTTACGGTTTTGATGCGTTAACACATGATTATAATAATAGTGTATATATTTAAGAAAACTTGCAAAATATACCTATTCTAGCCATAAATATTGTCACAAAGAAAAAAAAATGTTTTTTATACAAATAATAATTATTACTTTTACAGTGTGTTAGTTTTGTACATAAACATAAAACAATTTAAAATATAAAAAGCTTATTCGAAGTGGTCTCTATTGGCTGCAATACAGTCCTTTAAACGTTGAGGTCAGTTATCAATACAAGCACGCACTCTTTCCATGGGAAAATTCTTCGCTGCCAATCGTATGGATTGTTTTAGGGACTCCAAATTATCATGGCGTTTAGAGCAAGCCGTACTCTCTTAAACTGACCATAAATCATAATCCAGCGGATTAAGATCGGGACCAGACGACGGCCAGTCTTCAGCTCTGATGAAGTCCGAAACGTTCGCTTCTAACCAAGACTGCGTGGACCGAGCTTTATGACCCGGCGCCGAGTCTTGTTGGAAATACCATGCTTGGTTATTGAACATGATATTGTTAAGGGGCTTAACTACCTTCTCAAGAATGGTATCTTGATACACTTGTGCCAATGTTTTAATACCTTTTTCACAAAAATATGGCTCAGTCACTCCTTCATAGCTAACACCCCACTAAACCATCACTGAAGTCGGGTAATGCCCACTTTGCACTCTGCCGACTAATTGGGAAGCTTCTTTAGAGGTTTGAGCATAAATACGGTCATTTTGTTTGTTATTACGTTGCTCAATTGTAAAGATTTTCTCATCCGTAAACAAAATTTTTCTGTGACCTCCCTTTGCGTACCGCTTCAGTATTTTTTTCGCTTTTACCACCCTATTCTTGTTTAAATTATCAGTTAAAGAATGACCAGTGCGTCTCTTATAGGCTGCAAGTTCTGAGTCATCTTTTAAAATACGCGACGTGGTACTTAAAAAGATTTAGTTCCTAAAAGCCAAATTCGAGCACTTATCATCGTCTTTTTAGAGTTCCACCCATAGACGATTGGCAAAAATGGGAACCTATATAGTTTCGTCAAGCCTGTCTGTCTGTCCGACAGTATAGCACAGTCATTTTATTCTGAAAATATTAGCATTACATAGAAGATGAAACTTATTAGGTAGGTGAATTCCGTAAATCGCTTAACGATGCTAAAACAAAAATAATGATGTTTACGGGGGCTCACATACGGGAACTAAAACAAAATACCTTTTTTTGCTCTAACCAATGCAAGTGGAGTGTCAATGGATTGGTCTCTTAAAATTACATCGAGGTGACACATTTTTTTCTAATAGTCTAACATTTTCAAAGACCAGATCAGAAACAATAACATTTTCAACTTTTTTTTTCTTTTTCTTTTCCGAATCTGGGGTTTGGCCAGGTTCCGTTCCGCGAACGCAGAATAAATCGCAGAGCTTACAATGGGCTCACCAAGGTGACCCGAAAGCCAAAACAATTAATTAGTACATACGAGTACTATTAATGAAATTAATTATTATGCAATTTGATTTATGTTATAATTATTTATATTATAATTTTATAATAATACAATATGTCAAATTCCAAAGATAGATTTATGTTTTTTTTGTGTTGTTTTATGTCAATTTTGTTTGTACACCCCACGAAGGCACTCGCTAAAAATCAGTGTCGTGGTATGCGTTCTGCTGCTGCCACGACCAATGGTGCCTTTTTCGTCCTAAGTAGCTTAATATATGTATTTTTGTTAATGTTATTCATTTTTGGTCGAATAAATTCATTTTCTTTCTTTATTTCAAAGTGGTAAAACGGGCGTTGAACAAGCAAATAAAAACAGATTGATCGTATTTTTAGCTACACCAGTTATAGTCAGCGTCTATGCAGCGACTGTTTTAAAGTGGTAAGGCGGGATTGGCTCCACATGTACCGTACTCACCGACGGCAGCAGTGGTGATGCGGTCGAGCCCGTGGCCTACATGCACTCAGGTTTTTTAAGCTACCTCACGTTTAGTGGCGTTATTACAGCGAGGCGACTGTTCTTATCAAAGTGGTAAGGCGGAATTGGCCTCCATGCGCGCGTCCGACTAGCACTTATCAGTTTTTTAAGCTACACCAGTTTTACTTTCGTATGTACAGCAGCTGTTCGTTTCAAAGTGGTAAGGCGGGATTGGCCTCGATGTGCGAGCCCGACTAGCACTTAACACTTTTTTAAGCTATATCGGATCTACTGACGTATGTACAGCGACTGTTTGTTTCCAAGTGGTAAGGCGGAATTGGCCTCGATGCGCGAGTCCGACTAGCATTTAACAGGTTTTTTAAGCTATACCAGATCTACTGACGTATGTACAGCGACTAGTCGAGGTAGTAAGCCGGGATTGGCTTTGAGGTGGTAAGCCGGGATTGGCTTTGAGGTGGTAAGCCGGGATAGGCTTTGAGGTGGCAAGCCGGGCTTAACTTTGAGGTGGTAAGGCGGTATTGGCCGGCACTCACCGACGGCCGCGGTGGTGATGCGGTCGAGCCCGTGGCCCACGTGGTCTGCGTGCGCGCGCGTGCGGTCCTCGAACAGGAACTCGCGCGCCTCGCTGTAGCGCGGCAGGTACTGCAGGTTGCGCAGCTCGTTTATTCCCGTTCTGGCGAAGGTATTGGCAGTTTGGCAGATTAAGATATTTTCATTGTTAGAGAAAAAAATATATATATCGATTTTCCAAAAAAATAATGACACTGTCATTATCAAAAAAAACTTTAAAAAAAAGTAAAAACCGACTTCAAAACCAAAATGCACTAAAAAGTCTTAAATAAACTCTTCACCACTGAATGGAAAGGAATCCGTTTTAGGCAAACAATTTCTTTTTGGAGTCGGTGCTGTGATAGTTGATGCTTGATGGTCAAAGTGATGGCACCGACTCCAAAAAGAAATTGTTTGCCTAAAACGGATTCCTTTCCTTTCAGTGGTGAAGAGTTTATTTAAGACTTTTTAGTGCATTTTGGTTTTGAAGTCGGTTTTTACTTTTTTTTAAAGTTTATTTTATTCATTCATTTTTAGTGATTACATAAGAGGGGGGGGGGGAATGACACCTTATGATTCTATTTTTTAAGAAGCTACAAATTACCTATTATAAGTTCCGTCATTATAATTACTGAACTCCTAAGCGTTAAGGAGTTCCACCATCAGCTCAGCCCCACAAAATGTTGACTATCAGACGTAACAACACGTCAACATTAAGATTCTAGTAAAGAAACACTATACGTGCCTTTAAAATTTGAGGGTTTCCCTCGATTACACCAAGATCCCAAAATGGAAAAAATGGGACCAACTAGAAGGTACACCCTCTAAGTAGGTGAAAACAAATTTCGATTCGGTCGACAAACGACTGAGATATGAGGTAACATACATACAAAAAAAAAACATACAGTCGAATTGATAACCTCCTCCTTTTTTGAAGTCGGTTAAAAATCATGTTTCATTATTACAAATTATTCATAGAAAGTGGTCAAAAGTTAAAATAGTTAAAAAACATACAGCAATATTTATTTTGAAGGATTTTGAGTTTTACTCATTACAAAAACTGTTTTATGTATTATGTTTGTTTATAGCTCTATGAACCGTTTTACATATATTATTTATCCAAATGAGTAAAATCAGCTAATTGAATACTCATATCACAAGTTCAATTAACCGCACGCAATCGAATCGTCACAACACTATTGCACTACGCTTGCATCATAAAAAAATATTACCTCCTTTGGGATCGTTCAACAATTATGTGATCATTTTTGGTCGTTTTTTTAACCCCCCCCCCCCCCCCTATGTGATCACAGCGTAATCTTTTCTTTTTAACCCCCCCCCCCCCCTCGCTTTGATTACGTAATCTTCGTCCGTGCTTAAAATGTTTGCTGTTTATTAACACTGACACGTATGTCATGTTTCTATGAGTCTTAAATGACCTAAATTTGGGTGGAAAAAGTATAAAAATACTGAACCTGGTCACACTGTTCCACAGTTTGTCTATAGCCGGGGAAATCCCATTCCATCTATGTAATAGTTAGTGTTACCAGTGTAGACTTCAAAATTGGACGTAAATATTTTAAATATTTAGTTATATAATGATAACGTAATCATGGTTTCTCCCTCCCCCCCCCCCCCCAAATAATCCAGATGTATATACAAGCACCTGACCCCCCCCCCTTCCGGTGATCACGTAATTGTTGAATGATCCCTTTTTTGAAATCGGTAAAAAATGCGATGGTGTAATACATAATAAATAGAATTACTTGGATTAATAAAATTATGATTATAAAAAACTAAGTATTAATTTCAGTGACATACATTACTAGTGTGTAAATTTGATTTTTGTAAAAAACATACCTCCGCTTCTTAATTGGACTCTTCCCTAACTCAGCAGTGGGGACCAGTTGTTCTCCGGGCCGGATCCACAGGATGGGCCCATCGTTGGATTCCTGTGGCTCCATCTCAACGGCTGACATGGGACCCCATGGCATTGTCTGCGGACAAATACATTGTGTGATACAATTAGAATAGTGATAGAGATCAAATTATTTGTGAGAATACAAGACCTAGCACATAGCAATCTAATTTTGGTTAAGGAAAACGGGCGTAAGCGCAAATTTAGTGGCAAGACAGAGTTTTGGAGACAAGTTTTATACTTTTAATTGAATTTAATGTACTAATTAAATGTAGGGACAGTAATCTTTAAATGTATCTGCTCATAAAGGGCTAGCAGCCTACCTGTCCGCAAGATTTTGACGCATCTTAAGAAGATACTATACCTACTAATATTATAAAGCTGAAGAGTTTATTTGTTTGAACGCGTTAATCTCAAGAACTAAAGGACCGATTACAAAAACACTAAAGGTGTTGGATAGCTTATTTATCACACACATATAGCTTTTATATCACCGTGCGACGGAAGGGGAGGGAGCAAATTCAAAACGCGCGGACGCAGTCGTGAGGGACCGCCGAGATCAGGATATCCGCGATAATTTAAGTAGTAAACTATTATTTCTCATTTTAAGTATTGTATTCTGTTTTGAAAAATAAATTTCTAAAACGAACATAAAATATCCTGGTGTACGGGCCCGCATCGGTAGGTACCTAAAGCTACGGCGATCTATCTTTAAAAGTGCTAACTAGCCTGTATTATTTGTGGTAATATTGCCTGAAATTGCGGAATCTTTTCCTGGCTAGGACTCATCATCATCATTAGCTACAGTATCTTGACAGCTGATCTACGAATGTCATTGACTAAGGATTCCGATGGGATCCAATACATAAAACTAAAACATTAAAAACGTATTTTCTTAAAACCTATGGTGGGGTCCTATGGATAGGTCTTTTAAAATGACATGTAGGTTCATACAACCATTTTCTCAACAACTCTAACATTTGAGAAATAGACGCTTCTAAAGTGGTAAAATCAATAAAAGCTTTTCTTTCCGTCTTAAAATGGGCGTCCCTCTCCTATGTCTTTTAAATTAGGCAAGTGTAAATTTAGAAAGAAAACAATACATGATGTCGATATTTATAAATACTCTCAACGAAAATGGTTTTGACGAGATCGAGTTTTTTGAAATATAGCACATTTTTGACCACCGCAAACATAATTTTTGTTTTTCATACAAACACTATAAAAAACAAAGTTATAGTTGCCGTCAATAGAATATTTTGGCTAAGTGGAAGTAAATGGATTCCAAGCTCAGATAAAGTTGGCACGGAACCCTCGGTGCGTGAGGCCGACTAGCACTTGGCCGGTTTTTGTATTATGTGGTCTATTCGTAAATCCACTTACCAGTTTAAGGAATGGGCTGCCGGATAACATATCCAGCATGTCGGGGAAGTACCCGCCGACCTCCTCGTGCACGGTGCCCACCAGCGAGATCTGGTGCAGCGGCCCGCAGCGGAACGTACCTGCTGCATACGATTGCTGGACCTGGAGACGAACATTTTGTTCAAATATGGACTGTTTATTTTTTGACAAGACAGATGCAATGTTTTTTTGGACAAACACAACAGTTTGCGAAAATACATAATGGGCAAGGATTATTATGATTAAGAATCAAGCAGTTTCTGTATAAAAGAGGAGGTAATACTGTTTAACTTATGAAAATAATATTCTAAAGTCCGTTTTTCTTTGCTAGTCCAACAATGTAAACTATCTTTTTATAACTTTTATAATAATATTAGTAAATAACATAAATAAACTATTTTATTTAATAACATCTTAATATTCGACGACAAATTACATATGTTAGTATTAAGTTTTGTGTTTAACTTATTTTAAAAAGAATCATTTCGTTAAAAAGGAATGTAGAGATTGTTTATAATATTCGACTAGCAAAGAGAAACAGACTGTATGATTTCTCGTTTGTCTTATCGCTAAGACAAAAATGTGTGATTGGCGGTAGTTCTATTAACAGCACCGATTAAAAACGATTTTCAAGCAAAAAATCGAAATACTTCCTCAAATGAAAGCTATCAATAAAAATAAAAAAAATATCGGTTTGGGATTCCCTCGATATAATATAATCGTCCGGTCCAAATATAACAGATGTTATTTTTCTGACAAGGAGTTACCATAAAAACATATTCAACCTCACAGAAGATAAACAACTTCCTGATTTCATTTCAGTGACGAATTTTTACAAAAATAATCCACAGTATCCGTAAATATCATTCACATCGAAAACAACTTTACACACGCAAGTTATGTATGTAAAACATAACCGTTCGGGTCATCGCCCTCATGAATATGAGCGGATCAGCAAAGTTCATCTCTAGAACTATTGTGTTCTTTGTGTATGCCCGTTTTAGTCCGTTGAATAAAACATTTATTTCGAAGATATTGTTTGTGTTTAAAAATGTACTCTGATTGAATATACTACCTACTAGTGTTGATGACTTGATGAGTCTTATGATTGCTACTTACGAGGGTCAAACTGAAAGTTCTTAGAAAATCAAAAACTGATTACATTAGCCAGTTATTAGTTTTATTATATCTTTTCAAAATATTGTCCATTGACGTCAATACACCGCTGCATGCGATGGAACCACTGGGAAAAGCACTTTGCCCACTCGTCCTTAGGGGTCTCTTCAATGGCATCGCGATACGCAGCCACCGCTTCTTCAGCATTCATAAACCGCTTTCCTTTAAGTTTTTCTTTAATTTTTGGAAATAAATAAAAATCACAAGGCGCGAGGTCGGGGCTATACGGCGGGTGACCCAGTAATTCAACGTTTGATGTCGCCAAATAGTCGATCGTTCGCTTGGCGGTGTGCGACGAGGCGTTGTCGTGGTGAAGGAGGATCCTACTGCGAGGTCGTTTCTCTCGAACTTTTTCCAAGACAAGTGGCAAACAATTAGTAGTGTACCATTCTGCAGAAACTGTTTTTTGATCCTCTAACACAATTGTTGCGAAATGACCTATCCTTCCAAAGAACGAGGCCACCATTTTTTTCCCGCACTTCGATCTCTCTTCACTTTAGTTGGCAACTCCTCGAAAGGAAACACCCACTGAGCAGATTGTCTTTTGGTTTCAGGATCATAACAGTAAATCCAGCTTTCGTCACCTGTTAGTATGTCGAACACAGCATTTGAGTCACCTCCGTTAAATCTTTCAATCATTTTACGGTACCAATCCACACGATGGAGTTTTTGAGCCTTAGTCAAATTATGAGGTATCCACCGGGCGCAAAGCTTCCTGACCGCTAAATGTTCGTGGAGGATTTTGTGCACTTGACTCATACCGATGCCTAAGCTTGTCCGAATCTGCTGATAGGTCACTCTTTTGTCAGTCTCTATCATACGCCGCACAACACAGATGTTATTTTCAGTCGTCGCCGTAGAAGGCCGTCCCTCACGTACATCATCAGTGAGATTAGTGCGACCACGTTTAAACTCATTAAACCAGTTGTAAACAGTCGCACGAGATGGGGCTTCATCGTGAAAGGCCAATCGTAGTCTATCATAACTTTCTTGTTGACTTAAATGACATCGAAAGTCATAAAAAATCATTGCACGAAAATTTTCTCGTGTTAAATTCATGTTGACGTGACACAGACAATTTTCAATTTGCCGCCAAATCGTAAAACAAATGACAAATGAATGAAATATATACTCAGTAATATTGGCAAAGAGTTCTATTTTCAAATTTTAGAATATTTTTTTTATTATATTGTTTATAAGTGGCAAGTTCTAAGAACTTTCAGTTTGACCCTCGTACTGGAATAAAAACCAATATCTTTTATATTAGCAAACAATTGAACAAAACCTAACTGTTACTAACAATAAATTTTAAAAAAGGCCAATTGTGAGTCGGACTTGCGCAGGAAGGGACATAATAAAGATAACTTTATAATAAGGATTCGATTCCCTTACAATAACAAAATATTTGTTTTTTTTTTAAAAAACCGGTTGTATCTTTTGAAAATGATACAAACCTGCCTTTTTTTACTTATCATAGCCGTAATAGTTTTTCCAGTGCTGTGAATTTTTTCAATGATCCACCAGTATGAATGAATGAAAGGTACCACAAAAAAACTTTCCGTTGCTTGTTGGGACTATAGAACCCTAATTATATTTCTCCTGAAAATTGTTGAGTTTTACTGATGGGGGTTTTTATTCAGGCTAAGCTGTTTTCATGTAAGGAATTTTATTATTATGAACGTTTCGTGTCATTTCAGTGTATTTTGGTTTAGGGTCGGTTTGAACCTATTACCTCGCGTGTGGCTGAAACGATTTTGATATGGTTGCATTCAGGTGAAGTTTTCAGTATTATATTTTGGCTGGCATTTGTGTAATAAATAATTAATATATCAGTTATTTTGTCGATTTATTTTGTTTTTCTTGTTGATGAATATTTAATATTTTTAAAATTATATTTTTGTACAGTCGTGGTCAACTAATTAGGGACAAATATAACACTAAACAATATTAAATATTCATACCTCTGTATTACTCATTAATATTAATACTTCTACCTATTACACTATAGTGATAATAACTATTATGAAACCTTACCAAATTACACAAAATAAACAAAAATAATACATGACTAAACTAATAAATACTTCAATCAAATCACTTGGATCAATATTATGGTATTTACGTCCTGGCCACCTAATTAGGGACAGTAAAATTTCCGTGTTCTAATTTTAAAAAAATAAAAATAAAAAACTTTTTTCTGCGTAAAATTGATTTTGGCGCCATTCTGAATCGTAACATTAGTTTCGTACGTACAATACAATAACAGTAATTTTAAAAATATGGGTCGAAACAAGAGTTGTGACGCAACAATGAGAAAAGTGATAATTAATTTTTATCAACGTGGATGGCCTTACAGGAAAATAGCTGATCATCTGAACTGTTACAAAAATATGATATGCAATGCAGTGAGCCATTTTAAAACCCACAATACAACTGAAAGTGTTCCTAGAAAGAAGAGGCCAAAAAAAACTACCCCACAAGATGACCGCAGGATGGTCATTCTAGCCAAGAAAGACCCCTTTAAAGGTTCTGCAGTTATTAAGGCTGAAGTTTTTGGACCTGAACTGAATGTCGGCGTATCAGCAAGAACCGTTAGAAGGCGTCTAGTTGAAGCAAAGCTTTTTGGACGAGTTGCACGAAAAGTTCCGTTGCTGAAGAAGGAACACAAACAAGCAAGGCTGGCGTTTGCTCGAAAGTATGGACATTGGACTCCAGCTCAGTGGAAAAATGTATTATTTTCAGATGAAACTAAGATAAATTTAATTTCATCAGATGGCTGACAATACGTACGACGTCCTATAAAAACAGAAATGAATCCTAAATACACCAAGAAACAAGTAAAACATGGGGGCGGAAATATTCAAGTCTGGGGCTGTTTTTCTGGACATGGAGTAGGGCCCGTAAAAAAAATTGAAGGCAAACTGGATCAGTATCAGTATAAGCAAATCTTAGAAGAAAATATGATACCATATGCTGAAGAAGTTTTACCGGTGACCTGGACGTTCCAACACGATAATGACCCAAAACATACAGCTCAATCAGTGAAATATTTCCTGGCACAGCAGTTTGTGACGGTACTAGATTGGCCTGCAAACAGCCCAGATTTAAACCCAATCGAGCATTTGTGGTACGAAGTTAAAAAAAAAGTTGCGGCTCAACGTACCGGCACTCAAAATCAGCTCTACGAGAGATTTACAGAGGTGTGGAATAATATTTCAAAAGAAACATGCAACAATTTAATTACATCAATGCCTCGCCGTTGTCAAATGGTGATTACCAATAATGGCAACCATACTGGTTATTAAAACTATGTTTTTTATTTTCTTTGTTATTAAAATTTTGTTTGCTTACTTTTTGTATTATTAAAACTTAACATTTTCTCGTTATTTTTAAATTAATAGTCAAATTTCCTCCTGTCCCTAATTAGTTGGCCAGTCATTAATCAGTATGAGAAAGTAGCAGTGTAGTTTAGGTAGAAAAACTTGTGGCGGCAAGTAGCTTTTTCTTTTTTTGGATACTAAATATTTAAAATTAATATCCCTTAACTTGTTTATAATGATAAAACTTCAAAGCTTCGTGATTAGAAACATTTATTGATGTCGAAGGAAGCTCTTGCTCTTTTTGTGATAGTGTCCCTAATTAGTTGACCACGACTGTATTTTATTGTGACCTCGTGTGTGCTTTTGTTGGAGTGTGTTGGTATGTTTGTGTTTGTATGCGTGCGTGCGTGCGTGTGTGTGTGTGTGTGTGTGTGTGTGTGTGTGTGTGTGTGTGTGTGTGTGTGTGTGTGTGTGTGTGTGTGTGTGTGTGTGTGTGCACGTTATGTCCTTAATTAATAAACACTTAAGTAAAATGTTTCAAAAACAAACTGCGAATTATTCATGTTTTTAGTAGTTATCAATATAACAAACTTAAATTGATATAAATGAGATTATTACACGGTAAATAAACGATGCACATAAAGTATTTCGGTACGTAAACGCGATTACGCGTTAGTGTTCCTTATTTCATTGGAGATAAGGTTCAGTTTTCAACGATTTAAAACAATACTTGCAAGTATTATATACCTGGTTTTGAGGCCTGGTGCTGTGATTTGTGGACTTTTAAGTCCTGGTACTTGAATTAACAAGTCCGACCCATGCCTTAACCATTAACTGCCTCGGTGGCGAAGCGGTTAGAGGGTCGCACTGTAGCGACATCTATGATCAATCGCTGTCACTACATTTCAACGCATCACCGCTGACTCGGCTCGTCTCGACTAGATGGCGCTGTAGTCGAAGTATGGAGACTGAACCGCGATAGATTTAGAGCGGACTATCTATATTTGAATAAACCAAGACGGTGATCATTGGACCTTGGTCCCCGGCCATAACACCCGGTCGGAAGGAAGCGCTTCCCTTTGCCTTCCTAACACAGTTGCGCCAAAGCACTTTGAAGCGACGGCTGCGCCAAAGTTCCCGGGTTCGACCCCCGGGTCGGGCCAAAAATAAGTAACTGGGTTTTTCTGTTCAGAAAATTCTCAGGGCAACCCGGTGTTTGGAAGTTTTACCCGTGCCTCGGAAAGCATATAAAGCCGTTGGTCCTGTGCCTGATCTCTCTCCAGTCGTGCACCTGCACCTGTGTTTGCGCACACACTTTTGCACTATAATATGTCCCGCGCAGTCGGTTACTCGTTGTGACTGGACACCGTAGTCGAATTCGGCTAGGGGGACTATTATTATTACACGCTCACCTGCTGGTAGTACCGGCTGACGGTCGCGGTCTCGATGTCGGACCCTTCACGGCGAGGCTGGGGTGCGTGTGGGCCAGGTACTGCAGCAGGCACGTCGCTCCACGCTCACCTGCTGGTAGTACCGGCTGACGGTCGCGGTCTCGATGTCGGACCCTTCACGGCGAGGCTGGGGTGCGTGTGGGCCAGGTACTGCAGCAGGCACGTCGCTCCACGCTCACCTGCTGGTAGTACCGGCTGACGGTCGCGGTCTCGATGTCGGACCCTTCACGGCGAGGCTGGGGTGCGTGTGGGCCAGGTACTGCAGCAGGCACGTCGCTCCACGCTCACCTGCTGGTAGTACCGGCTGACGGTCGCGGTCTCGATGTCGGACCCTTCACGGCGAGGCTGGGGTGCGTGTGGGCCAGGTACTGCAGCAGGCACGTCGCTCCACGCTCACCTGCTGGTAGTACCGGCTGACGGTCGCGGTCTCGATGTCGGACCCTTCACGGCGAGGCTGGGGTGCGTGTGGGCCAGGTACTGCAGCAGGCACGTCGCTCCACGCTCACCTGCTGGTAGTACCGGCTGACGGTCGCGGTCTCGATGTCGGACCCTTCACGGCGAGGCTGGGGTGCGTGTGGGCCAGGTACTGCAGCAGGCACGTCGCTCCACGCTCACCTGCTGGTAGTACCGGCTGACGGTCGTGGTCTCGATGTCGGACGCGCGCGCCAGCACGCCGGCCTTTACGGTGAGGCTGGGGTGCGTGTCGGCCAGGTACTGCAGCAGGCAAGGGAACTGGGCAGCCGCGCCGCGAACCACGCCGCAAACGAATTGAGCCCAGCCATCGCTGTCCTCGGAGAACACCAGCTGTGGGGAAGGAATAATATTTTGCATTCATAAAGATGAAATAAGAAACCAAAAATTTGCGCACGGGCGGGACTCGAACCAGCAACTTTCTTGCTAACCGGGCCAAACACTCAACCAATTGAGCTACCGTGCGTGAATTTCGCAAAGTCGGACTGACAGCACGGTAGCTCAATTGGCAGAGCGTTTGGCCCGGTTAGCCACAAAGTTGCTGGTTAGAGTCCCGCCCGTGCACTAATTTTTGGTTTCTTATTTCATCTTTATGAATATAAAGTATAACACTCTGAGTGTTAAAAATATTCTTAACCAATAATATTTTGTTTATGGCCAGATGTATAAGGCTACGTCTACTGTTAAAGACACCTCCGGATAAGAGCCAAAATAGATTTTTATGATGAAATAAGAGACCAAAAATTGCGCAACGATAGGACTCGAACCCGCAACCTTTGGCTTACCGGGGCAATGCTCTTTCCAATCGAGCTACTTTGCAATCGATCCGACGGCACGAAATTATATAATATAAATCAAAAATAACACTGCGAATGTTAAAAACATTTTAAACCATTGAATAGCGAAGCCTTATCAATTTCCAAGTTGAATTAATTCTGAAAAGAATAACTACTTGTTGCAAAACAGTTGGGTAGATGGCGCTGACGTCACGCGTAATGACGTATTCATAAGAGACCAGAAATTTCGCGCGGTCGGACCGACTGAACTGTAGCTCGATTGGAACGAGCATTGGTCCGGTTAACTAACGACACACGTCACGTTGAGACAACGTGAGACGTCAGGAGGCGCACGAATCGTTTTTTTTTTTTTTGAAGCTAAGTAAATATTTGACCTCGATCGCACCTGATGTCAGGTGTGGATGACATCTGCTGGTGGTTCATATCTGCTTAGTAGCCACCTATTCACTCTTGCTTTAAAGGTCATATTCCTGAGGGAAGACTACAGCAGGCAGCGAGTTCCACTCCCTAGCTGCACGCATTAAAAAGGAGTCGGCAAAGCGCTTTGTACGAGTAGGTGGAATGTCGACAACATAGGGATGGTACGCTAGCCTACGTGTGGTCCCGCTGTGATGGAAAGGAGCTGGCGGGACTAAATTGGGACTTGCACAGTGACCGAAGTGTAGTCTGTAAAAGATCGACAGGCATGCCACTCTGCGGCGATGTATTAGTTCTTGCAGCGAGTTCTCAACAAGCGTGGCGTCACCTATCATCCTCTTCGCCCGGTTTTCGATTGAGTCCAAAGCAGCCAGGTGACACTTTGTTGAACCATCCCAAAGGTGGTAGCAATATTTCATGCAAATTCATTCCATGGACGTGTCAGAATGCTTCTCTCCACCGGATGTCAGGCGCGGATCCAGCTCTCCAAAAAGGTTGTGGGCACGCAATTTTTTTCAGTTATGGGGGAAGACAGGAATACCAAATAAAACAGTAATGGTACAAACGTTTTGATAAAAATGAAAGAAGAGAACAAGATATTTGGTTAGGGCGCTACATAATGTAGTTAAATCTCAAAAAGTTTATACGAAATTAATATGGGTTGGTTTTCGGATTTCAACAAACCAAGAACATGTAAAAAATTAAAGCGCGATCGCGCTTAACTTTGGTTCACGACGCGACACTCATAAAAGCAAGAAAATGATGAGTTAATGAGCGCGAAATGAGAACAACATATTTGCCTAGGACGATTCATAATGTAGTAAAATGACAAAAAAACCCTACAATGCTCTTTCTAAATTCTGATTAGGGTTGTGGGCATGCCCACAGTGCCCACAACGGTGTATCCGCGCTTGCCGGACGTAAGCTTGCAATCAGTAAGCACAAGTAGTATTCCATAGAAACCTTTAGGGGAGGCTTTCGTTCAGGAGTGGAGGTTCTGTGGTAGATCATAAAGGAGTTATTACCTTGAGGAACTCCTTGGCCAGTGCCTCTTGCTGCTGCGCGTTCAGCATGTCGATGTCACGCTGGTGAAGGTACACTACGCTGGCGCCGCCGTTTGGATGGGTCTCCACTCGCATAAGTCTGTAAGGAAAAAAAGTTGAGTAAGGTCCCTTACATAGTAAATATCAATCAATCAATCATTTGTTTATTGCAAGTTATAGGTAATAAAAATAAAGTTTATAAAACTAAAACCCGACTACTTAAAACACGCTCTAAAAAGTACGAAACAAGAAAATAGTCTTAAAGGATAGCCGGAGTCTTATGACTTATTTTGGAGTGATGTAAATTTGTGTTAGGTATAATTATTGTGCAAAGCAGACCTAGTAAAGTACCTAAGACCTAGTTTAAAAATGAGTTTATAAATTGTACAGCAGCTAATATTGTTTACAGATTTGAAATGTGCTAAAAGAGTTATTTCATTTGATACCCCACACGACACCGTAAAAAACTTATTTTTTAGTTCTTTACTTTAAGTCTTCTGGAGGGCGCTGTTGTCAATTTAACGTAAATTCATGTAGCCTATAATCAGCGGACGATTATGAGGCTTCCAACAACACCTCATTTGTCCAATTATGATTTATACTTTAGTACTTATGAGGGAGCAGATGAACATCCATACATAAATACATACAGGTCAAAATCATAACCCTCCTTTTTGCTTCGCCGTAGTCGGGTAAAAATAAACATTACAGATCTTATTGTTTTGTTGAAACTTTGGACACAATATAACCTACCTATCGGGCGTACAACATTATACAGTTTAATGATAAACACACATATTTAAACAATATCATATTCACTAAATGGAGATCATTATCATTGAAGTACTCTTTAGCAATATGTTAAATAATTTCCTTTTAAACCCGTTAAATTCGAGCTCTTTCAGTGAGCTGGTAAGTGGTTATATATTTTGGGTGCTATGGAATAAACGTTAAACGTTATGAAATAAACGTTAATGTCTGTGACAGCAATATGATTTATAAAATATCATTTGCTGTGTGCGAAGTAGGCGGTGGGGGAACTCGAATCGACGACAGCGCTCGCAGTGGCCAAAAAAGATATCGTTGGAGCACTTCTGACTAGTGATGCAAGAGACTCAGTCTTATAAGCTCTTAAAAAAGGGCTCAACTATATTTAATACGATTCCAGTCAGCAATGTAGACTAAAGTTTCCAGTCTTTAGTAATATGACTCAGTCGTTATACTAAAGGACTTAAACGACTCGAGCTGTTTCTAAAGAACTCGCGTCTAAATCGTGTTTCATATTTAATACAGCTTAAACAGCTGAAGCTCTTGGGTTCAAATGCAAAAAAAATACAGTACTATATTAAAACAATAAAGTAAATAATTAGACTTTTATTCTTGTAACTTTTATATAATTGTTTAAGTTAAATAATTTAAAATGTATTATACGACTTTCATCCACGACGATTTCATTTTGCCCTTGTGCCTGCCAAGCCTTTTATAGTCTTATAAGCCTGTTAGTCCTGTAAGTCTTTTAATAGCAAGTTCTTTAATATCTGAGGTTAAATGACTTTGACTCAAATTAGTCTTGAGTTATAGTCTTTTGACTCCTGGACTTGAGAGTTAAAAGACTAGTCTAGTCGTGAGGCTCCAAAACCAAGTTAGTTAGTCGTTTTTAAAGGGTCTTAAAAGACTCGAGTCTCTTGCATCACTACTTCTGACGTCTGTCACCATTTCTCTAGCAATTGCAGTACAAAATTTAGTATACGTTACCCCAGCCAGATTTTGTCGAAAATCACATTTTTTTTTAAGTAGATAATTAGAAGTCCAACTTCTTCAATTGTTGTGCTGATTTTTAAATTTGTTTTGCTTATGGTTTTTTAGTTATTTGACAAAAACAGATCTGGCTGGCGTAACGTTACCCCAGCCAGATGTTTTATTAATTAAAGGGTTTATTGAAATAAACTTTAGGTACATAATTAGTATTCTGAACGAGGTAAATGTTGCCACAAAATTTGAATTTGTATCGTTTATGGTTTCGGAGATATTCAAAATCCTGCTGGTGTAACGTTTACGTGTTCGCTGTATCTCCGAAACGGCTAAGCGAATATGTATAATTTTTTGTACACAGCTTCTATGAATTTGTTATAATTTGTTTGCCAATAAAGAAAAACAAAATAATGCACCGTTTAGAAGTATTTTAATTAATAAAAAAACTCAAAAATAGCTCCTAGCTCTTCAAAAAAGAGCTCTAAAGCCTTATTTGAAACGTCATTTTGTAGCTTACAACTGCCTTCAAATGTTTGTAAATTTTCATTAGAATCCTGTAGGTATTTATTAAGTTACAACGATATTTAATTCAGTTCTCGTAACGATGCGCTCCGGAGATTTTAAGCCTCCGATTTACTGAGTTCCTTGTGGATTTAAAAGTTGAATAAGATATCATTAATTAGTATTTTAGTTCAATTTTCTACCTGTAAAATTTCAGCGTAATACGATTTGTAATTACTGAGATAATTAAAAGAAAGACATTAGGTAGTGCATGATCATGGCAACCCGACCAAGTATAGATGGTTACGAAAAAGCGGCCGCGTAGTACTTTATGCCTACCTTTTGAAATTAATAGGATAGTTTTAAACGTAAAGTACAGTTACGTACAGAAGTGTAAAACGAAAACAATATCATCTTAATTTGAGTATTTTTATTTACAAATCATGTCTTATAAACTTACAAAGAAAAATGCGAAGTACCTAAACACTTTAATTTAGTTATATATTTTCTTATAGCAGCATAATAAATGTTCATTGGCTCAACATAATTATAAATTAACTTCCAAAAGATTAACATTGATTTTCAAATCATGAACTAACAATCACATAATAAATTATTGACTGACATTATTATTTTAAGAGCACATTACGATGACTGGCTGGCTAGTATTCTTATAAAAATAGTTTTATTATTAAAATCACAGATCATTATTAAAACTAAATTAAATCACATTGTACTTAGTAAAATGTTCGATTTTAAATATCAAAATAAACTTTCGGACATAGATACAGCTCTAATATAGTTATTATAAAACCTTCCTCTTTAATCATCAATCATCATCATCAAAAAAACCGCATCAAAATCCGTTGTGTAGTTTTAAAGATTTAAGCGTTCAAGGGGAAATAGGGACAGATAAAGCGACTTTATTTTTACTATGTAATGATTAAAAAGGAAAATTATTTTTATACATTAAGTAGCTTACCTTTTTCATTAGTAACTCACGAACTCAGGTATTATGGTCCGCAATAGAAGTACTTCATAGTAGTTCACTTTAAATTAAACGAAATTGCGAAGGAAGCGTATGCGCACTCATTCAACGAAACCAAATCTTTGACTAACTCTATCGAGCGACAAACAATCATCCGCCCTCCGTCCCTCGTCCCAAGGACGCGTTATCGACGCTCTCTTTCTTTCTTCAGTAAGTTGCAATGATGTCGTCTCATGTGCATAACTGTGAAGAACATAGAACACGCGCGAATGCAGCGCGCTAAGTACAAAGTCTTCTATCTCTCTATCTATATTATTTTAAAACTGCAACGGGACCGTGTTTGTGCCAATTAAATATTTCACTATTTTGTTAATAAATATATAAGTTTAGCGCTTACGTCACAACAGGTTAAATAAGATAGGTAATGAATGGTACAGTATTTTAAGTAGGTAACATAAATAAGTAGACACAAATTAAAAATATATAATTTAATTCATTTCAAGATATATACTATGCTATAGGCTGAATAGTTTAATTCTGTACGCGACTGTATTGAGCATGTAGCGTTATTATACTATACGTTTTAAAAGGTAGGCATAAAGTACTACGCGGCCGCTTTTTCGTAACCATCTATACTTGGTCGGGTTGCCATGATCATGCACTACCTAATGTCTTTCTTTTAATTATCTCAGTAATTACAAATCGTATTACGCTGAAATTTTACAGGTAGAAAATTGAACTAAAATACTAATTAATGATATCTTATTCAACTTTTAAATCCACAAGGAACTCAGTAAATCGGAGGCTTAAAATCTCCGGAGCGCATCGTTACGAGAACTGAATTAAATATCGTTGTAACTTAATAAATACCTACAGGATTCTAATGAAAATTTACAAACATTTGAAGGCAGTTGTAAGCTACAAAATGACGTTTCAAATAAGGCTTTAGAGCTCTTTTTTGAAGAGCTAGGAGCTATTTTTGAGTTTTTTTATTAATTAAAATACTTCTAAACGGTGCATTATTTTGTTTTTCTTTATTGGCAAACAAATTATAACAAATTCATAGAAGCTGTGTACAAAAAATTATACATATTCGCTTAGCCGTTTCGGAGATACAGCGAACACGTAAACGTTACACCAGCAGGATTTTGAATATCTCCGAAACCATAAACGATACAAATTCAAATTTTGTGGCAACATTTACCTCGTTCAGAATACTAATTATGTACCTAAAGTTTATTTCAATAAACCCTTTAATTAATAAAACATCTGGCTGGGGTAACGTTACGCCAGCCAGATCTGTTTTTGTCAAATAACTAAAAAACCATAAGCAAAACAAATTTAAAAATCAGCACAACAATTGAAGAAGTTGGACTTCTAATTATCTACTGAAAAAAAATGTGATTTTCGACAAAATCTGGCTGGGGTAACGTATACCAAAATTTAAGTCTTCGTGAATTATATATCTTACTAGCGGACCCGACAGACGTTGTCCTGTCTACACGTCTTTAATTTGAAAATTAAAAAAAAAATGTGAATCTAAACCATTCCCAGATCCCCTTGAACACACACAAAAAATTTCATCAAAATCGGTCCAGTCGTTTGAGAGAAGTTCAGTGACATACACACTCACAGAATAATTATATATATAAAGATATATAAAATTCTCGTGTCACAATGTTCGTTCCCGTACTCCTCCGAAACGGCTTTACCGAATCTTACCAAATTGTATATGCGTATTCAGTAGGTCTGAGAATCGGCTACTATCTATTTTTCATACCCCTAAGTGATAAGGGTTGTTCACCTTTTTTTTGGACGATTTTTTAATGTGGCATTAAAAATACACAACCCAAATTTTTACTTTTTTATCACCAACCCCTATTTGTTTTATAGCCATTTTAGTAATTTGATCATTTTTCATCCTGCTCGATAACTGATCAATTATAGTGTTTTCCTTAACTTTTAAAATTACGAGGCTGGGCGAGACGGTCCTAGGGGCGAAGCAAAGTTCGCTGGGTCCACTAGTTGTTACAAAAAATCGTCACTATAGATTAAGTTAATTGCATTAATAAATAAATAATTACAATATTTCATTGAAATAACTGGTTATATTACTTTTACTTTATAAAGCTAAGAAGTTTGTTTGTTTGAGCGCACTAAGATTAAGAACTAAACTGATTCGATAAGAAGAAAATAATATATACAACTAATTTATCACTGATTTAAAACCACCCAAAATAAAAAGATAAAAAGATTTACCAACATTTGAGTCACCGCTACCAAATACCTCTTCATCAAAGTAAAATATTGCAAAGTTTATATAATTTCAACTCCTAAGAGTCTTTATGTGATTACGAAACAACCGCCAACTTCTAAACTCCGGGTCCTAAGAATTTCTGAAAAGAAAACTTTTTGGCCCGACTCGGAGGTCTAACTCGGAACCTCTGGCGCATCCGTTGCTTCAAAGACCCCCCGTGTCTCGGTAGGCACGTAAATCCGTTGGTCCTGCGAATGATCTCTCTCCGGACGTGTCAGATTGCTGTCCCACCGGGCTACGAGAGTGAAAGAAATAGAGAGTGCACCTGTGTTTGCCTACACACTTGTGCACTATATGTCCTGCGCAGACGGTTAGTCTTTGTGACTGGCCACCGTATAGTCGAAATCGGCTAGGGGGACTATTATTAAATAGGTTTGAAAATTTAAGTCGACTGAAAAGCGTCCTCCCTCTTACTAAGCGCGTCAATGTGCCAGTGCGTGAGAAAGAGAAGGCAAACATGCGCGCTAGAGCCGCTCGAATCGAACCGATCAAACGTCTCTCTGTCTTAGGGCAAGTTTGCATTTTCGTATCTTTCGCTTCCTGAGCAAAGCGAGCCGAACGCGATCCGAAGTTGCGAATAATACACACACGTTATGAAGCGGCGTTTGGGTTTCGAAACAGTAGAATATCTTAAAGATGATATATGATGAAGATCGTAGGCTTGTGTACACGTAGTACATGTAATATGTTCTATAAGGAACTAGATCATTCATGTGACCGAGAACAAACTATTCTGTTCTGGTCTTTCAAATCGGTCTTTAGTACATTTTAGATAAGCAAATCTTGTACTTATGTCTATGACGGCTCGCGAGGGCAGAGTAAGAACGAATAATTAGGAGTGTCAGATCAGAGCGAGTTGAAATATTACATTTATTTGCTCCATTCAGTGTCGGAATAAGAACAAGACTAATGGTCAGGCCTCACCTCTGGTACTTGAGGCTCTTGACGACGACAGTGTCGGCCACGGGCCCCCACGCGTCGGGCGGCAGGCCGGGCCGGTCGCGGCGGACCGAACCAGTTCCTTTCATCGATTGTACTAGTTCAGAGCGCTCTGTTCAGTGTCCGAATAAGAACAAGACTAACGCTCAGGCCTCACCTGTGGTACTTGAGGCTCTTGACGACGACGGTGTCGGCCACGGGCCCCCACGCGTCGGGCAGCAGGCCGGGCCGGTCGCGGCGGACCGAACCAGTTCCTTTCAACGATTGAACTAGTTCGGAGCGCTCTGTTCAGTGTCTGAATAATCATCATCATCATTATCAGCCAAAGAACTGTTGAACGTAGGCCTCCCCCACGGCTTTCCACAGCGACCGATCACTAGCGGTCTGCATCCAGTTTGATCCTGCGATCTTTATAAGGGCGTCTGTCCATCTTATTGGTTGACGTCCTACGCTGTGTCTTTGGTCGAAGCGTCTCCAATCTAGAACTTTCCTGCCCAAACGGCCATCAGTTCTTCGCGCTATGTGCCCTGCCCATCGCCACTTGAGTTTACTGATTCTCAAGGCTATGTCTGTTACCTTAGTTCTTCCACGTATCTCCTCATTTCTGATTCGATCCCGTAAAGAACACCCAGCATAGTTCTCTCCATCGCTCGTTGTGTGATTTTGAGCTTCGTCATGAGGCCCATAGTAAGAGACCATGTTTCGGATCCGTATGTCATCACTAGTAACACACAATGGTTAAAGACTTTCGTCTTTAGACACTGAGGTAAATGAGATGTGAAGACACACTTGCGTAATTTCCCGAACGCTTCCCAACCGAGGTGTATTCGTCGATTGACGTCTTTCTCGAAGTTGGACATACCCAATTGGATCACTTGCCCCAGGTAGACGTACTCGTCGACAACTTCGAGAGTTGAGTACCCAATGGATACTGGAGTGGGTACAACAAGGGAACTCGACATAATTTTCGTCTTCTCCATGTTCATTTCAAGACCCACTTAGCATAGTGCCAAGATCGTCCAGCGTCTTTGCCACAACGACTATATCATCGGCAAATAGTGGACGAAGTAGTGTCGGAATAAGAACAAGACTAATGGTCAGGCCTCACCTGTGGTACTTGAGGCTCTTGACGACGACGGTGTCGGCCACGGGCCCCCACGCGTCGGGCGGCAGGCCGGGCCGGTCGCGGCGGACCGAACCAGTTCCTTTCAACGATTGCACTAGTTCGGAGCGTTCTATTCAGTGTCCGAATAATCATCATCATCATCATTATCATTATCAGCCAAAGAACTGTTGAACGTAGGCCTCCACAGCTTTCTTTTCTTTCTTTCTTTCGGCTTTCCACAGCGACCGATCACTAGCGGTCTGCATCCAGTTTGATCCTGCGATCTTTTTAAATCGTCTGTCCATCTTGTTGGACGTCCTACGCTGCGTCTTTGGTCGAAGGGTCTCCAATCTAGAACTTTCCTGCCCAAACGGCCATCAGTTCTTCGCGCTATGTGCCCTGCCCATTGCCACTTGAGCTCACTGATTCTCAAGGCTATGTCTGTTACCTTAGTTCTTCCACGTATCTCCTCATTTCTGATTCGATCCCGTAAAGAAACACCCAGCATAGCCCTCTCCATCGATCGTTTGTGTGATTTTGAGCTTCTTTATGAGGCCCATAGTAAGAGACCATGTTTCGGATCCGTATGTCATCACTGGTAACACACAATGGTTAAAGACTTTCGTCTTTAGACACTGAGGTAAATGAGATGAGAAGACACTTTTGCGTAATTTCCCGAATGCTGCCCAGCCGAGGTGTATTCGTCGATTGACCTCTTTCTCGAAGTTGGACCTACCCAATTGGATCACTTGTCCCAGGTAGACGTACTCGTCGACAACTTCGAGATTTGAGTTCCCAATGGATACTGGAGTGAGTACCACAACATAATTTTCGTCTTCTCCATGTTCATTTCAAGACCCACTTAGCATAGTGCCAAGATCGTCCAGCGTCTTTGCCACAACGACTATATCATCGGCAAATAGTGGACGAAGTAGTGTCGGAATAAGAACAAGACTAATGGTCAGGCCTCACCTGTGGTACTTGAGGCTCTTGACGACGACGGTGTCGGCCACGGGCCCCCACGCGTCGGGCGGCAGGCCGGGCCGGTCGCGGCGGCACTGCACGCCGATCGAGCAGCGCTTGGTGCGCGCGCGCCGGCGGCAGTGGTGGCAGGACGAGTGCCGGGACGAGTGCGACGATCTGCCGGTGGGTTTGGTCAGAGAGTGTCTGTGTTTTTCTTTGCTAGTCGAATATTGTAAAAATTTTAAAGACCTCCGTGTAGTGGCTAAGCACGCTGGTTTCAAGGCGTCGCCGCACCGAGGTCTCGGGTTCGATTCCCGGCCAAGTCAATATGGAAATCAAAATTTCAATAGCGTCTTGGGTCTGGGTGTTGTGGTATCACCGTTGTGTCTGATTTTCCATAACACAAGTGCCAATAGCTACTTATTTTGGGATCAGAGCAATGTATGTGATTGGTGTCTAACAGGGCTTGGAAACCGGTATTTTTTTTGAACCGGTTTGACGAAAATACTGGTGGAACTTTTTGAAAAAGGTTATGTTCCTTTAAACCGGTTTTTAAACCGGTTTGAAAAAATATGGGTATTTTGCATTAACCGGTTCAACTTTTCGTTCAGGCAGGACAACCACTCTGAACTTCGTTAAGATCTGCAAGCGGTGAGCGCATCTGACGTTTGTTTCTGAATCTGATAATTAATTTAATATCTCTTGAAGAATATTCGGTCTAAAAACAAGTCGCGTTGCGATCGTCGCGAGCGACTACGAATTAACCGGTTTATTGAGGTTCACAGTATCGCTCTTATTTGGTTCCGCTCCGGAACGGAATTTTGCGATAAAACCGGTTTAACCATTATAATACCGGTAAATCTTGAACCGGTTTCAAGCCTTGGTGTCTAATATTTATTTATTCATTTATTCCTTTTTAAGGAAATGATTTATTTAAAAATAAGATGCAGACATAATTCTCTGCTCACTGATGAAGTCACTGTTGAATACATGGATCTTTTTAAATCAAATGGTATTTTATTTTTACATTTTTGGACTAGCAAAGATAAACAGACTTTTTAAACTTTAAAAAAAAATATATTTTGGCAACAATATCAAAATTCTACTCTTAAGTTAATAAATTTGGTAAATAATATTTTCATTCTTGGAATGGAGTATACTTGAAACGGATGAATGTGTCATGCCAAAAAACGTTAATAATTTGATAAACAAGGATCTAATGTTTTTATACTACAAATGCAACTTTAAGCAGCTTTTATATGTGTTAATTAAATGCAACTATTATTGAAGTTTTGTAAAATTAAATTAAATACTCACCGATCCCTTTCCCTCTCTTTCTCTTTCTCCTTCTCCTTCTCCCGATCCCTATCCCTGTCTCGCTCCAGCTTCACTTTATCTTCAGTTTTCACTTTCACATCTTGAGTTTTATCACTTTCGTTCTTTACACTCCTGCCAATGGCTGCGTACACCTGAGGAGAGGCCGATGGCTCCTGTTTTATCTTTAATGGTAGCTCCAAGTTTCCATAGCAAGGCAGCTCTCTCCTTGGCGTCGATTGGAAGCGAATAGCCCTCAATGTTAGGCTAAAATGTGTTCCCGATCGACGCGAATTTGAAGTATCGAGCAGAACATTAGATCTTGTCACTCTAGGGTATTTGTATCTGAACATGGATCTTTGAAAGTGTGTGTTGATGATCCGCAGTTGTCTGGACACAGAGGAGAAAATTCGTTTAGTGACGTCATCGTCTGGTACTTTCGTGGTTAGCTTTGACTGCTTCCAGGTCACATTAAGGCCTCCTATCCAATCGTTTGACAGCGGTTCACTTAAGCAGAAGTCATGATGAACATTGAAGAGTAAAGGGTTTTGCATTGGTGGTGTTTTGTTGAGGACGTGTAGGGTCAACATGGCGCCGTCTCCGAATCCTCCAGAATCGAATACCGGCCAGATCTTGGTCAGTTTCGAAGGTTTCATGTTGTCGGCCCATGGGCAGAGGTCTTTGGAGTCTTCGCTGTGCTTGCGCTTCTTGCCTGAAAGTGATGAAAAATATTATGTTGAGAGAGTAATATCGCAACATTGATGCTGTGACGTTTCCTACTGATGCCAGGCGCATTTTATAGAAAACACTTGCAAAATTCGGCAGGCTTGCCAATTTGTCAGTAGCCGAGCGGTGAAGGCTGTAAAGTGTATTAAAATAAGACACAGGGTTCGATTCCTAGTCTGACGCAGTTGCTTTTAACAAGTGCAATTTATGAGAAAAGTATTGTTGAGTTAAAAATTTACAATGGTTTCTATTAATAATCACTAGGTCTGATCTGCAGTAAAATAAATAAATAAATATCCTTTGGACATTCCCACACATCGCCATCTAGTCCAAAAGTAAGTTACTCAAAGCTTGTATTATAGGTGCCAGACAACGGATATAATACTTAAATACTTTTTGTTTGTAAATACATACATGTTATACATAGAAAACACCCAGACCAATACAAACAGACATGTTCATGCACACAAATGTTTGGGACATGTTTGAATCCAACTTACTAAAGAGATTGTAATTAAAACAACAGATAAAAGTTATGGTTATAAATAGACACAACACGACACAACCTGTCCAGTTGATGTAGGCATTAATGTTCTTCAGTCAATATAATTATTTAAGTAATCCAGGTATTCCAATCCAATTAAGTAAGGCCAGGGAAAAAAACCAATCAATCATCATTGAATAAAGGCACACTTACATCCTAAGTGTAAATGTGTATTTTTAAATGAAAAGGTCACCAAATACTTGTTATGTATTAGGTGTGACATATTCCTTCTCTTAGCAAGGTATTAATTGTTTATTCTCAATCTGCCACAAGGTTTATAGACTACTGCATGACAATATGACTACCAGTCTGGTGAAGTGGTTGAGAAATCACCTACTACACAGCGGGTTGCGGGTTCGATCCCTGCACAATACAAACATTTGTGTGCATGAACATGTCTGTTTGTATTGGTAAACCCTAAAATGTTTGTGGGTTAATTGATATAAGCTTCATAATGTTTTTCTTGCAGATTGCAAAGGGAATAAATGTAAAAATTTGGATTAAAATTATAATAGATGTATATTAAGCTATAATGGACAGGCCGGGCAAGGATTATAGTTGAATAAATGATTGATAATAACTAATTGAATAAACAATGCATTTAAAAAAAAACCTTAATTATTTTTTGAAAATGTGATATATTTATTACTAAGGGCTGATTTTTCAATAGTCAGATAAGAAATAATCGTCGAACAAAATACAATATGGCTAATTTGAAAACGTCACCTAATTGTCAGCATCACCTGTCATTTTTTCAAATCTGTCGCTTTGTAATTTATCAGTCTGATAAGTTTTATCTGACCATTGAAAAATCGACCCTAATTCAAAGATAGTTTAGCTATGCAGTAACAAGTTCATAATTAGCAGCAGAAAATATCAAATGATAGTTTATTAGTTTAGACTTTTACTTTGACCATGTTAATCATTCAGAAGTTCTACAACATTAAGATTTTTCTATGGACTTATAACCATGAATTCAGTGAAACTGAATGCATCAATGAAACCAGTATTATAAAGTTGAATTTTTTTTTAAAGTTATGAATATTTGCCTGTGGAAATATAACTTGGTTTGGGCAGATTTAAAGATTGAGCCATAACATCATCATAGCAAAGTAGAAAGTACTAAACAGTCATGACCAAGGTCAGGATGATGCAAGCTACATACAGTCAAAACTGTTGCAGCAATAGTTATCTACTGAAACTCATCAAAATATTAACATCCTTTCCACAAAATTTACACCACAACAACATAAATGTGAAAGATATGTTTATAAACAGTCATGACCTCCATTTTAGTGATGTAACTAACAAAAGATAGGTTACTAGATTTCCCACCAAAAAGGTAAATCAATTATTCAGAATTTTATCTATTAATTTCTCATTAAAAAGCAAGAAATAACTGTATGAGTAAGTGAAGAGAGATCTATACCTTTGGAATCAAGAGATTGTGGTTGTTTCGCATTGGTTGACACACTTGGATCATATCCCAGTTTTGAAAGTCTTTTGTAGTCATGAGTCACCCTTCGGCGTTTAGAGCCCTCGCCGGCATCTGCTTCGCTGTTCTGACCGTAGATATCTTCAGCGAAATCGCGATTATCGCCTACTTTAACATTGGATTGTGCAGGTTGGTCGGACGCCATTGTTTCAATACGAATGAGAAATTATCGATAAAACAAACGTTATTTATCAATTAAACATCGACGGCACGGACTAACTATACTTTAAACACACTGATTAGATTCTACAATCACACTGAATGATTAGAAATACTTTGATTTCGAATAAAAAACAACTTGCGACGCCATTTCTTGCAACTCACTTTTTTTTAATAGTTAACTTTTTTAGAAATTTGGCCACAGTGGCGAGTAATGGAATACAGCATTCAGCCTAATACAAATTGTCATGCATGTTCAAGTTCTTTAAACATTTCATTTAAGATCTAAATAAATAATTAATATATATTACTTATAAACAATTCCTTATTTTGGTACATAATTAAATATATTTAATTATGCAGCGACATCTATGAGCACACTATCAAAATATGCTTAATAAGTTTGTTTTTACAGAATCCGCTAGATGTTAGCTTAACAGCAACGTCAGAAAGTGCCATTTATCACTACCAGATGGCAGTGGTATGTTTGAAGATAGCGTTTTCGACCAGTCAATGTTCCAATCTGAAAAATATTTACGAATCATGCAAGGATGTTGGTGGGCTTTAAAAGCATTTTTGCTAGACTTGAACCGAAATGTGAAATTGTGTGCAGTGTATCTATTTTAGATAGGTACTACTCGTATACTGCTTAATTTATTTTTCTGCCGAATCATAGAAGTGCCTTTCTGTTACATATTGTAGAGCGCAGACAGGTAAAAAGTAAACACAGGAATACCTGAGGATGGGATCTCCAAGGTTGTTTACTCAACCATTTAAGTTTTGGAAGCAATAAAAATAGTTTGTTTTCATATGCAAACTCTACGTTACACAAAAATGTTAGATTTTATTCTTCTTACGTATTTACGAACAGACTTAAAAATTAACTAAAGTCTATGAAGAAAGGTTGTGCATAAAATAATGATAGTGATAATGGCAAAAATATGATTTATGAAGGTACCTAGGCAGGTGCCTAGGTACCTACCATTTATGTAGTGTAGAAATAATACTACGTACAGCTTAGTTCAGCCTTATGGCTCGTAAAATGTAGGTCTCGTAAAATAAGTACTAAAGTAGAACTGTGTCAGTTGTAATTTTGAAGAAAAAAAATATTTTTTTTTAAATTGCTTTGTTGATGTTATAAATGAGGATATTAAATATCATTTGTGGTATATTGTACAAACAAATCATCTGCCATAAAAACACTACAAATCGTACTATACTTTCGGAAGCGCCTTAAAAAAACATTACGAATGATTTCATTTCATATAAAATATTTGATGACGCAGTGCCTCCCTTCTACTGAAATTTTTTTTTGTACTTCGGGTCAAAAATAATGTTTTGAACTCTATCTAGTATGCGTGTGCAAAACGGCAAAACCTGTACATCGATTTGCGGTTTTCCTAAAATCTGACTCTAACCCCCCTCCTAGACTATGTACACTAGTATATTTTTTTCATGAAATCTATAATCTATCTATAATGTGCAGGGTCCGTACATTGATTTTCGTTCATTGATTCACTTTTAACGCATAAACACCGAAGCGGTCGCATGCGACCGCATAACAATAGAATATCCATTGTGTCTCGTTTACATATGCTTGAGGGATTAATAGCGAAATTTACATCTTATTGTATTCTGTTCTGTCTCTACATTTAACCGATTCTTCGAGCGTTGTCATATTGGCTTTTAACTTCTTAGTTAGTATAAGTAGGGTCGTTTCATCGGTACCCGGCCTTGCGTCGGTTTACGGCCGTTTGAGAGACGAGCGAAAGAAAAACTGAGCAAATAAACATTCTTAAATTATTTTTACTAGCCTTCGATTATTGTATTTATTGTTAACGGGGTTGTGGGTTTAATAAATATTTCGGAAATTAGTAGTAGGTAGTGAGAACGCCAAGGTTTATGTTAGCCTTACTTTAAGTAAAAATACCGTAGACTAACACTTTATGATTTTAAACCGAGGTATATAATAGTACATTATGATACAAGTGTGCTAAGTTGACCATTATATACAAGGTGATATTGTGTGCGCACGAGCGAAAGCGAGTGCGCCATAAGAAAGCCGCGTATATATTGGTCACAGGCACACGCGTATCATACGACGTTTTTCAACACACTTGCGAAGAAAAAACAAGACTCTTCATTCACTAAGTTTTTAATTATTAAAACATTTAGTCAAACTCGATTTTGATGGCATAGACTTTCGCACGCGTTTTTTGCCTCGTTACGTATGTCCGGCGGAGTTATATTTATAATAGGTTTTCTTCATTTTCTTCACTTGAAGTAGACATTTTCATTAATATGAAACTTCATAATTAATCCAAACTGCCGTCACATCACATCACAGCCGACAATTATTATTTACGAAAAATGGCGCGTTTTTTTTTTATTCTTGCCGCGATACCGATGCGCGCACAAGGCTTTGGCGCGAACTAGATCGGCCAAAAGCCAAGATTAAAAATGTAATAATTCGTGTTTAAAACACAAATCACAGAAAATGTTAAATGAGTTTGAGCTATTTTTTAGTAATAAATCTGGATTTACCATTTATTGAAATAAATATGTAGATACTGTTATTTTTCGCATAAATACTGTTTGTTGCTAAAATAAAAGTATTGTATAACCCGACTAAATTATATCGCTTCTTCTTCTTACTTACGACTTGGTACTAGGGTGCAAATGTTAATTGGTCGGATTAATAAACAAAAGGCACTAGTGCAATAATATAATGAAAAAGCACGCGTGTTTTATATCTATGATTATGAGCCAAAAATCGGTGGAATAAAGAAGTCATTATGAGCAAGTGTGTTGAAAATAAATATTAGACACCAATCACATACATTGCTCTGATCCCAAAGTAAGTAGCCAATGCACTTGTTTTATGGAAATCAGACACAACCCAGACCCGAGACAATGAAGAAAATTTTGATTTCCATATAAACCCGACCGGGAATAGAACCCGGGACATCGGAGCGCCGAAGCCTTGAAACCCAGCCTACTTAGCCACTACACCACGGAGGTCGTCTTATTTCGATAAAACATTATTTTAAAATAAACTTCATGCGACTTTCACTTGCATTCGTTTTTAATATAAATTTAATAAGTAGTATAGAGATTCGGGGTGACTTCTTCCGATAATTATATCAAATGAAAATGATGCAGATTTTGTTAGCTTAAGTTGAGAACTTACACTAACTGACCGAATACCGGCGAAGCTCAAGCTACTCTTCTTATGTTATCCACCTTTTTATGTTATTAATCACCGTCATCTATACAGCTATACTAATATTATAAAGCTGAAGAATTTGTTTGTTTGAACTCGCTAAAATCTCAAGAACTACTGGACCGATTGGAAAAAATATGTTTGTGTTGGATAACTTTTTTATCGAGGAACGCTTTTAAGATACCATCACGCTGCAAAGGGAGCAAACTCAAAACGCGAGTACAAAGTCGCGGGGGAATCTAATGTACAGTCAACAGCACATCAGGTTACCCATTTTTGTTGCAAACTAGCCCTTATTACAACTGCATAAGTTACCGCAGTGTTTACCATGACATGCTGTTGTCCGTACCATACAGACGCATGTAACTTTTTTACCATCTAATAACTAAACCATGGGTACATGTAAATACACCAAAGTAACATTACATAGAAGACCGTGTCAACCTTTTGAACAACAAAAATAACATCACTCTAACACCTCAAAAAGTGTTAAAACCTGACAAACAATACAAAACATGTTAAGATCACATTTTAAATAATTATTATTTGTATTACGTAGGCTCAGTATTTTTTCTTTCGTAAAATATGGACATGTCAACACGTAGCTACAAGTTGGCGTGACACGGACTGTTTTGTACACTTTAAAACTAAAACCAAAAATAAAATTTTGGTAAACCAATGCGTGTATGGATAAGTCTTTAAAAATGACATCGAGGTTCCTAGAACCATTTTCTCTAAGTCTAACGTTTGAGAGATAGGCGCTTCCAAATTGTTAATATGGGCATCCCCCCATGTAACTTTAAAACTAAGCGTAAACTCGCGTTTATGTTAAAAACCGGCCAAGTGCGAATCGGACTCGCGCACTGAGGGTTCCGTGCCAACTTTAACTGAATTAGGGAATCCATTTACTTCTACTTAGTAAATACTACAATATTTTGTTGACTACAAAAATAACTTTGTTTTTCATAGTGTTTGTATGAAGTACAAAGTTATGTTTGCGGTTGTTAAAAATGTGTTATATCTCAAAAACTACTCATTCGATCCCGTCCGAACCAATTTTCGTTGAAAGTATTTATTAAGATCTACATGACATTTATTTTTCAAAATTTACACTTGCTTGGTTTAGAAATTAGATGGGGGGGGGGGGGGACGCGCCCATTCTACCACTTTGGAAGAGTCTAGCTATGAAACGTTTGACTTTAAAATAAAATGGTTTTAGAAACCTCTATGTTATTTTAAAAGACCTATCTATAGATACCCCACACGCATAGGTCTGACGAAAAATATTTTTTTTGGTTTTAGTTTCATGTATGAGAGCCCCCCAACTGTCATTATTTTTTATTTTTGTATGAGAATCGATAAGCGGTTAACAAGATACATCTTCCTACCAAATTTCAATTGTGTAATACTTATAGTTACAGAATAAAATGGACGGACAGACAGACAGACAGACAGACAGACTTGACGAAACTATAAGGGTTCCGTTTTTGCCATTCGGCTACGGAACCCTAAAAAAATACATGATGTAGATCTTGACAAAGACTTTCAATGAAAATTGGTTTGAACGAGATCGAACTAGTCGTTTTTGAGATAGAGCACATTTTCAATAACCGCAAGCATAACTTTGTTATTCATACAAATACTGTGAGAAACAAAGTTATATTTGCTGTCAACCAAATATTGTGGTATTTTGGCTAAGTGGAAGTAAGTGGATCTATAATTTAGTTTATTAGTGTGCGAGTCCGACTCGCACTTGGTCGGTTTTTTAGGTTCCAAAGCGACAATTCTCCCGTCAATGGTACAGTCGCCGTCAGATATATTGAAGCAGACCAAGTGACCAAATACTTCTGAACAGTTTAAAATGACAATAAGTTCAATACACTACAAGTTACCATTAATATCAGAACATTCATTACTTCATTCATATCTGAGCAGAAGCTAGTCAATAACTTCTATACACACAAGTAACCAATAATATCTGAACACTCATAATGTCTACGCAGTCGGTCTTTAATATCTGAGTAATCTAGGAAAATTACAGAAGAAAGTGCTTCCAACTTGACTATAAATACCATTTAAAATTAGGAACTTTTTTCTTCCTAATTTTAAATGGTATTTATATCATAGTAAGATGACGCTGGCAGTTTGTAACGCTTTGTAGTTTTAGTATTGTCATCACTGTCTTGAAAATGTCATGCAATAAATAAATTCATGCAAGTCAGTTTTCAGATATTATTGGTTAGTTGTGGGTATAGAAGTTATTGGCTAACATCTGCTCCGATATTAATGAAGTAATGAATATTCTGATATTAATGGTAACTTGTAGTGTATTGAACTTATTGGCATGTTAAACTGTTCAGAAGTATTATTATTATGATTATTACCGGTAAGTTTACCCGTTTTACTTTAAAAAACAAATTATGTATTCGCACGTATAAGAACTAACGCACGGATGAAATTGACATGTGACCCTGAGAATTAAAAAACTATTTTTCTTATGCAATAAGAATTCGATTGGTGAACTTTTTTCGTATACGAATTGCACAAGAATCTTCTCACCTGTTTAAAAGGAATTCAGATTAATTACAATATTTGACTAGCAAAGAAAAATTGACTGTAAACGCCATGTGGAATTCTCTACCAGTCATCCTTTCGCTTGTTGTTGCTAGTTCGTATCTATTTTCAGGTCCAAAAAGTCTACGGATCAATGTACATACAGGATGATGATTTGGTCAGCGACGAGCGACTTTAGTCTAGGGTGGTTCTACAAAAGATACTGATGCCAAAAAAAATATGGAAAAAAAACTCACAAAATCAATTACTGCGATATAGCGAGCGAGTCTAAACTAGCAACACCAAGTCGCCTCTTCGTAGCTTACTAGCTATAATACTAGGCAGTATTTCGTAGATACGTGCTAGCTACGCGCGAGGGTGCGAGTTTCCGTAATAATTTTTTTTTAGAATGTTGTGAATAGATTTCTTTTATAAAACAAAATTTAATGAATACATATTTTTTATAATACCAGGCTACTCAGAAAGTATTGCGAAAAAAGTTATTTATGTATGGGAGACTGGCCGGTTAGAATATTGATAAGATTATTTATAAGTAAAATAGTGTTCCATTTTCGTTTTTTTGCGAGCCAATTCAAAGTCTCACTGAAAAATGAATCTTCGCCGGGAACATTTTAAAGCTCTGATTTTTAGGGTTCCGTAGCCGAATGGCAAAAAACAGAACCCTTATAGTTTCGTCAAGTCTGTCTGTCTGTCTGTCTGTCCGTATGTCAGAGACATTTTATTCTGTAACTATAAGCATTACACAATTGAAATTTGGTAGTACATCCCATGCTCCCAACCGAATAGTGGGGTGTCTATGGATAGGTCTTTAAAAATGACACCACTTCCAAAAAACATTGCCCATCTAACTTCTGAACTAAGTAATTTAAACGAGAGTAAATTAAAAAAAAAATGATAATTTAGATCTTAACAAATACTTTCAACGAAAATTGGTTTGGACGAGATCGAACTAGTAGTTCACATTTTCAGCAACCGCCAACATAACCTTATTCTTCATACAAACACTATGAAAAACAAAATTATATTTGCAGTCAATAAAATATTGTGTTATTTTAGCTAAGTGGAAGTAAGTGGATTCCCTAATTGAGTTAAAGTTGGCACGGAACCCTCAGTGCGCGGGTCCGACTCGCACTTAGCCGTTTTTGTTTATTGTCGCACAACTTTCTGAGTGTCCCACGTTAGCATAATTCATATATTATCCTCCTTGACTTAGATGTCATTGACCAAAACAACAGCCTGTATTATACTTAAATACCCTTATAATTGATTAATTGTAGAAGCAAACCCATTATTTTGTATCTAATAGTCTAATACAAATACTTATGTTTACGGAGTGTGTTTATGTAATTCTACACCATGGGCGATAAAAAGTGCTCTTTACAAAACATTTGTGGACGAGGTGGGTGGTATTTAATGTCTTGTAACTTGACCCTTCTTTTGTACCTTATAAATATAAATATGGTCAGGTGACAGTTAAATCAATACCTAGTTAGTAAGTTGGCCATATTTTATAAGCTGAGCTGATGATAAGAAATAAATAAAAATGTTAAAAGCAAAATTTATTGTAAATATTCATCTCGTTACTAAGTAGACTAATATTTTTTTTTAGGATATAGGAAATTTAGGCAAGTACTTTCATTACAATATTCCCAAAAAGTCTTTTATAATCAGCAAGTTTGGCAATGGTTGAATCTAAACGTATATTTTATCTAAACTTAATATAAAGCTGAAGAATTTGTTTCTTTGAAAGCGCTAATCTCAGGATCTACTGAACAAATATTTTTGTGTTGGCTAACTTATTTGTCGAGGAAGGCCTAAGTATAAACTTAAGAGAATATATTTATTATAGAACTAGCGGTCCCCCGCGACTTCGTCCGCGCGTTTTGAGTTTGCTCCCTCCTCTCCCGTCGCAGCGTCATGTTTTATATCCTAGAGCCTTTCTCGATAAATAAGCTATCCAACACAGAATTTTTTTTTCAAATCGGTCCAGCAGTTCCTGAGATAAGCGCGTTCAAACAAACAAACTCTTCAGCTTTATAATATATAGCGGTCCCCCGCGACTTCGTCCGCGCGTTTTGAATTTGCTCCCTCCCCTCCCGTCGCAGCGTCATGTTTTATATCCTAAAGCCTTTCTCGATAAATAAGTTATCCAACACAGAAATATTTTGTCAAATCGGTTCAGCAGTTCCTGAGATAAGCGCATTCAAACAAACAAACTCTTCAGCTTTATAATATACTAGCGGTCCCCCGCGACTTCGTCCGCGCGTTTTAAGTTTGCTCCCTCCCCTCCCGTCGCAGCGTGATGGTTTATATCCTAAAGCCTTTCTCAATAAATAAGCTATCTAACACAGAATTATTTTTTCAAATCGGTTCAGCAGTTCCTGAGATAAGCGAACCTGAGAGAACCAACAAACTCTTCAGCTTTATAATATAATTAGCGCAAGCGCACGTTGTACTTAAGCTGCGAGCATTATTTTGGTGCGGAGTTATGTTAAAACTGTGATAGCTCCTAAGATATTTATTGAAATCAAATGCTATAAAGGGCAACTTGGTTTTTAATGAAATGCTCGTGATGATGAATGTATTTATTTTGATAAGAATAAATACCTGTGTGTATAATACACCTCTAAAATAATGCATTATTTTTTTACCAATTTATTAACATAAAAAAGGTTGTAGTACCTAAGTCAACCATAAAAGATAGACATATGCTGTCGCGGACTTTATTATAGAACTCTTAATGCTGAACAATCCTGTCATACATGATTTTTGTGTAACTGAACCGGTTTCCGCAGCGTATGCAGTGGAAGCTCTCAAAAGGAATATCTTTCTCCCGTTTTCGCAACATTTTTCATTGCTGCTGTGGTCTTATGAGTCGTATCTTTATGTTATATAGCCTAAAGCCTTCCTCGATGAATGGACTATCCAACGTAAAAAAAAATTTTCAAATCGGGCCAGTAGTTTTTGAGATTAGCGCGTTCAAACAAACAAACAAACAAACAAACAAACTCTTCAGCTTTATAATATTAGTATAGATTGAGTTTGCTCCCTCCCCTCCCGTCGCAGCGTCATGTTTTATATCCTAAAGCCTTTCTCAATAAATAAGCTATCCAACACAGAAATATTTTTTCAAATCGGTCCAGCAGTTCCTGAGATAAGCGCGTACAAACAAACAAACTCTTCAGTTTTATAATATATTAGCGAAAGCGCACGTTGTACTTAAGCTGCGAACATTATTTTGGTGCGGAGTTATGTTAAAACTGTGATAGCTCCTAAGATATTTATTGAAATCAAATGATATAAAGGGCAACTTGGTTCTAAATGAAATGCTCGTGATGATGAATGTATTTATTTTGATAAGAATAAATACCTGTGTGTATAATACACCTCTAAAAATAATGCATTATTTTTTTACAAATTTATTAACATAAAAAAGGTTGTAGTAAGTCAACCATAAAAGATAGACATATGCTGTTGTGGACTTTATTATAGAACTCTTAATGTTGAACAATCCTGTCATACATGATTTTTGTGTAACTTAAGCGGTTTCCGCAGCGTATGCAGCGGAAGCTCTCAAAAGGAATATCTTTCTCCCGTTTTCGCAACATTTTTCATTTCTGCTGTAGTCTTATGAGTTGTATCTTTATGTTATATAGCCTAAAGCCTTCCTCGATAAATGGACTATCCAACGTAAAAAAAAATTTTCAAATCGGGCCAGTAGTTTTTGAGATTAGCGCGTTCAAACAAACAAACAAACAAACTCTTCAGCTTTATAATATTAGTATAGATAAGATGGAGCAAACTGAACAAAATGCGCAGACGCAGTCTTGGGGGACCGCTGCTTGTTAATAAAATTCAACAAATTGCTAAAATGGATGACGAACAACATTTCCGGATTTAATTATATTTCACTAGCGGTCCCCCGCGACTTCGTCCGCGCGTTTTGAGTTTGCTCCCTCCCCTCCCGTCGCAGCGTCATGTTTTATATCCTAAAGCCTTTCTCGATAAATAAGCTATCCAACACAGAAATATTTTTTCAAATCGGTCCAGCAGTTTCTGAGATAAGCGCGTTCAAACAAACAAACTCTTCAGCTTTATAATATACTAGCGGTCCCCCGCGACTTCGTCCGCGCGTTTTGTGTTTGCTCCCTCCCCTCCCGTCGCAGCGTCATGTTTTATATCCTAAAGTCTTTCTCGATAAATAAGCTATCCAACACAGAAATATTTTTTCAAATCGGTCCAGCAGTTCCTGAGATAAGCGCGTTCAAACAAACAAACTCTTCAGCTTTATAATATATAGCGGTCCCCCGCGACTTCGTCCGCGCGTTTTGAGTTTGCTCCCTCCCCTCCCGTCGCAGCGTGATGTTTTATATCCTAAAGCCTTTCTCAATAAATAATCTATCCATCACAGAAATATTTTTTCAAATCGGTTCAGCAGTTCCTGAGATAAGTGCGTTCAAACCAACAAACTCTTCAGCTTTATAATATAACTAGCGGTCCCCCGCGACTTCGTCCGCGCGTTTTGAGTTTGCTCCCTCTCCTCCCGTCGCAGCGTCATATTTTATATCCTAAAGCCTTTCTTGATAAATAAGCTATCCAACACAGAAATATTTTTTCAAATCGGTCCAGCAGTTCCTGAGATAAGCGCGTTCAAACAAACAAACTCTTCAGCTTTATAATATATTAGCGCAAGCGCACGTTGTACTTAAGCTGTGAACATTATATTGGTGCAGAGTTATGTTAAAACTGTGATAGCTCCTAAGATATTTATTGAAATCAAATGATATAAAGGGCAACTTGGTTCTAAATGAAATGCTCGTGATGATGAATGTATTTATTTTGATAAGAATAAATACCTGTGTGTATAATACACCTTGTCGTGAGGCGACAAATGTGGAGAAGAAGAAGGTAAAAGAAAGAGGTAGAAGAGGGAATAGAATTTATATTACAACAAAAAGAATACAGTACCGAAAAATGAGATGAGGTGATGTCTGTATGAATGTAAGTAAAGTGCAGTGGGCGTGAGTAAGTATCTTCAAATCTTCAATAAGTATTGTCCTGGGGCAGCAAAGGGCGGCGTCGGAGTGCAGGGCCGACACAGCGGAGGTAGCAGCGACGCCGATGTGCAGCGGTGACAGGCGCTGTGAAGAGCAGTGACGCCGATGTGCAGCGGTGACAGGCGCCGTGAAGAGCAGTGACGCCGATGTACAGCGGTGACAGGCGCCGTGAAGAGCAGAGACGCCGATGTGCAGTAATGAGGGTAACGGGCACTATATAGAAAATGTTGTGATCAGTTGGAGTGCCAGAAGTACTTGGTCTCGGATCCTCTTCCGAGAAGGAGACAGGTCCCTCCCCTAGAGCGAGGAGGTGTTACTGCAGTCAATGTGCTTGGATACTCCTCCGGTGTCCGGTCCCTCCCCTAGCGTGAGGAGGTGTTTCAGAAGTCACCGGCGGTTCTTCAAGACTTCTTGAGGGAAGATGTAGAGTATTTATTTATTGGAGTATAATAGAACTGTTCGAGCTTAGAACTCGGAATCGAATGAATTGAATGACAAAAATTAATGCTTATATAGGGGGCCGGGGCCGTTCAAATTTAGATCAAGGTAGGTTCAAAAATAGAACATGAATACTGGTGGTTTACAGAGGATTAAACCCGAAAAAGTAATAAACTTTGATAGAAGTTGTCAGACTTTGAAAGATATTGTCATAACAACCACGTCAATAAAGATAAAAATACTGTCACAAATCAAGCAAATTACGAAAATACAGGAAAACGAATCATCACCCAATGCAAATTAAAGGAAAATTGCAAACAAAGGTAAAACACAGCTATTTTTACAGTATTATGTAAAGAAAAGTAGAATAACAGAGCTTTGAAAGTTTGACATTTTTAGATTCACAATAAATATTGTTCAAAAAGGATTAGAAAACATCAATAATCCAAAAATACAGAGTAATAGTAATAAGAAGAGTAGAAAGGCAGGTAATGCCTATAGTTTAATGTCTACAGTACGACTTTTAAGGGAGAAAATACGAACTGCGTTATGGTAGATAGAATCTATGATTAACTCTTATGTTCGTGTTTACAGCAAACGAACCAGCAAAAGGAAATGAAAGCATGGAAAAACAAAGATAATGTGATGAAAATGTTAATGTGGATCCGATGAATACTAAATATATTAAGGTACTCAATTTATTACACATAATACAATATGTACAACAGTACAACCTTTTAAAATAATGCATTATTTTTTTACAAATTTATTAACATAAAAAAGGTTGTAGTAAGTCAACCATAAAAGATAGACATATGCTGTCGCGGACTTTATTATAGAACTCTTAATGCTGAACAATCCTGTCGTACATGATTTTTGTGTAACTTAAGCGGTTTCCGCAGCGTATGCAGCGGAAGCTTTCAAAAGGAATATCTTTCTCCCGTTTTCGCAACATTTTTCATTTCTGCTGTGGTCTTATGAGTTGTATCTTTATGTTATATAGCCTAAAGCCTTCCTCGATAAATGGACTATCCAACGTAAAAAGAATTTTTCAAATCGGGCCAGTAGTTTTTGAGATTAGCGCGTTCAAACAAACAAACAAACAAACAAACAAACAAACAAACAAACTCTTCAGCTTTATAATATTAGTATAGATTTGCGCAAGCGCACGTTGTACTTAAGCTGCGAACATTATTTTGGTGCGGAGTTATGTTAAAACTGTGATAGCTCCTAAGATATTTATTGGAACCAAATGATATAAAGGGCAACTTTGTTCTAAATGAAATGCTCGTGATGATGAATGTATTTATTTTGATAAGAATAAATACCTGTGTGTATAATACACCTCTAAAAATAATGCATCATTTTTTTACAAATTTATTAACATAAAAAAGGTTGTAGTAAGTCAACCATAAAAGATAGACATATGCTGTCGCGGAACTCTTAATGTTGAACAATCCTGTCATACATGATTTTTGTGTAACTTAAGCGGTTTCCGCAGCGTATGCAGCGGAAGCTCTCAAAAGGAATATCTTTCTCCCGTTTTCGCAACATTTTTCATTTCTGCTGTGGTCTTATGAGTTGTATCTTTATGTTATATAGCCTAAAGCCTTCCTCAATAAATGGACTATCCAAGGCAAAAAAAAAAATCAAATCGGGCCAGTAGTTTTTGAGATTAGCGCGATCAAACAAACAAACAAACAAACAAACAAACTCTTCAGCTTTATAATATTAGTATAGATTAGGTTTATTATGTAACTGAACTGATGAGAGCTGATGGCCGTTGGGGCAGGAAAGTTTTAGATTGGAGACCTTTCGACCAGAGACGCAGCATGGGACGTCCAACAAGATGGACAGACGACCTTATAAAGATCGTAGGTTCAAACTGGATGCAGACCGCTAGTGATCGGTCGCTGTGGAAAGCTGTGGGGGAGGCCTATGTTCAGCAGTGGACGTCCTTTGGCTGATAATGATGATGATATTATGTAAAAATTTAAAACGACTTAAATAGCATCCAATTGCCTTAATCTTAATAACTGTGTTCTTTCTGTAAAAATGGTAGAATGCCATGTCACGTTTAACATTCTTTCTCCAGTTATTTAGTCCCCATGAATGATATACTCACATAGCTCGTAGTTCGAAGTATTGTAACATTACGTCATAATGTTATGTAAGCATAGAACCATAAATTCAACTCATTAGCAGTCCGGCTGAGTCCCAGATTCGATTCCCGCTTGTTAAAATTCGCATGCCAGCTATGACCATGAACGGTTTTAATTTTGTGAGCGTATTTTGTTGGGACTAAATAATGTCTATCATTTGAATCGTTTAGTGAAGTTCAAAGCCGAATTTATTTTTGTTATTTAATTATTTATCATGTCTATTGAAATTTAAATAATTAAAACTATGATGTTAGATAATTCGAAATCATTTATTTTAAAAATTTAAGTAAGTGTTTTAAATTTAAATTTTACATGTTAAGGGAATAACATCAGCTAATTTTATTTATATTTATATTCATAACACATACATTTTATCCCTTAATTGATAATTATACAAAGTTACTAATTAATTTTACATTCAAATTATTGAAAAAGCTAAGGTAACGGACAAAGACCTGAGACAGTAAGCTCAAGTGGCAATGGGCAGGGCACATGGTGCGAAGTACTGTTGGCCGTTGGTGCAGAAAGTTCGAGATTGGAGACCATTCGACCAAAGACACAGCGTAGGACGTCCACCGACAAGAAAGACAGATGACCGTGTAAAGATCGCAGGATCAAACAGGATACAGAGCGCTTGTTATCGGTCGCTGTTGAAAACCGTGGGGATGGCCTATGTTCATCAGAGGACGTCCTATGGCTGATGATGATGATTAGATATGATGATTTAATGGTATCTTTACGTATTCCTTTGCAGTTTCATAAACTATTATTTGCAGAATAACGTGTAGAGCTATTCTTCAATTTCCTACTAGCACAAGGCTAAAGGCCAAAAATTTGTACAAAAGGTGGACTTAACGCCATATGGCATTCTCTACCAGTCATACCTAAGGGCTAAGCAGAAATGATTGTAGGCGGTGCGACATAAAAAAAGAAAATGGGTTACTATTAAAAGAAAAAAACGATAAATTTCACACATAAAAAAAATATACATGAAAAACATATCTCATAAAACAAAACAAAATGACTACAATTTACAATAAATACAATATGATCAAATAAAATATTACATATACATAACGCAAGCGATAAAATAAATACATATACCTGTTAAAATAAATACATATACTTGTACATAGTATAATAATTATATACTATGACGATGTATTAGAAGCTTTTCTTTTGTTTATTTTGTTTCTGAGTCCGTGTTAGAATAAATAAAACATGAGTCAGTACTACACGACGAAACTTATATGAGACTCACTTATGTAGATACTGAAACTTAGTATCTGTTAAGTAAAATATCCATATACAAGAATAGAAAGCAAATGAAGAAAAATCCGTCGAATCTTTACTTTTTTACGTACGTAAATTAAACACATAACTAGCTCTCTTTTATTAATTCTTGTGGTTGGATTGGTACAGCTGCTTAGAAAGGCTAAATCACTTTTTTATTTAAAGTTACATAATTATCAAAAATAATCCGGCATTTAGTAGATACAAGAACTCATTGAAGTCTTGATAAAATTATCACATATTGACAACAAAGAACTATCTTTGCTCGTATCAATGTTTTACTTATCAAAAGCTCAATAAATATGAACGCTTACAATCAGAACAAATAATACCGAGTTACAAATAATAACTATGATTGTTACGTTACTATGACGTCAATTTGACAAGATGGTTCGGAAGTTATTTATTGGGGTTATTCTCCAACTGGACACAGTTCACGTTTGCTATATCTCAAAACTACTGATTCGATCCCGTCCAAATCAACTTTCGTTGAAAGTATTTGTTAAAATCTACTATATATTTATTTTAATTATACACTCGCCTAGTTTAGAAGTTAGAGGGGGGGAGGAGGGGCCATTTTACCACTTTGGAAGCGTCTATCTATCAAACGTTAGACTTTAAAAGAAAATTCTTTTAGAAACCATTTAAAAAAATACCTATCCAAAGTCACCCCCACGCATAGGATGACAATAAAATATATTTTCGGTTCTAGTTTCATGCACAGAGGTCAAAAGGTCTTTTTTGAACACAATCATACCGCAATAACACCTGTTGAGACTTTGTATAGGCCTGTTACAGTAAATAGGTTGGATAGATTTAGAGATACAATAAGCGATAGTGTATATGCAACTAAACAAAATACTAGTCATAGTGTAGATAAGCAATATGAAGATCTGTTGCATTTAATTAAAAACGATTTTGATGAAATATTTCCCTTAAGGAAGAATAAATCAAACAAGGCCAAATGTCAATTTAATAATTGGGCCACGACAAGGATTCATAAAAGTAGGAATAAACTGTATGAATTGTATAGTCTTCGAGAAAGCTCGCAAGACCCAAACTTTATTGATTACGTCAAAAATTATTCAAAAATATTTAAAAAAGTATGTGCTACAGCTAAATCACACCATCTTCGTAAAATAGTAGCTAGCTCCAAAAAATAAAGCAAAAGCTACATGGAGCATCATAAATAAAGAAACCTGTAAAAATAAATTAGGGGATAATAAATTTACATTAAAAATAAATGATAAAACACTTAATTCAAAATCAAGAAGTTGCAACTGCTTTTGAATCGTTTTTTTCACATATTGCGCCCACTACAACTAAAGAACTTGCCTCTTCTTCAGTAATAGCCGAATCTATTCTAAAACTTTATGTTAACGAATGTAATTCTCAGTTTGACTTCAGGCATGTAGGACCTGAAGTAATAATAAAAACATTTCTCGAGTTGAATATGAAAAAAACTGAGGACCTGTGGGGACTATCCGTGCATATTATAAAATCAATTATCGACACAATAGCTCCTCAACTAGCAATTATTTTAATAAGTGTATTGATGATGGCCAATTTCCTAGTTTAATGGAGATTAGTAAAATAATACCGCTTTTCAAATCGAGTGACAAAAGCGACCCCTCAAACTTCAGGCCAATATCGATTTTGCCAGTCTTGAGTAAAATATATTAAAAGATTATATTTCACCAAATTTTAGCACACTTTTCATCAAATAAGTTATTACATAATAAACAATTCGGTTTTACTAAAGATAGAAGCACAACCGATGCAGGAGTTGCTCTTTTAACACATGTTTTTGATGCCTATGATAATAGGCATGATGCTTTAGGAATTTTCTGTGATCTATCCAAAGCGTTTGATTGTGTGGACCATGAAACATTGCTGAAAAAAATACGTCATTATGGGGCATCATTAAACTCAATAAACTTAATTAATTCTTATCTATCAGGTAGAACGCAAAAAGTATATGTAAACGGAATTGAGTCTTCTGGAGCACCTCTAACAATGGGTGTGCCCCAGGGGACCACTTTTATTTTTGATATATATAAATGACCTCCCGCATTTTGTAGGGAATCTTTGTGATATAGTATTGTTTGCTGATGATACTTCACTTATATTTAAAATCCCAAGAGGTGAAGAAAATTTTGACGATGTAAATAATACTCTTTCACAAGTATTACATTGGTTTACAGTTAACAATCTCCTTCTTAATGGAAGTAAAACTAAATGTGTAAAGTTTACGATGCCTAATGTCCGACAGGCATCAACTCAGGTTAAGATAAAAAACAAATCGCTTGATATTATCGACTCCACAACATTCTTGGGAATCACTTTAGACTCCAAACTACAATGGGGTCCTCAAATAGAGGCTTTGTCAGGAAAACTAAGCTCAGCTGCTTTTGCTGTAAGAAAGATTAGACGTTTGACTGATATAGAAACAGCTAGGTAGATGCTAGTAGGCTAGGCTTGATGTCCTATGGCATTTTACTGTGGGGCTCGGCAGCTGACATAGAATCAATTTTTATATTACAAAAAAGAGCCGTGCGAGCTATTTATAATCTAAAACCTCAAGATTCCCTACGAGAGGTGTTTAAAGAAATTAGAATATTAACTGTAGCCTCTCAGTATATTTATGAAAATTTAATGTATGTACGCAAAAATTTACATTCATTCACGAAAAAAAGTGATACACATAATTATAATACTAGGAACAAGAATAAGCTTGCTATTCCACAATTTAGGCTTCGAAAGGTTGGTAATTCTTTCATAGGGAAATGTATAACATTTTTCAATAAACTACCAGAACACATTGTAAACTTACCAATCAATAAATTTAAATTTGTCATTAAAGAAACCCTAATGACGAAAGGGTATTATAAAGTAGATGATTATTTAAAAGATAATAATGTATGGACTTGCATGAAAACTACAAACATTGTAAACCTTTTGAAAAGAGGCATTGACAATAGTTACTGAGTTTCTTGCGCAGCTTCTTCTCAGCACTAGCCCAAAATTGTCCCGAAGCTGTGGTAGGGTTTATATTGGGACGTGTAAAGGTGTCCTCAATGGGCCTATTTGCATAAATAAATGACTTTTTACTTTTCATGACTTTTCATGCCTACCCTTATTATTATTTTTAAATCTTTTGTATGAGAATCGTAAAGTGGTTAACAGGATACATCTTCCTACCAAATTTCAACGTATTCAGTAGGTCTGAGAATCGTCTACTATCTATTTTTCATACCCCTAAGTGAAAGGTTGTTGTTCACCCTTAATATATATATATTTTTTTAATTTTTGGACCAAGTATTTTGTTTCTATTTTTTCTAATGTGGTATTAAAAAAATACATACAACCCTAAATTTTTACTTTTTTATCACCAACCCCTATTTTTTTATAGCCATTTTAGTAATTTGATCATTTTTCATCCCGCTCGATAACTGATCAATTATAGTGTTTTTCTTAACTTTTAAAATCACGAGGCTGGGCGAGACGGGGCCGGGGCGGGACGGTGCTAGGGGCGAAGCAAAGTTCGCTGGGTCCGCATATAAAATTCTCGTGTCTCAATGTTCTTTCACGTACTCCTCCGAAACGGCTTGACCGATTCTCATGAAATTTTGTGAGCATATTGAGTTGTTCTGAGAATCGGCCGGTTCGCTGGGTCCGCTAGTAAAATATAATATCCTGTGAGCTACACCTGCTGATTTTAGATAATTAATTATCAGGCGTTACTTTGCGGAAATCCGTTATTATTTTGAATTTTATAATAAATTTTCCACTGTGCTTCACCCTAAATTCATTTATTTATTATTATTATAAAAAATATATGAATTCTACACCAAATCACGTTCTAAACTGCCTGTTTCACAATGTTTAAAAAAAAACTCACTAAGCGTTATCTGTCCAATACTCTATACGAATTGACGTATACGATATTTGAATTATTCTTAGTTAGTGCTGTATTTGTCGATGGTAAATCAGGCCCATTTTAATAACAGGCACTTCACTCAAACCTAGGTTGGCTAATTGTGTTATTCGTTATTTTGTTACTGTCAGTGTTGGTGACGTTGACAGAAAAACTCTTCATTAAACTTTGGGCGGCGTGACAGAAACAAAAAAAGATAGTTAGTTGCAAACTTTTCCTAAGTCTTTAAAAATTACTAAACAAGCAGTGAGTAGTAATAACTAAGTATAGAGATAAGCTATGCGAAGCAAGACATGTGTCGAAAATACGACGGCAAGACTATGACGTATTCCTTGAAATTTGAACTTCGAATTCGAATATTAAATAATTTGTACGAGTTGATGACACGTGGCGTCAATGCATAGCGCACGAGATTTGTATAGGTATCAGTTCCATACGCTAGTAACAGTAGAGTTCAATGTATAAATCTACAGGCTGTTGATGTATTTAACTCTATGCTAGATCAAACAAATAACAATGCATTTTTTTTCTTTTCTTGCCTCGCGCGATCCGTGTTAATAATCTGTGGACAGCCCGCTAATTGATTCGCATAGACAATGAGATGGCGGGGCCCAGACGTCGCGAATTCGAATTTTAAAAATAAGTCGTTCGTATCGCGCGTCCGCGCTGTGCCGTTCCACATTCGAAATAATAATTGTATTAAGGAAACATGAGCGCGGCGCATGTGTTTGTTTGTTTGTTTACTCGCCGGTGACGTCATATGTTTATTCTCGCGAGGAGATGCGGGCGAATTGGACTCGGTGCGGTTTTACGATATATTTTTAAAGGAAATATTGTTATAATTAAAAATTTTCATTTTTGTGCTTTAAGATCGCGTATTTTGAGTCCATCATAATTAAGTATATGTTTTTTTTACAGATATTTATTTTCCAAAGTTTTTCCTACATAAAGTTAGTTAAGTTTCATGTAAAAAAACGAAAAGTATTTTAATGGTATAACATTAATTGACGACCCGTCTGGTGTAGTGGTCGAGAAATCGCCTACTACGCAGCGGGTGCGGGTTCGATCCCCGCACAATACAAACATTTGTGTGCATGAATATGTCTGTTTGTATTGGTCTGGGTGTTTTCTATGTATATCATTTATGTATTTGCAAACAAAAAGTATTTAAGTATTATATCCGTTGTCTGGCACTCATAACACAAGCTTTGAGTAGCTTACTTTGGGGCTAGATGGCAATGTGTGGGAATGTCCAAAGGATATTTATTATTATTTAACTGAAGTGCTCGTATAATGATAATGATATTAATGCAATAATATCAAGTGTTTTTATAATTAGTTTTATGAGTTTTTTTTTTTTAGTTTTACTACTTTTTGGAGTTTTAAAAGAAAACTTTATGTTTTTTATGATGGTGACTAATACTAAAGCCTAGAAAAGTCAAGCAAATGTTATAATAACAAGAGTTTCTATATTTAATTTGAAATGTAGAGTAAATCCTTCCGTTGTCATATCATCAGTGATGGTGAAACGTAAGTTAGGTAATTACCAAAAAGTCTTGAGGATTATGTTATATACATTTGAAAAAACTAACAAAGTATTCTCATAAGTATAGTAAACTTAGAATGGCCCTATGCTGGGCAAACGTAGCAAAATACTTAATAGTAATTAAACTTGTGTGTGAAAGTAAAGTAGAGATAACAAATCCTAAGTCGGTTAGCTTTGATTCCGCTCGCAAATAATTTCAAGTTCAAGAACATAATTGCCGTGTGATTAACAGTGCAGGAGACAGTGTTCCACGCGAGCCAGGCCGCCTCTTGTTTACACACGCACACATCCACCGCACGCACACACCGCCGCGCCCGTCGAGCCGCTTATTTAGGTATATTGTTGTTTATTTTATTCGGCGCTATGCTCCGACACGGGGCGAGCCTTTCGACTCAGTTTTAACGCGCGTTTTATGAAACGACAACTATGCGTCGATGTTCGCTCTCCGATAATAATTATTCATATCGCCATCGCTCCTAGCGACCAAAATAGCGCGTAAACACACTCGCAACATCACATTTTCGCATTGTTTGTTAAGTTTTTATTTTTATTTATTTTTTTGCGAGTGTCCCGGCCGGCGCGCGTTGTCTCCGCGAATCTTAATAGCGGTTAATCATAGTTTATTTTTACCGCGCAACGTGTGTTAATAATTGTGTTGGGGCCGCCTGTTTCTTTTATTTAGCTAGTGTTTGATTGAATCGCGAATTGCGGAAGCGTTTTTGCAAAGACACTCGTGTGGACTGTGAAAACGAGAGCATGTAAGGATTATACTTTCAAATGTGCGCGGAAATACTTTTTGACAGTTAAAATTTGACCAGCACGTTTTGTTCAAGTTTTGAAATTTGAATTTACGTTTTGGCGCGAGCGTCGGGTGCTAACGAAGTAGGCTGCACAGAAAGTTTGGAAAAGTGTTGTGCACACATCGGATGCTGGCGAGTGTTTTTTCAACGCGTTTTCGAGGCTAAGCGCTAGTTGTTTGAACAAGTGTGTTTTCTAATGGATTTATTTTGAGGTGAGTTTAAATTTACTTGTGTGTTGGTGTTTGTATTGTTTGTTCAACGTGTTTTGTGTGCGTGTTCGCGCCGGTGGCGGGAAACTGTGTACCTAGCCGGTTCGGTGCGTGTGTGAGTGTACAAACAGTATGCTTGTGTGTGTGCGCGACTTATTGTCACTTTGTAAGAGGGGAAACAAGGAGGGAGAGGTTACTTGTCATGTATTTAGGCGAAGACAAAACTTTGATGAGTTGACTTTTTAATTTATATGTTCCTTTTATGAGAGCGGAGGCCGGCGAGAGACGTCATATATTTGCTCACGTACGAGGCCGTCGATATCTGTATTGATTTTTGACATCACGCCATCAAATATTTTATGCAAACGCGGAAAGTGATTAGCCTTTTAACAAGTTCGATATCTTGGTACTCTCTAATCGTGAGTAATCTAAGTAAAAAAATAAGGATTCGAAAAAAGTTTTGAAACTAGATTGAAGTTTAAAGTAAATGCGCCAATGCGCTAAGAATCAATCGATAAATAATATCAAGATAATTTTTTTATGACATTTTTTTTTATGTGTATTTAAAACTTAAATACATAGGGGAAAATGTCCCCAACCTCCCCTTGAAAGAAATAACGAATTACTTTTTGGTAAATTTTGAAAGATTTTTTGGTTAAATACATATAATAAATGTACCTACATAACATGTATACTATAACAAATGTTTTCATAATTAATATTTTAGTAAAGCTAATGGTGTCTTTTTTACACAGTCATGTTTAATGAAATTTTTAGATTTTGTTTTACCCTGAATAAGTGCTTTAGTTTCATCCATCACCATGATATTAAAAGGCTAATTTCGAATAATTTTATTTCTTGCCTAGGGTAGATGCGTTGTACAAAAAAAAACATTTCCCGGTAAAAATGACCAATCATGGACACCCTAGTCGCCGCTCCATAATTAATATTAACGAATAACCGAACAGTGTTTTCAACAAACAAACTTAAAGGAAACAACACTCCGATCTATTTCTACTTTGAATCAATTAAATTCCGCTTCAAGGTCAGAGACAATCGAATTTATTTATATGTTTTTCGCTTGATCGGAGTTTGACAGCTCGCAAACTACTATAGCTATAAAAGTAGAACCAGTGCTGTGTCAGGTAATTATTTTCTTAAATAATTATTAAAAATCTTAAATTTGATGCTCCAATCTTGGTGGACTTAGTATGAAAAGCATTTACTACCAATCATCATTCATCATCATTATTATCAGCCAAAGGACGTCCACTGCTGAACATAGGCCTCCCCTACGGCTTTCCACAGCGACCGATCACTAGCGGTCTGCATCCAGTTTGATCCTGTGATCTTTATAAGGTCGTCTGTCCATCTCATCGGTAGACGTCCTACACTGCGTCTTTGGTCGAAGGGTCTCCAATCTAGAACTTTCCTGCCCCAACGGCCATCAGTTCTTCGCGCTATGTGCCCTGCCCACTGCCACTTAAGCTTACTGATTCTCAAGGCTATGTCCGTTACCGTCTCGTGATCCCGTAGAGAAACACCCAGCATAGCCCTCTCCATCGCTCGTTGTGTAATTTTGAGCTACTTTATAAGGCCTATAGTTAGAGACCATGTTTCGAATCCGAAACCTACTACCAATCAACAAAAAGTCAAATTAGTACATTTGTGGATAGAAACCCCTTAAAAAATGTGGTAACGATACACAAAAGGGAATGAACTGCGGATTTAGGTCATACACACAATTGTCAAGTAAATAAGACATTCCAAAATTATAAATCTTTACTAGCGGTCCCCTGTGACTGCGTCCGCGCGTTTTAATTTGTCCCTCCTGTGTCGCAGCGTGATCTTTAAAGTGTAAAGTATGAATTATTATTTTTTAATTTTTTTTCTTAGATTCTTGAGGCAGGTTTCAAAATATTTGAGTAAGTTTCAGATTGTGCTACATAACAGATACTTACTTCATATTATACAATGTGTCCGGGATAGGTATAGCGATATTGGAGGTACGTATTGAAAAAAGAATTTACAAAAACTTTTATTAATGAAACAATACCGAAAACTTGAAAATAAAAATCGCTTTTCCATATTAAAACCATCGAGGTCGGTAAGATTTTACTATGGAAAAGCGATTTTTATTTTCAAGTTTACGGTATTGTTTCATTAATAAAAGTTTTTGTAAATTCTCTTTTCAATACGTACCCCCAATATCGCTATACCTATCCCAGACACGCTGTATATACAGATTAATTAAATAATATAACTTGTTGGATAGTTGTTACTTGAATATTGTGACACAGACACTAAATGGGTTTTGTCAAATGTAAGAAAAAGCTACGATTTATTATAGGATATTAATCTCTGATCTGAATCTGAGATCTGTCTAGGCTAGGGCCTATTTTAGTTAGTATATTAATCTTAGTTTATTAAGCTCCCAGTTCCATGTTATTATTATTTTTGCTGATTTTCCCGCATTTGTCACCTTGTTGGCAAAATTTTATTAATTATCTTTGGAAACTTTAAATGCTAATGCGTGACTCCTTAATATTAAGCCAAATGTAATATTGTAAAGCTGTTTGTTTCCTTAATAAATAAAATAATAAAAAAACAGGGGCTCATTAATAATATCATAAAATTATCACGTTTAAAAGTAGTCACATTTCTATAAAGCTGTCAACAAAATATTCCAGAATCAAATCTCTCGTCGGGACTGGGAAAGGCAAATAAAGGGGATGATTGTAAAAACAGGGTTTGTGTGTTCCCTCTTATTTGGGTTTTAGGGGTCCTTAGGCAGGATGAGAAAACCGTGTGTGATATAACATGAACACATGTTTGTTTTATAAATTGATGAGTTACATAAGATTATGTATTTGACGACCGTCTGGTGTAGTGGTCGAGAAATCGCCTACTACGCAGCGGGTTGCGGGTTCGATCCCCGCACAATACAAACATTTGTGTGCATGAACATGTCTGTTTGTATTGCTCTGGGTGTTTTCTATGATCATGTATGTATTTACAAAAAAAAAAGTATTTAAGTATTATATCCGTTGTCTGGCACCCATAACACAAGCTTTGAGTAGCTTACTTTGGGACTAGATGGCGATGTGTGGGAATGTCCAATGGATTTCTATTATTTATTATTATTTATGTATTTAAATGAAATATATGAGAATGTATGTTTACGTAATTAAATAAAAAAAAGAAACGGTCAGTAAGAGAAACAATTGTGTTCAGTTGCACATTAATAATTAGCGTAGGCGTATTGCGAACCAACTTTAGCTGTACAATTTCCAAGCAGCTCAAATCCGAATCATTGTAAATAGTATCAATATTTTATTTTATTTTATTTTTATTTATTAAGAAACTCTACAGCTATTTTATAATTTGCTTAACACATAAAGGTACAATAAATAAATCACTTAAGCCAATAACAGAGTTCCATAACATGGTTATTTGAACAAATCGTACATTGTATTTTAATTTAACTAAGAGCAAAATATGTAAAGCCGACACTTCGTCGAACCGTCAGATGTAGTACCAGATCGATGACTTGAATCCCTCTAGAAAAACAATAATAATAATACGCAGTCTTCGAACAACTACCCATAAATCACGGCTTTCGAAAGAATCGGCTTCGTGATAATTAAGTATAGGATAAACATCATACATGACTTTCGAATAAAGGATAAATTACATGACCATTATTGGTGAGGAATAAAAAGAAATTAGATATAAACGATTCCTTTGTTTGTTTAAGTTTAAGATTTAGGGGCATTATATTTAGACTTAATTTCTAATCGCAGTCGTGTCTTTAGTACATTTTTGCTCATATTGAATAAATCTATGTTTTTATAATTAACGTTGTAAGTTAAAGGTAAACGTGTCATGACAGCGTTAGCGGCATAGTTGGTCCGGTTTCTAGGTATACTAAATAACGGAGTATGTCTGGTTCGATATTTAGGAGTATTAAAGTTCACTTGCGACAGTAATTTGGGTGTATCCAAGTTACTTTGTAATATATCGTGTAAAAAACACAAATCCAGCACCTCGCGTCGCGACTCAAGGGATAAGATATTGTAATGACAGCAGTCTTCAAGATAGTCTCCATGACGTTTGTCTCTTATTATAATAATACTACGATGGTTCGAATATTAATATTTATGTTGTTTTATTATTATAATATTATAAGTATCATGCGAAATCGCAATACGATTTGCTAATTTGACAGTAAAGCTGAGCTGCCTGCCTATCAAAACTGCATCGCAACGCAATCGCAATAGGCGACTAGGAAAAAATTCAGTGTGATGAAAAAAACAAGATAAATAACTATCAATTTCTAAAAAACTATACCTTCTCACATTGTGTATATTTGTTTTTACTCCTTTAACTGACTCTACCTTTATATAAATTATAGCAATACAGCAAATAAAACATTGCAAACAGTTTCATTCTTCGACAAACTTAAGCATGTATGCTGCAGGTACGCTGTTGCTTACAAATGCCAGTTTACTTCCTAACAATCAGATTATTTGTAAACACTTATATGCGGAACTTCATTCACAATATCAGCCGTCCATCTTGTCAGTTTGATAACTCATCTGCTTACAAATCATTGTTTGGAGCATAAGAAGCTATTCATAAGCACAGTGATTCTTGAAAGAGCTTAGGGCATTCGGTTTTGGCACTTATTGCAAACACTTTAAGGTGTTCGTTTTACAGAGATTTGTAATGTAGAAATATGTAAGTATTTGTACGGAACCATTATAAAAGAGTTCACAAAATGAGCCTTGTTCTTGTTTTTAGCATCTGATAAGAACATTGGTAGGATCTAAAAGATTCGACTTGATATTTTGATCATTTAACAACCTCTGTGGTGTAGTGGCTAAGCACGCTGGAGTTCGAGACTTTGCTGCTCAAGGTCCCAGGTTCGATTCCCGGAAGGGTCAATGTGGAAATCAAAAAATTTCTACCATTGTCTCGGGTCTGGGCGTTGTGGCACCGCCGTTGTTTCTGATTTCCATAACACAAGTTCATTAGTGACTTATTTAAGGATCAGAGCAATGTATGCGGTGTCCAATTTATCTTCACTAGTTTTTCGCGATTTTTTATAATCATGTACTTCGCTACTAATAACTATCGCGTACAAAAACAGCATACTTATGATTTTTTTTAATACAGTGTATGATTTTACCAATATCTTTCGATCTCTAGCTCAGAACGTCTTTACTGATTTTATTCTTCTCTTTGATCAATCTTGTAATTTTTAATTTAGTGATGATTTCATCTCATCATCATCAACATCATACGAATATTAATTAATATTACTATAAATTTGAACCACATTTGAGATAACCTGTTTAAGGGTCTGTTTCACCATCGACTAATAAGCACTAACCAAGATCATCATCGTCATTATCAGACAAAGGTTTTCCGCAGCGACTGATCAAAAGCGGTCTGCATCCGTTAGGTCCTGCGTTCTTTACAAAATCGTCTGTTCATCTTGCCGGTGAACGTCCTACGTCGCGTCTTTGGTCAAAGGGTCTCCAATCTAGAACTTTTCTGTCCAAACGGCCATCAGTCTTCGAGCTATGTTCCCTGCCTATTGCCACTTGAGCTTACTTCTCAGGGATTTGTCCGTTACCTTAGTTCTTCTACGTATCTCCTCATTTCTGATTCAATCTCGCAGAGAAACACCGAGCATAGCCCTCTCCGTCGCTCGCTGTGTGATTTTGAGCTTCCTTATAAGGCCCATTGAAAATGACCATATTTAAGATCCGTTGGTTTTTTTTAATCAATTTTTTTTCACAGGGTTTAATCACTGAGTGATTATGTCACTCTCATTGTTGTTGGATTTACAAATTACATTTTTCTAAACCACACTCGGGCCAATTTATACAGGTTTTTGGCTTCTTCCGACATCGGAAAAGCCAATATGCTATTGCATGTACCTACGTTACTATCTTTAGACAAGTATAGTTTCCTCTGAGCTTCGTTTCGGACATATTCCATCAAGACATGTTGCACATCTTCAAGTACTACATGTTTCACAGTTTGGGCTTTCCACTTTACCCATGAGATGAGCAAATTTGTTCAACGGAATGTGTCCGGAACGCAGCCTGAAGGCCAATCCGTAGGTAATTGAGACGAGAAAAAATTTAATGAAATACTTTTTTTTTATTACGTTTTTGGTAGCAGCGCTTTGGTAGTAGAAACCGAAGTGAAGCAACTTACAGCGCGGTCGTGTTTGGATGGATGACCATTCCAACCATGTTGACGTATATCACGAGCATCTCCGTGCTTCGAAAGGCACGTTAAGCCATTGGTCCCGGCTAATAACGCTTGATATTAGTCGTAAGCTTAGTTAGAGGCCTTATGGGCGGCTTGATAACATCTAGCAGCAGGGTTAGTCGCTAGCCTTGCAAACACCCCTCCACCAATCCGCATTGAGCCCGCGTGGTGGAGTATGGCTCGAACTTCCTCATAGTTGAGATAAGGCCTCTGCCCAGTAGTGGGACGTTACAGGCTAACTTTACTTTCCTTTTTTTTTACGTAAATTATTTACAATTACACTTAAATAACATTCTTATGAGCACTTACCAAAGAATGATTCAAACTTGAATCATCATTTTGTATGAAGTAAGGTAATTATTCAGAATTTCAGATATTGTGAAACTTGCCGTATATCATGTTAAACTTAAAAAACTATTATTTATTATACTTTTTAAATAGATAAAAACATAAGTTTACTTGTATGTTTATGTAAAATGCAACCATGACCTGGCCCTTTTTATTTGAAACATACATACTTTTCTTTTCAGCTGTATGTTTGTTAACACACAAACCTTTATTATTTCACAACTAATCTTAATTTACATATTGTTGAAACACAAGCCTTCATGTTCACAAAATGTTAACGACAGAACATTTGTTAGTTTAAAGTATTTGTTTAGTTGTACTTGACACGTGAGCTTTTAACCGATTAAAAAAAGGAGGTTATTACCGAAACTATTCATATTTCATTTTATTCTACGCATTCACAGCTATTATGCCTCTGTAACAGCAACTAATGTGATGTTTTTTGAACGCGCTAATCATTTGTGTTGGATAGTATAATTAATTTTGAAGGCTTCAGGTTATAAAACATCACGCTGCGATGGGAGAGAAGTAAAGGTATGATTCCGAACTCGGCAGCAAGCAGCAGTGCTGTCGCTGCAGTGCTGCCGCGACACTACTGGTCCCCATACAATTTCTATAAGCTTATATGAGATTACATTCCGAGCTAGGCAGCAATGTCGCGGCAGCAATGTAGCGGCAGCACTGCTGCGCAACAGTGTCGCCCTGCCGCCGCGGCAGATCAGTGTATGGGGACCAGTAGTGTCGCGGCAGCAATGCTGGGCAGCACTGCTGGGCGGACAAAGACGGAAGGAATCGCTAGTGGCTAATAAACATTACATTTATAGTTTCTGATATAAATGTGTCATCTACAATATACAATCACTGCTGAAAAAAGGCTTTCTTCGTAGTTTTTTTCAGCGATCATTTGTAAGCGGTCTGCATAAAAAGATAATTTATTTTTTGCACATAGACCCACTGTGGGCACTTTCACACGTCCCAATATAAACCCTACAACAGCTTCGGGACAATTGTGGGCCAGTGCTGAGAAGAAGCTGCACAACAAACTCAGTCACAATTGTCAATGCCTCTTTTGAAAAGGTTTACAATGTTTGTCGTGGTCATTCAAGTCCATACATTACTATATTATAAATAATCATCTACTTTATAATACCCTTTCGTCATAAGGGTTTCTTCCATCCAGCATCCAGTTGTTTGTCCATTTTGCTGAAGAATATCTTACGCTTCGCTTTTAATCAAAAGGACTCCGATGTCAAGGATATACATATGTATACTTATGTAAGTATGTAAAGTTATGAAATAACTACTTTAAATGGGAAAAAATATTGTGACCCAAATAACTATTGTCGAGTATAATTCCGGGAACTAAAGTCGAACAATGCACTGTCTGTTCAAGTTTTCACGCTCAATTCGTTTTAAATCCCCATAAATAAGTTAACTGATATTTTGAAAGCACCTTTAGACTTATTTTTTTGGCGATTTGTACCTTATATATTTTTGTGTTAGGTAGGTATTTAAAAAAAATCTTAATCAAACTATGTCTACCTGAATATCTATGTATATGTACTCGGAACGACGGATTCACTCTGTCGCATTGTATGGGTCCTCTATTCTTAATTTTTGAATTTGGTAAGGACTTCTAGAGCTCAGCGAGAGATTCTCCCTTTCAGTACAAGTCATATACGAGCATTCTTACGAGTAACATCTGCAACTCTGATAGAGTTGCATTTTTTTAAATGTTTGAAAGCAGAGTTAAATAAAACTTCTTCATATGTAGGTAATAATCAAGTCATTCACAATCGAAGAATTTGATAATCAAATACTTTAAAAATATCATTGAATTACACTTAGATAAATTTAAATCGATGGTTAAACAATGTTTAATGTGTAAAGGATATTATAAACTAGATGATTATATGAATAATTACAACGTATGGCCTAGCTTGTACGAACACAAAAAATGTAATATTTTAAAAAGAGGTATTGAAATGACTGAGTTTCTTGCGCAGCTCCTGCTCAGCACTATCCTACAATTGTCTGGAAGCTGTGGTAGGGTTTATATTGGGACGTGTACAAGTGCCCCCCAGTGGGTTTAACCTCATATTTGCAAAAATAAATGATTTTTACGACTTTTACTAAAATCGGCACAGCTTCATTTGCAATGTAATTAATTCCTGACCGTCGAAGGACGATGCAAATTGCATGGAGCCTTAAATTGTATAACTAGGGACACGTAAAGTATCGACACTACAATGAAATAATGACGACATTTTTTACATATCACACCAATCACAAACATTGCTCTGATCCCAAAGTAAGTAGCCAATGCACTTGTGTTATGGCAATCAGAAACAAAGGTGACAACACCCAGACCACAGACAATATAGAATATTATGCTTTTTACATTGACCCGACCGGGAATCGAATCCGGAACCTCGGAGCTACGACGCCTCAAAACTCAGCGTGATTAGCCACTACACTACGGAGGTCGTACATTGCCTTTTGTGACCACTTAACGGCCAAGTCACCGGAACATAGAAACTCTTTTAAGTTTTGACAGATGAAAATGGCCGACTTAATTTATTTTTTCGCGAAAATTAAAACTTATACGTGCCAGTTACAAATGTTTAGGAACGTAAAGGAGGTCGGAAGCATAGCTGATAGTCGTTTATTTAGATTTCGAGGCCGCACATTATTTAGGTTGTTTTGTTTTATCAGTAGGAAGGCGCAATTTCGTACACAGTACAAATGGTATACGCTAAATTCGGAGATAAAACTGGTTACATAAGGTTGCGATGAGAGAAAACACATTATTTTCTTTAAAAAAAATATTGAGTATAGTTTATGTTGTATTGAATTTACTCAAATGTATATTTGTGTAGATATACAATGGATTCTGAAAATTATAAAAAAATATATAATAGCAAAAATGTAAGTAGTGCCAAGTTTCAAGATTTTTACTATAAAATAAAAGGATTTAAGATCCAGTTGTTCATCCTTTGATATCTGAATAATCTACAGAACGTAAATGAACGTGATAAAAATATTTCACAAATTTTAAATCACTTTGTTTGATAAATTAAACGTTTATTCTAAGTAAAAAGTAGTACCTTTTTAATCTTTGACAACCACGTTTACAATACGTTATCATATATCATAAAACAATACTTTTTTAGCACAGTGTCGGTCTTATCGCAAAAATCTAGATTTTAAAGGCCGAGTTTTGTTTACATTACCTACTTATTTATCGCCAAACATGGTGACACATTATAAACAATATGTAGATGAAAGAAAGTAGAGGTAGATAAGATTATCAAGTTGGAAAATAAAGTTTGAATTATTTAATGTGGTCACTTCCAAAATGGACCAATATAAGTGAATCGTAATAGGTGCTCACATATCCACAGAGATGACTTAACGAAATGATGTTTTTTTGCAACGCTAGTATATATATAGATAATATACATAACTTATTCAATGCTTAGTTAAAATAAATACGAAATATGTAAATATTAGTTGACATATTAATTTCCGTAGGTAATACTTTTTCTAAGTAGGTGTAATTACCCATTAGTTTTTGCTGCAATTTTCTCGAGATGCACTTTTAAACTAGGCCAAGGATACGTTTTGTCTGTGAATTCTCGCTCTACTTTTGGCACTTCCTCGGTCTGGCCTCATCTGACTTCTTCGCATATACTGTGCGTGTTTGTTGTGTATTTTTGCAAGGCTCAAACGCGATAACACTATCGCTCGTCACGCCTACACCCACACCAGAACACACACACGCGTGTACACACACAGCTTTTTATGTGTGAGGAAAAAAAACATAGACCATACTTTGTTGCTAGCTCGCCTAAACAGTTTGTTGTCTCATTTGGGTGTGTTTTTCGTTTGTTCTATATCTGTATACTCATTGTTGGTTTTAGTTATACTAGTGGGTGACGCGGCTTTACCTATAGAGATGCTCGTTAAGCAGTGGTGGCAGCGCTTTAGTTACCGAAGTTAGGCAACGTACAGCGCGCTCGAGTTTGGATGGGTGACCATTCTGACCATAAGTGATGTATGGCAGTAACCGGGCGCTGCTGAGTCCATGAGTTTCCTATAAATAGGAATCTGAATGTACGGAGTGTGTGTCCTATTGTTGCTCTTATTTGTTCTTTCACAAACTTTTGGTCGTAGGTACTTTAAAACACTTCTCTCTTTTAGTTTCACACTAATTTTGAATAAGCCGTGACAAATTAAAGTGAAATACAGCAAACTTTTAGCAATCTCTTTTTAATCTCTTTGCAGTCTGTTTCAATCTCACGTTACTTCAAATTTGATTAGTAAAGATCGTTTTTCCATGTATTCGAAGTTTGATTCTTGGACTGGTTGAGACATAGAGGTTTTACATAGAGTACTCAACTCTGGCTTGTCTGACCATGAAACTGCTCAAATGATCACTTTGGCTATTAAAAAGCAAAGATCTTATTGTTCCTGGTTTGAATATAAGCGCGATTATAGTCTGGAAAATGTGAACAAGTTCTGTGAATGCTTGAGCTGTCTGTCGTTTTCGGATGTATTTAATTCGAACCTTTTTGAGGACTCCTTTGAAATGTTTTATAGTACGTTGATACTGTTTTATAATTTGTGTTTTCCCTCTATAAAAGCAAAAATTACTAATAAGCCGGCCAAGCTCAACTGGATAACTAAAGGTATCAGAACATCTTGTAAAACGAAACGTTCCTTATACCTTAAGTATAAGAAAACTGGAAGTAACAAACTAATAAATAAATCAAAATTTAAAAAATATGACGCAATTCTGAAGAAGTGCATACAGAAATCCCAAAAAATAGTTAATTTAAGGCGTATTCGAATGAGCAATAATAAGGCAAAGGCAATTTGGAGTGCTGTCACATCTTCTTTGAGTGACCGTTTATACCAAAATGACATTGAATCTATTAACTTTAATAACATGACATACACTAACCCATCTGACATTGGCAATATTATGAATAATTATTTTACAAGTTTAACATTTAATCAGTCTTTATTAAATAATTGTGATATCGGCAATAATTCAAATAATTTTAATAATCCGAATACAATTTTTATTAATCCAGTTAATGCCCAAGAAATATTTACAATAATAATGTCACTAAGCAACAGTAAAGCAAGTGGTTATGACGAAGTTAATACGCGCATTCTAAAGGCCTGCGCCAAATGGATATGTTTTCCACTTGCACACATAATTAATTTATCATTCTTGGAGGGTTCATTCCCGGTAAAACTTAAATTGTCCATCATAAAACCACTTTTTAAGTCAGGAGATAAGACAGATCCCAGCAATTACAGGCCTATTACGATAGTTCCAATCTTATCGAAAGTCTTTGAAAAGGCTATGCTCGTCAGACTGAATAGTTTTTTTGACAAACATGGTATCTTGCATCAGGATCAATTTGGTTTTCGCAAGGGATTCTCAACTTCATTAGCTGGTTTCAATTTGATAAAGACTATAACCGAATACATAAATGATGGGAACAGCCCTGTTTTGTCCTTGTTCATGGACCTTAGCAAAGCATTCGACTTTGTTGATCACGCTATACTTCTGCGTAAATTATATAACTATGGCATTCGTGGCAAAGCACTGGACTGGTTAGATAGTTATCTTCATAACAGAAAACAGTGTACTGAGGTTACCAGAGTTATTCAAGATGCTAAGAAGAACTTAGTTAAACGTAATTTTAGATCTGAAGAGATTATGAATGACTCTGGAGTCCCACAAGGTAGCATATTAGGCCCCTTATTGTTCTTGTTATTTATTAATGACTTGCCGAGACACATGACACATAAATGCATACGTTTTGCTGATGATACCACACTTCTAATCAAAGTTACAAACAAAGACCTTGCCCAACAAACTTTAGACAGAGCACTGGTAGATATAACTAATTGGACAGATAACAATAAATTACGTATAAATATAAACAAAACAAAAATAATGCAATTTAATTCATACAATACCGAACCGCTTCAACTTAACATTGAATATAAAAATGATAGAGTGTGTGAGGTAGCTTCTTTTAAATTCCTAGGGATAATAGTGGACAATCATTTGAACTGGAAGGAGCATGTTAATTTGGTATGCCAAAAACTAAGTCGATATGTATTTGCGCTCCGAAAAATACGCCAGACTATATCTTTTGATGCGGCTATCGCTTCGTATCATGCCTATGTGTCATCGGTGTTGGGGTATGGCTTGTTGTTATGGGGTAACTCGATAGATGCCGACAGAGCCTTTAGAATGCAAAAAAGATGCTTACGAGTTATAAATGCCGCGTGGTATCTGGATAGTTGTAAACCACTATTTAGAAAATGTAAGGTTCTACCTCTGGCTTGCATGTATATAAGAGACGTCTGTGTTTTTGTCAAAGCCCACCCGGTTTACTTCAAAAAACGCAGTGAGGTAATATCCCGTCAAAAGAGGGAAAAGTTTAAAAATTTACTTTATCAACCCCGTTGTAATAAAGTAATATATAAGAAAAATATTTGTAATATGTGTATAGTTATATATAACAACTTACCCGAGGAACTAAAAAAACTTGAAGGAAATGTATTTAAGCAAAAGTTGACTGACTGGTTATTACAAGAGAATTTTTATAGTGTACAAGATTATTTTAATAATTTTAATAAATAATGTTTTATAGTTTAATATCTTTTATAAATATATATATAATGTTACATTTAATGACTTAAAATTCATGACATTGTTAATTAAATTTTTATGACATCTTTATTACAATTTTGACATTATTTGATAAATCAATATAAACGGACTTATTTGTTAAAATGATTATTAATATTTGCACGCCTGCATGCAGGCTGAATACAATTACTGCCTATTTTTAAGATCTGCAGTTTGTAACTTGCATACTTTCGTGTATTCTGGCAAATAAATGATTGATTTGATTTGATTTACGCGAAGATCCATACCTCTACAGTTTCACGCATATTCGTGCTTTGTAAGGCCTGGTCTGTTGGTCCCGAAAAATATCGGTTGATAGGCCTAGTCAGAAGCCCTATGAGCGGCTAGACAAAATCTTACAGGAGATTTGTGGTCTTTCTTGCAATCACCCTCCCCTTTCTCCCTTTATCACCCTTTCTCGTGGCGGAATAAGCCTAATACTTGAGGTAAGGCTTTAGTCCAGTAGTGGGATGTTTACAGGCTAACTTCACTTCACAGCACAGCGACTGAAGTGAATACAATAAAACTCCGAAAGTACGATTCTATCGGGATGCAAAAAATGCGCTTATAAGCGGGAAAGCGTTTTAAGCGGAGACCTATGGAACAGGGATAATGATTTATTAACCGACTTCAAAAAAGGAGGAGGTTATCAATTCGACTGTATGTATTTTTTTTGTATGTATGTTACCTCATATCTCAGTCGTTTGTCGACCGAATCGAAAAATTTTTTCACCTACTTAGAGGGTGTACCTTCTAGTTGGTCCCATTTTTCCATTTTGGGATCTGATGATGGGATCTTGGTGTAATCGAGGGAAACCCTCAAATTTTAAAGGCACGTATAGTGTTTCTTTACTAGAATCTTAATGTTGACGTGTTGTTACGTCTTTTAGTCAACATCTTGTGGGGCTGAGCTCATGGTGGAACTCCTTAACGCTTAGGAGTTCAGTAATTATAATGACGGAACTTATGATAGGTAATTTGTAGCTTCTTAAAAAATAGAATCATAAGGTGCAACTCCCCCCCCCCCTCTTATGTAATTACTAAAAATGAAGAAATAAAATAAACTTTAAAAAAAGTAAAAACCGACTTCACTTGGTTTTGAAGTCAGTTTTTTTTTTTAATTTTTATGCCAGAATTTACAATTATGTGATTGAATTACTAAAGATTTTGTAGGACCCTCTTGGTTTACATACTCACCTTCTTTGGTTTACTTTCTATTTTTAAACTTCCTTTGGGTGCTATGTCAGCTAATGTATGGGTCTGGAAAGCTTTATTCCTTAAGCCTCCGGGAATATCTGCTACTAGCGGTCCCCCGCAACTGCGTCCGCGCGTTGTTAGTTTGCTCCCTCCCCTCCCATAGCAGCGTGATTTTTTATAGCCTAAAGTCTTCCTCGATAAATAAGCTATCTAACACAAAAATGTATTTTTAAATCGTACCAGTAGTTCCTGAGATTAACGTGGTCAAACAAACAAACAGTTCTATAATATTATCTTATATATAAAATTCTCGAGTCACAATGTTCGTTTCCGTACTCCTCTGAAACGGCTTGACCGATTCTCATGAAATTTTGTGAGCATTTCATTAGGCCTGAGAATCGGCCAACATCTATTTTTCATACCCCTAAGTAACTCTGAGACCGCTTAAAATTTTAAATTACGGGACTGGGCGGGACGGGGCCAGGGCGAGATGAGAATGGGGGCGAAACAAAGTTCGCTGGGTCCGCTAGTAAAATAGATAATAATAAAAATATCCCTTTACTGACAATTTATTATTATCATTATTATAAAGTGAACTTGTAAAATGCCTGTCGCCTGTTAATGTACCGGTGACCGAGTGGTATAGGCATGCTTCCAGATATACAGGGTTTCGATTCCTTGTCTGACACAGATGCTTTTTGCAAGTGCAAAATTAAGTTATTAGTTCGTATTGTGACAAAATATTATGACGGCTATACGTATTAATTTATAACCACCTTCCTTCAATACAATAATCACTTTATTTATTATCCTATGTTGTTAGTCAGTAGATCATTTTGCGTGGGATTTCAAATAGCTTAACGGTATCAAAATGTTGCCATTTCAATGGCAAAATAAATAGAGATTTTATTTTACTGTTAGAATAAATAGAGGGTTTGCTAACTTCACGATACATGTGTGAAATGAGAACGAGACAAGCGTAGAAATATACTATTTTTATTTCCTTTCTATATAACAAAGTTCACACTTCCACAGAAGGACAGATAATTCTTTGAACAGCAGCTTATATTTTGTAGTTAAATAAATAAATAAATTTTGGACACCAATCACATATATTGCTCTAATCCCAAAGTAAGTAGCTTATACACTTGTGTTATGAAAATCAGACACAACGGTGGTACCACATCGCCCAGACTCGAGACAATATTGAAAATTATGATTTCTACACTGACCCCCGGGAACCGAACCCGGGACCTCGGAGTGACCACGCCTTGAGACCCGGCGTGCTTAGCCACTACACCATGGAGGTCGACAAGTTGTTGGATGGATAAGTGATTTCAAATGATAAGTAAGAAATTAATGAATTGTAACCTAAGTTTGACACAGAAAGTTGTCTTATATTAAATGAATTTGATGCACTTAATAGTATGGAGCTTCATTTACCATTTTCTTTCTCTTCTTTTAGCGACATGGAAATTTTAATAAATAGTTTGAAAATAAACACATTGGATACTGATGCATATGCAGATGTGTTTTTTGTATACAAATTACCCAAGGGTAGTCACAAACTAGAAATAATTCAGAGGGTCCAGATGAGTAGACAGTGGTCTAGTAAACTTTTAAAAGCGCTTCGTCAACGGCTGCCATTGATTTGCCGTTGCCGCGACGGGAGCCTTCCAGTACCGCAGTGTGCGTGCAGTGCACAAGATCAAAATAATTATAATACATATTTTTTATAGTGTGTTGCACTATACAAAACTAATAATAAAAAATACACTTGCAAATTTCAAAAGGCTTTCCAAAGTGTTGGTGGTCCAGTCCTCTTCTTATCGTGTCGACTTTGGCGTTATATTTTTGAGGACCAGTACTCGGTGACTGACACAGCGTTATCAGTGGCGTTGTACAGGTCCTCACGTGTGCAGGTGAAGGGACACGTAGGGCAAGACAAAAGATGTGCCATCGTCTGTGGAGAGACACACACCACACAAGCATGCGTCGTCCGCAACATAACTCCATCTGTACATATTCTCCTTGCTTCGGCCGAATTGTGTCCGCAGTCTATTTAAGGACTTCCAAGATTGCCAAGGTAGACTATGTCCAGGGGGGAGCTGTTCCGTAAGCGGTATAGGTGAAGTGTTGTGTTGTGTTTTGTTGAAGTGTTGTGGTGGTCCAGTGGCATAGGCATACGCCCGGATATCGTAAGACGCGGTGTTTGATTCCTCGTCTGACGCAGTTGTTCTTTTTTTCAAGGGCATTTTATATTATTAAGATTAAAATAGTATTTTTCGTTATTAACAAAGGTAAAAAATAAAATAAGTAGAGTTAAAAAGAACTGGTTAATATGTATTTTTTTTCTGAATGAGAAAATTGAAGCTACCGATTTAATTTCAACTGGTGTTAGCAAAAATGTTTATTAACGTGAATACGTTCGAAAACAATAGTTTTAAATACATGACCGCTTTTTTCCTGGTTCAATACTTCTTTGTTGTTTACTTTTAAACGAATACAACCTTGTTTGTGTTTTGCACATATTATTTGCCTGTGACCACGGCTGCTGTAAAACATTCGAAACGTTAGGCAAATTGTTTTAATAAATATTCGCGAAATAAATCCGTAAAGTCTTTCATTTCAATGAGTAGTGTTCGCGTAAAATTTTGAACTTTCTCTTAAAACGTCTACTTTAGTCTTATGACACTTTTTTAATATTAAACATGTCTTTTACTACGATACGATTCGAAAGTACAATGGTATAAAACAAAAACTAAGTGGAACAAGATATAAATTACTTTCATATCAGAAAAATGAATTAATTTAAATAAATAACATAAGGTATTATACAAGCATATCAGAACTAAGCGAAATAGTACGTACCTACCCGATAAAAGTGTCTTATGATTGCTAAACTAAATAAAAATTCCATTCTAATTTGTAAATGCGAATGTGTGTAATGACTGTCAACTCTTCACGCTTAAAATGCTGGACTGATTTAGATGTAATTTGGTTCAAATATAGTTTAAGGCTAATGAAAGGTCGTAGGATAGTTTTTATCCCAATAATAATATTTTAAGAGGCTGAAAGGGAGCTGGAAGTTTATATAGGTATCCCTATAATTGCACGGGCGAAGACGCGGGCTTATACAATATAAAGTAAACATAGTGATAAAATAAACAATAATATTTAACCAGCCATTGTGTGACATAATATTAACATTAAGTACTAACTTGTTTATAAACTAACTAACAAGCAGCCCTTCCCGGCTTCGCGCGGGTGCAGTTGCTCTATCCGAAAATTTATTTAATATTTTTCTCATCCGAAAATTACCTCTGGTGGGAAAAACTGATTTTTTGTCCATTTCTCCCCTCCACCAACACCAACAAAACAACTAGTGCATCAGACAATATTAATCTTAATATTATAACTAATTTCATTATCATCATCATTATCAGCCAAAGAACGTCTGAACATAGGCCTCCCACGGTTTTCCACAGCGACCGGTTCTGGTGAGGTTCCGGTGAGGGGTCTGCATTCAGCGAAATCCTGCAATCTTTACAAGGTCGTCTGTCCATCTTGTCGGTGGACGTCCTACGCTACGTCTTTGGTCGAAGGGTCTCCAATCTAGAACTTTCCTGCCCCAACGGCCATCAGTTCCCTACCCTGCCCACTGCTACTTGAGCTTACTGATTCGCAAGGCTATGTCCGTTACCTAAGTTCTTCTACGTATCTCCTCATTTCTGATTCAATCGCGTAGAGAAACACCCAGCATAGCCCTCTCCATCGCTCGTCGTATGATTTTGAGTTCTACGTATCTCCAATTCAGACAAATATATTTGTAATCAATCATATAATTAAAAAATACAAACCTTCGACAAATAATAAGTATCCAAACCATCATCATCAATGACTCTCTTTCTTTACATGTGTGAAAACGCACGAAAATCTGTACAGTTATCCTTAATTAATAGCGCTAGCATACAAACATTCTCATTGAGTTTTGCATTTATGAAGAGTATTATAAGATAATAGCTTACCCACGTGCACTAATATTATTATAAATACTTTCATTTGCAATACCTATTTGATAACAAATATCAACTATGCAGCTTACTCTATAAGGCTGTATTCAATTTATTTAAGTCTGTAACAATTGTCATAATTAGTAATTATCATGCAAATTAAATACATTACATATGTCGTCATAGAGTTCATTCATATTATAACCTACTTAGGGTATAGACTTCATGTAATACATTAGTGTAGCTTTTTGTAAATTCCACTGTAATTTTAGATGATGCACCGTGCATTGAAGGCTGCCCGTGGAAATTGGGCATTTCCTTTTCAGGGCTAACTAATAATTTACCATAGTTCAGGTAATTCTGGTCATGTAACTATGCTTTATTCTCTAAGTTACAAATTGACTGCGTCCATGTCACGTGTTTCTTTCACACGATCGGAAGCTTATTTTTTTTAATAACTTGCATCTATTGATGCTAGTTTGAATGACGGCGTGTGATTTTTTTTATATATATTTTTACGATTTTTGAATGAAAATCTGTTAAAATCCACAAGGCAGCGATTTTAAAAATGGTAGACACAATTTTCGTAAGTCTTTCTTCAGCGTGATTTTCGTTTTTATTCGATCGAAAATCGCTCTGAATATAAACGCGAGTGATTTAATCAGAGATAAGAGCTATTAGTCAGTTAGAGATATCATTCAAATTGTAGGTACAGATATCATTTATCAAATACAGGGTGTATAAACCACCTATTTTTATTTCTAAAAAAAAATTTTCACTGTAAATTTGACAATTGATTGGTTTATGACTTACGATCGTAGGTACCTCGCCGAGACGCCGATGGCGAGGTCGCCGCAGTAAAGTAGCAAAAACCTCATTATTTTTAAGGAACATACATTACAATATTATCTGCTGGGACACGTAGCCGGCGATGTCGCCATGGCATTCTCTACCAGTCAATCGCTTAGGAATACACGAAGTGTTATTAGTGTTGGGGGCAAAAATTTTAGGCTGACATAGGTATTTCAATATATTAACATAAACTTTAATTTACATTCTAATGCTTAAATCAATCAATCATTCATTTGCGTTAAATATGTAATATTCAAGGATGACCAAAAAGCTATATTCATAAGGGCAGAAAAATAATTTGTACATTATTAATTATACAGGATATTTAGAAAGTAGTCAAGTTGGATATCATTAGTCTTTGCGCATTACCCACGTCAATCTCGACCATGAATTATTAATTTTCAATTTCCTAAGACAATATGTTTGTTTATGGTAATTCATGGCATTATTTGGCATCTGTCATCGTTACAACAACCCATCAAGACGCAAGGTTAAGACGCGCAAATATGTTTAGAAAAATTGTCAACATTAAAAAAAAATAAGCACATTATTATTTTTTCCTTTCTTCAAACTTAACCTTTCTTTTAACTTCAAAAATGAAGGTACCCATATTTTTTCATTTTCATTTCTTTTCAGTTTTTTCTCTAATAATAATTGTTTGAAAAAAACTGACGGTTATAGTGTTGTGGTCTGTATCAATTATAGAATTAAGATAATACCAAACCAAACAAAGCTAACGTAGCATCCTTTCTTATTTAATATTAATGTCTTAAAATTACTCAAATGATTTCTCATAACTACTAATATCAATCATATTTCGAATGAGAATTTATGTCGATTATTTCGTATCTGAACTATTTTCTTTTAAATAATCTTCAATTTACCATCGTAATTTATCGTGTCTATGTAATTATTCTATGTATTTATCAAAATGAGAGCTGACAGCAAGCTCAAAGTTCAAAAGCATTTTTTTCTGTATGAAATGTCATCGCAAAGGCATAACCTGTGAACAGCCAACTTCCATGTTCTTTTTAGTTATTTTCATTTAAGTTATAAATAGGACGCAAAAAAATGAGAAATGTTAAACGTGGTTAGAATCGCTGTCTTGAATGGTAGTCGAATTTTCCTACCTTCACAAAAATGAAATGTTGTCAATTGTCCACCACCTCTTCCGAAACACGAAATTTGCGGGCATTGTGGTAGTTTAGGCTAGAGTGGAGGATAGATGGATATTATTTATGATTTGATTGTCAAAAACTTGTGTTAGTGACGGTTCAATGATGTCGATTTGCTCTTATTACTTTTAATGTTATATTATTTATGTACTTCAACGGGAGTTTATTTGCCGTCTTTTACAGCTAGGAAGCTTATAAATATGAGAAAATTGACAATACCTTTATCAAATCCTTGAGAGAATAAAAACTTTAGCCATTAAAAGTAGTTACTAACTTCAAGCCTTCTTTCGGAAAGTTTTAAGTAAATTAAGTATAACTATCTTCTACATAATGTAACTACATATCATCTCTATTGCAAAAATTTGTAACGTGGTATTAAGACATTGTACTACTATTACTAGATTATGTAATTGATACCACGAACAAATCTCGAGCGCCAAGAATTGACGCCACTTGTCATCAACTACGAAGGTGGGTCAAAAAGTTCACGGAATGAGGGGTATGGAGGGGGAAGGGCAACTTTTTACTACCTACACTAGTTGTGACACTCATTAAGAGTATAAATACAAAGTTTCAAAAAAAATAGGTCAGAATTCACTGAGCTACACATCAATCAACAAGTCAATCCGGAAGAAAATTTGCAACATGGAGAAAATTAAGTTTCGCGCAGTCATCATGTTCCTTATCAAGCAAGGAAAACCTCCCCAGACTATTTTAGAAGAGATGTCTTCTGTTTACGGGGACTCTTGCCCTGGTAAAAGCATGGTTTACAAGTGGCACAACCTGTTTAAGCAAGGCAGGGATTCGATTGAAGATGATCCGAGGCCGGGGCGGCCTGTCGAGGCAACCACGGCAGAAAACGTCGAAAAACTTGAAAAATCATATTGGAAGATGGCCGTTTAAAGAAGAAGCAGATGGCAGAAATGATTGGAGTATCAGCTTCAACCATTTTAAACATCCTACATGACCATCTTGGCATGTCAAATGTGTGTGCAAGGTGGGTGCCGAGAATGCTCTCGCCACACCAGAAGCAGCGGCGAGTTGAGTGTTGTCGCGAGTTTTTGGCGCTCTGTGGTGAACAAAAGGATGAAGTTTTAAACCGGATTGTGACTAGAGATGAAACTTGGGTCATCATTATGAGCCTGAGTCCAAACAAGACTCCATGCAGTGGCACAAAAAGGGCACACCACCCCCGAAGAAATTCAAAGTGTCTCCGTCGGCTGGAAAGGTCAAGGCTACTGTTTTCTGGGATTCAGAGGGAATCCTCCTTATTGATTATAAAGAACAGGGTATTTCTATAACTGGAGAGTACTGTGCTGCACTATTAGAACGTCTGCGAGATGCTGTGAGGGAGAAAAGACGGGGAAAATTGACCAAAGGTGTGCTCCTTTTGCACGACAATGCACCCGTGCACAAGGCGCAAAGAGTGGGCTTTGAAATCTTGGAACATCCTCCCTATAGCCTAGATTTAGCTCCAAGTGATATTATTTGTTCCCAAAAATGAAAAAAGAGCTTCGAGGAAAGAAATTTTCCAGCGATGAAGAAGTGAAGAGCGCAATTTCTGCCTATTTTGACGACAAAGAGAAATAATTTTTTTTGAAGTTATTAATAAATTAATTGATAGAACTAATAAATGCATTAGAATTGAGGGGAAATACATTGAGAAGGAAAAATAATTTGATGTTTTATTTTTTACTTTTTCGTAAAAGTTCGCGGAATGGAGGGTTCCATTCCGCGAACTTTTTGATCCACCCTCGTACATTCGAAATTCAAATTTCAAGATATACGCCATCATCCATTCATTGTATTCGCGATACATTTTTTGATTGGCATAGCTTCTCTATACGTAGTAATAACCACTCACTGTATTAAAATAGGCTTTACTGCAACATTATCGCTAACCGGGTAACGCTCTTTCAATTAAGCTACCGTGCTGTCGGTCCGACACAGTGCTAAATTTCTGATCTCTTATGGATACGTCATTACGCCTGACGTCAGAACCATCTTCAAGAATATAACACAGTGTAAGTGTTAAAAGCATTCTAAACAGTTGTCTGGCAATTATTTAGAAAAAATGGTGTAATACTGAATTGCCTATGTTAGGTTTCTGTCTGATTTAAGATTAACAGGTCAGGTTATGTGCCGCCTCTGAGAACTGAGATATTGTTTAATAACTCTATTGTATTGTTTTAAATCACACATTTACTGATAACAAACATCTTACGCCATCATAAAATGCTATAAACTATCTCCTTAAATTTAAAATGCCTATTTAAAGCTTAAGACTTTAGAAAAATAATAAAAAAAAACTACAAACAAAATGCTAATCGTCAAAAGTTTATTGAATTAAGTACTAGCAGGATCCCAAAATATTGACCGGATAGCCCACAGGGTGACTTTGAAAACATTGGCAATATTTAAAACTAAGAACCCACTCATGATTCAGACTGCCTTCTAGATATTAAAATAAAAATCAATTGTTATAAAATATCATTTAAGCGGGCCTAAGATGCGCGCCTATTTGTCATTTTTCGATAAGTTTCAAACGTCTTTTTTATCATTTTCAAAAAGGTTTTTAGTTATTTTGTTGTATTTATTTGTTTTAAAAAGCAAAAAGGATTGATATGCAAGTGAAAAATATGTGTCAAAACATGTTGTGTATGAAATAAAATTATTTTATCGACGTGCTAAACGGTATCGGGGCGTGCATGTTAGGCTTGCAGGAAACCGAAAAAAAAAACATATTAAATACTTAAGAATTGATCATTCATCATGATCAGCCAAAAGACGTCCACTGCTGAACATAGGCCACAGTCACCACAGTGACCGATCAATAGCGGCTGCATCCAGTTTGATCCTAAGATCTTCACAAGATCGTCTGTCCATCTTGTCGGTGGACGTCCTACGCTGCGTCTTTGGTCGAAGGGTCTCCAATCTAGAACTTTTCTGCCTCAACGGCCATCAGTTCTTCGCCTTTCCATTCTTAAGGCTTTTTGATCATTGCTTCAAATTAAACTGATAAATAAAAGTATTTACTGAAAAAACTTTATTAATAACAAACAAGAAAAAATAAAACTAAGACATGCAACCTATAAAATAACTTAATATCAGTTGACAATAAATATTAAAGTATCAAAAAGATTACTCCGCCTAAACGGATCTCTATGAATTTTCTCGGTTTCATCAAATCGATAGATCTTCGTTTTAACATGTGAAAGGGACTGCAAATCAAGTCACCTAGTATAGTAAATTCAGTTGTTTTCGAAACGATCTCTAAGGATCCGATCAGAGATTGGTGGATAATTTTAATTTTCTTAATGATGTTGTTTGAAACTTATGAGCCAAAATGCCTAGATAGAATACCTACATGTAAGGAACCAATACTGTCTTCAGCACATAACAGATCAGCAGCTTTCCTTTACAAACAAAAAGTATTTAAGTATTATATCCGTTGTCTGGCACTTACTTACTTTGGGACTAGATGGCGATGTGTGGGAATGTCCAAAGGATAAGGAAAGGATAATAACGCTAACAGTCTAATATAAACTTGCTTTAACTATTACACTGTTTTGTCTCGTTCTTTCTAGGCGCTGTCATCATTTGACAGAAAGTGAAAAAACAGTGTAATACCTAAAATAGTTTTATAAGACTGTTTGAGTTATTATGAATAAGGGGGTAATTTTGTCTCAGCGTTGACAACGCGAAATGTCAAAAATTTTGCTTAAGACTACACCCGCTGGTCATGCCTAAAGAAAGATTTACTCTTAAAAATAAGTTTGTTGTGTGTTTACCACGAAAAGTTATTTCCGACGCTTAATAATGTCACGCTTGCACAAAAGATTTTTTCGACGGTTCGTAGAAATTAGTGAAACACGCTGAAATATTTTTGAAAACAAATTATTTTCCCTCAGAAAACTGTTTTTATTTTGATTAAAATTTAGATATATTATTTTTATGACATCTTATTGATCTATTTGGGTAATTTAGTGCAGTAATGTGCAAGGCTCCTTGATGTATTGATTCCAAAGGTTTAATTAAGGAATAATGTATGGTTTATCAAATTCAATATCTATGCATTTTCTTATTAATACCTATTTAACTTTTTAATGTTTCTTGTAGAGTTCTACGTGTATTATAAACTAGCGGTCCCCCGCGACTGCGTCCGCGCGTTTTGAGTTTGCTCCCTCCATTCCCGTTGCAGCGTGATATGTATAGCCTAAGCCTTCCTCGAAAATAAGCCACAAGAATGATTTTTCAAATCGGTGTAGAAGTACCTGAGATAAGCACGTTCAAAGAAACAAACTCTTCAGCTTTATAATATAAGTATAACTGAATGATTTTTTACGTAAGAATAAAATACATTTTAGGTTGAATTTTAGGCACAGCTATTATTATATTCGCTACTTTATAATAAAAGGTGCAAATAGTCAAGTCCTAATTTCGAGTTTTCGATCATTTTTTGTTGTCTACCGAATCAACACCACCTGATTTTTTACAAAAAATACATTCATATGAGCAAAAACAAAACCGTGTTATTAACTCAAATGTCTTACTTGGAGCGTTAATCAGATAGCTATAACATTGTTACGCAATTTGTTTGTGCCGACATCAGTTAAGCTAAAACAATGAAGTATGGGAAAATACACGGCTTTCTTAACCACTTTTATACGTGCACATACAGACGTACAAATTGTATTCATGTGAAACCCAGTTAAGTAACAGATTATTTATCTGTTTATGTACTTACAGCAAAGCGGAACGGTTTGTGTAATAAAATAATAAATTTAAGAACAGTTTTGGGGTCATAGGCTTTTGAGCTGGCAGACGATACTAGTTCTTAAAAGAGTGTGAAGATGAAAAGGCTGGAGTTGAAAATATGTAGTGACAATTTTTGGCTTATTGTTGATGGCTGGGTAACGTTCAGGAAATTGCGTCAATTACCTTAGTGTCTGAAAACGAAAGTTTTCAACCAGTGTGTTCCCAGTGATGACATACGGATCCGAAACATGCGTCTCTTAATATGGGCCTTATAAGGAAGCTCAAAATCACACAGCGAGCGAGAGGGCTATGCTCTCAGAAATCAGGAGATACGAAGAAGAACTAGGGTAACTGACATAGCCCTACGAATCAGTGGGCTCAAGTGGCAATGGGCAGGGCACATAGGGCGAAGAAATGATGGCTGTTTGGGCAGAAAAGAGATTCTAGATTGGAGGCCCTTCGACCAAAGACATGGCGTAGGACGTTTACTGACAAGATAGACAGACGACCCTGTGAAGCTCGCAGGACCGAACTGGATACAGACCGCTAGTGATCGGTCGCTGTGGAAAACCGAGGGGGCCTATGTTCAGCAGTGGACGCCCGTTGGCTAATAATGATGATGAGTGACAATTGTATGTATTATGAATGATATAAAAGAATGATCTTTCAAAGGCACCATAATTCTAGGAGCTATAGGAACTCGTAACAATGTTAACTCTCGCTTATGGCAGATCATTATAAAATATAGGAAATTAATAACATTCATGCCGCGTACTTGCCGCAGTCACAATGACATGACAGGAGTCAATATATTTGCCTTAACTTTATTTCAATTTAAAACGCAAATCCACGCCTGTTCTTTGGAATTGTACTTAATTTTGAAGGTTTGGGTTTGCTCAAAATGTAATGTAATATTAGTCTGAGGAAACTTATTTGGTTTTGGTGTTATGTTTAAGTGTTATTTATATTCATTTCATAATAACTGTATGTTTCCCTATTAATAATAAAATCAAAATAAATAAAATCATGTATTCGTAAGCATACAAATTGAATAGTATTCCAATTAAGTGAGTCAATTTGAAAAGCTGATGTCTAATCGAATAAGTACCTACCTAATAAGTTTGTTTTTTCACATCCACTTTGTGTTGTTGTGTTTTTTGAAAGGTGATTTTACGTATTTCTTAAAATGTAAGCAGAAAATAAAGTTTTTGAATATTCTTAATAACCTGGAAGAGTTTTTACAAAAACTTACGGCCCACCGTGTATTCTGCCATTTAAAGCATGAAACGGAGCGCACCTGCATTTAATGACCATTGAGAATTTCCCGTAAATTGTTTAGCTTATTAAGAAATAGAAACAATTATATCCCCCTAAGAAACATCAAAATATGTCACACAGTTATTTCACTACAAATACCAATGCATCCGTAAATAATCATTCAGTTTTTGCGGACATATTTCAAAAGTCGTCCAAAACGTGTTGATACAAATAGGTATGGAATACTCATTAAGTCACAATATTTTTCAACATATTAAGTACAAGTTGGATTCCGCGCGTGTCGTCGAAGATTCTTCAAGCGTCTAAGTTTATTTTACTACAGTGAACAATTTATGAATTTTGATCACAATCAGCAGACATCCGTAATTTTTACAAGGCAGCTGATAGTAATACATTTTGTTGTTGGTTCGAAACATTGTCGCAATTTAACGGATTTTTCTTACTTGGTGAATTAGTACTTCTATCGTGTTTCTATTCCAATTTTGGAATTGCTATTAGTTTTTTTTTTCAGATTAAAATTCTTCAAATGACGGCTTATTGAGTCTGTAAATACATTTTACACCAAATATAATGCTGGGCTGAGTAGAGAGCCTTGTAGGAGTCCCAAAATTTGAAATCCTTTAAACTTACTTAGGTTTACGTATGTGTCAAATGATTCAATTTAAATGCAAAGATCATTTAAATTAAATCTTTTGACACATACGTATAAGTTGTTCTCGCTTATACAAATCGCAACTCATTATGGACAAACGCGTAAAATACCTCCTCAATTCAGACAGAGAATTTATTGGCTGGCGGGGCAGGCAAACAACAACATTTTGTGTGCCGTCCTCGCGAGCGGCTGTTAAAACACACACGCACACACACAAAACCAACCAGGAAACGTCTAGCGAAAAACAAACAGGGGTCTTTTGTGTTGTGTAAACAATACCGCCGTATGCAACAGGCGTGACGACGAAAAAACAAAGCTACAGGTTACTTTCAACAGATGGCGTTGAACAATGCTCGTGCTTTTCATTCAGATCTAAGTTCGAAGGATGTGGAATAGATGGCGCTTAGGATAATTTCTTTGTAGTCTATTTTTGTTTTGTTTTTACGTAATTAACGCAGGGGTTGATTGATAAGAGCATTATTTATGTTGTAAACACAATGTGCGTAAGAGCAAACGATAGCGCCTTTATTTATCTAGTGACCTTTAAAAACAACTATTTAGTAAAAGTACCTAGCGTGATAATAAACAAATAAACATTCAATATGTAAAGTCAGATAATGAGCTTCAATAACTTTTTAATAATGATTCAAGTTACTACGAGATTGATTAAATGATGAGACTTCTAGGTAAATAGTAAAACGTTCGTTTTACGATTTACCAGTACCGAAATATTGTTTTTCGTGTGCTTAATTTGTTCTAAGGATAAAAATAGGAATGAAAGCAATATTAGATGCATAAATTTTAACTTAAAATTGTACATGCGAGAGTATGTAGGTTTAATTTTCACTTCTATATAGCTGATGTGACTGATAAATATTTTAGCACAGAAATAACACTTGTAATTAAAAATGCTATTAGGGATGTGAAAACCGGTTCAAGCTTAGACATTTGCTATGTTCAGTTTACTTGTATGTTGGATACCTAATTTAACAAAAGAAAACCTGAGAATATCACATTTCAATGTCGAGAAATCCGTGGACAAAATCAATAACGTCTTTTTTGATGTCGGTAAAAAGGAGCAGAAATCCACTGAAAACTCCAGGGCCTTCTGGGGGCCTAGCATATGCTGAGTGAGGTCCTCTTGATTGGGACATTAAAATAAAAATAAATATAAATGAATATCCTTTGGACATTCCCACACATCGCCATCTAGTCCCAAAGTAAGCTACTCAAAGCTTGTGTTATGGGTGCCAGACAACGGATATGATACTTAAATACGTTTTGTTTGTAAATACATACATGTTAAACATAGAAAACACCCAGACCAATACAAACAGACATGTTCATGCACACAAATGTTTGTATTGTGCGGGGATCGAACCCGCAACCCGCTACGTAGTAGGCGATTTCTCGACCACTACACCAGACGGGTCATTACAGACGCACATCGGACACTCGCTATGATTTTTAATAGTTTTGTGTTTTGTATTTACTCTTTTTTTGTTTCATTTTCATTTTGCGTGTGTGTAATGTCCTTAATTAATAAATGTATTTTCTTTCTTTCTTTCAAATCAAAATGGAATAAAGTGTCACCATGTTAATGTCAAAGAGCCCAACGATTTCTTATCTATGAGTCTAAATATAACTTACACATGACGCAGCATTAGTTTACGTTGGTTAGCATTTTGCGTGTGTGTAATGTCCTTAATTAATAAATGTATTTTCTTTCTTTCTTTCAAATCAAAATGGAATAAAGTGTCACCATGTTAATGTCAAAGAGCCCAACGATTTCTTATCTATGAGTCTAAATATAACTTACACATGACGCAGCATTAGTTTACGTTGGTTAGCTTAGCTAGCCGCTGATAATAACAAAATATTTACTTTCAGTCAGTGCTTCAGGTGCCCTTACTAACACACCACAAGATATCAAAACATCACATGAACTAGACCACAACAAATTGAAACCAACTCACCGACCTTACAATAAAGTTCAAACTGTAACAAAATAATGTAGGTGATTGAACTACAAAGAGTAGCAATAGGCATTAGTCATAGACTTAGATTGCTTGGCAATATTTTAAAAAATATCAATTGTTTATAATGTAGACCTATCGTAGAAAAACGCTAGCTAAAACATGGTCAATTTTTTTAGGTCCCGTACAAAAATTAAACACCTCCATAAATAAATAAAACAATTAAAACAAATACTTTATTAGGTAACTTTTGTTAATTTTTTTAAACAAAAATGCAAATCCCTGCATTGGTATTATATCTATGATATTTTGGTAATTTTTATGCAAGTAGGCTGATTTATAAAAGAAAACTCATTTTAAACGATGTGTAGTACATTCACTTTTCTGCTGTGGAACATTAATTAGAAATTATAATAATAAAACAGATCTCACAGAAGCCTTAGATAATATAGTTCGCCGCGGAACCCTCTATAACAAACGTAAACATGGCACGTAACTGTTGGGCTTATTATTGTTTTTTCTTCTGTTACAGATTGTATTCAAAACAATCCAAGTGGTGCGCCTTCAGTCGTTGCAGCGCGAGGTGTGCCGCAGGGTGCGTTTATAGGACCTATGATATATAATATAATAAAAATATATATTTTTGCGATCTTTTTATGGAACTTTATAAATGATCGAGTGTCAGTGTTAAATAAGTACGATTAGTGATATCTGGATGTGTGTCCAAAGGGATGAAGAGGATGTCGACTATATAGATGACACGGTAAGTTTCTCTACATTTTTTTACTAGGCTTTGCACCCCACTGCGGGGCATAGACAACCCTTAAATTTTTCCTTTATTCAAAATTGTTAAACATTGCATAGTGTCATTAGTTACGTGTGCTTACTTAATTGTGTGGGTATGATTTTAAACAGGATTTAAAACAGATCAGTTGAATAATAATTTAAACAAACTTTCAAAAATATATTTAATTTCATTCAGTTTATTCTCAGAATTATATTCTTACTTAGCTTTGCACTCGTCAACATTGCCCTTTTCTTTTTTCAATACTGTTATATTAAAAGGTATTCGCGAAAGCTCAATTTTTCTTCGAAAAAACATCCTTGGATCTTCCTTCAAATAAAAACAAATTATCCTCCAATAGACGGAAAATTGAAGGCAATATCATTGCGTGACGAAGCGAGTTCCGGCGAAAAACATATTTTGATGTTCGGCCCGGCGACCCTACTACGATCTCCGATTTCTATACAGCTGTCCTTGTCACTTACGCCAGTTTACAAACTCGTTAGAATGAGGCAGTATGGTGAGCCGATACATTGAGTGATAACAAGCGATTAGACCCTCAAGAGGGATGATCCAGGGAAGAGTAGATGTTTTGGGAATGCGAGAAAAATAATGATGATGATGGATTATTAGGCGAAAATGATTTAGAAAATATCAAAATTAACTACAGGTTTGTACTTACTTAACCTCGAATTATACAGATGTATGTAAATCAAAAACACCATTCAGTATGTGTATGTATGTATAACCTACACCATGCGTGATGTCAGGTATAAACAGTACCGTTACCATGAGTTTACTCGCTAGCGACGACAGTTTACCTCGCTAGCGACGACGTCACTTTTTAGGGTTCCGTAGCCGAATGGCAAAAAACGGAACCCTTATAGTTTCGTCAAGTCTGTCTGTCTGTCTGTCTGTCTGTCTGTCTGTCTGTCTGTCTGTCTGTCTGTCTGTCTGTCCGTCCGTATGTCACACCCATTTTATTCTGTAACTATAAGCATTACACAATTGAAATTTGGTAGGAAGATGTATCTTGTTAACCGCTTACCGATTCTCATACAAAAAATAAAAAATAATGAGATTTAAGGGGGGGCTCTCATACATGAAACTAAAACCAAAAAAAAAATATTTTTGTCAAACCGATGCGTGTGGGGTGTCTATGGATAGGTCTTTTAAAATAACATAGAGGTTTCTAAAACCATTTTCTTTTAAAGTCTAACGTTTCATAGCTAGACGCTTCCAAAGTGGTAAAATGGGCGTCCCCCCCCATCTAATTTCTAAACCAAGCAAGTGTAAATTTTGAAAAAAATATATGATGTAGGTCTTAATAAATACTTTCAACGAAAATTGGTTCGGACGGGATCGAACAAGTAGTTTTTGAGATATAGCACATTTTCAACAACCGCAAACATAACTTTGTACTTCATACAAACACTATGAAAAACAAAGTTATATTTGTAGTCACCACAATATTTTGTATTTTACTAAGTAATACCACAATATTTTGTATTTTACTAAGTAGAAGTAAATGGTTCAGTTAAAGTTGGCACGGAACCCTCAGTGCGCGAGTCCGACTCGCACTTGGCCGGTTTTTGTATAGAAAATTTTAGTTCTGTCAGTGACCTCTAGAGGCGCTGTGCAATTTTCCATAGACTTTTTTTACGTCGTCGCTAGCGAGTAAAACCGTTGTAAACTCATGGTAACAGTACAGGAGTGTTATAAGAACGTAAAGAGACGCTATGCCACGCCAAATATGTCCCAGATTTGGACACATTTTTTGCTTGGCATAGCTGGTCATAAAGTTGAACCTCCCAAATTTATGACAAGATTGTGACGTGTTCATTGAAATTTAAATGTCGAAAATGACACTGTTTGTATACGTTGATGATAAGCGGCGTCAATTCATGAAACACAAATTTTGTCTTGGTGTCATTACCATACGATAGAAATATACAGTAGTTCAATGGCTTTAAAGTACAAATTAATGTTCCCAACATTGATACACGGCTTCTACAATGTAGAGGAAATCGGTGAAACACCGTCAAAGCTATGTCCATTAGATTTGAAGAATTAATTCTCATAAATTTATATATAATTGGAGCGTGTCAAAAAATATTTCCTGAACTTAGACTTATATAGATTTAAACTTTTACAGTGTTTAATGTAATTTGGCCATTTATTGTACAGCTACACTCCCACAAACAATACCATTACAATTTTTATTGTAGGTAGTTGATCAAATGCTTTGATAAGAAATTAAAAAGACATAACTTTATACTCAGGTTCTCATAAATTCTTTGTATATATGGTTAAAATGAGGTCTCGTTCCATGTTTTAACACGTTTACAGTCCCCCAAACAAAAGTCTTATTTTCCTGTCAAGTCAACTATACGTCGTTTATTTATTACTCTAAAGGAGTGTATACTTTGCAATAATTACAGGCATGTTTAGAACATAATAATATCAACTCTCAAGTCTACTCTAAAATCCAACCCCTATTCATACGTCCAGTTCAAAATACTATAGTTCAATATATCAATTTAAATTGGTTTTATTTAATTAAAACGAAAACCAATTTCTTTATATTATCTAACATAATATTTCGAACCAGCAATGTATAGCAAAGGAATGTGTCTAGTCAACTTGACACTGTGAGTTTCTTCAACGAGTTAGCGATTTTAATATACATTGATGAGGGACTATAACTTTGGATTACTACACGTAAATCTCGGAGTTAATGCATTTTAGAGAATTATGAACAGGTCAAGGTAGGTAGCAGGTTTTTGCTAATATTATAGGCCGCACGCTGTATTATCTTTAAAAAGTATGTAATTTGCGACTCCATAAAGTAAACTTAGTACTGTAAATTTATAAATGTGAATTTTCTAAGGTAGTTAAAAGTTTACATACAATAAAGTCGCCGAATTTTAAATTGGTTTAGCGCGTGTCTTTTCCGAATGATTGCACGAAATGCGATAATATATTTATTCTTATTTGTTATCATTGAGACAAGGTTAGTATGGTTAGGGCACGTTCGCATTCAAAACCGATTTCTGTATGTTTTGATTTTCATACGTCAATTATTAAACTGTATGGTAAGTCAATGCTCAGTCTCGTGGTCGCGGTGTCTCGAGTTTAAATCAGTAATGAGGTTGAAGTACTAAGGTAACGGACATAGCCCTAAGAACCAGTAAGCCAAGTGGCAATAGACAGGGCACATAGCGCGAAGAACTGATGGCCGTTTGGGGTAGAAAAGTTCTAGAGGAGACCCTTGGACTAAAGGCTCATTGTAGGGCGTCTCGACTAGATGGAATAACGACCTTGTAAAGATAGCAAGATCATACTGGATGCAGACCTCTTGAAACCCGAGGCCTATGTTCTGCAGCTGATGTCCTTTGGTTGGTAGTAATAATGATGATTATTGCGACGAATACTTGAACCAAATAAAAATAAAATAAAAATATTTATTAATCGGACAACAACGATCCATGGCTTTCGTAAAATAATTAAAACTTATCATCTAATGTTAGTACTTAATAACTAAAAGGGAACGCGTAACACACATAAATTAGCGACAAGTGAACAGTCCCCATTGTCGGCAATGGCTGCCGCGAACTTGCCGAAGCAGTGAACTAGCTTTTTTCCGCAGTATAGTATTAAATTAAAAACGTATCGGTGAATTTGGGAAATAAATCAGTTATTTACGCAAGTGAAGTCGTAGGTGATCATGATCATGAACATGAACACATAAAAATGGCATAAAAATGTGACAACAATCTGGCACGCTGCCATACGAAGTGCAACAACTCGGCATTTTTAATTAAAATTAAAAACATTTTTATCGCCACCGTCCAATGTTTTCAAACAGCATTTCGTAAAACGTAAACTTGAAACAAGCGAGAAGAGTCTTTCCTAAACAAACGGCCGATTTCGACGATTATTATAAACAGAAAAATCGATTGAAAACAAATATGGCCGTAACAACCAACACGCAGAGGAAACATGAAGCGGTAATCAAAACTTTAACAATTACAACAAAGATACACAAGAGCATAATTTTAGAAATAACCGATTATCTTACCTTCTTATGGGTCTTAAATAGTTAACAATTTATATTTTATCCGTCCAGAGAATGCTAATTTGAAGTTTATAAATTTGATACAACATTCATACAAAGTATGTCAAACTACCTAACTATCAATTCAACTTTTTTTCTGTCAGAATATAAAACTAATGATTAGCACTCAACATTTTTTTCTTCTCATAATTAATCCTTCTTAGGGTTCCGTAGCCAAATGGCAAAAAACGGAACCCTTATAGTATCGTCAAGTATGTCTGTCTGTCCGTCCGTATGTCACAGCCACTGTATCCTGTAGGTAACTACGCATCCCACTGTTGAAATTTGGTAGGAAGATGTATCCTGTTAACCACTTTACGATTTTTATACAATAAATAAAAAATATGAAAAAATATATATAATGTAGATCTCAACAAATACTTTCAACGAAAATTGGTTTGGACGGGATCGAACTAGTAGTTTTTGAGATATAGCACATTTTCAACAACCGCAAACATAACTTTGTTCTTCATACAAACACTATGAAAAACAAAGTTATATTTGCTGTCAACAAAATATTGTGGTATTTTGACTTATTGGGAGTAAATGAATCCCTTATTTAGTTAAAGTTGGCACGGTACCCTAAGAAGGAGAGTCCGACTGGCACGTGGCCGGTTTTTTAGACCTAACTGAGTAATTACAAAATGTATGACACATGAACGACCTCGCAATAAAAACGTCGCTTAAAAATAATAAACCTCTAACAAACTCGCTTCTTACGCAGCTCTATTTCTTCAAGATAAGATTCGCAAATATAAACAGTTATTTTATACAAAAATTATCACTTATTCATAATAAATGATAAATACCCTGATAACACACATTAACTGTTTATACTTTTTAATCAGTCGTTTGTATATTTAGTACGTGCTATACGAAAAAATATACAAGAAACTTCATGCAAAGACTGTAATAAACCATGATGTCTAAAAAGTTTAAGGTCTCCTACAACTTGTTTCACAATGTCTGAATAATTTAATTTCCCATGAGCGTTATTTGTAACGCAAATTGACGTTCCATATTTGAATTATTCGTTGGACTTATTAGTGAAACATGGCCTTTTTTTTTAAAATCATGTTTTTTTACTTTATTGCACACCATAAACATAATTAATAGGATATAATGGGGGTCATTAGCTATCATTTTATTTTATTTTATTTAGCTATCAAAACCCTAATTCATAGATGTTTGTATGTATTTAAGTAATGGGAGACGCCCCTGTTATATTCGTCGTCTGGTATTCGTAGCACAGAATATGTTTTCCGGCGCATATTTATATATTTATCTTTTGTTGCAGAGACCAATGGTGCAGTTACCTTTCCTGGTAAGTAACAGTTTTTATTCAATCTTTAATCGTAATCGGAAGTCGTTAAAATACTGACATCACTAATTAATCTAATGTGTAAGTTAAACTAAAATGGAAATTATGGGTGCCTTTTGACTATGGGATATAATTTAATGTAAGTATTTCCAGGGAATCGACGCGGGTCGCGTCCCGTACTGGCGGTCGTCCCATCCTCCACGGAACCAGAGTGTTTTAGTGTGGGACGCGACCTGCGTCGATTCCCTGGCTCCGACTCATCTTTCACAAACCTCTTCTGGGGCTGGAATCGCTGCTGCTTCCGCCGAGTCTCTCAAACGGCGCAAATATGCTGGGCTAAGCAGTTCTTACGTGTTTGAGCCGTTTGGGGTTGAGACTCTTGGGGGTCCGACTCGTGGGGGCCTAGTGCACATCGCCTGTACAATGAATTAGCCATAATTTAGGTTAACGTTTATTCATTTTTTTTTTTAGTATTTCCCGAAATATATCTTTAGCGATTAAAAGATTACCATTCACACTATGGGATACATTTTCTCAGTTTTGTATGGGATTTTCCGCCAACGCTGGGGGAGAAAGGGCGTGCTGGGGGGCGGAAAATATATATTTTTAAGATAGCTCCAAAACATATTATAGGCCGGGATATAAAATATTAAATTTCTTAATGCACAGGGTTCCATTGTTAGCTGGCATCTTAGTGAGGTTATGTTTCTTTAATAAGTTGTTTAACGTTTTTTGACGTTTGATAACTTGCAATGGACCTAAATTCGTTGAGCATCAACGTGATTTCACGGCATTGATACATTCCAACAAACTGGCAATCATCATCATCATCATCATCATAATCAGCCAAAGGACGTCCACTGCTGAACATAGGCCTCCCCCACGGCTTTCCACAGCGACCGATCACTAGCGGTCTGCATCCAGTTTGATCCTGCGATCTTTTTAAGGTCGTCTGTCCATCTTGTTGGTGGACGTCCTACGCTAAGAGATCGCTACGAGATCGAATCAGAAACGAGGAGATACGTAGAAGAACCAAGGTAACGGATATAGCCTTGAGAATCAGTAAGCTTAAGTGGCAGTGGGCAGGGCACATAGCGCGAAGAACTGATGGCCGTTGGGGCAGGAAAGTTCTAGATTGGAGACCCTTCGACCAAAACTGGCAATCCCAGTTAACAAATGAACGTCATCACTAGTGATCTTCAATCATTATCTTCACGAGGTCATATTTGGAGATATGAGTCAGTAAATATGACGTGTACTTCTACTCATAAAGCATAGGTTCTGATAATTTAATACTGTATCAAATATTGCAATGGCTTTTAATGTATTTCGAAAATACATCTTCGGGTTTCTTATTGTTATTTTACCATCGAACCACCATTGCAAGATCCTGATTAATTAAAAAAAAACTATCTCTCAGTTGAAACGTGTCGACCCCCTCATTATTATGATATTACATGAATAGTTTTCTACAGGGTGTTGTTATGGTCAGTGACATCCAACTCAGGGATGATAATATGAGTTATACTTATTCTAAAAAAAATATTTTCTTTAAATTATATGCAAGATTTATAAAAGAAAACCTCTTAACAACATTCTAAAAAATTACAAAATAAATGGGCAACTCGCACCCCCGCGCGTAGCTAGCGCGTATTTTCGAAATACTACGCCGTAGCTAGTAAGCTACGAAGAGACTACCGGGTGTTGGTAGTTCTATCTCGATCGCTGTATCGTATTAATAAATTGATTTTGTGTGTTTTTTCTTTTTCATTTTTTTTATTATAATGTATTTTTTGGCATCAGTATCGTTTGTACTACCACCCCTGAGTCGCTCGTCGCTGACCAAAACAACAACCTGCATAGGTAAATGACGATGTAGTATAGTAACAGATCCTACAAATTGTTATCCACCATCAGTACCAAGGTATAAAATGCAGTCAAGCTCAAACCAAACAATAGATGTTTAAACTCTACTTACATGATTGGCAGATGTATGTAAGGTCATATTATAGCAATTATGACATGGTCAAACAAACCTGACCCTTATTGACAAAACATCTTTAGACCCAATCTTCAGGGGTTAGAATATTAACCTTTTGTTCCCTGCTTTTGAAGCTCTGTGATTGTCTATAAGCCTTCTTTTGGGGGCAAAGACAAAATAACGAAAAAAGCATAAGAGCGCTTTGCCATCTTAATCTGTTTGCAAAAGTCTGGCCTATAGGGCGCTTAAATTTTGATATCAACAATCTAAAATTTAAGGTCACATACTTATAAAAAATATCTTTAAGTCTTTTAAATTGGTTTTGTCAGAATAAAGGTCCAGAGTTGATATCCCTAGCTAAAACATAATTAATTATTAAAGTAGACTAAGCATCTAGTTATCAATCAATCATTATTACGAGTATATGACAGAAAGCGATTGAAGAGGTTACCTCAGACTATCGATTTGATATTTCTTAGTAGTAACCAGATTTGTTTACTTGTAAAAAAAAGTCATAAGCTTTAATGTGGTTTGCTTTCATATTAAACGATATGTATCATATCAACTATTAATAGTCGGCAGACAAAAAAAAAACCGGCCAAGTGCGAGTCGGACTCACGCACTGAGGGTTCCGTGTCAACTTTAACTAAATTAGGGAATCCACTTAGCTAAAATACCACAATATTTTGTTGACAGCAAATATAACTTTGTTTTTCATAGTGTTTGTATGAAGAAGAGAGTTGGGTTTGCGGTTGTTGAAAATGTGCTATACCTCAAAAACTACTTGTTCGATCTCATCCAAACCAATTTTCGTTGAAAGTGTTTGTTTAAGATCTACATTATTATTATTTTTCAAAATTTACGCTTTCTTAGATTGGGGGGGGGGGGGGGGGCACTCTTTGGAAGAGTCTATCTATCAAACGTTAGACTTTAAAAGAAAATGCTTTTAGGAACCTCTATGTTATTTTAAAACATATCTCCATAGACACCCCACACGCGTAGGTTTACCTACTTAAAAAATATTTTGGTTTTAGTTTCATGTATGGGAGCCCCCCCTTAAACATCATCATTTTATGTTTTTTGTTTGAGAATCGTAAAGCGGTTAATATGACACACCTTCCTACCAAATTTTAACAGTGCGATGCGTATATTTACAGAACAAAGTGACAGAATATAGTAACAGATAAAAGTGAATACAAACAGACAGACTTGACGAAACTATAAGGGTTCCGTTTTTTGCCATTTGGCTACGGAACCCTCATTAATTAAGCTCATCAAAGTATATCATTCAAACATCAAACCTGCGCACTAATGGGTTTCGATCTGCATTTCTCATGCGCACGGCTAGGGAGTGGAATTCGCTACCTGCAGATGTTTTTCCTAGCCATTATAATTTGGCCGAATTCAAGAATACATTGAATAGACTGTCACTAGTCAGACATAATCCATCCTAGCCCATATAATCACTTGCCATCAGGTGAGAGCCCAAATGTCACAATGCCAAATGTCTGCCTAGATGCTAGAAAAAAAAACCAACCAAACCATGTAAATTAAACTTTGTAACCCGTTAACCCTATAAAAGTGTTTTATACCGTTCTGATCGTAAAATGAGGCTTCGATTCAGCGTTTTGACAAATTCCTGTTTATTGCATGAAATAAAGATTTTATCGTTTCGGGTAATGTTTCAGGGAAAATTATCAAGTCCGTTTTGTTGAGTAGGCAAGTTCTTATCAAGGTTTCAACGGGTTAAGAAAGATTTATGCATTTGATATTAGCAAACGTAAAGCTAATATTACTAGCGTATGGAACTGACCACAAACTGTGGAACTGATACCACTAACAAATTTTGTGGCGCAGTCAATTTAAGGCGCACGAGATTTGTCCGTGGTGTCAGTTCTACATGCTAGGAATAGTAGTTTAATGTAGTTGTGACAGTTTTTTTTCTTGGCGTAGTCGGAGCCCTGACCACATGACCGATGGCCAAAGCGATGACACCGAATCCAATAATGAATAGTTTGCCTAAAATGGAGTTATTTTCTTTAAAGAGTGAAGAGTTGATTTGAGACTTTTTAGTGCATATTGGTTTTGAAGTCGTTTTTTTTTAAGTTAATTTTTATTTGGTAATTTTAAAGATCTTTTGAATCTGTTCTTTTATATGCTACAAATTAAATTATCTTTAGTAAGTTGTTGTCATTAAAATAACTGAACTTCTAAGCGTTAAGGAGTTCCACCATCAGCTCAGCTCCACACAATGTCGACTATCAGACGCAACAACAAGTCTTCATTAAGATTATAGTACGAAAACACTAAACGTGCCTTTTAAATTCGAGGTTTTCCCTCGATTGCACCAATATGCCATTATCAAATCCCGACTTGGCCACAAAAGGGCCAACTAGAAGGTATAACTTCTAGGTAGGTGAAAAATGTTTTCGAATCTGTCGACAAATGACTGTGATACGAGGTAGCATAGATACAAAAAAAAACAGTCGAATTGATAAACTCCTCCTTTTTTAAACGGTTACAAACGATAATATGTAATGACGTTCCATATTTGAATTTGTTGGTTAGCGTTTATTTGCCAACGGTGAAACAGCCGTCTGTGTAACTTGCAGGAATCTTTATTAACGTTTCAACAAACTCAGCCACGTCATCTACAATACGTAATAATGAAAAATTCCTCACCCGCTGAACGTTCATAATTAAAATCCGTAACACTTGAAGCAATATCGTTCGCGTTTTGTTCCGTACCCGGTTAAGTTGGGTATTCATCGCACTTCCTGGGAAGTAGGGGGGTTCCCCCCTTTTATATATAACCTATAAACCTAGTAGTTTTACCACTTCAGCACTAAGTGCGTGGCAAGGGGTTTTGAGTCTTAGACACTGGTGGTAGAGGTGCTTTTATAGTGGTGGTAGAATAAGGTTTTATTGTTCAAGGCAGACTATGGAGCTTTATTGCTATTTCTCTGCCATTAGCGTTTATAGTTTAGGAGCTAGGAGTCTTATATTGAAATTGAAAACATTTATTGCCAAGAAAAAATAGTGTTACAATGTTTTACAATCTTATCTTAAAACTTACAAAATAGGATGTGAATAAATAAATAAATAATAATAAGTACATGTGGAAATAAGTGTCAGATTTAGCGAATGCTAAAATAAATTCAGCGCTGATTTTTAATCAGGCCTCTCTAAGTTGAAGCTATTTAAACTTATTATTAAGTTTGTGATACCTTATGTTGATTGACTGCGAACCAGTAAGTCCAATTGGGCAGGCAGGGCACATAGCGCGAAGAACTTATGGCCGTTGGTGTATAAAGTTCTGAATTAGATCCTTCGACCAAAAGCGCAGCGTAGGACGTCCTCCATCAAGATAGACAGAGGACCTTGTAAAGATCGCAGGATCACACTGACTGTAGACCGCTTGCAAGCTGTAGAAAACTTTGTGGGAGGCATTTGTTCAGCAGCGGATGTCCTATGGCTGATAATGATTATGTCGATTTTCAGTATAGTAAGTACTACTGAAGTATTAATCTATATATTAACACGCCTGGTAAAAGCTGCCTCGGCCTCGGACTGTAAGGAATTTAGTTAGGAAGATAAATATCGAAACAAAAATAATATTTCATAGAAAATATACTCTTAAAAATGACAGCATTCAAATAAGTGATCATTATGTAACAGTAAATTGAAAAACCGTGCCCAATTTTGTTATAAAGTGTTATTGCAAATGCAACAGAAATTCAGGCAAACGTTTTTAATTCCCAACACATGGTTAAGCAGCCTTCAATGATTGAAAAGTAATAATTTCTAATCATAAATAACTTCAATACAACGACAAGATTGTGACGTTTTCCTTGAAATTTGAATTTCGAAGAATCTGTACTATGAGTTGATGTCTGTGTCGTCAATTCATGGAGCACGAAATTTGTTGGTGTCACTTCTATACGCTAGTAATAGTAATTCAATGAGAAAGCCCTGCCATTTTTTTATCCCAAGAAATAATAAACTTCGCATCACGTCTCTTGAATACGCGGGTAGGCGGTCGCTCAAAAGCTACGCTGGGCGTCGCTTTTCAGAGGGCGGGCTCCGCCCACTATAGTCAACCTCCTTTGTATTATTAAACCTCATAGTTCAACTCCTAATTAATATTTTTTTAAAGGCACGCGCCATTTTGCCGTTTTTTGTTTTTAACTTTCCGCGCGCGATCGATACCCTTGCGGCCAGTTTCGATTTGAATATGGAATGAGGCAGGTGACTGAAGATAATCTTCTTTTTTTAGCAGCATACTAAGGCAAACAGTAACAAAACAACATGCCTAACCTACTTTTCTATAACAAAATAAAACATGTTTTAAAATTCTAAAAGATATCATAAAAAAGCAACACGAAGAACTGGTTTATCACAAGTCAGGGTCAGGCTATCCGTCTCAATGGAGCAGACTGTAATTCTTTTTTTTTTCTGAGCAAGTAGATGACTAGTGGAGGCTGAATCGATAGGTGTTAAATCATTGCCCAATAAAAATGTCAATGGCCTACTGCTACGAAGACTGCGTTCACACCGTAAATAGATTTTTTACTATCAGAAAAAATGCCTTGTGCTTTAGTATATTTTTTTAAGGTTCTAAGGACTCTTAAAAGTACTTTTTTACATGATGCAAATAGTTATACTACGTAAAATGCTTGCAGAAATGATACAAAAACATTTGAGTATGGTATACAGGGTAATAAAATTAACGGGACTTATTTATGTCGATTTAGTACAAAACATTAAAACAAATAATTTTATACACACTGCCAGTTATGTATTGCGAAAACCGATAGTGAATTATTATATGGCAAGTAAAAAAAACAAGGGAGCGCGGGTTATCTCTAGTTGCTTGTAGGTCAATGATAAATAAACATTTTGGCAATGACTTGATTTGATGTGTCAGTCAATTATTATTAATTATTTTTAAATAACTCTTTCGTCAAATTTTTCCCCTTTTTAACCGACTACAAAAAAGGAGGAGGTTATCAATTCGACTGTATGTTTTTTTAGGTATCTATTTTACCTCATATCTCAGTCATTTGTAGACCGATTCGAAAATTTCTTTTGCCTACCTAGAGGGTATACCTTTGAGTTGGTCCCATTTTTGCCGATTCGGGATCTGATGATGGGATTTTGGTGTAATTGAGGAAAACTTTCAAATTTTAAGGGCACAGATAGTGTTTTTTACTAGAATCTTAATTTTAACGTATTGATACGTCTGATAGTCAACATCTTGTGGAGCTAAGCTGAGTGAAACTCAGCTAATTATAATGAAGAACTTGTTAAAAGTAATTTGTAGAAGGAGTAGTAGATATTTTTTCAAATAACAGAGTTATAAGGTACAACCCCCCCCCCCCCCCCTGATATCACTAAAATTAAGAAATAAAATTAATTTAAAAAAAACGACTTTAAAACCAAAACTCACTAAAAAGTCGGTGCTCCGATAGTTGATGCTTATAGTCCAAGTAATAGCATCGACTCCAAAAAGAAATTGTTTGCCTAAAATGGCTTCGTTTTCTTTCAAGGGTCAAGAGTTTATTAAAGACTTTTTAGTGCATTTTGGTTTTGAAGTCGGTTTTTACTTTTTTTAAAGTTAATTTTTATTTTTGACCAAAGAGGTTGTCCATACAATAATAATGAAAAAAATTGGTTCGCCAGCGCTACGGTGTAAATGCTGCCACGCGCACGCGCTAAGCGTTCATATCGGATTATAATTGAAATAAATTCAGCTCGAACTCCCTACAGACTTTCGCTGAAAACTGATTACATTCTTATCTTCCTTACTTACTCGACTATGATGTTACGACATTCCTGAATCATATCAGATGCTGACAGTAGCTAAAACTTTTCGCGCGATTTTTTTTTCTTTTTTGAAAATTTAAGGTGTTTGGATTTTAAACATATTTTTAAAAAGGCAAAGGGATTTCCTCTGCAGCATACACAGATCGTATTGCGGCTGTGTTGGTCCAAAAAATAAACATTTTGCATCGTCAATAACACTTCGCTGTGCCAAGTTCTACGCATGCGTACAACGCTTCCGCACAGACGCGTTCCCTGTCAAAAATATGCAAATTAATCTATAAAAAACATGATTTAGTAATACCACTACATATCGAATAAAGTTTGAAAGTTGTATTTTTGTTTGCACTCCCTTTTTTGTCTGGTTTATTTCGTATTTTTTTCATTTGAGCCTGCATCGGGGTATCTCGCCATCCCTGTCTCCGTCCACGGCGCATGCTCCGTTGTAATGTTTATATTATTTGTATTTGAGCTGTGTATCACGTAAACTATAACTACCACAGCCGTAGCGCCAATACTGAGGGCCGGCGCCCGCCCCACCCCGCTTCGTAGTTAAATATTTCTTGCTTATTTCGCCCTAGCATTGTTGTTCCCGCCGCGTCGACGACTGTTGTGTATTGTTTAGACGCGCGCTTTCCGCGCAAATATATTGTATTATAAATAAAATAGGCCTCGTTTAATCCGAACGGTTTTATAACAGTGGATAATTGAACATTAAAGCGTATTTTCGATAGAATGCAACCGATTGCAGCGCGTAAATAATTTGCATCCAGAACTGCATCCGCAACGGTGCTCATGAGTGGTACATTTCGTCGCTGTAAAGTGTTAAAGTTTTGTTTTGTTGCTTAATTGTTTTTATTTATTGTTGTTTTGTGGTTATTTATATTTATTTGTGACGCTGTGAGTGAATTTTGTATTTTTTTGGAGAATCCCGAAAACGATTCGGCGAGTTTTGAACGACTTTTGGATTTAAAAGAATACCTTTGCTTTTTTATTCAAATTAATTAATTGTTTTTGACAAATTAATTAAATTGCGTTGACGAATTCATTGGACTCACGTAAGTACAAACCTCTGCTTACTACAGTAGATGAAAATAATTGATTTCACAAAAAATACAACATCAAAATCAATGCAAACATTCTTCAAAAATAAAAAAATAAAATGTTAACTCGTAGTCGCGCTCGTAGCAGCGAGAAAAGTTTGAATTTCGAACGTGGAACTTATAAGCACGTGGCCCGTCGCTCATGTGCGCTTCGCTCGGCCAATGGGAGGGAGGCTTTGACTCGCTGATGAGCGGCTCGGCCAATCGTAGCCGCCCGCTTTATAGCACCACTTTTGACAGCTGATAAGAGACTACGTTTCCCGCGAAAATGTTTTCAGTTTTTTATTTATTTATAGTGGTTGTATGTAGGCATGTTAAATTTCGATACGTAAGTTTCATGAAACTGGCTGAAAAGAAAAATAGTAATAAAAAAATGTTTTGCATTATTTGTTAACTCGTCGCAGTTAACAACAACAAGAGGAAAAGAGCTCGTAAAAAATATTACTTCCTAGTAGATTAATTTAGTTAGTACATCATTAATCAAATAAAGCGGTTGTTACCTGAGTTAGCTTCTTTAAAATGGGTTAGTTTAGATTATAAAATTTCGATTTGAAAATCGTATTACTTTGCTTATAGAGCGATAAAAGCGTTGTTCATAATCAATAACCCCCATTACTTCTTTTAGAATCATTCATGGTCACTTACGAGACCTGAAAGTATGTATAGCGAAATAGTCATTATTAGAAGAATATTATTGTATTTAAACTTAATTAAATGCTAAAGAAAATCGTGGCGAAAAGTAATTTACATTTTTGGCACTTAAAGATGACATACTTTCTGCGTTTGTATTGACAACGGCACATCTTAATAAAATAAAATAGAAACACCATAACTTAATTATCTCTCGAGATGTTCTAACATTGCACCTAAAAAACTCTAAGGTATGTGACCTAAAAAGCTTTAAGGACCCTAATTAAAAGATTCTGTAATTAGACTTCTTTGAAAAGTAAAAAAGAAGTACCTAGATTATAGAAAAAGGATAATATTTTTACATACAAAAAGACATGAGATTTTTCAGGAAGAGGAATCATGCTTTAAATAAATACCACCTACCTGTCTTTTAACGGTTACTGATTGGGTCATAAAATAATACTTCCATTCAGGTTAGACATTTTAGGGCCAATTTGACCAACGTCAGATAAGTCTTATCCGACTGAATAAGTATATAAAGACGGATTTTTAAATGACATTTACATAAATGATTGCTGGCAAATAGGTGACATTTAAAATTAGACGTAGATATTGTATTTTATTCGACGAATATTCCTTATCTGACGTTGAAAAAATCAGGCCTTAATAGCATAAGTACTTAGTTACATCTACAAAGTTACACGTACTTTTGCACTTTTTAAATTAATAAGTTATTTCAAATAGAAAAGGGCAGATTTGTGGGATTATCAAATACAAATTATCGTAGATGTTACAAAGCAACGACACAACTTTGTCCATTAGAAATGTTTTGCATATCAGTCAAAGGACGTCTACTGCTGAACAAAGGCCTCCAGTGTGATCCTGCGATCTTTACAAGGTGGTCTGTTCATCTTCGCGGTACGTTCACCGCTGCGCTTATGTTCAAAGGGTCTCCAATCTAGAACTTTTCTGCCCCAACGGCCATCAGTTCTTCACGCTATGAGACATTGCCACTTACTGATTAAGCTAACTGATTGGCAGGACTATGGCCGTTCCTTTAGTTTTTCTCACATTTCTGATTTGAACTCGTAAAGAAACATCAAGAATACTTTCCATGGCTGATTGCGTGATCATTGATCCTCAGTCCTAGCCTATTAATCACTGACTACTTAAATGTGATTGGTCTATATCTTCCTTTGAGGATCAAAACCAAAGATAAAGTATTTAGTAGAGCGAAACCAAACTTTCGTAGATGCTACAAAGCTACGAACGGACATAGCCTTGAGAATCAGTAAGCTCAAGTGGCAATGGGCAGGGCACATAGCGCGAAGAACTGATGGCCGTTCAGGCAGTGTTCTAGATTGGAGACCCTTCGACCAACAACGCATAGAACGCCCATCAACAAGATGGACAGGCGACCTTGTTTAGATCGCAGGATAACACTGGATGCAGACCGCTAGTGATCGGTCGCTGTGGATAGGGGTGGGGGAGGCCTGTGTTCGCAGATTACGTCCTTTGGCTGATAACGACGATGATGATGACGTAGCTACGAGCCCTACGAAATGTTTTACTCACAGTCTATTATTCACTAATTAAACTATAATGACAAGCTTATAAAATATAAATAACAAAATTGCTATTTATATTTTGCACTAGCGAACCCAGCGAACTTTGTTTCGCCCCGCCTCGTCCCGTACTCCGGACGGTGATGAATCTGGTGACGTGAAAAATATAAAAAACGGCCACCGGATATTTTTTTTAATTTTTCCCTATCATATGAACCTTCTCCTGACAATAACAAACGCAACAAAAAAGAATAAGCAAAATCGAGCCAGCCTGGATTAATTTTAAATAATATAGATTACTTAAACATAATGATACGTAATTCTATAGAAAGGATATCGTAGACGCTACGACGCTACGAAGAGTACTACGCATACGACTACGTATTATGTCGCCGCGGCCATCTGGTTAAAGCAGCCAGTCAATCGGATGCCTAGGCAGTTCATTAAACACTGGCATATAGTTTAATGGCTAGGCTGATGATTGTATGACTAGCAAAACTCAACGTTTAACGACTTGACGTATTGCAGGATATTCAAAGACGACTGACATCAGCCAAATGATTCAAATATGGCTGTGTATTTTTTTACCGCAACGCCAAAAAAACAAACAAAGGTTACAAATACATTTATAATTTTTTATCATCAATAAATAGCAAGGTTACTTTACTGTTATCATTGAGTAATATTCACGCAGATGCCTATTCTGGATTTTTGTGTAAAATCGTATAACAAAAATTATGAACCCAAAGTCAAACCAAACATCACAAATTCGTCAATATCAAATTTAACCGAATGACTGACTATACGACGTTCAGGCATCTAGCTAAACGGTGCGTTCAATAACTTAGCTAGTCGTCCTTAAGCTATTTAGGCTCGGGCCTTATGTCAGATATAAGGAATACTCGTCGAATTTAACACAAAATGCCTAATTTGAAAACGTCACCTATTTATCAGCAATAATTTACGTATATGTCATTTTAAAATAGGTCGTTTTATACCTTTTCAGTCGGAAAAGTTTTGTCTGACGTTTGTTAAATCGACACTTAATTGGGTTCCGGTGTTTCATTAACTGCCTAGGCATCCAATTAAATAACCGAATAAATCAGATGGCAAACAAAAGTTAAAACAAAAAGGGAAGTTTAAATTAAAGTTATCCTCTTGTTGCTACACTTTTTAAGTTAATATGTTTGTAGAATAGGTAGAGTCACAACTTTCTTGTTGCTACGAAGATAAGTCCACAGGTATGGATTCGGATATAGACGGAGAAAGTTCATCAACTGGTTCTAAACAGCTTCCTTCATTCCTAATGAGTAGTTTGAAATTGTATTTATATTCATTGCAAAACACTACATCATCATCATCATCAATATCAGTCAAAGGACGTCCACTGCTAAAAATTGGCCTCCCCCACGGATTTTTACAGCGACCGATCACAAGCGGTCTGCATCCAAATTGGTCCTGCGATCTTTACAAGGTCGTCTGAGCATCTTGTCGGTGGACGTCCTACACTGCGTCTTTGGTCGAAGGGTCTCCAATCTAGAAATTTTCTGCCCAAACGGCCATCGGTTCTTCGCGCTATGTACCCTGTTCATTGCCACTTGAGGATGAGGATTCTCAGGGCTATGTCCGTTACCTAAGTTCTTCTTGAAATGAGGAGTTATGTCATTTCTGTTCACATTCTTCTGATCACATTCGATCTCGTAGAGAAACGCTGTGATTTTGAGCTTCCTTATAAGAGACCATGTCTCGGCACTGGACACCGAGGTAATTAAGACACTTCGTCGCTATTAATTTACTCTCCAAATCACAATAGACCCACTTCAGTTTTTTTTTTATAAGAAATTATTTTAGCGCCTTTATTGAGTTCAATGGCACTCCAAATCTAGCCCAAACTTTAGCCTACCTTTCGTTACCATGTGGATAGGCTTTATAAAAAAAAAAACTATGAAAAAAATACTTATTTGAAATTGTTTTGTCTACGTTTTTACATCAATGTGAGACTCTTAGAAGTATTAACTGGTGCAAATGATATAAAGATTAGGGGTTCATTCATTTAACTGCCCAAACACATCATACTTTGTAATAAAACCTCCTAATTGAGTTACTTATCCGTTGGTTAGTATTTATACGTCGATGGTGAAACAGGAGTTTTACCATTGACGAATCGGCGACTTTATTGATCAAAAATCGTACAAGTTCTGTGATAAATCATTTTTAGACAAAGTTTAAAAACAGTGGACAAAAGATTCATTTGATTTGATTCATTACGGCATTTAAAATAACACGTCGTGAGTGATCTTAGACACTATTTTCTGTATTTTTACCCGCTACGAAACGAAGCCGGTGTATGTGTTTTTACAAAGTCAGTCAACAAATCAGACCATGTGTGAAAATGCGTGAGTTTGAGCGAACATTGTATTTAAATTTATTTGTGTTAGTGTCGATTTTACCGTCAGATAAGAAATATTCGTCACATATTATACAAGACGCCTAATTTGAAAAGTCATCTAATTTGTCAGCAATCATTTATGTACAAGTCGTTTCAAAATCGGTCGTTTTATACTTATTTAGGGCTGATTTTACCAACGTCAGATAAGGCTTATCCGAAGAAATAAGCATGAAATGAACAAATTTAAAATGACATTTACCTAAATGATTGCTGAAAAATAGGTGACATTTTCAAATAAGGCGTAATGTATTTTATTCGCCGAATATTCCTGAGGTTGAAAAATCATGCCTTATAATTGAATTACTTATCTATTGGCTAGTGTTTTTTCGTCGACGGTGATACAGCCCCTTAATAATAGAAAATCATATAGATTCTTTATGACCAGCTAAAAAGAGTGGCTCAAGTCCGCGGTTTCTGCATACTGACCTCAAAACTTCAATTTGAAGATGGCAACCTATAATTATGATGATATAGGTTCTGCAACAAAAAATGATACTTATTAGACTTTTAGACAATGTTACGACACAGTAGATAATAGATTCATACCGTGAAATATTACGTCAATGAGTGATGTAGGCCTTTGCCCAGCAGTGGGATGTTACAGGCTAACTTTACTTACTTTACTTTACTAGAGTGATATATGACATACCTACTGTTTTGTATTTTTACAAGATAAGTGTGCGCCACAATGATTTAATATCAGTAATATTAATATCTAGAAATCAGGCCAAATGCCTTAATGTTATGTAACTAATATAATATTCATATTCTTTTGTCTTATTTGCATACAATAATCAAATTAGAATTCCGTCTGTAAAGCCATATGAAATATAATTTCAAGTAACATAAAGCCTTTTGTCATATTAAACACACAGAATTTCAGTTACAGAACAAATAGCTTTCTAATATGGAATCTAAATACGCCTCCTGAAAGATATTTAGCAAAAGTCGGCAACATCAAAAGGCGGCGTCGTCTCTTTACAGCGGGTGGGCGTGGCTCTTTTCAGCGGCGCGCTGCGATTGGTCGGCGGGTCCTTTGATGTTCCGCCGCTGAAGAGTGGGCAGAGTCGCCGCTTTTCAGGAGGCTGATAAGGCCTGAAGCTTTTTATTTGTTGGCTTTTATGATTTTCATAAAAGTTTTTACGAACAGGTGTTTTATTTTTTTAATACGTTTATGGGGTTGCTGAGTTTAGAAATCAAAACTAATGAAAAAAATAAAGCTGCGTTTTTATAAAAAGTGATTGAACTTAACTGTAACGCATTTATTTATATAATTAATAAGAAAACAAAACCACCTATAATTTGTTTGAATGTAAAATGTATCAGTTACTTGCTTAAGTAAACAATAATCACGGAAAATAGAATTGAATGCATTATGGGAGTTGCAAATAGGAAGTCACATATTGAAATGAAAGACTTTACGGATTTATTTCGTGTTTTTTTTTCAAAAAATATATGCCTGACTTTTCGAATGCTTTACAGCATCCGTGGTCACAGATTTGTCATGACATAGTTATGAAAAATAAAACTACCATCGTTCCTATCCACGCAGAAAAAGCTTTCTGTATTCACATGTTTCGTATCTTTACTTTACTTTTAATTATTTATTTTTTATAAAAAAAACGTTTCATTTGTTTTAAAATCAGCGACAAAGTGTACCACTAGAAGTACCTAACGTTAATAAAATTATAGAATGGCCCAAAATGGTGACTTTATAACATGAGAGAAACACAACTTAATAGTAAATTAAACTTAAATATACGAATAGAGTAAAGATATGACTGATAGTTAGTATATCTTAAGATAGTGTGTATTTGTGCCAGTTTGAAGCATTGTGAAGAAAGAAGAGAGTTTAGAAGATGTTGTACGCCGTAAGACAGGTGAGTAGCTTTAAGTTAAGAATCTTCTATTTCAGCTTATTAATAATGATATCTACAGGGGATGCCCGACTCAGAGGTGTTTGTTCAAACGATACTGATGCCAAAATAAAATGGAAAAAACCCACAACATCAATGTATAATATTGCGATTCTAGCGAGCAAGTCAAAACTATTAACGCCAGGTCGCCTATTCGTAGCTAACTAGCTACGGCGTAGTATTTCGTAGATACGCGTGAGCTACGAGTGATGCTACTAGTTTCCCATTCGTTTTGATTTTTTTCAGAATGTTGTGAAGATGTTTTCTTTTATAAATCATGCATATAATTTGAAGTTTTTTTTTTTTGATTCAGCATAACTCATATTATAATTCCTGAGTTGGATGTCACTGACCAAAACTACACCCTGAGTAACTATTTCAGGGGTTAATTAAGTTGATGATCACAGTTGTTTGAAGTTTATTTTACATTTGGTAAACAAGATTTATTTTTAATCACTTGGTGCTTAATGATCCTTAATTGTCCAAGAAAGCTTTTAAGAAACAGCAGGCCAGCTTTTGCTATTTTTAAAACTCATGCTTCTCTCGTGACAACAAGGAACTATTTTATAGTTCCTGTATAATCTTGGCTCTATATCACCATATATAGGCATACGCCCGGATAGCGTAAGACACGGGGTTCGAGTCTTCTTCTGTATCACAGCCAAAGTTGCTTTTTACAAGTGCAATTTATATTCTTCACCAATCGACTTCCCTTATTCCTGCATTGTGATCATGCAGCATCATCATCATTAACAGCCAAAGGTTTTCCACAGCGATCGACCGCAAGCAGCCGGTATCCAGTGTGATCCTACGATCTATACAAGGTCGTCTGTCCGTCTAGTCGTTGGATATCATACGCTTCGGCTCTGGTGGAAGGATCTCCAACCAATCTATATTTTCTCTCTTCGTAAGGCCACAGTTCTACGCGATCTGCCGTCCCTGTCCCTGTACAAGCTCAAGTGGCAATCACTTGAGCTTACTGATACGCACGGCTATGTCCTCATAACATTTTATTTGTTACAAACAGTACGTAGACACAGGTGTATATAACTAAAAAAAATACAAAAAAATAACCGCCTTAAAACACTAGAAGGACTGAAATAACGCTTAAAGGAGAAACAAACTCATCTAAAATCGGTGCATGATGTACATTCGTAGACTGCTGCTGTCTCTTCAATTTGACATCATGCACCGACTTCAAATGAGTTTGTTTTTCCTTGTAGCGTTATTTTAGTCCTTTTAGTGTTTTCTTTTAATGAAGGTAAAACTTTTGTGAAAAAAATGATTTTTCGTCGTTTTTAGTTATTGTTTAAGTTACATAAAATGTACCTGATTAAACTAAAATAATTACTACAACCTTTTTCTTAGGTGGACTTTCGCATGATGATTTAACCCAGGATTACGCTATTTACGCAGATTTACGCTTACGCTCCTTTTTTGAAATCCATTAAGACGAGTTTTTCTTTCCAGCAACTTCTGCATCACATGCAATTATAAAGTCCACAGCCGACCATTTTATCGTCAGTTTATGTTATTGCCGAGACGCTGGCAACACACATGTTTTGTTTCGCTGCGCCTGCGCCGTTTTTCGCCAACAAAACAGCAATCCGATAGCAAAACAATGTGCTGACTCAAACACGGTGTCGGGTGGCTTTCAACAACGGGCTGGTTGTACAGCAAATAGTATGAGCTAGTTTTGGCCGTGACTTTTACTGGAATAAAGGCGGTTAAGATTCGTTAGCTCAAATTCGTACGGCCAAATGCTATAGTTGACAAGTGGTCTCCGCGACTTCATCCGCGCGTTTTGAGTTTGCCTGCCATCGTAGCGTGATGTGTTAAGTCTAAAGCCTTCTTCATTAAATAAGCTATCTAACACGTAAATATTTTTTCAAATTGGTTCAGTAGTTCCTGAGATTAGCGCGTTCAAACAAACAAACTCTTCAGCTGTATAATATTAGTATAAATGACTTGATCATTAGGAACTTGACTTCAAAAGAGTCTGCCATATACTTCATTGTAACACGAGTGTGATTTTGACATCGAGACGTTTTATGATTTTATCGTGTCCGAAAATCTATATTAATACTTGCTTGCTTGCTCTAAAAAAGTTTAAAGCTATATCTCTATTTGAACTCAGCCCAAAATTTTGCAATATAAACTCCAGGTAACTCTTTTTTTACACAAAACTACAACATCGGTAACCATAAGTTATGGTGATGACTTTCATACGTGTCTGTTCTTAACTGACATCGAATCAAGTGGCTAATAATTAAGTGATCATTTAAAAGTAACTTACTAACAACAATAAAATTAATTGTCTCCGACTTCCGCTACCTCGGCAATTCTCTAATTATTATGTTACATCACGATTCGACGGTTGCTTACAATAAACAAAAGTAAACAATACTCGACACGTATTAAGACGAATGTTACGTGATGTTTGACATAAACAAAGGAATAACTATATTGTTTTACATGTAATTTGGTATAACAAAGAATGGTCATTGGACGTATGCATCCTGAGTTCTTAGAAAGATTGGTTGACATGAATCGATCATACGAGTATATGGAATGGTCCAATCAAGGTTGTATCAGAAATATTCTGATAGAATAAATTCCAAATTATCAGAACGTGCATCGTGACGTGACTGATTTTTGTGAACATGTGAGGAAGTAGTATAACTTCAAAACTTTGAAATAAATTGATAATGAGATGGAACCTACCCATATTTACGTCCCATATTGGTACTGCATGAGAATACTATAGATATATAGAGACAATGGAGGCATAGCGCGAAGAACTGACGGCCGCTGGGGCCATCAGTTCTCCGCACTTTGCGATATATAGGCCAAAAGGAGAACCTTTGGAGGAGAAAATCTAGAAAGATTAGAGACCTTTCGACCAAAGAGGCGGCGTATGATGTTCACCGACAAGATGGACAGATAAACTTGTATAGATAGCAGGAATGCAGTCTGCTAGTGATCGATCTCTGTGAAAAGCCGTAGGGGAGGCCTATGTTCAGCAGCGGACGTCCTTTGGCTGATAATAATGATGATGATGATGAATGGAGGCATTTGGTGAGGACCTCCGTTAGATATTATTAGCAAATATCAGCAGTTATTTTAATTACTCAGTCCCAGCGGCGGCCTTATCCTTTGCCAGGCTACGAGCAGCGGTCTTTGCGAGGCCCTTTATCCTTCGTGAAAAGTATGTGTTGCGAAATCAGGTTTGGTTGTTTCATTTAGATAAATATCATGTTTGAGAAGAAATGTTAAAATTATACAAATGAATAAAATTTTAATTTAAAAATATTTTATACTAGCGGTCCCCGCGACTTCGTCCGCGCGTTTTGAGTTTTCTCCCTCCCCTCCCGTCGCAGCGTGATGTTTTATATTCTAAAGCCTTTCGCAATAAATAGGCTATCTAACACAGAAATATTTTTTCAAATCGGTCCAGCAGTTCCTGAGATAAGCGCGTTCAAACAAACAAACTCTTCAGCTTTATAATATATTAGCGCAAGCGCACGTTGTACTTAAGCTGCGAACATTGTTTTGGTGCGGAGTTATGTTAAAACTGTGATAGCTCCTAAGATATTTATTGAAATCAAATGATATAAAGGGCAACTTGGTTCTAAATGAAATGCTCGTGATGATGAATGTATTTATTTTGATAATAATAAATACCTGTGTGTATAATACACCTCTAGAAATAATGCATCATTTTTTTACAAATTTATTAACATAAAAAAGGTTGTAGTAAGTCAACCATAAAAGATAGACATATGCTGTCGCTGACTTTATTATCGAACTCTTAATGCTGAACAATCCTGTCATACATAATTTTTGTGTAACTTAAGCGGTTTCCGCAGCGTATGCAGCGGAAGCTCTCAAAAGGAATATCTTTCTCCCGTTTTCGCAACATTTTTCATTTCTGCTGTGGTCTTATGAGTTGTATCTTTATGTTATATAGCCTAAAGCCTTCCTCGATAAATGGACTATCCAACGTAAAAAAAAAATTCAAATCGGGTTAGTAGTTTTTGAGATTAGCGCGTTCAAACAAACAAACAAACAAACAAACTCTTCAGCTTTATAATATTAGTATAGATTTAAAAAATCATTTAAACACAAACCTGATGTTTGCGACTTTTCTTAAGACTAAAATCTTTAATTAAAATACAATAATTTAACGAATGAGAAACGTCATTTTCGATTGAAAGAATATCAAGGGCTGAAAGCCAAGCTCAAATATGTTTTCATAATATTAAGCCTCGAAAAGCTACTTGGTATAAACTTAGATACACTTAGATACCTTAATTGGATGAAACATGTACAAACCACAAAAACAAAAATATCTAAATTCCTGTATCCCCTAAGTGTCCTAAAAACAAATTCTTCCAAGGAGGCTGCACTGTCTGCATATTACGCCTATGCGTTAGCATGGCTACGCTATGGCATAACTATGTGCTTACGTATAATCTATACTAATATTATAAAGCTGAAGAGTTTGTTTGTTTGTTTGTTTATTTGTTTGTTTGTTTGTTTGTTTGTTTGTTTGAACGCGCTAATCTCAAAAACTACTGGCCCGATTTGAAAAAATATTTTTACGTTGGATAGTCCATTTATCGAGGAAGGCTTTAGGCTATATAACATAAAGATACGACTCATAAGACCACAGCAGAAATGAAAAATGTTGCGAAAACGGGAGAAAGATATTCCTTTTGAGAGCTTCCGCTGCATACGCTGCGGAAACCGCTTAAGTTACACAAAAATCATGTATGACAGGATTGTTCAGCATTAAAAGTTCTATAATAAAGTCCGCGACAGCATATGTCTATCTTTTATGGTTGACTTACTACAACCTTTTTTATGTTAATAAAATTGTAAAAAATAATGCATTATTTTTAGAGGTGTATTATACACACAGGTATTTATTCTTATCAAAATAAATACATTAATCATCACAAGCATTTCATTTAGAACCAAGTTGCCCTTTATATCATTTGATTTCAATAAATATCTTAGGAGCTATCACAGTTTTAACATAACTCCGACCCAAAATAATGTTCGCAGCTTAAGTACAACGTGCGCTTGCGCTAATATATTATAAAGCTGAAGAGTTTGTTTGTTTGAACGCGCTTATCTCAGGAACTGCTGGGCCGATTTGAAAAAATATTTCTGTGTTGGATAGCTTATTTATCGAGAAAGGCTTAAGGATATAAAACATGACGCTGCGACGGGAGGGGAGGGAGCAAACTCAAAACGCACGGACGAAGTCGCGGGGGACCGCTAGTTTTTAACATAAAACCCAGAATAAGTTGTAAACCACATTTCATCCATGAGAAAATTCTAACTCTACCATGTATATATATTTTAGAAATGGCCATGTTTGTTCGGAAACACATGTATCTATTTCAATTCGATAAAAACCCCAGAAGCAAAATGAATTTAGTGCTCCCAACACCGTTATATAGTTATCGGAATAGAAGGACAAGTAAAAACTGTCAAACGAAACCGATTTAAGATGTCAGTAACGAACATAAGTAAGTAACATTTGTAGCTTTAAATAAGATAACCTTTCGATCAGGTGATTAATAACAATGTTCCTAAGTTAAATATAGTAGTTTACTGCATGATAAACAGTCGACACAAAATATTGAAGATGCAGCTCTAGTGTAAAACTAAATATTGTTTCAATATACAAAATATTCGTCGATATACATTCCCTGTGTTATTCTGTCTTTATTTATTACGTAAATTAACGTTTGTAGAATAGAATAATCAAACTGTGTACTTTAACTTTATAAGTCGTATATTGAAAGGCTTCGATTTGGACTAATATACCTGTTAAATGATTATTTGTTGGGGTTATGCCGCTGTAATGCATAACAATCAATCACCGATCAAGTCACCATGTTCCAGACGCATTATTTCTCCAAAATATACACAAATTCACTTTTAAATATAAAAAATCAAATGCACGTAATTTTCAGCGAGCTTCTGCGGGGCGGTCAACTGTTTGACATCTGCCAAAAATGGTTCTGCTACCCATCTCTTTTTATCACACAGTTTGCTGCTAGTGACATCTCGCTTTTTTCGTTCTATTCCAAAGGGATAATAATTTTATGATTAAAACAAAGATGTGGTTCGATTTGATTTTATATATTTTAACTGTAATTACTGATCCTAATAGTTGTAAGCTATTTAAATTGTAATAGATCCATTGAATTTAACTCTAGTTATTAAATGTATCTACAGATGTTATTTACCTAAAGTACCATTATTTGCTGTACCCTACAGGGTGTGCATATGTATGATATTGATTATGTAAATTGATACTCTACTATGTATTTGTAATAAATAAATAAATGAATAAATAAATAAAAACTCCTTTCAGCAGATGCAACAATCACGGGTGTGGTGGCAATAATTCTCAAGATTATTTCGATAATGGGGTAAACTTCAGTTTATTATTTTCTATTATGTATTTCAGCACCGAGAAAATGTCGTCGTTTCCTTCATACACGCGGATGAAGATATTCAGTTCTTCGTTTCTTCATCCGCGTGAATGAAGGAAACGACGACATTTTCTCGGTATAACGATATTCAGTTCTTCGTCTAATTCATGTCCATCAATATCATATGATTCTCCTACTGGCACGTCGTTGCATTGTTTTAAACTGTAACGCAACGCCTGTAACGTAACCTGTAACCTCAACTATGAGGTAGTTCGAGCTATACTCCCCCACGAGGGCGATGGCTCAGTGCGGGTTGATGGTGGGATGTTTGCAAGGCAAGCAACTAACTTTGCTGTCAGATGTTATTAAGCCTCCCATAAGGCCTCTGACTTGGCTTAGCGACTAATATGAACTGATATTAGCTGAGACCAACGGCTTAACGTGTCTTCCGAAGCACGGAGATGCTCATGATATTCGTCACTTATATGGTCGGAATAGTCACCCATCCAAACACGACCGCGCCGGAGGATGCTACACTTCGGTACCACTACCAAAGCGCTGCTACCACTGCGCTACGAGCACACATTTTTCTTTAATCTTTTTATATTAAACATGAAACCAAATATACTCATGTTGTTTAAGTGCCTCAAACCTAGAACGGCAGCTTGCGCGCACAGTCGACAAAGACATAAAAATAGTTTATTTTGAAAATCTCTTCCGCATTCAATTCAAGAGCTTCATCTCCCGCTTCATAATCAAAATGCCTTTTTACATCGTCTTTTGATTTCTTTGACTGTCTGTCAATATCATTTTCCTCGGCTATTTCTCTCGCTGTTAGAAGGGATGACTGAAAACGATTTTCGAGATAATTATCGAGCCATTTTGTGAATGCATCTAGGTGTTGTATAGCCACATCTAAATGCATGGTTTCGCTTTGCCACATTTTAATTATAACATTTATTTTTGTCAGAATACCATATGACAAATGACATTACAAAGTGGGTAGTTATTTCCTTTTCTATAGAATGGCATTCACTGAACAACTGACAATCTGTTGTATTTTCTGCTAAATCCTTTAAAGCATTACATATATTGCTTAATTGGTATTTAATGGCAATCATCGAGGCTACCCTGCACTCATTAAGAAATAAGAATTAACGTCAAAAGTTTTAATTTAGGCTAGATTTTTATCATTTTTTTATATGAGCTTGGGTTGTTGCGCGAGGCCCCTCCAAGAGCGAAGCCCTGGGCGATTGCACAGTTCGTCACCCCCTAAGGCCGCCGCTGCTCAGTCCTGGTCCTTAAAATAACATAACGTCCTTCTGGTCGACTTAAACCACGGCGGTCAATCTCAACTTAGCTTTGGTTGGCCATCAGCGTGGGAGATTTGTTTATAGTGCTCGAGTATGCGCAATACACCAGGACACTCTCTGTTCCTTCACTCACATTATTCGATGAGATGGCAGACCCAACATGAGATAGATCAGACGCATTACCGACGGCTTAATGTTCTTTTCTGAGGCACGGGGTGTCATCACCACCAACTTTCTGACTTCGAGCTGTTTCCAAATAATTTCAACACAGAAAAAACCCAGAAACAAATTTTGGAGCGACCCGGGATTTCAAACCTGGACGTCTTGGCTAGCGAATAGCGAGTTAACCGCTTTACCAACGAGACCTTGAAATATAATTGTATTATTATGGACTATCCAACTTCTCCATTAAAATACAGTGAAATGAATGGCTACCTATGCTACGGTCATCATCATCATTATCGAGCAAAGGGCGTCCACTGCTGAACATAGGCCTTCCCACGGCTTCACACGGCGACGGGTTGAGAGGTTACATTCAAGAGCTAATAAGAGGTCCCCTTTTGGATCGGATTCTGGATTTCGGTATGGAATGGAACTTTCACATTATGGAGTGAAGGACTTATGATATTGGCTGGATATAATGCTCCTAGCAATATATTTAGAGTGAATAATTAGAGTAAATTGACATCCAGGAGGATCTAGATCATTTGACACGTGTTTTGGCAAATAGTAAACGCATTTTAAAACAACCGGTCGCTCAGCTGCCTATTTCCAATATTTATAACTTAGGCCTAACAACTGACCAATTGTCTATGCCATCGGATGTTTTAAAAAATAGTACCGCAATAGTTTACAATCTAGCTTTAATAATAGCTCTTGCTATTTGTCAAAACAGATCTCTTGGTGGTGAAGTCATAGTGCAAATATGTTTGCACATAGACGAGGCTTGGATACAATAACATAATGTTCATGTTACTGATCAATTTGTGGCTAAATTCTTGGCTTAAAGGTATCTCTTCTGACTATTATTTAACCCGTTAAATAGCACTGTCACAAACTTTCAGTCTAAACTTGTGAACTAAGAGTCGATTGTACTTTGTGAATATTCGTCGAATACAACACAAAACGCATAATTCAAAAACGCCACCTATTTGTAAGCAATCATTTATGGAAACGTCAATTTTAAATCGGTCGTTTTATACTTATTGGGTCGGATAAGTCCTATCTGACGTTGGTAAAATCGACTCTCAGTGTAAGAAGATATTAATTCTTTGAGTGAATAGGTGCGAGTATTCTGAGAAAGAAATACTCTGACTATCTACTCCATACTGAAATCTAACCAATAGGGGACTTCTTATTAATTTTAGAAATGTAAGCTCACATCTGAGCGCAGTCGAAAACCGTCGGGAGTTCTATGTTCAGCAGTGGACGCTCTTTGGCTGCTAATGATGATGCTATGTTCAGCTAGAACATAACATCCCTATAGCAAGTGAACTCGCCATCCATCATTAGGCCCAAATAAATAAAATACAAAGCATTTATTTCAGACTTTTTGTGCCTAAACGCACATCCTAAGCTGCAGCAGAAGTTGTTACAATAAACCACGATAACACTTAATTAAAGTGACCACCAGGGTAATTAATAAAATACGTTAGAAGAACGCGACTAAGGTACATACAAAAAATAGCCTTGACGCTAATTTTGTATGCAGCATTTTGCGACCTGGGTCACTTAATTAGAACATTTACGACATTGTTTGAATGTTTTCATGACATGTGGCATTCCTTTAACATAAGTACAGACTAGAAAAGTTATCATGAAGTTTTCTGTCGTAGACAGAGTCCTGTCGGTTTTTTTTGCGCAGTTATATCTTGTAATTTATTTGTGAACGTCAAATAAAATGTAATTGTTTTGCAATTTTGCTAGTAAGTTTAAAAAAACTAGATCGTGTATGTGATTTGAATGTGTTTAGAACTGCAAAACACTGCATAACAGAATACAGCAACAATATGGAAAAAAACATACAAGTTTTGAAAAACATAATGGTTTGAATGCCGAATTTTAAATATTTCTAATGAAAAACATTTAAAAAAATCGAACAGCCTAAAAAAATAAAGACAGGTAATGATAGCAAATGACCCTCACTAAAAGCCATTTTAATTTGGCACACGATGTACCAGGCACCCTGCAATATAATATTTTAAATAATCCTCGTTTGCATTACAGGCTGACTGTCCAAAGTGCAGTAAAATACTTTAGCTATACCTATTTTCCGACCACCTTAATTTAAGCTTAAATGATCAACCCCTCAATGGCAGTTCCTATGGGATCCTATAAATTTATGCTAGTCTCGACCCAAGTGTGTTTCGAGAACTTGAGCAATGATAACACCGAAATTCTAGTTGGAGTCTATCAAATCATATTTTTCAAAGGTACCTTCATATATGAATGCTCAGCCAGCTGTCAAATTAGCTTCATGCACCTTTGCACTTCAGTTTCAGTTGCTTCAGCTAGCAGTTCTGTTGGTCCAACTGAGCTGAAGATTTAACTACGAGTATTATTGACATATGACCAAAGAACGCTAACAGCTGAATAAATCCTCCCCCAAAGATTGCAAGCGAAAACTGACATAAAATGTGGTTCATATTACATAATTTGATAAGCTTATAAGTAAATTGAAAAATAATTAAACTATGATACTATAATTGTCGATGCTTATCGATGTCAAAATAATTATTTTTTTAAAATAATTATTGAAGTGAAAACTTCTTTAGCGGCGTTGAGCACTTTTGTGGGATGGGGGAAAAATGTGAAACTCGCGTCAGGACACGTGACCTGATCGAAAAACCGTAAGACGGTTGGCGAAATTATGGATGTAAGTTGATTTTTCTGAGAGATAAACTTTTTAATGTAATTTAATATAATATAAATTGTAATGTTTGTGTACGATAGCGCAATAAATAAATATTGTATTCTATAAAAATATTATATTATTATTATTATTATTGTATTCTATCACAAAAATGATAGTAGTTTTATATTGATAATAACTATTCCAAAAAATCAAAAATGCACAACGTTGATATTCAAGTTTTCACTTCTGCCGGCACTCCCGGAGTGCTTTCACAGTTTTTTTTTTAAATAATTATTTTGACATCGATAAGCATCGACAATTATATTATTATCATAGTTTAATTATTTTTGAATTTACTTATAAGCTTATCAAATTATGTAATATGCAATTAGTTTGCACAGTAAATCTGGGCAATACAAATATTTGTTTAGCATAGCTCCTCAAGATGTATCGTCACTGACCGCAAACAAAATCTGAAAGATGGTACCTATGAAAATAAAGAGCCAATAGCACTGTATTTTCATAGGTACTGCTTTTACCTTTATGAGCTAGCAAATTTGAGAGTCTAATGCCTAGCTACTTAGGTACCTACTGAAAATCTACGCTCTGTCATTTACATTACTGGGTGAATCTGAATCAATCCCCCGATCTCAATCATCAAGATTCAGACCAAATTTTAAGCCAAATTACTTAAGAATTATGTTATAAGCAGCATACAAACAAACATCGATCGTTCGTCTAGTTTGCGCTGCGCCCACACAACGCTAACGTAAATCAAATAATGTAAACAAACTATTACATCACCGGCTATCCTCGAATGTGTTGGCATGGCCATGGGTCTGCAAAAATGGCGATTGACTTATTTGGGATAAATAAATAGTAAAATAATATTTAAAAAATATAAGAAAAGGAAGAATCAATGACTAAAAAATATATCGTCTTAGGACCAGCAGATTCGTACATAAAAGTTGAAATTTATAAAATTATTTTGCTTTAAATTTCCGCGAAGCTACGCCGGCGCAGGCAACTAACTACACGAACCGTCACCGCGTTTAGTATTAGTTCAGGCAAATGCAGGATGCACCACCCGCCCTCCCTCAATACGCATGCGGCACAGCTGATGCAATTAATAGTACCCAACACCAACGTGCAAAAAACCTTATTACATTAGTTCCGCAATCATCCTCATCATCATTATCAGCCAAAGGACGGCCACTGCTGAACATAGGTCTCCCCTTAGTAGTCTGCATCCAGTTTGGCTCTGCCATCTTTAAAAGGTCATCTTTCCATCTTGTTGATGGACGTCCTTCGCCGCGTCTCCAATCTAGAACTTTTCTGAATGAATAACTACTTGGCCCACCGTTGCATAATCGGACGGATAGTAGCGCTGACGTCACGCGTAATGACGTATCCATAAATTTGCACGGTCGGACCGACAGCGCGGTAGTTCAATTGGAGGAGCATTTTGCCCGGTTAGCCAGAAGTTGCAGGAATTTGTCCGTACGCAATTTTTGGGCTCATTAATTCATGTTTAAAAATATAACTTTTCTCTACCCCAACGGCCAGCAATTCTTCGCGCTATGTGCCCTGCTAATTGCCACTTGAGTTGAATGATTCGCAGGGCAATAGTTTCCTAATAGTTCTGTGAAATCTTCTGTATAGTAATCTAAGCTATTGAAATATCTACCGTACAACTTACTAATGACAAGCACTAAGTATGATTACTTATTTTCGGATAAATTCAAGATCTTTATTTGGAATAACCCGTCTTGACCCAATCAGCAATTCCAGCCCTTTAGAAAGAGGGTCGTTATTTCAATATGAGGGGTCAGTAGTTTCGAACTGTACTTGACATTGAGACGACGAGATCAGATGAAACTTGAAAGTAACTGCTAATTTTTAATTGCAAGTGCCACATTTCTAGCTAATTTCATCTTTACTCAAATTAGATTGTAGGTGTTTAAATTAACAAGATTGAAGTATTGTTTGTACATTTATCGGTAAGCTACTTATTCGAATTATGCTTGTCATATCAGGGTCTATTCTTAACGAAGTAGGTTAGTATTACTCGCTTGGTCATGATTGGATGAAGATTTGAGTAAGTAGGATAGGGAAATACTGAGTAGATAATCGAAAATACTAAGTAGGAGTCATATGCACTAGCTCTTTCGTGTTTTGAGTAGATGACTTGTAAAGTTTTATATAAGCGCCTACTTTATTGTTGTTTTCTTTACTTCTGTATCGGCTTTATCGTGCCTTAAAGCGAGTTATCATTTATTTCAAGTTTTCAAAGTGACTTGGAGCTTATATTTTGGTGATATTGCTACGTTGTGCCATGTGAAAAGTTCGCAACAACTCTATTCGGTCTATTTTACAAAAGGATCAGCGTACAAACGGGTGTTCGTTTAGTTGAACAGTTTTCAGTGGTGTAATTAGGGTTTCTAGAATTTTTATTATGTAAGGTGTGCTCTGATATAAGAACTATTACATGCTTCTGATGCCTCTTTACAAAGCTGTCTTGAAGGACCAATTGAGGTGGTGTTAAAGTACTTTTTTTGGTTCCACTTTAAGCTCAACCAATTTTGATGTTGTCGCTAATACAATTTAACTATTGTTCCAGGGTCCGGAGCCGGCACTGAACTCAAACCCAGGTGGCGCAGCAAAGCCGCCGCTACTCAACTCATTCGAGCTGGACCGGTGTCTTGACCGGTAAGTCGCCGGTTCGACTTCCGGACATATCACTTCTTGTGATGAATAGGACGTCTTTAATGCTTCTTTCAAGATTATGTACCGTCAAGATCACTGGCACCTAACCACTTTTTAACGTAAATAGCTTGCACACACGACACAAAAACAGGCGTCGCTTCAAACAAAAGATGAAGCAAGGTGCAAGCGATTTTGAATTGCGGTGACATCGATAGTACGAGTACATTATTTTTTACTTCTGCATCCAAGCTTTTGAATCGAAGACTAATCGAACTTGGATATATATAAACATATACCTGCTGAAACTGAAACAAGAGAAGTTGAACGAAGTCCATTACTGAACATTATTTGAGGCCTTAGTAGAAGCCTACATTATACGTTTTTAGGTAAACTTTTGCTCCGCTGCGAAGTAGGCCATTCTCCAACGGACAAGCATTAGTTCAAAGTTCGGCGATTTTCATGAGAAAGAGGGTAACCAAATAAATCCAACCATCACTAACTGTAGGCAGGCTAAGTCTGCACCAATGTAAGAGCTTTAAAAGGTCATCACCAACAACAATATCATCTTGTTATCAGAGAGGAGTCCGGCAGGTGGGGCGGCGAGGCGGCGCGTCGGCGCCGGCGCAGCTCGCCCCCACGCCGTGCCTCACCCCCCCGCGACCATGAGCCCCTATCGCTCGCACGGGTGAGTTCTACTCTCAATAACCAAAAAATAGCATTATAATTCAATCAACCTGTTACTAAATATCCAGACCCAAAAAACGACTTCCAGTATAAAATTAAATGGCATTATATTGCCAGTCTTCTCTTTTTCTTTATATTCCAACCCTTTTCGTCAATTTTGGCGTGAGTCTCATTTAAATTCTTCAATTTTTCTCAACACTGGGCACTTTAGATACAATTTGAACCAGCTACCTATGCATCTGTGGTCTTCCCTGGTGGTTATCTCACCCTAGGGAGACGTTTGCACCAAAATGCCACTTTTTAACTGCAAATACAGTATTAATAAAGAAGCATAATGCTTCTAGTAATTCAACTTATGTGTTCCCCAGGCATCAGCTCCAACCTCTCCCACCGGCGGTTCAGCTCACTCCAGCCCAGCCCCCGTCTCCCCCACTGGAAGTGGGCCAGTGGCCGGGGCCCGCTCCCCCCTACCCCTGGTCGCGCCGGACCTGCTTGCTATGCAGCTGCTGGACCAGCACACCCAGTTGCAAGCTCTGATGAAGCAGCGGCTGTTCCATCAGCATCATATGCAGAAACAGGTAAGAATCTCATAGTTTTTCATTATAACGGTGTCACTCTTGCAGAAATTTAAATTCATTTGCATTATTTTGTGTTGTTTCAATTTAAAGATCTGAATATAATACTATTACCAGAACAAAAAATATATATTAAAGAAGTACTAGGAGTAAGTAGGACCTGAATTTGCCCAACATGTTAAAGAACTGCATTGAACCAACATTAAGCGTTATTGTATTTGTAATGGAGGTAAGCCAGCTAATGATATGCATAATGTTAATTAAAACAGAAACAGATTTTTTTATTTTTCAAGAGATTAATGTTTTACTTTGTCAAGCCGTCATGTTAGGTTAAATTTGGTACTATTTAGAGAGGCAATTATTTTAGAAATCCTATAACAACTTCCACTTTGCATCCAGCACATGTCATCGGAGGCAGCGAAGAGGCAGCTGGAGCAGTCTCGCCTCCAAGATCAGATCAACCTGAATTTGCTCTCCCAGTCCCACCTCCCACCGCCCGATACATCGCCCGGTGAGTAGCAATCATTATTTTTCTGAGATTATTGTCAACATGGTAGTGTCATTTATGTACCTTCAAATTAGCTAGATAATAAACAACTTTGTATACTGCGTGTCTTAAGAAAAGTCTTGAAGTAGCGTATCGCTCATAAATTGTGCTTTTTGCCTTTTAATAGCATCATCATCAAGTTCACCTTTGAAGTATTTACCTGATCAAGATATATCTGTGGAAGTAACGGATTGTTTAATCGCATTACTTCAAGGACAATCGACGACAACTATTTCCTGGTTATCGTAAGAATGGATCTGACAAACCTGTCACTTAGCTCCCGCTTCCCTACCCCCCCCCCCCCGCGTTCATCAATTTTTCCATTTCGAGTGAATACAGCTCATTTTTGCACACTTTTCTTGCCGCGCAGTGACAGTGACAGGTCCATTCTTATAACCAGGTCATAAGTACACAAACTTCCTACACTTAAGTATGATGGTTATCTCCATCTGCAATCTTACAGGATCACTCCAGCAGCAGCTCGGTGCTCAGCAACAGCAGCTGGTGCAGCAGTTGCAGGCTGTTCAGCGGCAGTACCTGATGCACGGACCACTCTCCGTGCCGCCTAACGCTCCGCCGAGTAAGTACATGTACACACTTTTTCGATCATCTCTAGAAATCTTAATCAGGCAGGAGAGACTCTCCTGTATCTCTCTTGCAGATCTTGTAGCATGGAGTAGGCACCACTTCTTTAAGGATACCGACATCTAGGAACAGGGCCAAAATCTCTAGGATCTCAAATCCTTTTGTTTGCGACTTCGTGGAGTGATAGAAGCTACGAAAATCTCGTTTGCTACAAGCCAGGAATGCCTCCATCAAAATTGTCAATATTTGTACTTTCCAGATTAAAAACATTTCAGCTGCCATGAACTTTGATCCAAATATATTCTTAGGTCTGATGCTGTGGGGTGGAGAAGTGGAAGAACATCCGCTGTTCGGCCGTGGAGTCTGCAAGTGGCCGGGGTGCGATGCCCTGGCTGAAGACTACCAGGCGTTCCTCAAGTAAGAAAGCAAAAACAGAAAAAAGTACCATTTCTACCTCTGTCTAAACAACCTCAAAAAAGTGGGTTATAATAAAATCCAATAGCCAGTGGTCTGTCTCTCTTAGAAAGAGGATGGCTCCCTTATGAGACTATGGCTATTGGATTTTGTTCGCAATAAATAATAACCCACAATTTATAGCATTGATGATGAGTAGAAAAAAAACAGTGTTTTTTTTGCATAAATTCACCGTCATCGATGTTTTTGTTGTTCGCAATAAATGATTTTGAATGAATTGAATTGAAATGAAGTACACAATATGTAGGTAAACTGGTTTGTCTTTTCGTCTCAACTTCGCAAACTTCCCGATTAGCTTTGTAAAAATAAATATTGGACACCAATCACATTACATCGCTCTGATCCCAAAGTGAGTAGCTAATGCCCTTGTGTTATGAAAATCTGACACAACGGTGGGGCCACAAAGGGAACACCTTTTCCAAAATGGTATTCCTAAAATGTCTATGTTAGATGAATTTTAGCACGATAGATGACGTCATAAATGTGTGTGTGAGGGAGACGTCAGGTTTAAATATGATTGGAACTAGAGGAATCACGATAGTGCTTTGATTTGAAGCTGAGTGCAAGACGAAAAAGACGTTCTTTGAAATCCACGAGTATAAATCTATACAAATATAAACACATTGCACAAAAACACACACACACACACACACCCATTCCTCTGCTGATTTAAGAATTTTACCTCATAGACATATTTTTAACAAAAGGAAAAAATATATTTAGAGATGGCCATAACTTACCTGAGTCCTGTAAGTCCGGTGGAGGGCGCTTGCATCTGTCAAACAGTTAAAAAAAAAACTAGTACAGCCGTTAACGTTCATCCTTATCTTATAATTGTGTCGCCAATACTTTGTACCTATTTTAAGATACCAGATGTAACAACTTGTACTAATAAACTTTTATTTATTTATATGAGCATAATCTCTCTAGGCACCTGGAAGCAGCCCACACCCTCGACGATCGGTCGGCTGCTCAAGCCCGCGTCCAGATGCAGGTGGTAGCTCAGCTAGAGTTGCAGTTGAGACGCGAGCGCGATCGCCTGGCTGCCATGATGAGACACCTGCACGCTGCCAGGGACCAGCACCATGCTGGCAAGCACCCTCATGGTAAGAACCGTCAACACCTGGAACGGTCCCGGAATCGCTCGAACTGTTGGACTTGTGATTAAAGGCTCTATTAAAGGCTAAATAATTGTCTCGACTCCATGATGATGTTATGAAATAATGTGTATGATAAGCACATATACAATTAAGAAAGAACTTAACTTAACCCCTACTCGATTCTGTAATTTAGCGTTGATACTTCCCAAGTAAATGTTTTTTGCATATATTGTTTATATTAAAAGTAATAATCTAGATTATCGATTTCTAGGAGGAGCCAGTGAGGGTGCATCCCCAGGACCAGTGCGTCGTCGTGTGTCAGACAAATCAGGAGTTGCTATCGCTGGAGGTAACGTTTTTTTATTAGTATTTTAAGTAACCCAGTAATAAATCAAACGCCTTTGTCAATAATTTCATCCACATTTTTTCGTGTTTTAAAAGGTCTGCCTTATATGCTCGAAAGAGCTGGATTAGATGTGCAGCAAGGTAACAATGTCCGAGAGACTATCTCCTCTTTTATTTAAATTATGTTTATGATAGCCTTTACTGCATTCATTTTAGTTTTATTTACTTTTCTCTCTTATAATCATTATTCATTAATATTGTAAACCTTATTTTTCCAGAGATCCAACGCAATCGCGAATTCTACAAGAGCGCCGATGTGCGGCCTCCGTTTACATACGCATCTCTGATTCGACAGGTAAATACAATTACTTACAACTTCATTAGATAATTCATTACACAAATTTTGATATTTATGTTGTAGTTTGAGTGTGCTTTAGGTGTCAAAAAAGTGCAAATTAGTATAAGCTTCAACTTTCATAATCTAAATATTAATGTTGATAAAAAATACTGAAGGTGTGACATATAACTGAAAAGGTTTATTCCAAACTCTTAGAAGATAATAAATTTTAACCAAAGTAGAGTCTAGTCAAGTGAGACGGGCTTCTCTATTAAAAGCTACAATATTAAGTGACGATCCTGTGCCATGACGAATAAACTCCTCCATCAAATTAGTGTTCCCCTAGTTTTTGGTAACAGCAAAATCAGTACTGGCTTAAGGCTGAATTTATAGTTTGAGTATATATCAGGGAAGGCTTTTGAATGACTATTAAAATGTTGAAGACCCTCAGTTCTTTGACTGCGGTGTGGAATGCAAGAGGGACACCACAACACTATCTTCCCTAATTTGGAGTTTTTATGGAAAAAACATCACCAACAAGAGCCTAGATATTCAAGTTGATGATGATGAAAATGGGAGTTATCCAGGGCACAACAATAGGTCTCCTATTATGATACTTTACTTTTTAAATGTGACTTGTTTAACCATATGAAGTTACTCATTAATTAAATATTTCAGGCGATAATAGAATCTCCAGACAAGCAGCTCACCCTGAACGAGATCTACAACTGGTTCCAGTCAACATTCTGCTACTTCAGACGTAATGCTGCTACTTGGAAGGTATGTCTTAGATTTTAGTCACACACAAACATTATAATATTGTTGAATGAATTCAGTGCATAAGACAATGTTTGTTGAGAATAGTTTTTAATTATAAATACTAATAAATAATTAAACTGGAAGTTATTTCATAAACAAAAATACAGTTAATGTAAAATTAAACTCAGTTGTTTAATCTTTTCCGTTCAAGGCATATTTTTAGTAAACTTTTCAAAAATAGAAAAATTACAATGATGATGAATTTTTAATATATATTTTTTTGACACTGGATGCTAAAAGGTAACTCTGTATTTACGTAGTGTTTCTTTATAAGAACGCATTATTTCCATTATTTTTTAGTTCAAAAATGTCTAATTCACAGCAAGAATAAATTGAAATTATAATAATATATTTTAAAGCTAAATAAGTACTGAAGAATAGTGGAATCTACTGTATCATGTATAATTGTAATGTAACTAATTTATTATTTATTTAGAAATGTATTTATTTAGTATTGTTGACTTTATGACGATTCACTTTGTATGAAGACTAGTTTTGCTGAAAATAAATGAAAAATTTAAACTTTAATAACTGTAGAAAAAATATATATCTAAAGATAAGCTAAGATCTGTTGTGTAAAAATATTTTATTTTAAAAATAAAATACGTCCCACAAAATGATTCGTCAAAAAGAACGCAAACAACCGCGACCATATAAATACAAGGCAGTACGCAAAACAGAACGCGGTCCGTCACAACCTGTCGCTGCACAAGTGCTTCATGCGCGTGGAGAACGTGAAGGGCGCCGTGTGGACCGTCGACGAGGTCGAGTTCTACAAGCGCCGCCCGCAGCGCGCCGCGCACGCGCCGCCGCCCGCGCCCGGGTACGGCCGCCGCGCCATACAGACCCTCCACTTGGATCTACTTCGACACTTGAACACAAATCACATATGGACACAATTTACACTTGGACACAATTAACACTTGGACACAATTTACACCTCGACACATTACAACAACAGATTACAATTGGACACACATTACACTTGGGTACTTATTACACTTGGACACAATTAACACTGGGACAAAATTTACATTCAGATACATTTTACGCTCGAACATATATTACACTTAGACATAATCAACACTTGGACACATTTTACACTTAGAAACATATTAGACTCGGACATATATTACACTTCGACACAAATTACACTCGGAAACAGATTACAATTGGACACATATTACACTTGGACACAATTTACACTCGGACACATATTACACTCCGACACATATTACACTTGGACATATATTACACTTGGACTCAATTTACACTCGGACATATATTACACTCGGACACATATTACTCTTGGACACAAATTACACCTGGACACATTTGAAACTTACACACAGATAACACTTGGACATATATTACACTTTGACACATTACACTTTGAGACATATAACACTTGGACACGAATTACACTTGGATGCAAATCACATTTTTTACTTAGACACAAACAACACAATTATGATTCGAGGACACCAAAAACACCCTTATATCAGTTTCAGCACATAAACTTAACACTGGGACAAGAATGCACATTAATAACACATGGACACAGAAGTAACATTAATGATACTTGAACACAGAAAGCACATTACGAGAGTACAGCATACAAAAAAACTAGAGTTATAATAGTACATTATGATACAAGTGTGCTAAGTTGACCATTATAATATACAAGGCGATATTGTGTGCGCACGAGCGAAAGCGAGTGCGCCATAAGAAAGCCGCGTATATTATGGTCACAGGCACACGTGTTTCATACGACGTTTTTCAACACACTTGCGAGGAATAAACAAGACTCTTCATCAAGTAAGTTTTAATTATTAAAACAGTAAAGATACATTTCACTCCATTTTGATGGCAAAAGACTATCGCACGCGTTATTCGCCTCGATACGTATGTCCGGCGGAGTTAATAATAGGTTTTCTTCGTTTTCTTTACTTGAAGAAGACATTTTCTTGAATATTAAACTGCACAATAATAAATCCAAACTTCGTCACAGCCGACAATTAATTTGGAAAAAATGGCGCGTTGTTTTTTTTTCTTGCCGCGATACCGATGCGCGCGCAAGGCTAAGGCGCGAACTAGATCGGTGAACAGCCAAGATTTAAAATGTAAAAAATTGTGTTTAGAACACAAATTACAGAAAACGTTAAATTAATTTGTGTTATTTTTTTAGTAATAAAGCTGAATTTACCATTTCTTGAAATAAATAAGTAGATACTGTTATTTTTTGCATAAATACTGTTTGTTGCTAAAATAAAAGTTATAACCCGACTAAATTATATCGCTTCTTCTTCTCACTTACTACTTGGTACTAGGGTACAAATGTAAATTGGTCGGGTTTAATAAACTAAAGGCACTAGTGCAATAATATAATGAAAAAGCACGCGTGTTTAATATCTAGGATTATGAACCAAAAATCGGTGGAATAAAAACGTCATTTTGAGCAAGTGTGTTGAAAAACTAATTTATGATACTTTATTAATAATATACAGATAACACCTCTGAAATAGTACAGCATACATAACACTTGGACATGAATGCACATTTACAACACTTGGACACAGAAAATACTCTTATTATACATACACACAGAAATCACATTTATGATACTCGTACAAGTCGACAAATTTATGACACTTGGACACATAAAAGTCTTAAAGTTTATTACTTTGGCACAAAAAAGACGTCTATGACAGAAAAAACACATTTAAAAACACTTAAGCACAATAATGACACTAGTACATACAAACGCATAGCTCTTAAATAATTTCTTTAAAAACTTGGACACGAAAAATACCACTTTGACACTATCATACAAATATAATTACACCTAAACATATCACCAAACTAACCCTGGTCGCAGAATGTAACTTAACCTATAGAAAAAAACTTGCAAACACAAATTCAATTATATCCCTTGAACACAAATACTCGTATTAGTACTTTCTCAGACACTTATACGAGGGTCAAACTGAAAGTTCTTAGAAAATCAAAAACTGATTACATTAGCCAGTTATTAGTTTTATTATATCTTTTCAAAGTATTGTCCATTGACGTCAATACACCGCTGCATGCGATGGAACCACTGGGAAAAGCACTTTGCCCACTCGTCCTTAGGGGTCTCTTCAATGGAATCGCGATACGCAGCCACCGCTTCTTCAGCATTCATAAACCGCTTTCCTTTAAGTTTTTCTTTAATTTTTGGAAATAAATAAAAATCACAAGGCGCGAGGTCGGGGCTATACGGCGGGTGACCCAGTAATTCAACGTTTGATGTCGCCAAATATTCGATCGTTCGCTTGGGGGTGTGCGACGAGGCGTTGTCGTGGTGAAGGAGGATCCTACTGCGATGTCGTTTCTCTCGAACTTTTTCCAAGACAAGTGGCAAACAATTGGTAGTGTACCATTCTGCAGAAACTGTTTTTTGATCCTCTAACACAATTGTTGCGAAATGACCTATCCTTCCAAAGAACGAGGCCACCATTTTTTTTCCCGCACTTCGATCTCTCTTCACTTTAGTTGGCAACTCCTCGAAAGGAAACACCCACTGAGCAGATTGTCTTTTGGTTTCAGGATCATAACAGTAAATCCAGCTTTCGTCACCTGTTAGTATGTCGAACACAGCATTTGAGTCACCTCCGTTAAATCTTTCAATCATTTTACGGCACCAATCCACACGATGGAGTTTTTGAGCCTTAGTCAAATTATGAGGTATCCACCGGGCGCAAAGCTTCCTGACCGCTAAATGTTCGTGGAGGATTTTGTGCACTTGACTCATACCGATGCCTAAGCTTGTCCGAATCTGCTGATAGGTCACTCTTTTGTCAGTCTCTATCATACGCCGCACAACACAGATGTTATTTTCAGTCGTCGCCGTAGAAGGCCGTCCCTCACGTACATCATCAGTGAGATTAGTGCGACCACGTTTAAACTCATTAAACCAGTTGTAAACAGTCGCACGAGATGGGGCTTCATCGTGAAAGGCCAATCGTAGTCTATCATAACTTTCTTGTTGACTTAAATGACATCGAAAGTCATAAAAAATCATTGCACGAAAATTTTCTCGTGTTAAATTCATGTTGACGTGACACAGACAATTTTCAATTTGCCGCCAAATCGTAAAACAAATGACAAATGAATGAAATATATACTCAGTAATATTGGCAAAGAGTTCTATTTTCAAATTTTTGAATATTTTTTTTATTATATTGTTTAAAAGTGGCCAGTTCTAAGAACTTTCAGTTTGACCCTCGTATAACCAATTGCTTGACACTTCGACACTAAGTACTTTATTTTTTTAAACACGTGAAACACCCATAGGACACTTACTTTACACAAAATTTTTACACAACGACTTCGAAATAAAAAATACTATTAGAATATCCCAAAAATAAAACCATACACAAACACACGGGACCATCATAGCAAAAATACTTTTTCAATGTAATTTTGTTCTTAAACACAGTTTTAAATAATTTGAACCATGACCATAGTTTTACTTGTACCCAGTAATACTGACAACATTTATAAACTTCGGAATAAAACTATTCGGAAACATAGTCTAAATACTTTTCTTCACATCAACATAAAAGTTTTACCACATCAAAGTGTTGCTTATGAGCAACATCTGTGATCCGAGTAATACACCATCATAGACACAATAATAACTAACACAAAAAATAATAACAGTTGGACATCACATAAAATCACAAATCGAAAAAATATTGACACAATCATATTAGGTATCAACATTATCACATTTTACAACAATTTAAAACGAAAATAAACAAGGATAAAACACTCACCTATTAAAAAATCTACAATTTATTTCTTACCCTTTACCGAAACATACTTTTGATAGCCCATGATTGACAAAATGTTTACATTCTTAAACGCAAAAATATATTAACCGAATGATAGGCACACAATACTATTTCGTTCTTCAGCGTTTATACTAAAACAGAGCTTTTATTTCAAACTTCAGACCAACCCAGTAAAGGGCTTGACGACGAAGGACTATTGCGAAATTCCGATCAAGTACCTACTCGTACTCTTTGAGACTTGAAACATACTATAATAGAATTATTATTGGCATTACAAATGGATGCCACACAAAATATAATTATGGTTACAAACATGTTTATACATTTTACACTTGCACCACACTACACTTCGCAGATTTTAAAGTTTAATATTTTAATCTTCTCTTAAATATTTTCTATCTAACCTAGCAATGTATCTAACTCTTATTGTGTAAATAAACGTTTTATCTCATTTCAGATTTGAATTTGTAATTATTTGTGTAGTGGATTTTGAATTGGATTTGTAAGTGGTGTCATAACAGAGTTTACAGTTCTTATATCTGTTAAGGCACCGCGCTATGTGAGGTCATGTATTTTTGTATTTAGGTCTCGTTTTATGTGTGTGTACGTGAATTTCAGCGCAACGGTGAATAATGTTTTTTCTCGCTTGCCTATTAACCTGGCTCCTGTCATCTGTTCCTCTCCTTCGGGGTCTCTCTTCTTGGGCCATCGATTCCTGCATGTCATATCGTTCACATGATGTATTTCCACGACGATCTGTTTGTGCTTTCATCACTATTTATTTCAATCAAGTTTACGAGTTAAATCAAAGTGATGAAAGCACAGTTACTTTATTTTAAGTGAGTCAAATACGTAGATCCGTTCTAAATGCCGATGAATTATAGAATGCGATCCGGACGAACCTGTCTCTGCACAAATGTTTCGTGCGCTACGAGGATGACTTCGGCTCTTTCTGGATGGTGGACGACGCGGAGTTTGTGAAGCGACGGCACCTGAGCCGTGGGCGCCCGCGCAAGTACGAGCCGGCGCCCAACGCCGCGCCTCCACAGTAAGGGCGACGCCGCATCTGCGTTGCGACCGTCCAACGAATCTGTCAGACCATTCTCGCGATCTGGTTCTACACTGCCCGTTCACTTTCTCTCTTAATGTCCTATGTATTACAGCTGTCTTCTCGTTTCTCCAAAGCTTTAATTTATCTCAATACTGAGCACCAATTTTGCGCCCTTAATTTTCGTTTCACGTAAAAAGGAACATTCTTGGATTTAATTAACCAAAGCTGAACTTTCTCACTTGGAATCGGCTGGTCTTGTAATATAACGGTGAGAGATTTTTTGTAAATAGTTTCGGTCAGGACGAACCGGCAATGTGGAACCAAAAACAATTCGTCTAAACCATCAAGCATGGTGCTTACTTTGTCATTCACAACTATTTTTATTTCAAAGTTCAATTTTTTATTGTATTTAATGAAGATCGTTGGGCGATCGCGTCCATATAGAATTTTTGTATGTGAAAGATTTGATTCTAATCGGAAATTATCACAGTCACTAATCCGTAGATAATCTATAGTGATAACTTTCGATTTAACTATAGATCGATGTTTCTGACCATTATAATGTAAAGTGTCTCACTGTGTAAGCTTTAGATTAATTTCAACATGTCATGTTAGAATGTAACTAGAATCACGTGATTGTTCCAATATAATATTTATAGTAATTTATGTGTGAACGTGTACATTATTTTTATTTTACTTGACTTTTTGATTAAGAAGGTTCTAAATTTATTCTTCAGCACAAATAGAAACGTGTACACATTCACATCATATTTTATACTCTTAGAGTGCAAAGCTATAACCAATTGTTTTGCAATAGTTCTTAACATCACAATTTCAATACAACTTGTTTAATAAATTAGCTTAATCATACATTTGTTGCTAATGTAATTTCCGAAATTTTTTAATTTGTATTTGATACTCCGTAAGCTGTACCAAATAACTGCGATCATGTTTATTATTTGGATATATATTATGCATGTATTTAATAATATAAATTGTAAAGAAGGATCGTCGTTGGATACCCAAGTAAGACAAGAGATCTTTATAATCTTATCTTTTCTCCCATCTAACAACATCTGCATGTTTTTGATATCCTATACTCTTTTAGTTCAGGTAAGTATCTGCTTCTAAGCTTCGCATGTTGCATTCTCGTCGCATGGTAGTTAAGTTTTATTATCTTTAACATTTCAATACGCTTGCCTTTTCATATTCTATTTTTTATTATCCTATTTATCTTTCTCTTTCACACACACAACACATCACTTGGACACAAAATCACTTTTACAGACTAATTGGACGTTATCATTCAAAATTGGACACTCCACAAAATACACATTCGCAAAAATCACATTTGTAGAACAAGACAATGGTATGATGCCATTATTAGAAGGTCTGTAATGGCCGGGGTATTTTTATTTTTATTTTTTGATATTCAATACGATTAACGTAAATATTTTCTTTTCAGTAAAAAAAATAAAGCATTAAAATAAATCTAGTTAAATTTTTGTTTAACAATTTATATTGATCGATTTGGTTTTCAGACGTGATTTTACAACGATTTTTATCACCACAGGTTCATGGGAGCTCAAAGTCCGCCTATGATGACCAGCCCACATGGGTACAGCGAAGCTCTCAAACGGAATCTTCAGGTAAACCACAAAGGTTTTTTTTTGATTTCGTAGGACCAACCAGATGTAATGATGATGATGATTTGCAACTTTACTCCCACACTGATGCTGACAACTTTAACTCGACCATTGAGGTCATGAATAAAAACCTCAAGTCTATATCCGACTGGTCTAGTAGGTACGGCATCTCAGTTAATCCCTCCAAATGCCAGGCTCTTCTTATTGGCAACCCGTACCAACTGGGGAAAATCAGTGAACCAATGGCAGCATTACTCTATAACGATTGCACCATACCCTATAGCTGTCACGTCAAAAATTTGGGACTGATGATGGACAGCTCATTCACTTGGGCTAAGCAGATCGCGGAGACCAGTAGAAAAGTCACGTACTCACTTCGAACTCTCTACCGTTTCCGGAACTTTCTTCCAGTGAGTACCAAAATTCTGCTGATCCAGGCTTTGGTGCTGCCTGTCATAGATTACGCTGATGTGTGCTGTACGAATCTATCCCAAAACTTTTTGAACAAGCTTGATCGTCTCCTTAATAACTGCATTCGCTTCATTTTTGGTGTACGGAAGTACGACCATATATCTCCATACCGGTCTAAATTAAATTGGCTCAATATTCGACAACGTAGAAATCTTCGAATCCTCTGCACTCTGTTCAGTATTCTTTGTAATCCAAATTCTCCCAATTATCTTAAATGTAATTTTAAATTTATGAGTGACATCAGTTCCCTGACCCTCCGTACTAGCAATGCCCTGCAGCTGTACACACCTTTCACCTCCAACTCTTTTACCCTCAGCGCCATCAGACTTTGGAACTCCCTCCCAGATACGATCAAGACATCAACATCAAAATATGTGTACAAAAAGTCTATACGCAATCTTTTTCTCAATGAGAATAAATAACATGATATCTGTTCAGCGTGAAGTATGGATTTTATTGTATTTATGTATGTTTATGTAGGTTTATTTAATAAGTATTTATGTGAGTATATGTAATTCATTCATTTTGTTAGTTTTTTTTTGTTATTTTACGCCGCCTCAACTGTTTCTGTCTCACCCAATGGTTGACTGGTAGAGAATGCTTTAAAGCATTAAGTCCGCCATTTGTACTTCATTTTGTTTGTGCAATAAAGAATATATAAATATAAATGTAACAATTAAGTTTTTTTTCACCTTCAGGGCATGATGGAAGACTGCAACTTGTCGTACATGTCAAATGATGACCACATGATGCAGACTGATGACTATCCGTCTTCCCATGATGATTACAAGTAAGTCAATATGCCAGACCTGTTCTATCAGGATTTTTTAATAAAATATTTATTTGCTATTTCGACACATTGAACACCGTGCCAAGAAGTTAGTTAATTTTAAACTGTGTTACAGTGATGGATGATAAAAAATATGGTCCTTAGATGGATTTATAAAAAAAAAAACTTACCTACCCAATGACAGTTTTAAATTAGTTAACCGGTAAGTTAACTAATTTAAAACTGTCATTAAAGAAACCCTTATGACTAAAGAGTATAAAGTAGATGATTATCTCAAAGATAGTATTGTATGGCCTTGCATTTCAAACATTGTTGTTTGAAAAGAGGCATTGACAATAGTGACTGAGTTTATTGCGCAGCTTCTTTTCAGCACTAGCCCCATAATTGTCTTGAAGCTGTGGTAAGGTTTATATTGGGTTGTGTAAAGTGCCCCTAGAAGACCTATTTGCATAAATCAATGACTTTTATAACTTTTTTATGACCGCATTATTATTACTATAATGTGAGATCTTGTCCAAACGTCTGGCTATCTACATAAAAAATCGCTATTTACTTTGTTTTGCATAAAAATTCTTTCGTATTTCTAGCAGACCGCCAATGATGAACGGCTACGGTAGCAGCAGTTCGTCTCACGAAGTAAAAGCTGAGGACTTGAGCGCCAGCGAGGCGCAAGACATCAAGCCCAATATTTACGCTCTCAAAAACGAGATGCAGGCTTCGGATTATTCTAACAAAGGTAACCATTATTAGTAGAGATGCGCCGCGTAGCAGTTTTGAGTAGTTCCGAGTACGGAGTTTTACTCGGTTCATTTTCTTTCCAACCGAGTACTCTGCCGACTAACTCGGTTTAAAATCAAATTCTTGTTTCGGGTGTGTCCTATAATCCCAAAAGCCTCATTACTTTAGGATAAGCTGACAAAAGACAAGAGTCGAGTGGTGGGCAGGGTAAACAAGGTATCTAGAACTGGCACGTTTAGCACGAGTGTTTCTAAGTTCACCCGCAAGCACCATGCATAGTCAGTGATTATTTTCGGAGTCTGATAACGTCTACGAAAAAAAAAGAATAGGCTGTTACCACAACGTACAGAGAGCTTTATGTTACTGCATCATAATTTTAAGTTATAAAATTTTACTTATTAATTTTTATTAGTTAACTAGTTCTCCTCATTTTGTCTCATTACTACTCATTCATTATCATAATTGAGATTGTGAAAGTTATCCCTTGTTGTTTAGATTTAAATGCCGAGTGACTCGGCCGAGTACGAGTATCAAAAATTCCGCCGAGTACGCCGAGTACCGAGTATTAACCGAGTACTCGGCCAATCTCTAATTATTAGTAATTACGTTTTGACCGAACTTAAACGTGTCCAAAAGTTGTAAAATAATTTTATGAACTCTACAATTACACACTGTTGAAGTCCACCAAATTGTGGTCATGTAGAATAATTTTGGCTTAAGCGACACGTTAGGTTGAAGAGAAATTAAAGAGCTGACGTTCGAACCAAAGAGGCCGAAGTGAGCATTAAACACTGGTCCGACGACAGCATCAGCTCTTAGGTAGTTTCGTAAGATAATTATCGTTTGGGTACTATAGTTCCTATCAACCGTGGTTGAGCGGTTATGAAGCTATCTGAAACATTATTATAATATTTATCTTGTATGTATGTATGACTATAAGGCATTAAACCTATGGGCCTGCATTCTTTAAATCTGTAGCCTGAGTATAAATGAAAAAACCAATAAATATTTCAATTTCGACCTTTTCGAAACCAGGCTATGTTTATAGGTAAATTGTAGGGACAACTTAGAAAAGACTCTAGCAATTTAGATTAAATGATAATTTATTTCTTCACTTCATACAATAAACACGGTTAACAAACTAGACTTTTATTTTATAGCCAACCGTTATTATAACTAATGTCAACTTTATAATTTAGAACTGTTCGCTAATGCTCTTTGAGAAAGAATGCCGACCGCGCTCGAGCCGGCCCCACTCCTTCCCGCCGTTCCTTGAACCAACGAACGAACAAACGAGCGATCGAACGAACCAACGGACGGAGTGTTGCCATTTACAAAAATTAAAATAACTACCTACTTGAAAATTAGCGAACCTTACAAAATTAAGCCGATTATTGTCATCATTAGTCAAAAATTACATAATCATTTTTTTCTTTTCAGGAGACTACGCCAACTCTACCAAGGAGTCGTCAAGCAATCGATCCGGTGAGACTAGCCCCTACGACGATTACCCTCGCTCTGAGGATAGATACCGCCCTTCAATATCCCACATCAAGGATGAAGCCGAAAATCTTTCCCTCAACGAGCAAAGATCTGACAAGTAAGAGAAAAAAATTGGTCCGCGTGCCACAATAGTGATCTATGTTTCAAAATAGTGAAACAAGTAACAGTGAAATTATGGGAGACAGTGAAGTGAATTGTTCTGCTGAACATACAGACCTTTATTTGCATTAGCATTTAGATATAACAGTATGTAATACAGTTTATATTTACGGGTGTAGATCTATTTCAAGTTATTAGCATCGTGTAATAGATTGTAATGTGTTCACTGTTGAAGTTTTTATATAAAGTGGACGATCTCGTATGAGGAATTGTAATTTAGAATTACCAAATATATTTTTTTGTGTTTAAGTGAACCCGGTTTTAACGGGATACTGAAGTATTATAGTTTTTATGTTTTATTTTTCTAAGTTTTTTTTTTACATTTAAGTTTGGTAGCTGCGGAATTTTTCAAATACTTATTAATGGTAGAATGTAAGTGTTAGAATTTTTTAGATGGAAACGAATTAAGCCAGCAAGTTGGCAGTCAACGATGATTAACCTTAAAAGGTCCATATCAATATTTAAAAATATATAATCGTCAACTGTAAAATAAAGAATAGAACAATAAGTAGTTGTATTTGGCTATATACAATTGTAAGTGAAGTTCTAGTGAAATATACGCTTAGCGTTCAGTTTGTTTCACTTATTGTCGGTAACATAACATTTCTACTTATTTTTAGTAAAAGAAAATTAGTTCAAATTATTATATTTGATATAAGCCGGTTGTTTTTTTAGCCTTTTTTGCAATGATGTTGAGATTGTTACTTTACAATGATCTGATGATTTATTTTAATAAAGTTTGTTTTACACACATAAAAAGAAAATTTAAATTATAGAGTTTGATGATTGCATTATAAAACGTGCCGTAATCACTGGCCACGTTATTTTTTTTATTGTCGGAGGAATTGCTTTTATTTTGTTAATGTAAGATTTAGAATGTAAATATTTATCATGATTATCATGAATTGTAAATTCTTTAAAAGTAAACTAGGCTCGTGTAAACGTTTACTTATTAATATAACTATTGCATATTAAATCGTTCATGTTGTAGAAACTTTAGAAAAAAATAATAAGTAGTAAAAAAATCACTGTACCTACCTAAAATTTTTCGAAATTATTTTAATTTCTTACAAAATAAAACTCTTGCATTTCTCAAGTACTGCATTTATAAAATAAAAATAAATTTAACATAATATAGTTGGGTTGAAAATTCTGATAAAAGTAAATTAAAAAGGTTAATTAAGGGGGTGAACTTAATCATATCACAAGTATGTATGTATATCGGTAATAATTAGTAATATGATCGATAAAGTTAATGTATACCTGACTTGCAATAACATTTAAATTGTAAGAAAAAGCATATTAAACATCGTCATCAAGCATTCAGCTGCGGAAATTATATTTGAGATTAAATCACTAATCCCTTTTTGTATCAAAATGACAAATTGATTTGTGAAAAGCAGCATCAAGAAAAGATTACTTACCTTGATAAAAAGGGTTTATTAACATCCATTCCTATACTTTATGAGATCCTTTTGTACTTACCCTTTGATGATATACAGTTTTAAGTACAAGATGAAACTCAGCTTTTTGCATTTCAAGCAATTTTTTTTTCAGGGAATTGATAGTTATTGATGAAAAAATATTTTAATTTAGCTGACTAAGTGGGATCGCTGTGGAAGTGATGTGACAGTGATGTATTTCTGTTTGTAAAAAAAAAGAATAATAATTCTTAATGTTTATTGAATTAAAATCATTCATTATTTTATTTTATATATTTTTTTTCATTATTATTAATATTATAACACCTTACAGAAACGTTTTTTTTTTCTATTTAAACATATTTTTTCTGTTTTACATCTGAGATACATCGCTTTTAACGGGATGGTGTCGAGTGACACAATACATTTATTGATCATTGTAAATTATACTTAATTAGTGTTGTATTAAACCAAATCATTACAATTAATTTGCCTGTTTTATTTAACTGAACTAAACTTTCCATTTGCTGCTGTCGCCCTAATTTAAAGGCGCTCTAAGAGTGAAAAATAGAAGAAAACTTACGTCAATCATTAAACAATTTCAGTACCTTGCTTCAAGAAACGTTCAATCGCCATCAAACTTTAACAAAAAAACGGAGGGTTTCGTACCATGGACTGGATAATTTGTGTACCAAATGTTTACCATGGTAAACAGTTGGTACACAAATTATTTTATTTGTGCTATAGCGGCAACAGAATAAAGCAATTTGCGAAAAACTGGTTAGCTATCACGGTTCTTGAGATAATGCCTGGTGACACACAGATATAATAGACATACGAGTATAACGTCGTAAGTCTTGCTTCCGTTCCGTTCCGACTTCCGTTTTTAACCTTTTGGCCAAAAGAGATCTACGACTCCTAGAGACGTGACCTATAATGACATTAGTGTTATTTTTATTACTTTTAAAATAATAACAGTGAATAACATTGTTTGCTATTTGATTTTAAAAGATCTCAGTTCTAAACGATATATTGCCTATGTATTGATAAAGATGAAATAAGAAACCAAAAATTTGCGCACGGGCGGGACTTGAACCAGCAACCTTTTGGCTGACCGGGCCAAACGCTCTTACCAATTGAGCTACCGTGCTGTCAGTCCGACCCTGCGAAATTTGTGGTCTCTTATGAAAACGTCAATTGCGTGACGCTTAGCGCCATCTAGCCGTCTGTCTATGAAACAGATGGCCCAAGCAGTTATTCTTTACAGAATAAATTCAACTTGGAAATTGATGACGCTTCGCTATCTAATGTTTTAGAATGTTTTTAACTCTCACAGTGTGATATTTTATATCGATAAAGATGAAATAAGAAACCAAAAATTTGCGCACGGGCGGGACTTGAACCAGCAACCTTTTGGCTGACCGGGCCAAACGCTCTTACCAATTGAGCTACCGTGCTGTCAGTCCGACCCTGCGAAATTTGTGGTCTCTTATGAAAACTTCAATTGCGTGACGCTTAGCGCCATCTAGCCGTCTGTCTATGAAACAGATGGCCCAAGCAGTTATTCTTTACAGAATAAATTCAACTTGGAAATTGATGACGCTTCGCTTAGAATGTTGCTTTAGAATATTTTTAACACTCACAGTGTCATATTTTATATTCATAAAGATGAAATAAGAAACCAAAAATTTTGCGCACGGGCGGGACTTGAACCAGCAACCTTTTTGGCAAACCGGGCAAAACGCTCTTACCAATTGAGCCACCGTGCTGTTAGTCCGACCCTGCGAAATTTGTGGTCTCTTATGAAAATGTCAATTGCGTGACGCTTAAATATGACACTGTGTGTGTTCATATGTTTTTGGCTGCACCCATTAAATAAGAACGTGCTTAACATTCATGGTAAGTTTGGTCATAAATGTTTATTTCTTTATTTATTTTATTGTAAAGGAATGCAAACGTGAGCTGAATTGCCTACTGGCAAACTGTTTTAGTGCCAGAAGACTTAGCCACAACATACCTTCGTCGTGGTAATTTAATATGAATAAATGTAAATGATAAAAACCACAGCCCCGCTTAGAAAAACATTATCAAAATAAAACCTGTCATAAAACCCTCCAATTCAATCATTGCATCCAGACAATATGAATGACAATACAAAAATAGCTGGCTACTCAGCGGATACGGTGTCGGATAAAATAACATTTTAATAGTCTTTTTGCTCCGCGCATGCGCCGCAAATGTTACAGCATGTTGACTCATTATGACACATAGACAGTGACGTTTATATTTTCAGTACAACTAAAAGGTGTGACGTTAAAAAATTGCCTATTGGACTAGAAGAACTGGTTTTTTGGAAGACAGCGTTTTTAGGGTTCCGTAGCCGAATGGCAAAAAACGGAACCCTTATAGTTTCGCCAAGTCTGTCTGTCTGTCTGTCTGTCTGTCTGTCTGTCTGTCTGTCTGTCCGTCCGTATGTCACAGCCATTTTATTCTGTAACTATAAGCATTACACAATTGAAATTTGGTAGGAAGATGTATCCTGTTAACCGCTAACCTATTCTTATACAAAAAATAAAAAATAATGACATTTAAGGGGGGCTCCCACACATGAAACTAAAACAAAAAAAAAATTTTTAGTCAAACCTATGCGTGTGGGATGTCTATAGATAGGTCTATTAAAATGACATAGAGGTTACTGAATCAATTTACTTTTAAAGTCTAACGTTTCATAGCTAGACGCTTCCAAAGTGGTAAAATGGGCGTCCCCCCCATCTAACTTCTAAACCAAGAAAGTGTAAATTTTGAAAAAAATATGTAATGTAGATCTTAACAAATACTTTCAACGAAAATTGGTTCGGACGGGATCGAACTAGTAGTTTTTGAGCTATAGCACATTTTCAACAACCGCAAACATAACTTTGTACTTCATACAAACACTATTAAAAACAAAGTTATATTTGCAGTCAACAAAGTATTGTGGTATTTTACTAAGAAGAAGTATGTGGATTCCCTAATTCAGTTAAAGTTGGCACGGAACCCTCAGTGCGCGAGTCCGACTCGCTTTTGGCCGGTTTTTTTATTGTTAAAGGAAGCATTTTTCCAACAATTAATATGGCGGAGTAATAGTCCTAACCTACTCTGAAAATCAGCGTCGTGGTATGCGTCCCGCTGCCACGACTTACGCTGAGCGGGTGCCTTTTTGACTCAAGTCGCCTGCTTTTTTAATATATTTGTATATTATGCTTGACGTAATTATTTAAGTTAAATAAATGAATTTTCTTTCTTTCTTTCTTTCTTTCAAGTGGGTAGATGTGAAGACAACATGTTCAGCGGGCCTAAGATGCGCGTCTATTTACCATTTCTCGACCTATATATATTTCTCGACCATGTATGTATTTACAAACAAAAAGTATTTAAGTATTATATCCGTTGTCTGGCACCCATAACACAAGCTTTGAGTAGCTTACTTTGGGACTAGATGGCGATGTGTGGGAATGTCCAAAGGATATATATATATATATATATATATATTTAACGCGGCAAACGATAAATTCCATATAATTATTATTATCCCTTTGAAATAGAATGTCAAGAACGAGATATCACAGCAAACTGTGTGATAAAAAGAGATGCGAGATGCGATGTAGCAGAACCGTTTTTGGCGGCTGTCAGTCAGTTTGGAAGCCCATGAAGGCTCGCTGATAATTTCTTTTATTTGATTTTTTATAAACTTAAGTTGTGAAATTGTGTATTTTTTGAAGAAATAGTTCTCCTGAAACATGGTGACATGATCGGTGATTGATTGTTGTTCATTACAGCGAAATAACCCCAACAAATAATCATTCAACAGGTAAATTAGTCCATATCGAAGCCTCTTAATATACGATTTATATTTACCAATGCGCTTCAAATTTAAAGTACGTAGTTTGATTATTCTATTCTATAAACGTTAATTTACGTATAGAGTAAACACAAAATAACACAGGTAATGCATATCTACGATGATTTTATGTAAAGAAATAATATTTCGTTTTACACTAGTGCTGCATGTTCGATGTTTTGTGTCGACTGTTTATAATGCGATAAACTAATCTGTTTAACTTAGGATGATTGGTATAAATCACCTGGACGAAAGTTAATTTCATTTTAAGCTACAAATGTCACTTACTTAAGTTTGTTACTGACATCTTAAATCGGTTTCGTTTGACAGCTTTTACTTGTCCTTCTCTTTCGATAGGAATATTAATTTTATGATAAATTCCAAAGGTCTTTTTAAAAATATTTAACAAGGTTTTTAATAACTTAAATGTATTCATTTGATTCAAATTCAATTAGGAATGCCATAGTAGTGAAAAAGATTTTGGGAAGCATGTCGTTTAGGAAATAAAATTATTATATAGACGCGATAAACGGTATCGAGACGTGCATGTTAGGCCTACATTTGGGGTTTTTCTGACGGAACCGATATATTCTGCATCTACGGCTACAGTCTGCAGGACATGGCTCACCTTCTGTCTTGTCCTGCATGCCCTGGCCGCTGTTCTCTGGAAGATCTCATGTGTGCAAATGCTAAGGCAATCAGCGTCGCCAATTACTGGACACAAAATTTTTGTTCGTTTATCATGGACACGCTATAAGAAGAAGAAGTCCTGAAAAAAAAATATCTCTTTTATTTCATTCAGTAAGGTCAAGGCAAAATAAATTAAGATTAGAGACTCCGACCAAAGGTGTATGGCGTCCACCGACTAGATTGTCAGAATACCTTGAAAATATTACAGGATGGCAGACTACTTGCTATTTGCAACCGATCGCTGTGGACACCCATGGGGAGGTCAATGTTCAGTAGTGATTAGATGAAAATGATAATGATGATGAATATATTCTGCAGAAAGTGTCAGATATTAGAACCAAATCAACTAATTGATGATCCATCTTTGGCGATTCAGAGTCAACAGACTTTTTCTGGCTGTGCTTGCTTCATCGCCGACTCTATCTTGGTCAAGTCTAAACCTACCACAGACGCATAAATAAAACAAGAGAAAACCCACTTAAAATTTAAAAAAAGCGTAGCTACAATAAAACAATCGAGTGATGAAAAAGCTCTGGGTGCGGTGCAGCTTTGACAGTTAAGCAGCTACTTTTCCGTCAAATTAGCAATTCGTATTGCTTCACTATAATATAAAGATGACAAAGCATGTTATCCCAAATAAGTATCAAATCCCAATCAAGTATCAGTTTTAAAAGCTATGAACCTAATTCGGTTGTCTACCATAAGGTGAGTGAAGTGCAAGCAAGTGCATAGAAGATGCAAGTGCACCGTTTTTATAAAAAAAAAAACAGATAATTAAACAAACGTGTGTTTTTATTATTACATAAATTAATATCATCGATACCGCCTGCGCTAGCTTGATTTATGACGAAGAACAAGTGCGATAGAGATGAGAAAAGTATGTTTCGATAATTTCTTTGTGAAATATTAGAAAAAATTCAAATTCCTTTTTTTATCAGCAATGATTATGCATACCAAACTTCACAAAAACATTTTGCACTGCTGAATTAATAAATTATTAACTGCTGGTTTTCAGAAACTTAGCAATATTTTAGCACTAATTTTCTAAAAACAACGCAGTGATTTTATATTACCCATCACTTAAAATCTTGTCTATAATCTGAGTAAATATACATTTTTTTTATTATGATAAAAAAACTTTATACGAGAAAAATAAGTATAGCCGAGATGTACTAAAAAAAACAACAATGCATTCGTAATCTGCTGCCGTGTTTCAAGGCGTCGTGGCTCTGAGGTCCCGAGTTCGATTCCCGGCCGGGTCAATACAGAAATGAACATCCTCGATATTGTATCGGGTATTGATATCTGCTGCCTGATTTAAATTATATATCAGAATTGTAAAAACTCGGTAATATTTCAATACGTAATAACTATATAGTTCTTGCATCATTCGGTACTAAGACAACAAGCTAGTAAAAATTAGGAAATCCATCGACAAGATAAAGCGATAAATCATCGATACACCCATGCCTAAACCGTGACATGTGGCTCTTAATTATAACTCAACTTGCACGTAACTACAAAACCACTGAGCCGACAAAAAATCTAAAATAACTGTATTTTTAATCTCGATCTGGTTACTGAACTCGACAAAAAAGGTTTTTTTCAACGCACATGTCTACGAATGGGTTAAGAATTAGAGATTTTTTTCTGTAAAAGTGTCATTTCCATTCGAAATGGTGAGTTAGGGGTTAAATTTAGTATTTTCAGGCGGGTTTAAAACGTTTTTTGGGGTTGAAAAGTAGATGAGTAATAGTATAACATATGGCAATGATTGGACCGTTGTCATAAGATTTCGGTTGACGCACGTGAGAAACGTTTTTTTTTGGGACCATTTTAGACAATATAGTGTGGTGTGTAAGACCTGAAATAGGTAGTCTTCTGCCGAAACGTATAAATAGATGGTGATGTGGATTTTGCATCATCTTTGAACGTGCTGCAGTTAAGAATGTCTGAAAAAACATTTCCTGAACGTCATCATCATTAACGGTTGAGAAAGAGTTGAATATCTAATTATATGTTATATGACTTATCTCTATCTAAGGCATTATGTGTCTCTCTCTCTCTTTTAGGGCTGATTTTTCAAGAATCAGATAAGAATTATTCGCCTAACAAAATACAATATGGCTGATTTAAAAACGTCACCTGATTGTCAGCAATCAAACGTAACTGTTTTTTTTTTAAATCTGTCGCTTTATAATTTATCAGTCTGATAAGTTTTATCTGACCACTAGCGGTCCCCCGCGACTTCGTCCGCGCGTGAGTTTGCTCCCTCCCCTCCCGTCGCAGCGTGATGTTTTACATCCTAAAGCTCTCGATAAAAAAGCTTTCCAACACAGAAATATTTTTTCAAATCGGTCCAGCAGTTCCTGAGATAAGCGCGTTCTCAAACAAACAAACCCTTCAGCTTTATAATATATTAGCGCAATCGCACGTTGTACTTAAGCTGCGAACATTATTTTGGTGCGGAGTTATGTTAAAACTGTGATAGCTCCAAAGATATTTGTTGAAATCAAATGATATAAAGGGCAACTTTGTTCTAGATAAAATGCTTGTGATGATGAATGTATTTATTTTGATAAGAATAAATACCTGTGTGTATAATACACCTCTAAAAATAATGCATTATTGTTTTACAAATTTATTAACATAAAAAAGGTTGTAGTAAGTCAACCATAAAAGATAGACATATGCTGTCGCGGATTTTATTATAGAACTTTTAATGCTGAACAATCCTGTCATACATGATTTTTGTGTAACTTAAGCGGTTTCCGCAGCGTACGCAGCGGAAGCTCTCAAAAGGAATATCTTTCTCCCGTTTTCGCAACATTTTTCATTGCTGCTGTGATCTTATGAGTCGTATCTTTATGTTATACAGCTTAAAGCCTTTCTCGATAAATGGACTATCCAACGTAAAAAAAAATTTTCAAATCGGGCCAGTAGTTTTTGAGATTAGCGCGTTCAAACAAACAAACAAACAAACTCTTCAGTTTTATAATATTAGTATAGATTGAAAAATCTGCACTTACTCTGTGATAGAAATGACTTTTCACAATTATGAAAACCTATGATTATTTATCGACTATCCGTCAACTTCTCATCATGTGGGACGCGATAACAATTATTGACTGGCCATTGGATCAGGAATCACGGTGCTTGACTAATTACGGCTTTTGTCTTATAGATTTAAATTCGTTTTGCAAAATGTTTGCGATAAAAATACTCCGTTGGCGCTTAGTACCCGACTACGCCACGTAATTAATATTGGTTTAATAATTGTTGTGACCTATAGATATCGCTACAATGTCTGCTAGCCGCTATCTGCTTGTTTATTTCTATCCTAATCATCTCAAATATAAAAAACAAAGCTTCACGTGCACCGTATCTCATATTTACACAATCCTTCCACTCTAGTTTCAATGGCTTCCAAAGAAAGTTTATTTATATAGTTTTTTTCCAGTCCATGTGCGGCACGGCACAATTACTCGATGCCATTATTGTATTTATTTCTGTATACACATGTGCGCGTGCGCGAGCAGGGGCGGCTATAGACATTCTAGGTATAAGGGCCGAAGATTAAAAAAAAAATTTTTTTCGAGTACCTATGTGTTTATGTACAGACTTAATTAAACAACATATTGAGCTTACGATAATTATGAAAAACTGTATTTGAAGAGTCAAGATCACACCATCATAATAAATTATAATTTATAAGATAAAAAAAAATTAAACACGCATGCACCAAAAAAAAGTATTTTTTATTTCAATTAGATAGCCAGACAGCTATCTAATTCGGCACAGATTTTAGGCCACGATTCATAAGTGCACGTTATGTTTGTCCATGGATTTCTCGAAAACGGCAAGTCACAGCGAGATGATTCCATTTTTAGTTAAATTTGGTATATTTCAACGTAAGGCACAGTGTTAGTTTCATCAAAATCGGTTTAGCAATTTTTGAGGTATAGGTAAGTATAACCAACTTCTTTTGTCTTCTATTTAAGATAAACAAATTCTTTTCGAGTCTGTGCATGATGTCCAGCTTACGTACACCAACAGTCTACGCACATCATGCACCGACTCCGAAAGATTTTGTTTCTTTTAATAAAAAGAACACAAATGCGTTATTTTAAGCTGTTTTGACAGTTTTTTGTATGAATTTGGTTTAATTTACGAAACGATTCATTTGAAAATAAGATAAACTCAAAACTTATAGCCTACGTAGGTAAGTCATAGTTCAACACTGAGATTTTCAAAGGACCTAGTTTCTTAATTTTGTGTACTGATATTATTTTAAAAGTTATTAAAATATTGTTTACACTGTTCGAATAGCATAGAGAAACGGACTATACAAATATTTTATCTAAACAGAATAACATTTTGGTACACAAAAGTTCAGTACAATGACTGAACTTCTAAAAATCTCAACTATGTGCAGGTCGAGGCAGCCTTGACTACAGCCCTTAGTGCTCTCGACTATTATTACACACAAAATGCATTAAAACCCAACCCATCTAAGACTGAGTCCTATGTTTTCCACCTGCGCAACAGAGAGGTTAACCGCAAATTAAACATCAACTGGATGGGAGTGCCTATAGCACACAATGACTACCCTAAATATTTGGGTATTGCACAGGACAGGTCCTTAACCTATAAGAAACACTGCCAGAATACCAAGGCTAAAATTCATGCCCGCAACAGCTTAATTCGTCGTCTTACCTCCACTAAATGAGGCGCGTCACCGGAAGTCTTGCGGACTTCCGCTCTGGCCCTGTAGTTTTCCGTTGGCGAATACGCATGTCCAGTTTCGGGTCGATCTGATCATACAAAGCTGGTGGATACAGCCTTAAACGAGACTTGCCGAAGAATTACAGGCTGCCTAAAACCCACCCCGGTAGAAATGCTGTATCCACTAGCTGGTATCGCGCCTCCGGACATTTGCAGACGAGTGGCCCTCTGACCGCGACCCCTCTACTGAGATACGTGACCTATGGGAGAACGTCCCCTTACCGCCTGCTCCTTTTGTTCCTCCTTCCGAACATCCTAATGCAGGACACAAACTGGAACCTGAAAGTCCCTTAACAGACTCCGGACCCAAGTGGGTAGATTCAAAGACTCCATGTTCAAGTGGAGATTTTCTGACGGAACTGATCTGTCTTGTGTTTGCGGGTTCACTCCACAAAACATGTCTCATTTACTGTCTTATCCTGCGTGCCCTAATTCGTGCTTGCTAGAAGACCTTATGTAAGGCAATCCGCGTCGCCTATTACTGGGAACAACAAATTTAAGTCGCTTTACCATTGACACGATAAGAAGAAGAACAAGTAAAATGACTGGACGTCATCATCCTAATAAGACACAGCCTGTGTGTTTTATTGTAAAAGTAATTTATTAAACAAAATATAATTTCGGCCCCGAGTTGTGCGCCCCTGGTGCGCACGAGTGTGTTAATTTAGTATTTACCACCGCGAGGGTCAGTGTTTCTCAAATTTATACTTTCACTATTATTACCTGAAACGATCTTTAAGCTGGTCATTATTTTAAAAGAAAGCCTTTTTACAGACAAGACTCTTATAAAATAATTTAATATTTTATTGTTTAATGCTTCAACACCCGAGCGGTTGCAGGCAACCGCATAACAATAGAATTTGCATTGTGCCTCGTTCACATACGCTTGAGGGAATAAAATGACAATCAATGTGGGTACCTACTGGGTGATGTTAACCTAAGAGAAAGACAAGTCTAAATTTTGTGCGTTGACTGGCTATCCATTTTATATATTGCACCTTAAATTTTTAGGTCTGGTTTGACAACAGGCACATGAAATTTAAAGCAACTCATTTAAAGTGATACTTTTATGTAAATCGGTTATGAAGTTTTTAAATCAGTCCGGAGTTAGATCATAATCAAACGATTAAAATTACGGGGCAGGGGGCAAAACAAAGATCTCTGGGTCCGCTTGTTCAGCTATAGTTTCTGAAAAAATATTACAAAGATAGAATAAGACAAGTGGATAGAGTATATAAAGGCTGCATACACAACATATTTCATGTGTATAATTAATACTGTATGTAAAGCTGCAATTGAATAAAGTTTGAGAGCCACAGTCCTAAGACAAGTGTAAGCATTCACCAAGGCTCATCTCTTGCCCCAGATCTACGCACAATACTGACGTAAATCATACTAACTCGTCTAGATCATTAGCTGAAATTCAGACATTTGCAATTGGGTCATTTTTTTGTTATTATAATTAGTTTTCATTGATGATTGTTTTCTTGATGTTGATTCAGATTTAGAGAAGTTTTTATCTAGTTTTTTTTTAAATATTTCTGGTGAAAAGAAACTGAAAAAGGCAATTATTTTAACGGCCTGTTTCACAACATCCGTACAATTTGGAATAGCGGTATCTGTGCAATATTTCATAAGAAATGACGTTCCATATTTGAATTATTCCTTGATCAGGGCTTATTTGTATCGACAAATCGACAAATCGAGTGAAGGCTCTTAAATTCGGGTACCTATAATTGAAATCCAATATTCCTTATCACGTAAAATTGGCTAGTGGGGCAACACAGATATTTTATTAAGAAAGAAATAACATAAAAATATAATAATTGATGTTATATGTTGTAATTTTTCAGATTTGTTAAGATTTTTTGTTTCTTCGTGTCTATTCTTATTTACCAAATTTCTTTTTTTTTCTTTTTACTCCAACAAATTACTTATTAAGTTACAACTAGTACAAATGTTTAGCATTAAGGTATGAACACTTGCAAGCTAAACCGCATGCTAAGCTAGTGTTCGCCACACATGTCAACCATAAGTGCAATAAAACATGACGACTGTACTCGATCATTGTTTTATTTGTAAATAAAGGTTCAAGCAAAAACAATAAGTGCAAAGGATGTGCTTGTTTATAATAAAACAGTTTGTAAACGCGAAGTGAGAGGGAGGTAGAATTTTTATTTTATTTTTCGTTGTTTTCGCTGAGGCTTAATAACAAATTTCAGAAATTGGTGAAACTGGCTGAAATATACTTAGCAGATAAAAAACACACTTGTTTTTTTTACAGTTTAAAAATTAAACCGGCTTCAAAAAACTGACTAAATAGCTTAAAATAACGCATAAGCCCTAGAAGAAAGTTGGTGATGGTTGTAGACTGTGTAGGAAGCTTGCAGCATTTTTTGACGGCGATATTTTTTTTAACTATTTTTTTATTTCATTATTATTAGTTATTTACCCATATCTCAAAAACTACTAGAACTAAGTTAAAATTTCCCTTTTTGAAATGTAATCTCGCTTTGACTTCTTGTTTACGAGAAATCTGTGGACAAACAGACAAACATACATACACTTACGAAGTTCTGCACACGTGTTTGGAAGCCTTGCCATACTCAAATATTATCAAATTCCAACAATATCACATATATACACATTGAATTGATTACCTTCTTATTTTTGAAGTCGGTAAAAGACATCCTGTGACGACGCGTCTGTCTGCCTTATTATGGTCTACTGGTAAAGAGATGACTAAAAAATTGTTTCCTGTAACTTCGTATTACATGGATTGCTAAAATAAAACTTTATTCACGGTTATTTTTTTCTCTACACACTCTTCTTGGATTTATAGTATCACCGATTGGTTTATTCATATTTTAATGAACTGTTTGCAAAGCAGGAGTTAGGTGTTAATTACGGTTTAAATCATAATTGTAACCTTTCGATAGCACGCAAATTCTAGATCTCTTGTCCTTACAAAACACACGTGTAGATGATTATCTTCTATTCACTCAATAACTAGGATAATAACCTCATGATAGCGATAGGTAGTTTAAGAACGCGCACTTTAGGTCGCGACCTAACACTATGTTGCGATTTGCAATTTATTGATCGACAAATGCAATTACATTGATCTAGATGAGTCTAATTGTTCTTATATAGGAAAATATTACTTCGAACGTGCAATGTTGTCTATTTAAAATCTTGCTCGTTTATTTACACACTTTGTTAAGCTACGTAAGCAACAAAAAAAAAACTTTTCAGAATTTTTTTCTTTAATTAAGTTTTTTCTACAAAATCTCTTTTTGAACACAGTTATGTACGTCCCTTGTCATTTAAACTTATTTCATAACACATCAAAGTATTTTGGAACTAAAAATATGAACAAAAACTTGTAGAAAGCACTTGCAGCGAATGTGTAAAAACTTATACGTCGTTAAACCCGTCGTCGGCTAAAAAAAGATGCGCCCGCGTCTATTTCATAGATGAGTAGTTGTTTTTTTTCGTTTTGGTAAGTGGTTCGAACGGTAGCACGATTAGAGAGATTAGGAGCGTGAGTACCTATCTAATTTACCTATGTAATTTTAGTCTTTACGTGAAAGAAGAAAAATGATTTATCGAACATTTACCTTTCCAATTATTGGAGAAGATAGCGAATAATATAAAAGCGCTAATAGGTTATGTTAGTAAAAAAATATAAGTTTATTTGAAATGACTTAGGTTTGATTTATCAAAAGCTTGATAAGAGATATTAGTCTAATAAAATACAATATGGCTCATTCGAAAACGTTAACTGTTTGTAAGAAATTGTTTAAGTATATATCATTTGAAATCCAGTCTTTTTATACTTGTACAGTCCAATAAGTTACGAGTATTATCTGACGTTTGAAAAATAGTCCCTTAGGTAATCAATTTTACTACGAAACAAAAGAATGGATATGACGAATTTTCACCTGAATTTTGAGCTTTCTCCCGTTATTATTATTACTGAAGCAAAATCTAAAGTAGTAGACTTTAAATAGAACACTAAACATGCTTCAGTGATTTTTATGAACACATTTTTTGCTAAGTAACAAAACTAACTACCCTTAAGAGGCTAACCTCAATTTGAAACTATTTCAGTTACCATTTCTGGGTCTTTACTAGAAATTAAAATGACAAATGAATCAATAAAACCTGCTCTAAAAGGATTAGTTGGGCGCCAAAAGGCCGTAAATGTTACCTTACAAAATTAGTAAGAGCATCAAAATCATTATGAACTCTAATGCATTGTAATAAGAGCTAAACGAATTTTGTTAAGTGCTGAAAGTATTTTTGTCATTATTACACCATGTGTTACGGGCTTCAGTATTTTTTTCGCTATCCCGAGTTATCCCGATACGTATTACCATTCCTGGCTTTACAGAGTGTGGTTGTGTGCCAGAATTTTGATTTGACGGTTCCCGCCAAAAGTTGTGACATTTGTTTGTGTTTTTTTAAGTTTTACCTTTTTTAATGGTAAGTGGTTTTATTATTTATTCTCATTTTAAAACTTTTTTTTACGTTTATCAGTGTTACGGTTTGGATTGTAATACGCGGGAAAGTTTTAAGATGAGGTCGAATTTAAAGCCTAACTTTTGTTTTGTTAATATTTAATGTAAGTTAGATAAAATATTTTGTAGTATGTGGACTTTTTCTGTGTCATTCGATGTCAAAGCACAATTGACAATGTTGCTTTACTTATAGCTATTACAAAAAACCTGATTTTAATAATTAAATCAAAATTGAGTGAACTGAATAAGAATGATCATAAACCTAAAGCAAGAAATTGATTAAAAAAATTTATAAACTTTATTCAAAAACCTGCTTTTTAATAATTACATCAAAATTGTGTTACCTGAATGATATGATGATAAACCTAAAGCAATAATTTGATTAAAAATAATATAAACTTTATTTAACTTTTCTTCAATATTATTTTTATTTGCTTGCTGGAAACTTATGAGTAAAAGTGTTATGGACCCTTTCGGCAAAGATGCAAGATAAAAATATTAAAAGAAAATAAAACAATTCTTTCAATAATATTTTATTGTTATTGATTAAGTAATTAAAATGTTTCTAAAATGATATGAAGCTGTTTAAATTGTAATATTACTTTAATAAGATTTTAAAAACGTATTGTATAGAGACGATCTAGTCTTATTAATTTTAAAAATACACGGTTACTTACTTACCAATTTGTGCTTTTCACTGTTTTTGTTGTGATTTCGTGGCTTAGATTTGGAAAATAATGCCGTGCCAGCAACAATTTCTGTTAATGTTTTGTTTCACAGCACAGTCTATAAAAAATAATTTTTAAAAAAGATAAGAAATAATTTTAATGAAAGATATTTCAATATAAGAAACACCGTCATTTCACGGTTAACAAATAATTTCATAGAATTCATATAAACAAGACTTGAATAACTAATATTAATTGTTCTGTAAAATAAAAATAAAAACATATATAAAAATCACCGACTACATAGGTAAATCATTATTTAACACTGATCTTTTCAAATCAAATAGTAAATGAATTTTATTTAGTGACATTATTTTCAAAGTTTTTAAAAGATTGTCATTGTTCGACTAGCAAAGAAAAACGGTCTTTAGGGCATCAAACTAATAAAAAATTCAACATCTGAATACAGTCCGTCGTCATCACCAACCAATGACCTCTCATCACTACATCAATTAATACAAAACAATCAACCACCTCCTAATTAACCGTCCAAATGTTTTCCTGTATTTTTTGTAAAAAAAATACTTCCTACCATCAATGAGATGGCAACACGAACACGTGTCCTCAACGTGTAATAATAAAGAGGAATAATTAAATTTATAATTCGCAGATGCCGAAGCCACGCGTTACGGGATCGGGAGAAAGTTTATTTTTATAATAATAGCAAAACCACATGTGCAAACCGCCATTTGTACAGAGCCAGCACCTCTTAGACTGAGCCTTAGGTAAATGAACTCGCAATATGGCCGACTATGATATCATGCCGTGCTACGACGAAGACGAATTGTTTCAAGATAGCAACGAAAATGTCACAGACCTCCACGCTTACTACATGAGCCAGTTTAATCTAGAATTAGAAAACGGAAACAAAAAGAAAACTGATCCGTTCAAATATGGAGTAGAAGAAAGTTTTGATTTCGAAGTGTTAGATTGGACTAATACTAACAACAATGTAAATGATTTCGAAAGCATAAACAATGTTATTGATACTAATATAAATGAACAAAATATTAAAGAGGTGCTGTTAGATCTAGATAGCATTGAATTTGAAGAAAAAGATATAAGCGACAGTCAAAGTATAAAAGTAACAGATCACAAGAATATAAATACAAACGATTACATAGATGATGAGTCACTGATTGACGAACTTTGTAGAGAAGAAGGTGAAAGTCGACTTACACCTGAAGCGTTCAACGATGAGTATTTATCTTCAGCAACGAATGAGAAAAAAATATTACCATCTATTGACACTGTGTTTTCTAAAAGATATTGCTACAACAACACCGATGGTCAAACGCAGAATATTACTAATGTAAATGAGACAGTCATTCCAAATAATGATCTCGTGATAGAAAACCTGGATCATTATAGCTACCCAAATAACATACTCTACAATTTGGATGCCGAAAAGCAGTATATTTTACCAGATACACCTACTAGCTGTACAGAATTCAACTTCGAAAGTAGCAACCGAAAGGTTTCAGTATCCGAATCTATTGAAAGTGATGTTCAGAGTTCTACTTACTATGATGAAAACTCAGAGACGTTTGATGAAGACGATCTGTTTATTAATTTGGATGACTTCGGTCTACATTTTGAAAATGAAAATGAGGAATGTCCAACTGAAAAGGCACAAGCAAATGAAGCAAGGGTGGAAAAGGAGAAAAGTCAAGGTAAAACATTATTAAGTTTCATCCAGTAAATCCAAATGATTGTATTTTTCAGATAGATTTTTACAAAGCAACTTATTTCATTTCAGGAGAAAGAATATGCTTATGGGAACAATGCTACGAACGATACCCGAACCAGAACACGTTGGTGGAGCACATAGAAAGAGCTCACGTCAACAGCTATAAAGGTTAGTTTCCTATCTACCCCATACGTCGGCATATATTTTTTCTAATACATAGTCGCTTAGTAAATAAATAAATAAATAAAATTTGTTTATTTCAAGCAATCACAGCTCATATTGGTTAGTAATTAAACAAAAATTAACTTATAAATTAATGTTAGTAACAAATTATTTACTATTTAATTATAATTATTTAAATTCAAATTTAAATATAATTAAATTTCATTTTATTATTATCTTTATATTATAATTGTAAAGGAACCGTGGTCTTATCAAACAAACTTTGAACGAAATTGTATACCTTTAATAGGTATGTCAAAATCTTTTTTCCTAACACTGATTGTAGCTAAAGTGAATTTAAGTTCAGATTAATCATTAATTATTTTTTTTAATAAATTTTAAAGCGCTTTCTTCACGTCCCAGGTGATGAGTTCAGCTGCCTATGGCGAGACTGCGCCCGCGCACGTAGACCGTTCAACGCGCGGTACAAGCTGCTCATACACATGCGAGTCCACTCCGGACATAAGCCGAATCGGTGTCATGTAAGTATCCCTTATACGCTTATACCTGAATGTCTCACCTAGACCTGATTTGTAGTTCTATAACCTAACAAGCTAACGAAAATTGAATCGTGAACACCTTGGGATGCCAATTATTTTAATAAAAAAAATAATTTTCGTCTGGTGAGTTTTTTGTTGTGTCAAATATTTTCAAAGGATTCTCAGACATTATCAGACTTCGAATTAAAACCTTAATAAAAAACCGCTTGACGTATCGAAACTTTTTATATGCTTACCGGGGTCAGAAACAATATTGTCCAGGCATGTAGTAATAAAACTAAAATTAATCGAGGAAAATACCCCATATGAAGGGGCCAATTCCAAAACCCCACCACACTGTAGTGTCTTTTGTTTTTATTTTAACAAAAAAATACCTAACTCATGAAATTTACGGTGGTTTGAGTAGCACGTCGTGTGGGGGCTTATTTTTTGTGTTATTATAAAGAAAAAGGCGTACTGTAACTAACAAATTAAAAGTACTGTAACTAACAAAAAAAAAGGATGTTTTTACAGTTTTTTTGCGAATTCTGGCATTTCGTTCTAAAATAGCACTAAAACGAGACAATCGGCATACCTTACTTTTATATACTTAAAATTATTTGATATTATTAGTCGTCTGGACATATTTTATATAAACTATCATCATCAACGAGTGTGCAAAAAAGATCTAATAATTCAAGCTCAAATTTAATTTAACTGGACTAAAAATGCATGCATCCCGAATAACATCTAAGAAAGTTCAAAAGATAAGGTGTGAAATCACACATTACTATTTAAATACTTATTCTTTTCTAGTTAATTTTATGTAGGCACGGAAAAAAAACTTATTCATAAACCTTTTTTCTCTCCAGCATCCAGGCTGCGGTAAAGCCTTCTCCCGTCTCGAGAACTTGAAGATCCACATTCGGTCTCACACAGGAGAGAGGCCGTATACCTGCCCAGCCCCTCACTGCAGGAAAGCCTTCTCAAACTCTTCAGATAGGGCGAAGCATCAGCGCACCCATTTCAATGCGGTAGGTGGAGCTGTGGTTCTTGAGCCTAGAAAGATAGGAAACAAATAAGATATTTAAGATGATAGTGGACTCCTGATGAAAATGATGATGACAGGATTGGAGAAGTAGTGTTTTTAAAAGCATATAAACTGGTATGCGTTAGTATTGGTACGGTTTTAAGTCCCTAAGCAAATGCCAAGACAATGAATCTTGGGACTTGGACAATGAGGATTGGGCTGGGTTTAAACGGGCCGGGCGGGATAGATGTTGATTTACTGATTCCACACACTCCTATTTAAGTGGTGTGATAAACATTTCATTTGGACAAACCGTTCCTTTTGACTTTAATTGTAAAGTACGTAAATTGTACTTAAACGGCCATTCCCTATGTCCTTTCAATCTATGGTTTTGCCCTACTAGAGATATAAATGTGTTCCTGTGGGAAATGGGTGGGATCTTTAATTTGTTTTTTATATAAAACTTCAGGTAATTGTAGCGCAGTGGTAGCAGCGCTTTGATAGTCATACCGAAGTTAAGTAATCTACGGCGCCGTCGTATTGGGATGGGTGATGAGTGACATATATCACGAGCATCTCCGTGCTTCGGAAGGCACGTTAAGCCGTTGGTCTTGGCTAATATTGGTAGATTTTAGTTGATAAGCCTAGTCAGAGTCCTTATGGGCAGCTTGATAACATCTGACAGCAAGGTTCGTCGCTTACCTTTACCTTTACCAAACTCCCTTCCTCCAATTTGCACTGATCCCGCGTGGCGGGTATCGTTGAAAATTGAGGTAAGGCCGTTGCCCAGCACATTACAGGCTAACTTTACATAAAACTTCTGGCGGTATGAAATCCTATCGCCGGTCAGGGATAGCTATCTACCTTTGACTATAGTTTCCTTATAGGGACACACGCTTGAGGTTTGCTCACTGGGGCCGTTAGTTTATGACCGAAGACAGAGCATTTGAATAATGAACTCTTAAAAATTTATCTCGATCTTCACTCTGCACAACTGATTAGTTCCAATTTTCACATTCCAGAGACCATACGCCTGCGGCGCTGCTGGCTGCGGGAAGAGGTACACCGATCCCTCTTCCCTCAGGAAGCACGTCAAGTCTCACCCTCACATTGCCAACGCTCCCAGAGCCTGCATAGCTCCAACCAGGCCTTTGAGAAGACCAGATCATGAACAGTTGGTGCCCAGTTCTCCAGCTAAACTGGCAACGTTGAGGTGTATACGCGATAAGCTGACTGTGCCGAGGATGCAGAGGATGTAAGGGTTATCGTGAACTTATTATGTCAAAGTGCACAAGACCTGGAAGAAGTGTTGATTGTGTACTGCGATGTTACTTTGACAGTTAGCAGGTCTGCTTTTGAAAGGTTTGGTAAATTCGTGTTGCGATTTTGTATAATCCACTCAACAAATTAGTTTTTAATCGTAATGCCAACTTTTCAACTAGTTGAGTGGGAACTGAAATGCTTTGAATGAACTTGAACGGATTAAAGCAAGATCGCATACGCCTTCTGGAAATATTTAAACAAGTCCTAAATTGACGTTATCTATGTATATTCGTAACGAGTAGATAAGAAAGTCGTGTTAGGAACATTACTTATAACTCGAAAAGGGCGGACCGATTTTCATGATTTAAACTTTATTAGATTTGTTTTTACGGCGAAGAAGACATGGGGGGACAGCTGAAATGTAACAGCTGATCCTTTAGGGTATAAGTAAGGGATAGATAAACCATTTGTATCTGTTCCACAAAAACTGCTCATAAAAATATTTAAGCTTACATAAAGATTGGACTTTAAGATAGAAGTAAGTTACTACTTTAGCCTAAAACAAAACAGTAGCTCAATTTGAAGACTGAAGTTGTGAAAATTGGCTCAATTAGTATATTGACTTGTGTTAAAAACACAAAAATAGCAATCTTGTAGGATAAGATTACCTGGATAACTATTTCTAAGCATTTTCAGATGTAAATAATGATTTTTGACTAAAAATGTTAAATTGTTTAAACATATTAAGTATTGTTATGTACTTCTCTCGTGTTTAACACAGATCTCGATTTTAAAAGACATGAAAGTTTTTTATCGTAAGTAAATCGTTTTATTAAAATATTGAAAAATGTTAAATAATAAGCCCTTTTTTATCACTTATATTTTACATATCTATACTAATATTATAAAGCTGAAGAGTTGTTTGTTTGAAGACGCTAATCTCAGGAACTACTGGACCAATATGAATATTTTTTTGTGTTGGATAGCTTATTTATTGAAGAAAGCTTTAAACTTTAAAACATCACGCTGCGACGGGAGGGAAGGGAGCAAACTCAAAACGCGCGGAAGAGGTCGCGGGGGACTGCTGTGTAGTTAGAAGTTAAGCGCTCTAGATACGAAGATGTTGTATGACAAACTAGAAAAATCATAGGGCTTCCAATCTAATGTAAAGTGCTTAGTTGGCGTTTGATTTGTTTTAATTATTTTAATATTAATAAATTACTTCCATTGTGCACCTATATTTGCTCAATTAGTTAAGATGATCATTTTTTAGTATTATTTAAATAAGTTACAAATTAGATTTAAAATCGCAAAATCTCATATTATTATGAGTAATGTACAAACGCTCGCTTTCCAAAGAATCTCCTATATTTTAAGATGTTTCCATTTTATAAGATCTCTTAAATAGGAGTATTTAAGTTTATGCTACAATTTTATTTCCAGTTAAGAATGCTCAATATAAATTGTTATTATTAAAGTTTATTTGAGACAATTTATTGTGTTTTTATTTAATTACTCATCTACTACGAATCCATGTGAATGCGAAAGTTATTAAGTCTGTCTGTGTACTGAATCATCATTATCATGAAGAATCATCTGGGATACTGAACTATACGAACTTTTTTTTTCATTTTCATTTTTCATTCATTCATTCCTCACCATAATCCTTAGTTACATGATACAAGTTCAAAAGTTACATTAAAGACAAGTAAATACTATGGTGGGTTGACACCTGAACTAGGATAATCCAGGTAGTCAACCCTCCAGCCAAGAAAATGATCCATAGGTACAAAATTCATGTGTATACTGTGATCCATAGGCTATAGTACGTTACATTATTATAAGTAAAAAAAAAGAACAAAGTAGGTATAACAACAATGGAGAATAAACAGTTTATGTAACTGGCGCAAAATAGCTTGCCTTTCGGTCTTCTACAGGTTGTATTTCGGCGAATGTGCAAAGGACTTCATTCCGCCAGCCGGAATACAAGACGCGGGCGCGGCTGCCATACTTATGTCGTTGACAGACCATTAATGAGCACCAAACGGCTCCGATCAACATTTCTGACGCGGACGGCTAAGGAATGGAATGCGCTACCAGCTGAAGTGTTCCTGAAACTTGTTCCTGAAAATTTGGGCATTATTAAGAGAAGAGTAGATAGGCAATTACTGGTCAGACATGATCCATCCTCGACCACATCATCACTTTCTACCAGGTGATATGGTGGTCAAATGCCTGATCACTAATTAAAAAAACCGGCCAAGTGCGAGTCGGACTCGCGCACTGAGGGTTCCGTGCCAACTTTAACTAAATTAGGGAATCCACTTACTTCCACTTGGTAAAATACTAAAATATTTGTTGACAGCAAATATTACGTTGTTTTTCATAGTGTTTGTATGAACAACAAAGTTATGTTTGCGGTTGTTGAAAATGTGCTATATCTCAAAAACTTCTCGTTAGATCCCGTCAAAACTAATTTTCGTTGAAAGTATTTGTTAGTTCTACATAAGTAATATTTTTTTTCCAATTTTTACACTCGCTTAGTTTAGAAGTTAGATGGGGGGGGGGGGGGGGAACGTCCATTTTAACACTTTGGAAGCGTCTATCTATGAAACGTTAGACTTAAAAAGAAAATGGTTTTAGGAACCTCTGTCATTTAAAAAGACCTATCCATAGACACCAACTCATGCGTGTGTCATGAGTTTGACTAAAAACTTTTTTCCGGTTTTAGTTTTATGTATGGGAGCCCCCACTTATATATATATTTATTTTGTGTATAAGAATCGTTAAGCGGATAACAGGATACATCTTTCTACCAAATTTCAACAGTGTGATGCTTATAGTTACAGAATAAAGTGGCTGTGACAGACGGACGGACAGACACACAGACGAGACAGACTTGACAAAACTATAAGGGTTTCCGTTTTTTGCCATTCGGCTACGGAACCCTAAAAATGGAGTAGGTACTTTTCTAATTGGATGGGTGATTTTTGTCTGGGTTCGAACCTGGTACTATATTTTTTTGTAATAAGGGTATGGTTGTGATATTTTAATGATAAAACGTAGAAAATGTACCTTAAATGGATGAAAATAGAAATAGAACGACAATCTCACAACATTTATGACGTCACGCAGCCTACGCGTTATAGAAAGCACTAGCAAAATTCAACAGGCTTGCCAATACTCGTATCTGGTTGGTATTGGCATGTGCCCGAATAGCGTAAATCACAGGATTCGATTCCTTTCGTTGTCTAACACAGATGCTTTGTACAAGTGCAATGTATATAGAAAAAGAAACAAGAAGCTTTATAAAGGGAAAGTTTTAAGTTAGCGTCCTGAAAAATATGAAGGTTACCACAGTCATATTAAAAGACAAACTAAACATTACTAACATTAATGGTGTATAATGTTTTTACACTCACAGTGTCATATCTAATATTCCTAAAGATGAAATAAAAAAACAAAAATTTAAATTACTAACATTATAAAGCTAAAGAGTTTGTTTGTTTGTTTGAACGCGCAAATCACAGAAACTTCCGGTTGATTTGAGAAATAAAAATGTGTTGGATAGGTTATAGATATAGAAAGGGTTTAGGCTATAGTACAAAAACCTGCGCCGGGAGGGGAGGGTGCAAACTCAAAACGCGCTAACGTAGTCACGGGGACCTATAGTAAAAAAATAAGCCTCTTTCTCTTCCGGCCCATGAGATAGTCATTTTGTATGTTCTCTTGAAAAGGGTAAGTATCATACCTACCTGACAGAGATACACACAAAAGAGCCTAGAAGGTGCTAAGTAGAAAAAAACTGAAAACATTTACTAATTAGATTTATACATGCTAACTAGTTTCAAGTACCTAATCTGTCTAAATACAACATTTCTTATCGACCCCATCTCCTTACAATGTTGCTGATGATTTTGCTTATCACAGGTCAAGGGTGGGTCCTAGACCCATCTTACTCGTGCAGATGAGAATCTAGTATAAAAGGGGTGAATATGATCGGAGTGGTCAGAAGTAACCTTCTCGTTCCCCCACTCACAAGTGTAGACCGAGAGTGGAAAAATGAAGATCTTGGTGTTGGCTGCTTTGATCGGTAAGTTTTTATTATTACAAGCTTTTATTACTGACTTCAAAAAAAAGGTCGTACTTAATTCAATGTATGTGATATTGTTGGAATTTGATAATATTTAAGTATGTTGATGTACAAAGGCTTCCTAACTCGTGTACAAAATTTTCTAAGTGTATCCATTTTTTCATACTCGCATTTGTATGTGTGTCCACGGATTTCTCGAAAAGCAGAAGTCTTAGCGACATGATTGTTTTTTAGTTCGATTAGATATACCTCGATAGGCGATTTCTCGACCACTGCACCAGACGACCCGTCTGGTGTAGTGGTCGAGAAATCGCCTACTACGCAGCGGGTTGCGGGTTGGATCCCCGCACAATACAAACATTTGTGTGCATGAACATGTCTGTTTGTATTGGTCTGGGTGTTTTCTATGTATATCATGTATGTATTTACAAACAAAAAGTATTTAAGTATTATATCCGTAGTCTGGCACCCATAACACAAGCTTTGAGTAGCTTACTTTGGGACTAGATGGCGATGTGTGGGAATGTCCAAAGGATATTATTTATATTTAAGCTTACCTACACCAACAGTCTACACTTATCCATCATGCGATGACTGCAATTGAATCTGTTTCTCCTAAAAATAAGGCATATCTGTCATTTTAAGCTTTTTGGTCAGTTTTTTTTTATTTGCAATTTATTTTTGTCCGGGTTGAATCTTGCAAATTAATTGTAAACCATTTATCTTCAACCGATGGAGCTGAAAATTTTTTTTCGCTTAGTTTTGATGACAATGTATGGTTAGCTATTGCAAAGTCATTCTCAATCTAATATGATGGACTATCAAAGACGGAACGGGCTAGTATATTTAAAACAAGCTTTTATTAAAGTGACCTAAAAAAATAAATAAACTTTTAATGTAATCAAACAATTCAATTTGTTCGGAGTACCTATTACACAATTTAATTTTATAAAAGCTTGTCGCGAGATCTGCCTGTACCTATCTATTTAAATTAATTACATAAAGATGAAATAAGAAACCAAATATTTGCGCACGGGCGGGACCCGAACCAGCAACTTCTGGCTAACCGGGCCAAACGCTCTACCATAAGAGACCACAATTTTTGCAAGGTCGGACTGACAGCACGGTAGCTCAATTGGTAGAGCTTTTGGCCCTGTTAGCCAGAAGTTGCTGGTTCAAGTCCCGCCCGTGTGCAAATTTTTGGTTTCTTATTTCCTTTTTATGAATATAAAATATGACACTGTGAGTGTTAAAAACATTCTAAACCATTACATAAAGTACTTTAAGTAATTAATTTTACAGTGATAATTGTTTTAGTAATATAATACTATTTAATAGTGTTTTTTTCTATATTAGTAAATATAGAAAAAAACACTATTAAATAGTATTATATACCTCATCAATGTTGCAATTATCTCTTTTAATAGTAATTAAAAGAGATAATTGCAACATTGATGAGGTGACGCGTTAAATAAACACTTGCAAAATTCAACAGGCTTTCCAATTTGTCGGTGGCCGAGTGGTAAACACGTTCGCTCGGATAGCGTAAGACACAGGATTCGATTCCTTTTCTGACACAGTCGCTTTTTACTAGTGTAATTTCTGATAGTGATAGATAAATTTGACCGCCATACAAGAAATAAGGTTATGATATAAAAGTTTAATATAAGACCAACTGTGAGGCTAAAATATAATACTACATAGAGCTTACGCATTTGTCTTCTATTGGAGGAACAAATTCTTTTGATGATGACAAGATTATATATACCTATATATTTTAGCATGAAAATGCAGTAGATTGTTGGTTGCACCGACTCCAAATAATTTGTTTCTCTTATATAGAACACAAATGCGTTGTTTTAAGCTTTTATTTCAGTTTTGTTAAGGAGGATTGATGCTTTAAATAATTTTCGAGCTGTAATGCACAACTATATACTATAGAAAACTTAGCGCTATGTTGAATTACTCATATGTTTTAGTTACGCATTTGGGCTTAGATTAGACGTTCATAACCTTTTTCTTTCATGATTTTCGGTTATTACCCATATGACCCATATCTCAAACACTACCGGACCGGTTTTGATAAAACTTACACTGTACCCTAAGTTGGAATATACATGATTGAACTAAAAAAGAATCATCACGCTTTGACTTCTTGTTTTCGAGAAATCCGTGGCCAAACATACAAATATGCCAACATAAAAACATACATACACTTACAAAATTTAGCACATGTGTTCGTAATCCTTACTAGATCAACATGTACTCAAAACAAACATATACAAATCCAAAGATATCTCATACATACACATTGAATTGATTACCCTTTTTTTGAAGTCGGTTGTACATGAAAATTAGGACTCAACCTCAGATTATATACATATACCTACTGCTATCTACTTGTAATTTAATAACTTTTTTACTCACACAATAATGTATTTTTTAACGATTGAATACATGTAGGTGTTTATATTCATTCTCTTAGTTATTCATTTTTGTTTAGTACGAATTTTGAATAAATGCTATTTCCATTTAATAAATGTTCCAATTTCCTAATACTTAATTTTTTATTTCCAGCGGCCGTGACATCTGGCCGCCTCAGCAGCTCCGACGTTCAGGACCTGAAGGAAGGCCCATGGCGGGTAAACACTCTCTACCGCTATGACGTGGAAGCTTTCACCCTGGCGCGCCTCCAGGAAGGCCCCAGCACCGGCACAGCCTTCAAGGCTCGTTTCCTCGTCCGCGCCGTCGCCCCCGGACGCCTCGTTGCCAAACTAGAAAATCCACAACACGCACAGGTCCACCAAGAACTTCCCACTAACAGGCAGCTACCCTCAGACCTTAAGTACCAGCCCGTCGACAAACTCGACCAACCCTTCGAGATCTCTGTCTTCGGCGGAAGAGTCGAATCACTCAACTTCCCCGCTGATCTGCCTCTGGCCCACGAAAATCTGCTCAAGGGCCTCATCAGCTCTCTCCAAGTCGACCTCACCACCTACAGGCATGTCCGCAGACCTGAAACCGGTTTCGACAAGAAGACCGAACAGGGCTTCTTCAAGAAGATGGAGACTGACGTCACTGGCGACTGCGAGACCCTCTACAATGTGTACCCCGCTATCCCTGAGTGGCGCCGCGAGCTCCCCAAATTCACCAAGGATGAGGAGCCCATCATGATCTCTAAGACCAAAGACTACGGCCACTGCCACCATCGTGTCGCTTACCACTTCGGTGTGCCCCAAGGCTCTGAATGGTCCGGAACTGCTCACAAGAACCACGAGGAACAGCTCATCAGGCGCTCTACCGTGTCTCGCATCCTCACCGGCAAACAAGGCCCCATCTACAAGACTGAGACCACCAGCACCGTTCACGTCAACCCTCAGATGTACGGCAAGGAGAAGGCCGAAGTACTCAGCTACGTCCAACTGTACCTGGTGTCCTACGAGCAAGACAGCGAAGCCGAATGGCAGAAACCTGAGAACTACCGCCAGGTTAACAACCTGTTGTACTCCATCACCGACAGACGCGTAACCATCAATGACCGTTCATCATCTTCTGAATCAAATGAAGACTATCTTCCAAACGAGGTTTTTGGTGAACAGGTTCAGGCTACCCCTGAAAATCAGATCAACCGTATGCGTCGCTCAGTGAAGTCTTTCGCCAGGGAAATGGTTCAAGGTAGCGGCTCCAGCTCTTCAAGCGAGAGCAACTCCGCCTCTGTCTTCTTGAATGACGATGTACCTAAAAACAATGAGCCTGCGTACGCTGCTCTGTACATGACGCCCCAGACTCGCGCTGACAAGAAACAGAACCCAATGAATGCTCAGAAGCTGGCCCAGGAGCTCGCCCAGCAGCTGCAGAACCCTAACAACATGCCCAAAGCCGACTTCTTGTCGAAATACAACATCCTCGTTCGCGTTATTGCGTCGATGAGCTGGGAACAGCTGAGCCTCACTAGCCGCAGCATCGAAGTAGCCAAGTCATCAAACAACAAGATCAAGGCTGATATGTGGATGGTCTATCGTGACGCCGTTGCTGACGCCGGAACCATGCCCGCTTTCCAGCAAATCAAGACCTGGATTCAAAACAAGAAGATCCAAGGTGAAGAGGCTGCTGAGGTGGTCGCCACTTTAGTGTACTCTCTCCGCTACCCCACCAAGGAAATCATGACCCAGTTCTTCAAACTGGCTGTGAGCGATGAAGTTAGACAGCAGAGGTATCTTAACACCACAGCTCTGATTGCCGCTACCAAGTTCATCAACATGGGTCAGGTTAACAACGAGACTGCCCATTCGTTCTACCCGACACACATGTACGGCCGTCTATCACGCAGACACGACTCATTTGTGCTGGACGAAATCCTGCCCCGACTCTCTGAAGACCTGAAGCAGGCTATCCAACAGGGTGACAGCAACAAAGCCCAGGTGTACATCAAGGCGATCGGAAACCTCGGTCACCGTGGAATTCTGAATGTGTTTGCTCCTTACCTCGAGGGCAAGATTCCCGTGTCGACTTACTTCCGCAGACAAATGGTTAAGAACCTCCGCGTTCTGGCTCACGAAAAGGATGCATACACTAGGTCCGTGCTGTTCACCATTCTGAAGAACATCGCTGAGCCCTACGAAGTGAGGGTGGCAGCCATTGACAACATCTTCATGGCTCGTCCTACACCCGCCATGATGCAAGCTATGGCCCAGATGACCCACAACGACCCTAGCGTGCAGATCCGATCTGTGCTTAAGGACAGCATCATCTCTGCTGCTGAACTAAAGAACCCGCATTACTGGGACCTGTAAGTATTACTTATCAACGGCTTAATCCTTCCGACTGACTGTAATCTTTATAATATTAACTAATTGTAACTTATTAAACAGTGCCAGGACTGCCCAGTCCGCCAAATGGATGGTGACCAAGCAAGTGTACGGAAAGCAGCACTCTAACAAGTACTTGAACGACTTCACTGACATGGAATCCGAACTCGGTATCTTGAGCGCTTACACTCACATCGGAAGCGAGGACAGCCTGTACCCGAAATACTTGAAGTACTCCTTGAAGAGCAAGACTGGAGGCTGGAACATTGACAACACCGTGAGTATACATATTGTCTGACATAAAACCATTGTAAATAGACTACATAAGTCATAAACTCATCATGAAGTCTACATTATAATCAATTCATGTTGTTGCTAAATTACGGATTAATCAAAAAAATTAAGGGAATACTATCATTTTGTTAACAGATTTCTACCTCGTTCTCAAGCGTACAGCGTCTGATGATCCTCTTGCAACTCCAAATGGACAAGTTGAGCAAGCCATACCCTAGATCCGAGGCGAACCACAAATACTCCGCGGAAAAGATTTCCGAAATGCTTAAAATCAAATCCGAGCCACAGGATCCTCTTGAAGCAGCTTTGTACTTCAGCATGATGGGCCACGAAAGATTATTTACCTTCAGCGAGAGCGAACTTGAACAGCTCCCAGCTATCATCAGGCAAACCATCCAGGACTTGGCTAAAGGTTATGAAACCCACTACACCAAGGTGGCGAACCAGGCTCAGGTATCCATCATGTTCCCAGTCGGTATGGGTATGCCTTTCATCTACAAGTACAAGGTGCCCACCGTCATCCACATCCAAGGCAAATCTAAGGGACAGATCAACCTGCCATTTGAGACGAGCCAAGACTTGTCAGCTAACATCGACAATGAAATCCAATTTACTTACGCAAGAAACATTGAAGGCAACGTTGGTTTTATGGATACTCTCTCTGACCAGCTCGCTAGCGTCGGTATAACTAGCAAACTTCAAGTGAATGTACCTCTGAAATGGCAAATGCAAATGAAATCTGGTGAGCTTAAGATTAGCATGGAGCCACTCCGACCAGAACAGGATGACACGATCGTTCACTACAGCGTTTGGCCATACTCCACATTCCAGAAGAAAGACTCCCTTGTCCCCATTTCCCTTGACACCAACACCAAAGTGATTGTACGCAAGACCAAAGTTGTAGCCATTGACACCAAATTCGGCCAGGCTGTTGGAAACCAGTTCCAGGTACAAGGATATTCATACTCCTCGGATTACAAGAATGTTGGTGAGATGCTGAAGTCTGATGATCTTCTGGTTAACATCATCAGGGTGCTTTACCAGAAAGATGTCGCCATGACCCACTTCAATCTCAAACGCCTCGGAAAGCAGAGCCCTAACAAGCGCGTTACTTTCACTACCGTCTTTGGTGAGTTTCCTTTATTTATTCATTTATTAAGAAACCCAGTACTACATTTATGTACATTTAATTAGATTGTACATACTTTTATGAAACACTTTATCACAGACAAATACAAATAATTGTCTCCTTGCAGATACGTTCTACAACCAAAAGGAAGCCCCTCAGCCTCTTGAAGCTATCAACGTTGAGGAGGTAGCTCCGAACAGCGAGAGCCGCCGCCGCCTTATGGTCAAGCGTGTTGCCGCTGGCATCAACTCTGCCAAGGTTCATGTTCTCGATGTCAGTGCCACGTTCGAGGGTCCCCAGAAACAGGAATACGTACTTACCGCAGCGATGGCTGAGAGCCCCATCGACTCCAAGATCCAATACGCTGTCTTCGCTGGTAGAAACTCAGCTCAACTCGGCAACAGCCAGGTCAACGGTGTTGCGACTGTCATCAAGCCCACTGTTACTTCTCTTAACTTCCTTGAAGCTCTGAACAAAGAGCTGAAGATGAATTTCGCGGCAGACATCAAGTTCGGTCAAAATGGAAACATCCACGTACAAGGACAATCGGAACGCAGCAAGAAGTACACTGAGGAGCTCAAGGAACATCAGTACGGCAAGTTGTGCGCGCAGCAAATGGAGAAGAAGAACTTCTATCAGGAAGCCTGCCATAGAATGATCGTAATGGCTCACGCCCCAGACTTCTGGAAAGCGTCAGTGACATACAAAGACATAAGCCCTGTTGTAAGGAATTACATCCTCCGTGCGTACAAACTCGTGGAGCACCTTGGATTCTGGTATTCCGACGTAAACATGCTGAAGACCACCCAGGACGGAAAGCTGGAAATCGAATCGCAGATGAGGTACTTGGAGCACCAGATGAACCTGATCCTCAGCACCAGACTGGGTGAAGTTCGCTTCACAAACGTGCCAATCCCGAAGGTTACGCCTATCGCACTTGCTGTTTACACTCCGATCATGCATTACGAGCGCGTTCTCAACTATTACAAGCGTCACCAGTACCAACGTAAGTACTCATTCATGTCATCACTGATATTACCAACTTTCAATAAGTTAATCTATCTAACCAACCCTTTATTGTTCTCCAGCATACTGTACCGTTGACTCCAACAAGATCAGGACCTTCAGCAACCGCAGCTACGACTACACCCTGACTCGCTCGTGGCACGTTGTGATTCAGGACGAGGGCAAACGCATCGGCAACGACTTCCAACAACTCGTCGTGTTGGCCAGAAGAACGAGCGACAAGCAGGAAATCTACATTTCTTACAAGTGAGTATGACTTTTCAAATCTATAATATAAATTGACTATTTAATATGGACTTTAATCGAATCCTGTAACTTATATTAGGAGTTCGTGGTGATTTGTACCAGATTCTAATATTAGCCTTGTGTTTTCAGATCACGCAGCGGCCAAGATCTGGAACTCGAAATCGTGCCAGGCTCCAACAAGCCCACACTGACAGTAAAGACCAACGCCAAGAAACTGTCCGAAGGAGACCTCACCATTTACTGGGACGAGACCACCCAGCAGCCTCTTCTGAAGTACTTTACACTGCCCGACGGTGTTCTGATGCTCAATATCCAACAAGACCGCCTCCGTGTTCTGTACGATGGTGAGAGGCTGGTGGTTCTGCCAAGAGAAACCCGCAACAACATCAGAGGCATCTGCGGCTACATGAGCGGCGACGCTCGTGACGACTACCAGATCCCCAGTGGTCTAGTCGACCGCCCCGAACACTATGGTGCTTCATTCGCCCTGAACGACGCTGAGAGCGATCCCAAGACCCAGCAACTCCAAGCTGAAGCGCAGAAACTGTCTTACCCTGTCAAGACCCAGTACACAGATATCCTCGCCACCGACAAGGAATGGGAACAGGTGATGCAAGACGCGTCATCTGAGGAGCAGAGGTACAGCAAGAACGTGTACAGAGTAAGAAGCTATTTGCAATCTCGTGGCGAGTGCCAGATCCAGCAGCAGATTCAGTATTACGAGGATCACGGTGAAATCTGTGTGACCGCCACGCCTCTGCCGTCGTGCCAGGCCCACTGCCGTGGTGACGGCTTCAAGATCCAGGCTGCTCAAGTGATGTGCAGACCCAAGATTGACCAGCAGTTCAGGTCTTATAGGGACCAGATCAGGCAGGGACAGAACCCAGTAGTGTCTGGAGTGCCACAGAAGCCCAAGGAGTTCCGTGTGCCTACAGCATGCAGGGCTTAAGTTATATTTAGTACAAAAAAACATAGTTAATTGCCAAAATGACGACTCGGATTGAAAACGGAACAATGGTATAAAATATTTATTTACACTATTTATTTATGTATTATTTGTAACCAATATGTATCTATTTTTAAATTACGACATGATTTTAAATTAATAACTGCTTTGGATTGAATCGTTATTTATTTATATATATTGAAAAGTAATACTTTTAATGCCATTTATATCTATGTATTCTATGTGATTGTGAATAATAATATAGTATTATTATAATAGTAGAATAGCAACACTCAAATAAGAAAATGAATAAAAAAAATACTTACAATATTTAGTTTTTTACTTATTGCACTTCTTTGAATCCAGGATTGTAGACAGATACCTAGGTACAAAGAGGAGCGAATAATGTTTTCGAAGAACAAATTAGCAATAATAAACAAAAAAAGTAATAATAAACAAAAATAAAGCTTAAACTAAAAAAAGTGCTTACTTTGGAAACGAAGGAAGTGAACAAGGGAAGGATCCTCAAAATTATAATCTATGTCAAATTCAAAATTTGAACGCATCTCATTTAAGCCTCCAAAAAAAGGAACAGACTGATCGGTTGTTGTCTGTCAGTAGAAAAAGACTACTTAAGCGCCGAGCAAAACATAAACGGAAACCTTAGCGATAAGCGATAGATAGATAGATAGATTAAACTCAGCGCTTTTTTTAAAAATACGGACCATTCTGAGCTGTAAATACAAAATCGAATTTTTCTGACAGTCAATTTTCGTCAAAGTATGCTCGGCAAAAATTAATCACGTGCCTGGCAGATAAGGAACATTATTTACCTACCTACGTGGCAGAAAAAGCACTGAGATTATGCGCATCGAAACGCTTAGGTAGGTAAGTAAGCTGTTTTCTGCCGAACACACCCAATGACTGTGACAATGACGTTAGCTTCTATAATAAGGCACAAAAATAAGCGGCTAAATCGTTGAAAGTAATTGATATCTTGAAAATCTAAATGTGCTGGTTTTGTTTTACTATTTTTCTTTTTTACTCTCCCCATATGGGGATCGGTTGAGTAGACGATTTTAAATCGATGATTTAGCTATGTGGTGCGGACAATTGAATACTGGGAAGTCTTTAACATTTAGACGGTAAAATGAGCAATCCATAAATACCAAAAAAGTTGGGTGTTCTGACTAGTTTTTAGAAAGTGGGCCTCGTAAATAGACCCCATATACTAAAATGTAGTTATTACGATTTTTTTTATCCTGTATTTATTAAATTTGTTCTATGGTGATAAGTAATCTGATTTATATGAAAAATATTATGTTTCAGCTTTGTTTCGAGGTATTTGAGGGTATAATTGAAAATTTATAACGTAACCATTTATTATAAATACGATAAGTCATGTGTTTTCCCGCGCTGCCTTCTTTATCGCCTCGGTATTAATTAAAATATTTCAGTAACGTAATATTTAGTAAAACAATGTGATAGCTAATACAATAAACAACAAATCCCCGTTTACAAAATGATGATAGCTCATTCCTACCCTGAGATATTTATATTTTTGTAAATTGCGCGGCCCGCCCGATGGCGGGCGCTTGGTACCAGACAGAGTCGAGGCCACGCGCGCGTTTGTCTTATGACAGTTTCGCGCACGCGCAGGCGCGTTCTTGAAGCGGATTGACAGGTTAAATATTGTTTAATGATGCAATGCTGAACTGAAGCTTGCATAGATGTATTAATAAATTTAAGGATTATAAGTGTACTTCACAATCTGTTAGCAGTGATATCTCTAATATTTATTTTTTGTTATTTTGTATAGGTGTACAACTTATTAAACAGTAAAATAAATAGAGTATAACATTCTAGCATGAAAGTAAACACAAGCTGTTTAAACCTTAACATGTAATGTAATGCATAAAGATATTTTGAAATTGAATCGATATCTTCAGAGCAATAAACCAGAAGATCGTCATCTACAAAATACCGATACTAATTATAAAGTACATAGACTGCATTTAGTAACCTAACCATAAATTTCATTATTCAACTAGCCTATTCCATGCCTATGGACAAAAATATTTTTTTAGAATCCTATGAATTAAATTAAAACGCTTCTTGTCTAAAGGACATGGGATGATGTAGTGATTAATCTAATGTTGATTGCGTTAAGTACAAAAAATTATTCAGTGACCCAAACGGATCATTTTTTTAGCAAAAATATTTATTTACTGGTAAGGTGAGTTTTATTTTTATTTTATTGAAGACTGACAGTATAGAGAACATTGCAACACGTAGTGATTATATACTCTTTGATTGCAACTAGATATACTAATACGTAACTGTTGATTTTTATGTAATACCAACATCGTAAACATATTTTGATCGATTCTTTAAACGACAAACGATGAATGAACTATGTACTTACATCTCTAGAAAATCAGCTGTTAATTTGACACATGTCAGGTGATGTCAGGTCAGATTAGCGACATTGCGATTTGCGTGTGAGGTTGTTGCTTGCCGCAAAACCGTATTATAGATTTTCCTTGAAAGGTATCGTGACTGTGACACAAAGACAGAGGAAATTGAGTAAATTCTCATAATATTTAATTTGTGAACATATCCCACTGCTTCAGTACTGTACAGCTAATTGGTGACGTTAACCAATTTTGAATTTGGAATCCTGCATCGGCATCTTTGAATCCTCGAGGTAAGTTTTTGAATTGTATTTGCTTTTATTAGATTCGAAATTCGATGTAGATGTGACTGATCATTACTTCAATTGTTTTTATTTTAGTTCAAAGATTTTGTCATAATTGTTCTTCGTGTGTTATGATGTATGGAATTAGTTTGGAGTACAATGTTGACATGAGGGATGTAAAAGCCATTTCCTGATGGCTATAACCTATTGATCCCAGGCATTAACTTTTTTTTATCACAAAAAGTAATGTAGTTTATAAGCTGCATACCAACATTGAATGCACATTAAACTTTAGACAACAACACACAGTAGGTACTTAGTACTTATTGTGAATAAGTATTCTTCGTTATCTTAACACTTTCAGGGACAGTACTCCAGACTAATAATTTAATAGAGTGAGGGCTGTTTTTACCAACGTCCGATAAGACTGATCTGATGAAATAGGTATAAAATGACTGATTTTATAATGACATTCACATAAATGATTGCTGACAAATAGGTGACTTCTCAACTTAGGTGTACATATTGTATTTTATTCCACAATTATATTCCTTATATGGCATTTAAAAAATTAGGCCTAAGACATGTTGTTATTAAAAACCAATCAAAGCAATTACACACACTATAGAATTCAAGCATTATAATAATAATTTAGCTGCTTATTCTACAAGCATTTCAATGTGTTTATTTTGACTCAAAATGTACGGAAATAATGACAAACATTCTAACTTTGTATTTTTTAGTGTTTCAGTCAAAATTAAAAACGTCTGTCTGTCTGTTAGACTACAACATTTTATTCTAAACTCCATGCCTGATGGTTAAATCAGATTTTGTGCACAGTAAGTTATGACCTGTGAATAATATCCAAGTTCAAGTAAGTGTTTGAAATTATAAACTGCGTAACAACTCAATATTGTGTAACTTCATTGGCTCTCGGATCTGCTAGTTGCAACTGATTATGCATTTATTTTTACCTATTTATTTATATATATTTTTATGTAAATGTTTTATGTAAATGTGTTTAAATATGTATAAGTTTATATATTTTGTATTATAGTGTGTATTTTATGATCATTTTTTGACATTTAATTTCTATATAATGTGCACTTATCATCTTCTTTTATGTTTCTTTATAAAAACCTGTCCACTTCAAATTAGTTTAAATAATTTCATCGCCATGCCTCTTCTTTCATTCTTCATGCTTTTCCTTACCTGAAGGTTATCTGGAAGAAATTGCTACAAGCAATAAGACCGCCTAAATTGTACTTATAGCGAATATCAAAGATACTATCCTGTGTAATTATGTTTATGGTGTGCAATAAAGTATTTTTATTTTTATTATTATTATTAATATTTTTAAGTAGCCTGCAGAAATTAAGATGGCAATATTGTCTATTTGTCTCATAAAGTTTAATATTACATCAGGGAAATATATTCTTCCCATTATGTTATGTCATAGTAGGTACCTAGGTGGTCATAGTCCTCCTTGGGGCCTCTCTGGACAACAGTGGCAGTTAGTTAGTTAGTTAGTTTGGCTGGGGTGTTTTCCGCACTTAGCCTCACAATGTGGCCATTGTGCATATGCCCCTCTTTTCTATTCTAACCAACCCAGGCCTTTCCGGAAGGCTAGTTGGAAGGCTATGAGATATCATCTAAAATCTAAGCAGCAAAAACACCCACAAAATCTCAGAACCAAAGGGCTTTATTATAGGTGGTCATAAGTCAGGTCTAGAACAAATAGATCTCTTTGTTGCAAATCACAAAAAGTCACCAACAATTTTGAAATTTTCAAAAATGTGCACCTAAGGCGATTTTTTTGCTGAAAGTGATCTCTGCCAGACCATTTTCAGTATATTTGTTTTAAAAAAATACTCTTATTTGTAGTAATTAATATGAAGTCTAATTATTTTTTAAGTTCTGATTATTAAAAATGTTTAATGCCAATCATTTTGTATTTCAGCCACTTGAGTGGTTGAGTGTAGAAACATGGTATTAGCTAGGTTCTAAAGTTTTTTTTAAAGAGACACCAATCACATACATTGCTCTGATATAAAAGTAAGTAGCTAATGCACTTGAGTTATGCAAAATAGGAAATTTTGATTTCTATATTGATGCTGTTGACTGTACCGTTACCATGAGTTTACTTGATAGCCACGACGGTTTAACTCGCTAGCGACGACGTTACTTTTGGTATGATTTTTTTTTTCTTCTGTCAGTGACCACTAGAGGCGCTGTGCAAATTTCCATAGACTTTTTACGTCGTCGCTAGCGAGTAAAACCTTCGTAAACTCATGGTAACGGTACTGATAGGATATACAGTTACGCAATACAAGGAAAATCACTTAAAACACTTCGTTCTACTGGTTGTTGGGTATAATCGCCTTTACTCCGCGAAAATACATATAGCTTATGACTAATCCGAAAGTCAATAACGAATTTCATCACGATTGCTTCAGTGCACGCAAGATCATATCATTGTGACATATTTCCCTCAAACGAACTGCGTTGATAATCTTCATATAGATGTAGGAAATAAGTGGTCGAGCCATAAACAATAAAACAGATCAATCAACTATTGGTATATAATAAAACAGATCAATTAAGGTGAAATCGAAATCGAAACGAATCGACGTCAAGGAGGCCTCGCGCACATATCCGCACTTGACGAATCGACCGCGTCGAAGAAATCGTTTATTATATTAAATGATATTATTGAGTAACGCAACAGAATTATGTTGTATTATTATTTTGTGAATAAACGCAACCTTAACCTTGTCACGAAATCTGCTACTGATTATGACAAATTGCAGATTCGAATTTGTCTTATGAGTATTAGTATCTCCGAATTTATCTGGGATTCTTCCAGATTCGGACGATTCAATGCGGGGAAGTGTGGGAGGTTTCATGAGATTTCATATACAATTCTAACATTCGTTTCGTTCGACGCGTTCGGCTCGGATAAGTGTGCGCTCACCTTTGGCGGGTGTATCCCCCGCCGCCTGCGATTTCGCGGTCTACCTATGGTCTGCTGAGGTAGAGAACCCTGCGTCCTTCCTGATAGAGCCATTTAACGGATTAGAAATAACAAATCATTATGACGAATGCTGATGTCACATTGTTTTTGTAACTACGTGCTAAATGTTACAAGTTTTCAGGTAGTCATCGTACATCATAGTTTTAAAGAGCAGGTACTACATCAGCTTATTGCTGTTGAATACTTGACGCAAATCAAACATGAGTTTGCAAATCTCTTTAGGGTTGTAATGTATTGAATGTATGTAATGGCAAAAATCGGAAGCCTTATTTTTTCGTTAAGTCTGTCTGTCTGTCCATATGTCACAGCCGCTTTTTTTCTAAAAAAAAAAGATATTACACAAATTAAACTTGCATGCACTCAAGAAGCCTGCCAGAAACAAAGCGGTTCTGCAACATAAAAGATATTCTTCTTCATCCCATTGCTGGGCAAAGGTCTTATCCAACACAATTCCATTTCATTGGTCTCTATCAGCAGCTAATGACACCCAGTCTCTCCAAAGTTGGTCATGCCGTAACACCACCTCTTAGGTCTTTCTACCTACAGGGCTTATTACACTACGCGATATTCAGACAGTCTTACTAAGATTTAGCTTAATGTAATAAGTGTTAGCAATTTAGCCTGTCTAATTAGACTGACCGAAAGGGTTCGGCCGTGCTTACTCGCTTGCTTGCTGAATATCGCGTAGTGTAATAAGACTTAGCACGCTAGACCGTTCAGTCAGCGCGCGGCAGCCGCAGAGCGAAGACGGTCGTATACTTTTTAGGGTTCCGTAGCCGAATGACAAAAAACGGAACCCTTATAGTTTCGTCAAGTCTGTCTGTCTGTCTGTCCGTCCGTATGTCACAGCCATTTTATTCTGTAACTATAAGCATTACACAATTGAAATTTGGTAGGAAGATGTATCCTGTTAACCGCTTTACGATTCTCATACAAAAAATAAAAAATAATGTCATTTAAGAGGGGGCTCCCATACATGAAACTAAAACCAAAAAAAAAATTTTTACTCAAACCTATGTGTGTGTGGTGTATCCCGGGTATCTATGGATAGGTCTTTTAAAATGACATCGAGGTTCCTAAAACCATTTTCTTTTAAAGTCTAACGTTTCATAGCTAGACGCTTCCAAAGTGGTAAAATGGGCGTCCCCCCCCCCATCTAATTTCTTAAACAATCAAGTGTAAATTTTGAAAAAAATAGATGATGTAGATCTTAATAAATACTTTCAACGAAAATTGTCTCGGACGGGATCGAACGAGTAGTTTTTGAGATATAACATATTTTCAACAACCGCAAACATAACTTTGTTTGTACTTCATACAAACACTATGAAAAACGAAGTTATATTTGCAGTCAACAAAATATTGTGGTAATATACTAAGTAGAAGTAAATGGATTCCCTAATTCAGTTAAAGTTGGCACGGAACCCTCAGTGCGCGAGTCCGACTCGCACTTGGCCGGTTTTTTTTTTTCTGTGGCCGCGTGCACCATGGCGTGTTCGAAAGAAAAAGAAGTACTTTTCAATGTTCTTGATTTGTACCGAGACATGCCATATCTATGAATGTATGGAGTAACTAATTTCAATAGACATTCAAACTCGGCAACTATTACTCTAAGGTAGTTTCTTAAGTCACATGGTTCCAAAACACTCAGTATTTGCATATTTGATATTTTTTCTCGCAAAAGTAAATACTCTTCCACCCATATTTTTCTTTTCTTTTTTGTATTTAAATTAATAGACGCGGCAAGAGCTATGGCAATTTTCTGGTGCTTTGAAAGTTTTCCCATCGCGCGACAACCGTCACCGACTACGTACGCTTTGCAAATGAGTGCAAATGAGTTAGCATGCGATATTCAGCCCAGTGTAATAGCGAGCTTGCCGAGTTAGATTTTAAGACAGTCTTACTAAGACTGTCTGAATATCGCGTAGTGTAATAAGCCCTTAAGTGTAAATCTGCAGCTTGCCTTTCTAGCGCATGCGCATTCATGGCTGCGGTCACGTGCGCAGCCAATGAGTGCGCGCCGCGAGGGGGCGCGGCGGTGACGCGCGGCTTACGCAACTCCCGCGCAGCTTACGACAGAACCGCGCCTTCGAAAGGTTCCATTTAGAGGTCGAATAGGTCGAAGTGTGTACCGATCATATTCCTTATCTAGTGGTGGGTGATTTGCAATGTTCCAAAAGAAACAATAAGTTCCGTTGCTTGCAGCTGCTTTAATTTTTGTATAGTAATAGTAACTTCGTGTCAGGGTCGGGTTCGGAATTTGGAGAATCTAGAGATTTTAAAATCTGGAGTAAAAGTTAACACAGATCACTGGAAAGTGTTACCTTCATTTTTCCATGATGGTAAAGTTAACAAGCCTTTTTTACAGTAGAAAAAAATCATTGAACTGCATACCCTCCGCTTAGCCAGACGGAGGGCTAGCTAGGGCAGGGCTATCCTCTCCAGAAGGGAGATGGAGATACTCTACCTACTCGATTCTTGGAGGGGCGTCAAAGTTAGAGTTACGTGACTGACCTTTAGGGACTGCTCCCGCAGACTCCTAATTAAAATAGCTCAGTAAACCCCTTGTATATTTTTCCTTAATTGCTAATTTATATTACTTAGCAATTACAGTCTTAAATCTTCACGTTATGGTTAAACGATGAGAGGGAACACCCATATTTGATAAACTGTATCACTTCTCTACTAAAAATTGTTTCACCTCTTATCAATTATCATACGGCAAACATGCCCAGCCCATTGTTTGGTAGTGTGCTTATTACTTCTGCTGTATTATCAGACTCTAATTAGCCTTGCAATATTCGATCATGTATTGTATTTTTGAGCAAGATTGACTCATTTGCCTTAACTGCGTTCTAAAAAAAAACTGTTTACATGCAAAAATAGGAAATATTTTTTTCCGATCATTTACTAAGAGGAAGTGTATTTTCATGAGACCGAATAATAGAAGTTTTGATTAAGTATCGATTTTACCGATGTCAGGTAAGACCTACCCGACTAAGGGCCGATTTTAGCAACGTCAGATAAGACTGATCCGATCAAATAAGTATAAAAAAAAAACTGTGAAAGCACTCCGGGAGTGCCGGCAGAAGTGAAAACTTGAATATCAACGTTGTGCATTTTTGATTTTTTGGAATAGTTATTATCAATATAAAAGTACTATCATTTTTGTGATAGAATACAATAATAATAATAATAATAATAATAATACAATAATAATAATAATAATATATTTTTATAGAATACAATATTTATTTATTGCGCTATCGTACACAAACATTACAATTTATATTATATTAAATTACATTTAAAGTTTATCTCTCAGAAAAATCAACTTACATCCATAATTTCGCCAACCGTCTTACGGTTTTTCGATCAGCCCACGTGTCCTGACGCGAGTTTCACATTTTTCCCCCATCCCACAAAAGTGCTCAACGCCGCTAAAGAAGTTTTCACTTCAAAAATACCGATTTTAAAATGACAATTACATAAATGATTGCTGACAAATAGATGTCATTTTCAAATTTGGCGTATTGTATTGTATTCAACGAATATTCCTTTTCGGATGTTTGTAAAATGACACTAAATGTAGTAAACGTAGACACGGTGGTAGCGGTATTATTGAAAAAATATCTCATTTTGTCATACATACTTCTTGTGTCTGAATAAAAACTTTACCTTATTAGGTTCAATTCAAATGTCTTTTTTGCTCGAAGATGAAATTCTTGTTTTTTTATAAGCTGTACTGGAAATTGCAATGCATGATGTCATCCACATAATTATCTTCCACACCTTCCTATTATGCTCGTACCTACTTAATTTTGCTCAATAAATTTTACTAGCTTACTATTTGTCACCAGATAAAATATTAATTGTCATTATAATGTCCTTGTAAACCAGATTAAACATCTTTTATAGGTCAACAAGACTAGAGCCTGGATCTTGAAATTATTTGGACTACTTTTTCTGGCATTTTTTACCAATTTGTTTAGCAACCTTTTTCGTTATTGGTTGTTAATCTGGCTAAAATGTCAATATTAACATAAATCACCTAATTTTTCTTATCATTTTGAACCTTCCTTAACTGGTTTATAAGTTGAATATTCTTCTTATAGTCCGGGAGGTAGCGTTGCATTTTCGACAGTGATTTTACGCCGATTGTTTGCCTTATTTTACTATTTATCGCGAATTACTTATAACTGAACCAAGCGTCAGCTGGCGCACCCGCGGTGGGTGTGGAATTGGGAGGTTACGGAAGTGGTAAAAAAAATAAAAAAAATAAGTAATAGTACGCTGGCTGGAACTTTTTCCATAAATAATTGACATTATACTGAGCAAAAAAAAATCGTCAGCTGCATCGTAGAGGGGGGATTATGCGTCAGCTGCCCGCATGAACTTGTAAAAAAAACGTAAAATAAAGTTATAATACACCAAATGAAATTTGAGTACATGATTCTTCAAATAATTTAGAGTACGAAAACAACAATCAGCTGATTGAGTAGCGGTGGAAAGACCGTCAGCTGACGCAGTAAAGGTAAAGATTTTCTTAGCAATGCACAGAATCAAGAACAATCTGTCGCGTTATTTTTGTCTCGTTTTATTTGTACCAAAATGCACGCTATGAAATAAAATCGAGTGTAAAATGAAATGAACCAAAAATAAAATAAAGGGTATAATATAAACATAATCGAAATATAAAAATAAAAAGGCCGCAAAACTTATTCGTTATCGATGGCATCGCTATCGTCATCGTTCTCTGACGAATCATCGGCCGAACTGTCCTGCAGGAGATTGTTGTCTTCGTCTTGATCAAGTTCTTGACCTCCATTCTCTTCACCATCATCTGTAAATGAGCATGCGAATGATCCAAATTAGGCTACTAGAAAGCTCAAAGAAAGTGTCACCAACAAAAATTCCATACCGCCAATATTTTCGCTGCTATCCGTTATACTGGTGACTGATAGGGGTACTTGATCTCCTTCAAACCATTGGAAGATATATTTGTCGTCTTTTTCTTTCCATCCCCAGTCCGTGGGAGATAATTGAGAGGGATCTTGAAGGTGAGCATGGCTCCAAAGGTGCGCTATGTACGAAGTGCGCAATAAATGCTGGCGTAGCTCGGACTTACAAGGTGGGAAGATTGCCCCGTCGATACGGTTTTTCCCACTTGAGCACATCGTTATCATTAACTTAATAATTTTTCTAAAGTTTTTTCAGAAAAAAGCAACAGTTTTTCTTTTTTTTTGCCACAGAATACACAAAACGGTGGAATCGTCGACATATTTGGACATGCGTCCGTTCGTTCGACGAGGAGAACCGAAACTGATTGTGTACGACAAAGATCCACACGGACAGGCAGATGCTGCTTTGAAATTTTAGGGGGAGAGGCTTAGGTAGCCCGAAGGTCGTGTTATGGGTTCAAGCAAGGCCAGAATGTATCTCATATTATTTGTTTGAAAGAAAACAGCCTCACAGCAATACTCCAAATTTTTAAATCTTAACTGGGTCAGCTGACGGTCTTTCCACCGCTACTCAATCAGCTGATTGTTGTTTTCGTACTCTAAATTATTTGAAGAATCATGTACTTAAATTTCATTCGGCGTATTATAACTTTATTTTACTTTTTTTTTTACAAGTTCATGCGGGCAGCTGACGCATAATCCCCCCTCTACGATGCAGCTGACGTTTTTTTTTGCTCAGTATAATGTCAACTATTTATGGAAAAAATTCCAGCCAGCGTACTATTACTTAATATATTTATTTTTTTACATCTTCCGCAGCCTCCCACACCCGCACCCACCGCTACTTGAGCAGCTGACGGTCGGTTTACTTATTAGTCATATGAGATCAACTATCGATGTCAATTTCAGCCGGCTTACTATGACTTTTTCATTTGCAAGCTACCTCCTGGACTATTAATGCCTATTTGATTTTGCGTCAAATGTTTTTACATGCAGCAATAAATCAATTGGCAAATGTAATACATGAAATCAGTTCGTAATTCTAATTATACTCAATTGTCAAATCGTCAACACATACATTTAAAAACCATTATTCACCCGAATATAATTTAGGTTCGTTTTCATTTATCCTTGAGAGAATTTGCGAGCGGTTCGTGTTTGTTTAGTTCGCTAACGTCATTCTCTTCAATAATATTGAATTTCACGCGAATATCGTCTTTATTTGTTTTGTCTGCTGCCGAACGTGCAGTTCAGCTCGTCAATCATAACCAATTTTCATCTTATTAACAAGCTTTTTTAGTTCAATTTAAATTTAGCTCATATTTTGTGGTTGTTGACTGTACGAACAAAAACAAGTCTAGGTAAACACTGAGGCATCTTATGCAGTTGTGTTATGGGTTAGTTTACAGCAAAAATGTATAACCTGATGTGCTGACGACTACGTTTTGGTCTTGACATTGATGATACTTATTCATTTGGTTTATCTATATAAATGCTCGATATAACACACTTTGCGAGACAATTTGTGGCTTCTGGAGAAATCCAGATCAAATTGTGTCTTATAACATGAGGGGGCTGTCGCCTGTCACTCTTGATTAAGAAATTGACGTAGGTAATGCGTAATAAAATTTAACGATTATTTATATGCGATTGCATAGATTTCAACATTCCCTTCTCTGTTATAAGCCTGCATTCCATAAGGATTTAGATCTTATACGTCATCATCATCATCATCATTATCAGCCAAAGGACGTCTGCTGAACATAGGCCTCCGCCATGGTTTTCCACAGAGACCGATCACAAGCGGTCTGTTAGAGTGTTCTATAACAAACAAACTCACTCGTCATTTTTATTATATTAGTACAGTACAGGCCAAACAGGTTAAAAGTGTAAACAGGTGTAGTAGTGTAATTAACACGGCTTTCTTTTAAGTGTATAGAGAATATAAATAAAAAATAAAAAATCCATCAAATTACCTTCTATCTAACAGTTTTCATTATCTAGAAACGTTTGTCCTATCGATGGAAAGTCGTCAGTTTTCAGGCGGCGTAATTCATCAAGTTGTTTACACGTCATTTCTGCGGAAAACTCCGGTGTGTACAGGATCGATCATCGTATGAACATGAGGACATCTGCAGTTTACGGTGTTGATACATTGAGATGCAGGTGTCGGCAAGTGTTGGCTGAAGTGTCGTCGATTGTTTACTTTGACGACGTTGTTTTCTTTGACTTCGCCTTTCAATAGTGCCTGTGATGGGTATTGATGTGTAGTGAGAGTTGGGCCAAAGTTAAACTCTGTCCGAACTGACACTGACAGTATCTGAATAAATTTTGAAAAGCAGAGCAGACGATTTATTCTTGACTACGAGAAATATATAATATGTTGGCTTTCCAACCATTATTTTGGCTATAGCAGCAGGAAAAAAATATATTGGCCAAATGCAAAAGTAGTAATGTATTCTAGACTTAAATCATAAATAAAAAATTGCGTACAGCGTCGAAATCTTTCATTTTGCTAAATAATAAAGAAATTTTGCAACTGATGACGTCATGCGTGCGTCAAATGAATCTTGTAGTTCGTTTCGAGGTCGTAATGTCATCGTTAATTTTCCTTACACTCAACCGTCAATTCTCTAGCGCAAAATCAGTTGTTTGTTACCTGTTTTGAATATTTGACATGTTTCATACATTCCTTACTGTAGACTAGAAAGGACAGTTATCAAATTTTGTGTCAGATCCTTTCACCTTGTAGTTTTCTATCTAAAAAGGACTGTAACTACTGTTAGTTATATCGAGTATACAGTTATTAGAGTATGTAGTGTTGTTTCGGTCAGTGATTCAACTCATGGATGATGGTATTATAAAAATATTTTCTTTAAATTATATGCAAGTGTTATAAAAGAAAACCTCTACACAATATATATTAAAAAAAAACAACGAACTCGAACTCCCGCGTGTGCCGCGCATCTTCGGAATACTACACCGTAGCTAGTAAGCTACGAAGAGGCGATTTGGCTTAGTAGTTTTGACTCGCTCGCTCGTATCACAATAATAAATTTATTTGGTGGGCTTTTTTTCCATTACAAAAAAAATATTTGTTTTTAAATAATTTTGGCATCAATATCTTTTGTTCGTATAATAGCACCTTAAGAAAACCACTGCAGTGTCTTATGCGGTTGGAATAAGGGCTAGTTTGCAACAAAAGTAGATAACCTGATGTGCGGACTGTACAACCACCCCTGAGTCAGACGTCGCTGAAGATAACAACATTCTGTATATCTAGTAGTTATGCCATAGTTGTCACGAGTCAGTACTAAAACTAGTTTCTTTTAGTTGACGTTATTTTGAATATCGTCTATTTTCCTTAAACTATGTCTCGTTGTATAAGCATTAATTTTGTTTGTGACCCATTATCTGCGTTGTTACAATTTGTTTCGCTTACGTCTTTGTTTAGTGCTGTAATATCGTATGTTGTGGTTCAAGATTTAATTCAGTCAGTTTTTGAATCACCTCATTTAGCATACCAGCCACATAATGTTACGTAATGTAATCAATAGTCACGTGTTTCTGTTCTACTACATGTCGTTGTATAGTATCAAATGACGTCACTGATAAATCAAACAGTGTAATCTCATTAATAATTATAAAACAAACAGATTGTAGATAATTTCCTTGAGGCTACGTAAAACTGTTTTATGTTTAGCAACGCAAACATAAAACAGTTTTACGTAGCAAAACGCAACGCAAAAGTGTTTTTTTTTTCACAATTTCACGCTCCATAAAAAATCTTCCAAACGCATTGGAAACCTTATTATAGGCCTGATTTCTATGTTTTGCTACAGCAATTAGAATGAATATAATAGTTGGTTGCGCAACAGATATTTTTGTTTATGCCAATATGATTCGACCTACATACGGAACTCGTATCAATGGCTCGTTTTGGCAAATCAATTGACGCGATCACCACTTGACACCTATGACCCCTTATACACTGCGACTTTTAGCATCGATGGAGTCGCGAGTTTTGAAAACGCGCTTCAACATCGCGGCTCACGCAATGAACAGATTTATGTTTGGTTTCGATTAGCATTAGCATCGATTAGATTATAAGCGTTAGTATCGATCGTCGCCAAAATTCAGTACATAATTTCACAATTTTCCAGCTTCTGCGCGATTGTATCGATGCTTAAAGTAGCGCAGTATGTAAAATTTGACATTTCGCGACTGCATCGATGCTAAAAGTAGCGAAGTGTCTAAGAGCCTTTACACACTGCGACTTTTAGCAGCGATGCAGTCGCGAAATGTCAAATTTTACATACTGCGCTACTTTAAGCATCGATACAATCGTACAGAAGCTAGAAATTGTCAAATTATGTACTGAATTTTGGCGACTGCAGCGATGCTAACGCGTGACTGCATCGATGCTAAATTAAATCTGTTCATTGCGTGAGTCGCGATACTGAAGCGCGTTTACAAAACGCGCGTCTGCATCGATGCTAAAAGTCACAGGGTGTAAAGGGTCTATGTCTTCTGTACTGAGCAAATGAGTAGGTACTAATTTGTAGGGTACTCGGATATTTCAATTTTTTTTATTAGTTTGAGGTTCGTTTTCGATGCGGAAGAAATTCAACTACGGTTGTATGAAAGTAACGATTCCCCGACTTTTCTAGTGACTTTCACTCTACGCATCGCCCCTTTGCCACTTAATGGTGGTGGCTTGGAAAGCGTGAGGCTTTTGGTTGCTAAAATTAGAATATACATAATTATGAAATAGATTATAAATAAATATTGGGCATCGATCACATACATTGCTCTGATCTCAAAGAAAGTAGGTAGCTAATGCACTTGTGTTATGAAAATCTGACACGACTTCCGTACCACACGCAGACCCGAGACCATATTATAGAAAATTATGATTTCTACATAGACCCGACTCGACCAAGATTCGAACCTGGGTCTTCAGAGCGGCGAGCCCTGAAACCCAGAGTGCTTAGCCACTAAACTACGGAGGTCCTAAAATATTATGTAAAACTCAAAAACCACTTCAAAAAATACCTTTTTATTTTTCAAGTGGTTTTTGAGTTGGACGCTTCATTTTGACTTATATGAACTGACGACGAATTTTCAAACCCTTCAGACTAATACCTACATTTACTATTTTAATGACTATTAGGTATATATTTTTTTTGAAAATTCATAACTATTCTACCGCTGGTAACGACATTAAGTTGAGTTAACTATTGATGACGCAACCGGGACTAAGACTAATCTTTTAAATGAGACACAGTATGGCTATCTAGATACATAGTAGATACATGTAGATACATAGTAGTTCTTTTTGTAGTCAGTGCCTAGGTAGAAGATAGAGCATTTGTATTGGTTATCAACGGCCTTGTCCCAATAGTTAGTGCTATCAGCGTTTTATTATCTGCCTATAATATTGCTATCACCTGACTGATGCAAATATCGTTTTGCTATTTTACTATACTTGTTACCATCGATTCACGATCACGGTTTATACTTTTATAGTTACCAGTTTACTTCATGAGCTCTGCATTTTGGTGTCTAAGCAATCCCACTTCAGCTTTTAATATTCCTCAAATCAATACACATCAATAATTATTATCTGAATTTAGAAATGCACCATTAGGATTAGCAGAAAGATAACATCTTTATGCTGCCCAAGTCATGCTTTCCATGCCGTCATAGGATTGTGCGTAGAACAGCTGTTTAGTTTGATGTCTCTTAATCATTGTAGTCTATCTTAGCATTTGTATAGAATACTAGACATCTACTTTAGTTATGTTTTTATTCGAAATGAGTTTGCTTTTGACTCTAGCCTAGACCTAATTGGGTTTAGACAGAGTCGACGATGGAGCAAGCTCACCCAGAAGAAGCCTATTTTAGTTTTAATCCATTATCTATTACTTTTCTACAACATAGGTTGTACCGGTTCTTCGCATTCCTTACTACAAACACTAGTTATATCACGTGGGTCTTACCTTGCATCGCTTGCAGCCGGTTGCATTGCGAGGCCGACTGCTTTCCATAAGCTGTATGTTATAGTGTTTAGAACAGCGATTGTATGTTTAATATAATGTATATCTCAGATCTTCGCTTATTGTAGAAAGGTAGTTTTAATTTTGAATCCACTAACACCATGCAAGACAACTTAGTATAGGATTATTCTGTTTTAGCCAACATATTATTTTATTGCAAAGTGATGCAATGTGCACCGTCTTTTGCATTTACTAGAAGATACTCAAGATATGAAACTTGAATACAAAGTCTCAAATATTTTAATGAGGCCACGACTTTACCTAATGGTAAGTAATTAAAGTGATTATTCAGAACTTCTGACCTGTTGCATATGTGTTTGTCTGATTAATTGCATGCTAACCAAGACAAAACTGAATGCAGTAAAATTGCAGTTGCCTTCGTTTGATATTAATCATTTCATACAAACTCGAATGACCACAATTATAAAACTAACACTAAAACCGCTACAGCCGTGTTATCGGTTTTCCCCAATATCGCGTGCGCTGGCGCAGATGACGTCACGAAGGCGCGACGCTCTTGGCCAATCAGCGCTCGCCGTTCCAGAGGCTTGGCCGTCATGGCCGCTTGTGTCTGTGTGTGTGCGTGTAGGGTAGACTTAGGGTTGACAGCCTTATCTAGTCTAGTAGTGGGTTATATGGTAACTCAAATCGAGTCTTGTCTATTCTGTAGTCTCAAATCTATATAATTGTGGTACTAATAAGATTGTAAACAATCCGTCCATAAAACTATGTTTTATCCTCCTTTTTAAATTTATACCTACCTAATATGAAAACAGCTCCATTTACCCATAGCGTTTCCCAAAGCGTTATGTACGCTTTCTTGATTCTGCCTCCCAAATGGAAGCTAAGATAGATACGGCTAGATAAGTTCCCTTGTTTCATACTGACCCTCATATTAACGCTGACAAAGAATTTTCTACATGTTGCCTTGACCAAATAACTATTTGCAAATAACTTTACTGATGCGTCAAAAAACACGCATTGAATTTGCCCTAGTAAATAAAATTATACTGACGCTACTAAAATTTATGACTTAGTATTGCTGTAGATTATTTCAGATGATGGGTATATTTAGACTTTGGTTTAGTTATGAATTTTATGTTATTATAGTTATTATTGTGTAATTGTACAAGCCTTAAAATGCTTGTGTAAGATTTATTTAGCCTGAGATACAGGTTAAACCTAGTTTAGGGAAATAAGATAATGGTCTTAGTGATTAATTTTAAGTTCTACGATGTATCTCATAATCCATGAATTTTAATAAACATTTATTTATTATTATATTATTCATTTACTGCAAACTTGAATTACTAATAACCAATTTATGATCGGCTTGGTGTGTCGAGGACATTGCGTTCATTTCACAATTGTAAAAATAAAAAAATACTTTCTTGTTCACCGAATTGTAAAATGGATTTTAATTTAATTTAATTAATGATTTATGCGTAATTCTTGTTTACCTACATGTCATACGACATCTCCTGAGCCTATTTTACTTTCTTATCATAATTTGCACACTTTTGTTACACACACGATGGCATTTTATAGGATTTACAATCACTATCAGAGACCTCACACTTGTTGTATAGCTATTCGCAGACTAAGGGTAAGGATCCTAATTAGAATCTTTTCGCGTCTTTACACATCGCGCCCGGGTACCAGATCTATTCTTTTTGAAATCATTGTACCCAACACAAAAATATTTTTTCATAGCGGTCCTGAAATTAGCGCGTTCAAACAAACTTTTCAGCTTTGTAATATTAATAAAGATAATTACTAAAAGCAGCCCTTGACGCGAGAGATTTGGATAGCAATAAATAGATGTTAAGATCTTTCATCAAGGTCATCAAGATCGGAAACAAATCATTGCCACAATCATTCAGATAATGGAAATAAAAGAAGAAAGAGACTTGTTGCACAAAGTACTAGAGTCAATACTGTATTTGCAAAAAAATATATACGTAACTTGCTCAGCTGAACTCTTTTTAAGGAAGAGGAGTATCTCCTGGCACAGGCTTTATTAAGATTAAAAGGAGATACTGATCACAATTAGTCTAAGCTGATCTTTGTTAAAGAAGATAAATATTTTTGTATTTTGTAATTTTTTTTTGATTCATCAAATAGTCTTCTATAGTCGGAACGTCAGAAGTATTTGAATACATTTCATTCAAATCACTTGAAAATGGTGACAGCCCTAATCAAGATCGTCAAGCTATCGACAGGTTATCGATAAAGGCCACATCCAAATGAAATGTCGTAAAAGATAATTGTTAGTGGGTGTGTCTTGGATTCTCGATCTTCTATGTCATCCTCGAAAACGTCTCTATAAATTTAATCTTGCTATGGTAAGGTAAGTAGATTTGAATCGATTTGGTACAGATTAATATGGGGATTGACCTTAAAATGAAGTTAACACACAGTCACTTACACTAGTTGGTTTATATAGTCGTACGAACCTAAAAAAATATGATTATTTTGGATATTAAATGTTTTCTTCTTTATCACTTGTTTTCAATGAAACCATTAAATCTTAAGGATTGTTTATTCTTGAAATGTAAATTGTTATTTTTTATTTGTAACTTGGTTCCCCGTGACTGCGTCTACGCGTTTTGAGTTTGATTCCTCCTCCCCTCCCATCGCAGCGTGATGTTTTATAGCCTAAATGCCTTCTTAAATAAAAAATAAGCTATTCCACAATCCAGTAGTTCCTGAAATAAGCGCGTTCAAAAAACAAACTTCAGCGAATATAAAAAGATTTTAAATGTTTATTATGGATTTTTTTGTCTGATATTGTTATCGATCATGGGATCGATGGTAAATAAAACTAGGATTCTTCCATGCGTTGTACAATCAGCTACCACAAACAAAGGTTTTTACATAGGTAGCACATACGTTTTCTACGTAGCGAGTCCCGGCGAGGTCTGTCCGCCACCTGAACGGACCCGCCTGCGCCTGGCACCTCTGCTAAAACGCGATTGCTAACAATATATATAAAGATTTAATTATTCATTAATAAATATACATTTTTACTAGGTAGAACCCTCCTGCTTATTTTCAATCGTAAAGAACAGCAACCTTAACGAAACAACTGGAAGAATGTGGTTACTTATAAATTATTTCCTGTGATAATAATAATCTTTACCAATTCTCAAGTAGTCTGCAATCCTATATAAACCAATCGCAACATGAATCAATATAACACAATCTTTTTGCATGATTTTATCTTTTTTTGCCATGTCATCCAACTTAAAAGCATTGAAAGAAACTGCGTATCATTCGTAAAAAAGGGCTGTGGTAATTAGCATTAATTAATATCAAGTTATAGCTATTCATGTTTTTTTATAATTCATAGACTACAATAAGTATTATTTTGCAAATTACCCCTACGCATTGAATGATATCTTGTATGTAAGTTTCAAAGTTTGCAACAAAAAATTGTGTTTGTTCATGCCCCTCCTTATGTCGATGTCATAAATAATCAAAATCGTTTCAGCAGTGTCGTTTCTACACAGGATTTTCCGCATAGTTTCTCATTTTATACCTACACTATCACACGAGATTTAATTATAATTTCACTGGGTTTTCCCGTTTAAATAGCTGATCAAGTGAACAACTACCCACGTCACAATGAAACATTATCCTGGATATCAATTTACAGACACACGTCTTTAGCTTCTGTCTGTGGTTTGTCATGTCTGAGTGGCGCCTGTAACCTAGTATATTCGCATTTTTATTTACCTATGGTTTTGGGCTCCGAATGATTTACAGAATTACCCTTGAACGATATAATTGTACATTTAAATCACTCTTCATCGTTCATCGATAAAAATATATATTTTTTTACCGACAGCATATTAAATAATTATCACTCTAATATAAATATACAAGAATATAATTATACATTGACTTTCTTCATCTTAACCGATTGTTAAATATTTCCTTCGGATATTATGAGAGCAATCTCGCAACATTTAGGTATGTGATGAGGAGGCCGATTCTCGCGGCAATCGAACTTTTTTCGTGTGCTAATTCGATTGCGAGTTTAAACGCTCTACTTAAAAATCAAGTTAAATACTAACACGTTAAAAAAACTGTGACACGAACAAAATCTAATCACATAGGAATCGTGACCTGGAGGAATCAAAAACTATTTTTTCATCGACAAAGAAAATTCGATCGGTGAACTTTTTTCGTATACGAATTGAACGAGAATTGACCCCGAGGTCACGCAGCCAACACGTTAAAAAAAATTCAACAGGCTTGCCAACTTACTAATGTGTCGGTGGCCGAGTGGCATAGGCATACACCCGTAAAGCTTAAGATACGGGGTCTGTTTCCTCGCCTGACACAATTTGCTTTTTTCTGCTGCTCACGGATGTGTTTATCAACAGTCTTATGTTATGCATTATTTTATAAAACTCACTTAAAAGTTTTAAATGAGCACGATATTAAGCTTACGTACACCAACAGTCTATCTTTACACATCATGATTTGGAGACGGTGGACTATGCCTCTCGGCCACCGACACATTGGCAATCCTGTTGAATTTTGCAAGTGCCTTCTTTAACGATAGCGTAAGCACACGCCCGGAAAGCTAAATCACGGGGTTCGATTCCTCGTCCGATACAGTTGCTTTTTTCAAGTGCAGTTTTCTATATTATTAAGCTTTTTATTGACAACAATATAAAACAAGAATATAATTTTACTTTTGTGCCTGTTTTGACAAATGCTTCTAGTAACTACGCATAAAAGGTGTTGTATGATGTCCAGTCATTTGTTTTGGGATATCATCCGTCAGTGTGGCTAAAGAGACTTCGCTGACAGTCTCGTGTTTAGACACGTGTATGGTTGTAGTGACACTGTCACTATGAAACAATTAAGTGGGCAGGGCTTCTGTTGCAGTGGTCCAAGTTAAAGGCTTTTGTTTTTGGGCTTATACAAAATACAAAATATATTTAAATTGACACGCAGTCTGAGCTGTTTCCTATTTTCCTGTTTCTGTCATAAAAGAAAGGCTTTTGACTAGCCATAGAACCTAAATAGCTTTCTTAGCATATTGGTAGCCATTTAAAAAAAGAAGTAGCTGTTTTTAAGGTTCCGTAGCCGAATGGCAAAAAACGGAACCCTTATAGTTTCGTCAAGTCTGTCTGTCTGTCTGTCTGTCCGTCCGTATGTCACAGCCATTTTATTCTGTAACTATAAGCATAACACTGTTGAAATTTTGGTAAGACGATGTATCCTATTAACCGCTTATCGATTCTCATACAAAAAATAATGAGAATTAAGGGGGGGCTCCCATACATGAAACTAAAACCAAAAAAAATTTTTTTAGTCAAACCTATACGTGTGGGGTGTCTATGGATAGGTCTTTTAAAATGACAACGAGGTTCCTAAAACCAGTTTCTTTTAAAGTCTAACGTTTCATAGCTAGAGACTTCCAAAGTGGTAAAATGGGCGTCCCCCCCATCTAACTTCTCAACCAAGCAAGTGTAAATTTTGAAAAAAATATATAATGTAGATTGTTACATAAACTTTCAACGAAAATTGGTTTGGACGAGATCGAACGAGAAATTTTTGAGATATAGCACATTAACAACCGCAAACATAACTTTGTACTTCATACAAACACTATGAAAAACAAAGTTATATTTACAGTCAACAAAATATTGTGGTATTTTACTAAGTAGAAGTAAGTGGATTGCCTAATTCAGTTAAAGTTCGCACGGAACCCTCAGTGCGCGAGTCCAACTCGCACTTGGCAATTTAAGATACTGCGCAAGAACACCAAATAATTGAAAAAGCGACATTTGATAAAAAAAAAAATGTTTTGTTAATCTACGTTAATCGATAATTTGCGGCGTAAAATGACAAAACTAAATAAATTATGTAGCCACAGCCTGCTATTAGAGTTAAGATTTAAAAATATGTCAGTTGGAACTATTTGAAGTTTATAAGCAATCACCACTACCCATATTTTGCATTTGATGATAAAAAATACATCACATCACTGATAGTAGTGCAAAACTAAATTACACAACTTAAAACAATGAAACATAAAATTGTTGGCTATATAATAACGGAACATTTTATGCCTCATTCTATGGAATTATACATCTGTGATCTACACTTAATATTATAAAGCTGAAGAGTTCGTTTGTTTAAACGCGCTAATCTCAGGAACTACTAAACCGATTTGAAAAATATTTTTGTGTTGGATAGCTTATTTATCGAGGAAGGCTTTAGGGCTTAGGCTATAAAACATTATGCTGCGACGGAAGGGGAGGGAGCAAACTCAAACCCCGCGTACGAAGTCGAGGGACACCGTTAGAATAATATAAAACTGTTGGTAGCTAGTAATATAAATAATCTCATATAAATCTCAACACAGTTTAACTTAGGCGTCACCTCAACAGTATGAATTTGTATTTAAAGTAAATGTTGATATTTTTTTAAATAGAGAAAGAAAGAAAGAAAATACATTTATTCGACTCACAGACTCGCAAACACATATACAGTATCAGACAAACACATATACTTATTAAACATAAACATCGAGTATGAGTCGAAAAGGCATTCTCAGCATTACCTTGGCCGCAAGATGCATGCCGCGACACTGATTTTCAGAGGGTGCCTTGTGGCACTTCTTTCTTGTGCCTTAAACCGTACAAATTAAGTGGAACACGTCTCCCACAAAAGCTATTATGCGCTCGTGATTGATTCTGCAAGAGCGTGTTGTGTTGTTTGTCAAACACTTGCAATTTGCAACGCTACATAACTCGTATTGAGGTTAGAACGCAAGAAGTTACCTTTAACTTTGTTAGTATGCATTGAAAATATATGGTAAAAAAATATTGTTAGGTAGCCTATATGTTTTACCATTTAACATAAATATTCTTGATACAAAAGTAACGTCATAAATAACGTAACGTTACGTTTTTTTAGGTTTATAAAAGGTTATTTTGTTTGTAACTTATATAAATAAATAACTTACATAAATAATTGCTGCAATTAATTTTATATCGTGAATAATGAAGTGCATTCGTTTGTGTTCACAAATAATAAGCCTTGCCTTCATCATCATCATCATTATCACTCAAAGGCCGTCCACTGCAGAACACGGGCCTCCCCCACGCTTTTCCACAGCGATCGGTTGTGAGTGGTCTGCATCTAGTGTGATCCTGCGATCTTAATTCTATCTACATCTTTTGCCTAGACGTATTTTTGATACTTCTTTGCTTTTTTAATTTCGTTCTTGACATAATGGCCTTGTTTGGTTGAATAATTTTGGCTGGCGTGATAATAAAATAAAATAATAAAATAAAAATGAATTTATTTGCATAAACATTTCCTTCACATATATGAATGAAACCACCATATTAAGCAATTTTAGAAATGCTTGTGTTAGGGTTTGTTTCGCTCAAAGCGCTTGCAACAGTAAAGAAATAATAACAAAAAATTGTGTATATAAATTGACGAAATGTTTTGAAAAAAGTGTGTGTTATTGTTGTGTAATGCATGTGTGTATTCTCTGAGTATGTTGTGAGTGCGTGTGTAGTTGTGTACCTTATTCTTAGTTTACATAAACGATATCTATACTAATATTATAAAGCTGAAGAGTTTGTTTGTTTGTTTGTTTGAACGCGATAATCTCAGAAACTACGGGCCCGATTTGAAAAATTCTTTTTATGTTGGATAGTCCATTTATCGAGGAAGGCTTTAAGCTATATAACATAAAGATACGACTCACAAGACCACAGCAGCAATGAAAAATGTTGCGAAAACGGGAGAAAGATATTCCTTTTGAAAGCTTCCGCTGCGTACGCTGCGGAAACCGCTAAAGTTATACATAAATCATGTATGACAGGATTGTTCAGCATTAAGAGTTCTATAATAAATTCCGCGACAGCATAAGTCTATCTTTTATGGTTGACTTACTACAACCTTTTTTATGTTAATAAATTTGTAAAAAAATAATGCATCATTTTTAGAGGTGTATTATACACACAGGTATTTATTCTTATCAAAATAAATACATTCATCATCACGAGCATTTCATTTAGAACCAAGTGCCCTTTATATCATTTGATTCCAGTTAATATCTTAGGCGCTATCACAGTTTTAACATAACTCTGCACCAAAATAATGTTCGCAGACCGACCGATTTGAAAAAATATTTCTGTGTTAGATAGCTTATTTATTGAGAAAGGCTTAAGGATATAAAACATCACGCTGCGACGGGGGGGGAGGGAGCAAACTCAAAACGCGCGAACGAAGTCGCGGGGGACCGCTAGTACAATATATAGGGCTTAACGCAGACATATCTATGTATGCTGATGACACAAGTTTGTTCTACTTTAGTAAATCAATAAAAATCATACAATCCGAAGCACAAAAAGATTTAATATTATTAAATAACTGGTTTTTGTCCAATTTGCTCACTATCAACACAACTAAAACGAATTATGTCGTATTTAAGGCAAAAAATAAAAAAATAGACGCTGACGTGGAACTTCAGATAAATAATGAAAAACTTAATGAAAAACGCTGTGAAAAGTATCTTGGCCTTACTCTTGATCACAACCTTAACTGGAAACAACATATATACAAAAAAAAAACATCATTGACAGGTACTTTACGTGGTATAACTCGATGTCCTCCCGCATAGAATCAAATACCTTGTTTACAATTCATTGATTAAACCACAAGTCGACTACTTAATCGAAGTTTGGGGAACAGCCGCTAAGTGTAACTTAAGTGTCATACAAATTGCTCAAAATAAACTTCTCACACCTACCAAAGAAATATACGAAAAAACTAAAATCATGACCATTAAACAAACCTATACATACTATACATGCATATTAATATATAAAATTCAAAATAAGTTAATTCATTCAACACTATCTTTTCGCAAAAAACATCAATTTCAAACAATGAAACTACGCAACGCAAACCATTTAATATCACGCTCGCCAAGAACTAATTACGGTAAAAAAATATATTGAATATGAAGGTGTAAAAATGTATAATAAGTTACCAACTAAAATAAAGGATGCAAAAACGATAGTTAGTTTTAAAAAACTGCTTAGAGAATTCATTTTTTAAGCCAATGTACTTGAAATCTAAATTAAATGTTTCCCAAACTAATGCCGCTTCCAGAACACAAATATTCTATACATCCGTGGTTGTTGATGTTGTCAACAACACGCACCGAACGAAAGACGATATGCCAATGTTACCGACTTTTTACCAACCTACCCGTTTAATAGATAAGCAAATCTGAGTACGCTTACATTGTTAGCATGTTACTTACCCATAGTGATTGTTAGTCAGTACGATAATTATAATTAGTTAGTAATTGTTTTTCTCAAGAAGTGAATTGTTGTAATTCTTTATGAGAAATAAAGTTCTTTAACCATTAGTTGTGTACCTTTGTAACTACTATACCAAACTTTACCATTCTTTCAATTCAATTTTCAGTTTCTTTGTATGTGAGTGATTGCAACCATTTACTATGCATTTTTTGCAATTATATGTTTTCTTACTATATACATATATTTAAAATTTTATAAAGTATAAAGTTCTCCGAAAAATAACAAGCAATATGTATGTGGCAGTAGCGAACCTTTGTTGATTTTTGAATAGACGTAGACTCGGTTTCATGTTTCGTTTAATCTTTATATATGAAACTTGAGTCTATTAACATACATGAATAATAAAACCCAGACAGCCTTTATCTGCTTAAGGTAATAAGGTAATTTCTTCTTGACGCATTCAGTTACATATAACTCTGTCATAATTTGATGATAGAGTCTAACCTTATCTATTTGTTATCATTATAATGGTAACACAATTGAGACGTGATTTTGAGATCATGGTGAAATTGTATTCCGATGTTTAATCTAGATAGGTACTTGTAGTTTTTTAGGGTTCCGTAGTCGAATGGCAAAAAACTGCACCCTTATAGTTTCGTCAAGTCTGTCTATATGTCTGTCTGTCTGTCCGTCTGTATGTCACAGCCACTTTATTCTGTAGCTATAAGCATCGCACTGTTGAAATTTGGTATCACGTTTACCGCTTTATGATGCTTATACAAAAAAATAAAAAAAATGATATTTAAGAGAGCTTTTTTTGACAAACCTTTGCGTGTATGGTGTCTATGGATAGGTCTTTTAAAAGGTTTCTACAACCACTTTCTCTAAAAGTCTGACTTTTGAGCGATAGACGCTTCCAAAGTCATATATAAAGTGGGCGTCCCGCCCCTCTAACTTTTAAACTAAGCGAGTCTAATTTTTTTTAAAAAGAATATACGATGTAGATCTTGACAAAGGCTTGGTTTGAACGAGAACGAACTAGTAGTTTTTGAGTTAGAGCACATTTTCAACAACCGCAAACATAACTTTGTACTTCATACAAACACTATGAAAAACGAAGTTATATTTGTGTCCACAAAATATTGTGATTTTACTAAGTGGAAGTAAGTGGATTCCCAAATTCAGTTAAAGTTGGCACGGAACCCTCAGTGCGCGAGTCCGATTCGCACTTGGCCGGTTTTTTTTATAACAAAATAGAAGCACGAAAGATTTAAAAATAACATGATCCTAATTAATTATATACTCGTGTATAGTTTATGTAAGCTATTAACATGTTATTGCAATTTTATAACAAGAAGTGCACGAAAATAGAATGAAATTCATAACTTTAAATGAACTCGTGCGATCGTAAGACATCATTTGACCAATCACAGCTCTGCGTTGCGCCGGCGCAGAAAAATAGCCCTCTTTTATTAGGGCTGTCGTCTTATAGTCGGATTCAATATATTCTCAAAGGGATTTGGATTTTAGGGATCATTAAATGAATCTACTAAAATATTGTTTATATTCGCTTCATAGAATCTGTAAAATGTAGTGTGTTCCTTGTGAATCGGCCTATTAAGTGATTTACTCAAACGGCAAAACAGTCACAAGATTGCACCTGACAAGAATTTCAATCTAAGAAATATATCTGTTGCTGCTACATAGATGAAGATAACCTTATCTTTCGACTTGTATTTACATAATGTTTTTTATCTTTTGTTGACACGGAAATATCAAAATCCGTGTTTGGTACTTCGTCAACTATGAAATAATAACATGGTATTACAACGTTTGGTTTGTTGACTTGACTACTTATAAGAAGATTCACTCTGCTTTTGTAAGAAGAAAATATAAGATAATCAGCACTATTTAGTTTTACAAGACTGTTTTTGCGGAAAAGTAAGAGATGTTCCCAAACAGCTTTCCATGCGAGAAATATAAAATAAATATAAGCGCCGGTCTTCCTATAGACAAATGTTATGACCAGCATCTAAAAAAAAGGTTTCTCTACTTTCATGGTTTCGATTAATTATTATGAATTGATGAAAGCAAAGCTAGTATGACTAAATGTAAATATAGCCTTCGTATTTGTAGTTATAAGGCTTGTACAAATGTTATGCAACATGACATTACATAGGATTAATGACCTTATAATATATCTTGAAAATACAACTATCTCTTAGTACCTCACATATTATAATAAGAAGGGGTTACGTATTTCTAAAAAAAAACTTAGCCATTTATAATTTTACTTTTGTTACGAAAACATACTACAATATCAGTAATACTGGAAGTTTATAGTAAATGGATTTTTACTAACAGATACACCAATATTTCAAATTTTCGTAAACATATTAATGAAAAAGTCCTTTTAATGTAACGGAAACGATAGAGTTTAAAAGAGATTCATGATTCACGCAACGTCGCAACGTACCCTTTGACAGCTCGGTTGATTTTTAGCAAATCAACGCGTCATCCACCGTGTCTTGTTGATTGATCGCATACATAAACAGCGACCGCGTCACTTTCAAACACCTGTGAACGAGTTCACAATGAACACCAGTCAGTTGATATCCGACTGCCGCGCGAGACGGACGTATTGATCCATTAAAACGCGAAGTTCGTATCAAGGAAACAGCACTGCAGTGCGACCGTGTTGTGTTGTGCTAACCGAACATTTCTCGGTAAGTTGAACCAGTTACGTGCAACCGTGATCTTGACGCGCCGCTTCCTCGTCCAGAAATAAACCATTTGGCAACAATCCCTAAGCTCTACCCTTGAAGTATGAGCGGTTAAATCAAAATTACGGCATGCAAGTTTTGAAATTCGAATGCTCTTTGAAAATGGAACATTCGAAATGCGAATAAAATTGCCGACGGTTAGTTGACGTACACCGCGTGAGATATTGTCATCCGATGCTATTGTGCTCTTTATTCCGTGTATTCTTTATGCACACGGCTAGTACATGACATACTGAAGGTCTTCGCTTTCATACAATAAAAAATATAGTTGTGTAAATTGAAGAGCGAGTGGATTTGTACCAGACATTTTGCATGTAACATTTAGAATTTGATCTTCAATGTCTTGCATGATTTTGGTTGTGTAATCTATCAAGGAGTTGCAATAACGAAGTCGAAAGCGTACCATGAACTTTGAATACATACCTACCACTCTGTTTTTTTTGTTTTTTGGTTCGGCTGTCGTGGAAAAATACATTCATCCAGTCACAATTTTCAAGTTGACTTTGCTAGCAGGTTTTGGGTCACCCATGCATTGTATAACCTTTTTTACTGACCTAGCAACATTCAATGCCTTTAATTATTATACACGGTTGAAATGACTTCCCTTAAGTGTTTTATTCTGTTTTTTTTAAACTAAGGGTCGGAATGTTTAAAATTCATGATTTTGCTTGTAACTTATTCGATTCTTCGTTTTTGTCTCCAACCTGACTTTATTTGTTTATATTCTTTTAATTTAACAATTAAGGCAATGGTGCTAATTTCACAACTCATTTAGACATGTGAAATATAAATATTGTCTGTAGAAGATTAGCACATTACGTACTTTTGTTGATTGTGATTCGGGTAAACTGTTAGTGTGGAATTTAACTATACCTTTTTTCATCACATAGACTTCGTGATTTAATTACACACCATTAAAGTAGGAAAATAAATTTTCGTATTATATTAAGTGCCCATACTTTCTTTGAACACAATTTCTTGATGTTATCATAATAAACCTACTATTCTTTCCTAAAGCCTTGAACTACAATTGCTAGCATACCAAATCAATACCTACGCCATAATCAAAACTGATTCTATTTTGCGTTAATTTGAGCAAACCAAAATCCTGATTTAAAAAAATATTTTTAGGTTATCCTATATGACATTAATTAGTTGACTTTTGTTTTTTTCTGCTCAGTTGCCATGCAAAGGCAAAGGTTTATGTTCAGCCTGTTCCGTTCCATGTCCCACGCGGTGATTCGCACGTGCGACCTTGGTTCAACGTGACGCTCCTTATCACTCTACACCGTGATGATTGACATTTTCGAACGCATGGAAGTTCGAATTTCGAATGCTCACCTTTTTCCATCAATCGATGTCACTGACCTTTAATGGCCAGTGATTCAGACATGATTTTTCCGCTGATGGAATAAAGAAACAAATTGATATTGCATTTTGATGGCAATGGCATCAGGTATAACTATTTTTAGTCATAAAATCTTTCCACACAATCTTTGTTGACCTTCGTCGGTGCAAAGTTCCTTCTGTATCCTGTCGCAATTTTTCTGTTGATAGAAATGAAATCATTGGATTCGATTGAGTTGAATAAAATCAAACCTTTAAATCAAATTCTGTCAGCTACCTATAATTAACGACCGAGACAAGACCATGTTTATGTTAGGTACGTTTTGCAGCATCAGCAATGCAGTATTCTAGTACTTTGGAACTGACGTACGATGGTGTAACTTTTAGGTTATAGATGTGAATTTATATTTGCGTCCAATAAATATCCTTTAAATAAATATCCTTTGGACATTCCCACACATCGCCATCTAGTCCCAAAGTAAGCTACTCAAAGCTTGTGTTATAGGTGCCAGACAACGGATATAATACTTAAATACTTTTTGTTAGTAAATACATACATGATGTACATAGAAAACACCCAGACCAATACAAACAGACATGTTCATGCACACAAATGTTTGTATTGTGCGGGGATCGAACCCGCAACAAGCATGCGTCCTCCGCAACATAACCCCATCTGTACATGATCTCCTTGCTTCGGCCGACTTGTGCGCTAGTGCCATTATATAGTTGAGATCATATATTCGTTTTACTAGATGTTTTTAATGTTAATATAATAAAATTAACAAGTTCTATTGTTATGCGGTCTCATGCAACCGCTCGGGTGTTGAAGGATTAACAAAGGAAATGTTGGCTTTTATCTCGCATGCCCTGAATTTTGAATAATTTCACAGACAAATTATACAACACAATATTTTATATATTATATACACAATTATACTTTTTAAAGAAAAATATTTAACGATAAACCAGTTTTCATAAATATTATGTAAAAGACACCAAGTTTTAGTTTCTTATCAGATAATTTTCTGATATTTCTTTGATATAATTGCGCAGTGACTTCTAGCACAAAATACTAACACAAACACATGAATGAGGTATGTTCTTATTAATATTAGAAGATATCAATTTAAACTAGCTTAACCCGGCGAACCTCGAAATTTAAATAGTTATTCAAGCCGAAGACGAGACCAACAAAGTAAAAGATCATAGTAAACTAGTTATAAGTGATATATTTTTTTATGTATAAAGACATTTTAGTCGAGTATCTACTGTTTCTAGATTTTTATACCTACCATTAACAAAAAACTGGCCAAGTGCGAATCGGACTCGCGCACTGAGGGTTCCGTGCCAACTTTAACTGAATTAGGGAATCCATTTACATCTACTTAGTAAAATACCACAATATTTTGTTGACTACAAACATAACTTTGTTTTTCATAGTGTTTGTATGAAGTACAAAGTTATGTTTGCGGTTGTTGAAAATGTGCTATATCTCAAAAACTACTGGTTCGATCCCGTCCGAACCAATTTTCGTTGAAAGTATTTATTAAGATCTACATCATATATTTTTTTCAAAATTTACACTTGCTTGGTTTAGAAATTAGATGGGGGGGACGCCCATTTTACCAATTTGGAAGCGTCTAGCTATGAAACGTTAGACTTTAAAAGAAAATGGTTTTAGAAATCTCTATGTTATTTTAAAAGACCTATCCATAGACACCCCACACGCATAGGTTTTACAAAAAATTTTTTTTTTTGGTTTTAGTTTCGTGTATGAGAGCCCCCCCTTAAATGTCATTATTTTTTATTTTTTGCATGAGAATCGGTAAGCGGTTAATAAGATACATCTTGCTACCAAATTTCAATTGTGTAATGCTTATAGTTACAGAATAAAATGGGTGTAACATACGGACGGACAGACAGACAGACAGACTTGACGAAACTGTAAGGGTTCCGTTTTCTGCCATTCGGCTACGGAACGCTAAAAATAGTGCAGGTCGTAACGGCGATAACTTAATCTGTCTCTACCTTGATCTTCAGACTCACTGACAATCAGATACGAAATATCTAGTAATATAAAGTAAATCCAGTGATCGTGACTTCAATATGGAAAATTACTAAGGATCTTGAAAATTGTACCAATATTTATTTAACAAACAATGTAACTACGAATGCGTTGGATGCGTGCCTAATGCCGATTTTAGCGTTTTTTTTATATTGGCCAGACAAACACAAATTACAATATAATCGCGAATTATTTAAAAAAAAAAACTATTATTTATTTATTATGATACGCACCTACTCGTATGTATTTTGCATTTATGGTTAAAATTGTTTGATTCAAAAACACACCTATATATCTTTAACTCATCCGTTGCAAGGTAAATTGTAATATTAGTTTAAAAATGTCATAAAAAAAACTTCGGTCAAGTTACATAAACATGTGCAACTCTATATACCGCTGTTTGTTTTCAAATTTTAATTTGGCCTTTAATTCCGGCATCACTGAACATTATATTGTCTTTTCTTACGAGTAGACTGTGGATGTCAAGTTATATATGTGTATATATGCTTTGTTGGTTTTCCCTCAATGAAATCCCCAAGAAAGAACATTCCAGTCCAAAACCAGAGGTCTCTGGAGATTGCGCCTGCGACGGTGCGACATAGGTTTGCAAATTGGTCTAATTCGATCTAATTTTCCTGTCGGTGCGCCCACGCTACCGCCTGATGGTTTGTAACGTTGACGACATTTTTCTCTTCAATTTCTGTAGGTGTAATCTAATAATAGTCTTGTAATTTGTGAGTTCGACTGATTTACGGGAACTTTGTCTATCGTAGACCCTAAGGAGATTAGAAGTAAAAATCTTTCCTCAGTTGATGATCAAAGAAACAAACACAAAACTACATATACAAACAATTTATAATGAACAACAAAGAAATCTACAATTCTGGGTTGACAACCGACCTCTGTGGAGACAATAATTACGGTTTAAAGATAAAGGTGGATTGGAAATACAAGCATAATGTGAATATAAAACTTAACTTAATAGCTCAGAATTTCCGATTTAAAAGTTTGGCCCCTGATTCAAAATTTAAGTTAAAAAAAATAGTTTCCCATAGTTCTTAATCTACATCGTTATCTTTTTACGAAATATTTTATTACGTCGTGGTAAAGTCAACGAACTGTTAGATTCGCAGAGTATGTTTTTTGCTATTAACGTCTTTGGACTTGCAGAAATTAAATGTTGGTCTTCGACTTACAAAGATACTTATGTCACCTTCATTGTTAAGGTTTATTTTTTACTTACAATAGAAGTCAATAGGTACAAAGAAACTTATGTCACAACAATAAATATCAATAGGATTGTCATTCCATACTGCTTGTCAATCAAGTTAAAAAACACCAAGCTACCTATATCGAGTTTATCGTTCCTGCTGTCTCCTTTCGATCTAGTTAATATCAGATTTAACTTGTCAGTAATCACTTGGAGCGTGTTTAGTTTTTTCATAATCATGACCGGTTTTATCTCCTGAGTTTTAATGAGGCTCTTTATTTTGAACATCATTTTTTTTGTGTCTGATAATTTTAACGTACACATTGTTTTAAGCTGTAGCAAGATTCAAAGTGTCTTTATAGACTTGAATTTGATCATAAAACTGCCTCACAGTGTGTGTGTACTAACAGTCCCTTTTTATCCATCAAAAGGTAGGTGTAGGAAGAAAATTACGCGATATGCATAATGTTAATTTATTTGCAATATACACTTCTTTCTCGTAACACCATCAATTACAAACTCCCGTTATATCACATATTATGTCATACATTTTAGTGCCTAAGAATTTTGTAGATTTCGATAGTGTCTATGAGTAAAAAAATATTTTACCAGGTAGAAGACTATTTTATCCTACGCGAATGCAAATCGTTTATCTATCAGTTCGCAAAGTCGTATTCTTGTTATCGCCTAACTAGAGACATTGCGTTGCGAATTTGGTCTAACCTCGTCCAGCGAAAGTGGACTGCTGCAAGGCAATTTGATAGGCCCAACGCTCTTCAACCTTGGATTTAGAACTGATTTTTGCATCAAGTTATATTTAATTCTATAAGATCTCATTTTAGAATGCTAGAGGTTAGAAAACAGGTTTAATGTGTCGGATTGTTGAAGTTAAATGAGTTTTATATCACCATGTAAAAAGCTTGTAATAATAGTGTCATTCATGTATCAAATCAAATCGAATTTAACGATTATTTGCTAAGAGTGAATACAACATACAGAATCGGATAATAAAATGATCTTATAACTTTGTGAAGCGTGTAGTATTACACGTGATAATATTAATGGTGAAATATCTCCTAAGGAAACGTCTGTTACAATTTTGACACAATTTACGACATCTCAGATTTTGCAACAGATTGTGTCAGGTCGTGTATGTAGCATACCACCTGCTGGAATTCCATCCACCAACGAAGCGGATTAACCTCAAAACAATTGCATTTGCTCTTTAAAATCGCGACCAATGAAATCCGTCATGGAAGTTTACTAGTAGCGTGCCAAAGAGTTATGCCAAATATATACGACCTGAGAGAATTGAGTGTCCTTGGCATCTGAATTGCCAATGTCTGACACGCCCATTGTCGTATAAGCTCATTAGGTTTATAATTATCTTCTATTTTTCTGTCACCTCACAGACCACATGACTCCATCTGAGATTGTTCTGGCATGAGTTTACGTTTCAATTTTGCTATCCTATTGAAAGTCGATGCCCTTGCTTTCGTTTTGGCACTTGTAATTTCATTCTTAAGATAAAATTATTCAACATTACCATGTGAATATCTAAGCTTTACGTATTTCCCGTCAATTTTAATTAAAAGAGTGAATTAAATTCGCAATTAATTCGTCTTCTATTATTCGTCGAATTTGACTTGTTCAGTACCTCATTTGTGTACAAAAGTATATCCTACCATCAAACGCGACGTGTAATGTTTTCCGTTTTGGCATCAACATCAGAAACGCTTCTAGCTTCAAGATCATTGACAGAATGACTATTACCGTGCCTAGCACACTCAAGATCATAAATCTTCACAGATTGAATGTTAAACATCTTAAAGGGTTATTAATGAAGTTATATAATATTTATCGCTTAATCATTATATTAACCATATAAGGTGCATTTTTCTCGTTGATGTTATGGCTAACTTGATTAAATTCAATTTCAAGTAACATTTTTTTTACCATATTTGACTCCTTAATTAATATTGCTTTCGGATCCATCAGTTAGCAAAACTCACTCAAAATAATTACTTATGTATTGGAAAATGGAGACACGGGCAGTTACATTGGTCAAAGGTAAGAGAAAAAACAGATCATACAACAATTTACTTCAGGTAGCTACATAAGCGCCATCTACGCTAAAACTGGTAAACAACAATGCTTGAAAAAGTTAAAATGTCAATTACTAGTAACGTTTAGTTGGATAATTTTGTTTTTTGGCTTATTCTACTCACTATGAATATGACATGACTACATACCAAAAGTTTTAGATTTCAGTATATGGGAGTAAAATTTTACACTTATCAACCACTATTACAAATAAAGCTCTTAGTATAGATGAACATAAAGTATGACATCCCAGCAACGAAAGTAAAATTTCGACCGCAGAAATCTTTCACCTGCCAAATATTCAAAGGGTGGATCTAATAATACGTCTGACGTAGTACACCTGGGGGTGTGACCATATTGGAAAGTCACCTAGACACGTGCGCAAACGCACGCACGCCTTTGACGTAAACGCTGCAGTGGGAGGGGCTCACGTGATTTAAAACATTGTCGAGTTGGGTATAGAAATAGGATCAATTGAGATCTAAGTGGCGTGATTGCTAATTTAATGAAGATACAACGTCAATTGTTATCGTTCCACTTGCGCACATAAAGGGGTTTGTTTGTCAAGTGACAGATCGTCTGGATTGTCAATACCTTGTATGTAACATATAACACTTTCGACTTTGGTTCAGATGTATTCAAAACTCTATGTCCATTGATGTCCTATGGTATTTTACTGTGGGGCTCGGCTGCTGATATAGAATCAATTTTTGTATTAAGTACAAAAAAGAGCCGTGCGAGCTATTTATAATCTAAAACCTCAAGATTCCCTAACGAAAGGTGTTTAAAGAAATTAGAATATTAAATATAGCCTCTCAGTATATTTATAAAAAATTAATGTGTCCGCAAAAAATTACATTCATTTACGAAAAAAAGTGATATACACAATTATAATACTAGGAATAAAAATAAGCTTGCTATTCCACAATTAAGCCTTCAAAAGGTTGGTAATTCTTCTATAGGGAAATTTATTAAATTTTTCAATAAACTACCAGAACAGATTGAAAACTTACCGGTCAATAAATTTAAACCTGACCCTAATGACGAAAGGGTATTATAAAGTAGATGAATATATAAAATATAATAATGTATGGACTTGTATAAATACTACAAACATTGTAAACCTTTTGAAAAGAGGCATTGACAATAGTGACTGAGTTTGTTGCGCAGCTTCTTCCCAGCACTAGCCCAAAATTGTCCCGAAGCTGTGGTAGGGTTTATACTGGGACGTGTAAAAGTGTCCTCAATCAAAGTGGCCTATTTGCATAAATAAATGACTTTTATAACTTTTTTTTATGAAACACTTAGGCTAAGGTTAAAGTTCTTAAAACGATATGCTTATAACTCTTCCATGTATTCATCAGACACAAAAAAATTACAAGTGTTTGCTACACATTCATTTTTTTTGGGTGAACCAATTTTCGAAGCAGACGCTTTCATACGTTTTGTTAAAATCGTCCGTTTCAACTAATACCGGTATAACAAACGTACGTGCGCCTCTTCACTCTTGAATTTCATAGGCATTGGCACGAAAATAGTATTCCTTGGTCTCAGTCGATTCTTCATCAATTAGATACAGTTCAATGGCTTTTCTCTACTTAACTGTTAAGTTTCTTATCAGATCGGTATCCACGGTGATGTCACCCTTTTTCAAATAAATTACAAGGAAGTCATGATGAGTGAGCTGATTAAAACTCCAAGTTTCATGTACGTGTTTTTTTCGCTGTTTATAGTTGGATGATCAGAAAGTCCGACTCTTTTGATTACCTTCATCATTTTTTTGATATATGCCGTTATCGGCTGCAGGACGGTCACTGAGGATTCTCTTTTACCAATATTCATAAGCATACCTGACCCAAATCAGGTAGTTGATGCTACTTTTTTTCATACCTTAAGTCAAAACAATCATCATTTTTTTTTAGAAATGTCTAGATTTAACTCGAGTATCATTTCTGATTTGCTATCTATCCTAACCAAGGTTGAACGAAGGTAAAGTAATCTTTCAATTGATACCCGGGTCAATTGGCTCCGTAAATCAAACAACGGATGTCCACACTTATGTTCCGTATAAATCCGGACAAGCCATTGCAATTCTTATTGCGATATTTGTAAGTGCTAAAATAGAATGTGAATAACCAAATGCAGTTGAATGTACTCATATTGTTGAAGTTGATACAGTTTTTATGCTATTGATAGAAGAAGGCCTTGAAGGTGTTACTTGAGGATTGCGGTTAGATGAATTGTCAAGTGCAAAAAAGACTGGTTAATCTTGCTTTTATACTATATATGAAAATTTAACGCCCCATTTGTTACACTCAATACTTTTTGCGCAGAAAAAAATATTTTCCGGAGCTCGGCCAAACTCGTACTATGTAATGGATCATTCCATTCCGACATGGAATATTAAGGATGATCCTTTCAAAAGATCGAACCTCCAATCGACTTTCAATTCGGGCAATGATGGATGCACGCTTTGTAAATTATACTAATAAACTAAAGCCTGCATCTGTTAATGAATATAAAATTGATCCAAATTGCAACAAATTACTTTTTAAGTAGTTTCCATGTGGATCGTTAAGAGTATTTGAGCCAAGACTAGCAGATGTTGTGACGAAATTAGACAGTCGTAATAGATTTTATCTGATGAGTTGATGAATTACTGCGAAATGAGAATTGTTATCTTATCTGTATCTTTCGCTTTAACTTGTTTTATTTATGAATGAAGCATGTATCTTAGCGCTATTGCGTCCTCATTTATTGATGATATACATAGTATGTATGTACAGTTGTCTTTCCACCTACATAGTAATCAACCCTTTTTGTTATATCCCGGTCTTAAACAAATCGTGTCTGCTCTGGTATTCGAAAGTGGGTGCGATTGTTTATACTAAATAATTAAATCAGCTTGATGTTTTGGTATTTACATTTAGTCTGTGCTTTGTCGTTGAATTTCGTTTCGAATAGTATATCTGGGCAACGTTTCAAGTGTTTCAGCAAAAATAAAGAATCTGAAGTATGTTTCCTTACTGTTAACCTTTTAATAATAGCAAGATTAATCTTTGTTTTAAAATAATAAATTACCTAATCTTTGTTTTAAACATTTTCCGCTATAAAACGTTATCTAGAAGAATCTTCACAATTTTATGAAGCAAATAATCATATCCCTGCGTCAATTAACAGCTGCTTTATTTCTCATACAAATATTGAAACACACGGTTACCTTAGTTGCCTATTCTGTTGGACTCTTTGATCGCTTTGCAGATTGTCTTTTTTTAATAGACATGTTTTTTTTTCAATTGTATTGTTGGCGAAGACAAACTTGCGCTTTGCATACTACCTCTTTTCTCATCACAGCTGTTTAAATAGCGGGTGGTCGGATCGGGTGGAGATCACACTGGATGATTTACGATCATCCAGTGTGATCTCCACCCAATGCTCTATTGTCAAAGAGAGCCGTGGGTGTCACGTCACACCAGGAGTCAGTCAGTCATATCCTGCTAGTTTTCGCACTGCCAATTTAGCAGATTGTCCAATTGATGGGATATGTGGGGACGACTGACGACGCATCTGTTCAAGATCCTGTTTATCATCTATTTTTGATGCTTATCTTTCAAAATGTAGTTGTGACACTAATGTCAAAAAAGAATTTTAATTTGAATAAACGTTTAGAGTGAATTCCTTTAGGTACAGAATTGATACTTGAAAAACAACTGAACTCCAAGGAACTTCGTTTTAAATATAAGCTAGATTCAATCATTTTTATTGTATCATTCGTTTATATGAGTATGAGTATTAACGTAATATTGGAAGACGCCCCTCTCATTATATTTCTCTGGTATTCATAACACAAGGAAAAAACCAAGGCAATTGTTGTGTTGTTTGGCACATATTTATATTTTATATTATACGTTTTACGCATAGTTTGCAAGTTATTTTTCATCGTAAGGTTGACCGACACGGTGGTGAAGCGAAACTAATACTATTTATAAAAACATTATTTCTTATTAACAATAAATACATTTTGCTAACTCAGTATTACTAATGAATCCATGGTATTGTTTGATTGCTTCTATGAAATGCGTTCGATACAATTGTAATCAGCTAACATAATAATTAATAATAAGCAATTTGCAGAAAGTGTGTTGATTGAGAGGCCGTCAAGCCAACAGCTTGATGTTATAAAGTTTCGTCGATAATAAATACCTTAAAGAAAATAATTTGAACTATGAAATGAAAAACCTTTAAAAGCACTTTTTAACTTTCGCGTTGCATTTTAAATACACTTATACATTACGGGAAATAACGCGATCGCGATAAAAACATAAATACCTTATGTTTTGGCCTGACGTTTCGATTGGGTTTCACCGATCGTGGTCACAGGCGAACTGATGATCTGCGATTTCTTAACTCCGTTTGCGGGGTAGAAGATGGAACAAGATGCTTCTTGCTGAACCTTTTAAAAGGTTTCAATTTCCTTTATACATAAATTGTAGCCATTTCTTTTTAACCGACTTCAAAAAAGGAGGAGGTTATCAATTCGACTGTATGTTTTTTTTTAGTATGTATGTTACCTCATATCTCAGTCGTTTGTCGACCGAATCGAAAATTTTTTTCGCCTACTTAGAGGGTGTACCTTCTAGTTGGTCCCATTTTTTTCCATTTCCATTTTGGGATCTGATGATGGGATCTTGGTGTAATTGAGGGAAACCCTCAAATTTTAAAGGCATATATAGTGTTTTTTTTTACTAGAATCTTAATGTTGACGTGTTGTTACGTCTGATAGTCAACATCTTGTTGGGCTGAGCTGATGGTGGAACTCCTTAACGCTTAGGAGTTCAGTAATTATAATGACGGAACTTATGATAGGTAATTTGTAGCTTCTTAAAAAATAGAACCATAAGGTGCAACTCCCCCCCCCCCCTCTTATGTAATCACTAAAAATGAAGAAATAAAATAAAATTTAAAAAAAAGTAAAAACCGACTTCAAAACCAAAATGCACTTAAAAGTATTAAATAAACTCTTCACCATTAAAAGGAAAGGAATCCGTTTTAGGCAAACAATTTCTTTTTGGAGTCGGTGCCATCACTTTGACCATCAAGCATCAACTATCACAGCACCGACTCCAAAAAGAAATTGTTTGCCTAAAACGGATTCCTTTCCTTTTAATGGTGAAGAGTTTATTTATTACTTTTTAGTGCATTTTGGTTTTGAAGTCGGTTTTTACTTTTTGATGTAAGACTAATTATTGCTAGTATTATTATTGTTAGCTCAAGTCCGTTCATGTTCAAGATTATTGCCGTCACCTCTCTGGGACGGATCAGCTAAGTATCAGCTAGCCGTCTCGATTCAGGGGAGCGCAAAGCTAGGCTTTTCGGTGATGATACCCTAAGCGCCAAGCTCCATAGCTTGGCCCACGGCTGCAAAGTCGCTTGCCAGTCGTTTTTTTACCGGCTTTATTTTGGAGAGTGTACAAAATCCATGAGCTCATCGCACCAGCTCCCTTCTTCTATCGCACAACAAGACGTATTTTTTCTTTTGTCTCGGGTCTGGATGTTGTGGTACCACCGTTGTTTCCGATTTCCATAACACAAGTGCTTTAGCTACTTAGCTTGGGATCGGAGCAATGTATATGTGATGTTTTTAAATATTTATTTATTTATTGCGGATTACCATCATACCTCGCTGATATTCCACTGACTCGAACAAAGCGCTTCTCATCAACTTTCCTCTCTGCCCGCATTTGTGTTTCCAACAGTCTGCAACCCTATTACTTTCAAAAAAGGAATGAACAGGCTTCTTCTGGGTGAATTCGCTTCATCGTCGTCCTGACGATGCCTCGTCTATACTAGAAGACTATACCAGTCTAGACAAAAGCCAACCCATATCATATAAAAAGAAAAAAACGTTCTTCAATGACAATGTTCAATGTCTTTTTACATCACATCATACAAAATAGACATTTCAAACATAAATAACGTTTTTCAAGAATCTTTTGTCGAGTGTCGCAAGAATACTGAAAAATCTTGGCACCAAATCATAGTTATTTGTCATGAAGTGTTTTTAGTGCACTGTGCTATTGCTGTATACATAACCACTTGGTAACAACAATAATAACTTTTCTAAGAAAAATGTATTTCATAAGTTCATTAAACTAAACCAGCCAATAAATGTTCCTCCACGCAAAATGTGTTCTTACCATTTATTTTATGTGCTGCTAATTTTATTTTATTTTTGTTACAGATTGTCATAGGATCGGCACCGCTGGTGCCCTTTCCTAGTGCTTCGAAATCATCGCAATATCACCCAAAATGACATATCAACCATTCAGAAAGAAGCCATTGAAGACATTTAACACGTACCTCAATACGTAAAGACAGTTGAAAAGACAAAGAACACGTTTCAAGTGATACTAGATTTAAGTGTTATTGTTCCTTATAGAGTGATATTAGTGTAAGTGATAGTGCCATTAAGGATTGAAATGATGAAGATGTGGTGTTTTATTGGTGTTCTGCTAACGGTGGCCGTGGCGGCCGACCGGAGTAATCTACCTCCCACTTGCTTAAGGTAAGTTTTTTAGTTTTTTTTTAATGTATGTATCTACTAGAACTTTTAGGCCTCTATGGCTGTAATTACCAATGAGGAGAAGAATGCACCTACAGTGAAACTCCGATGGTACTATTGTACCGGGATCCAGCCAAAACGTGTTATACCTACGTGTATCTTTTTTATTTTTGTACTAGCGGTTCCCCGCGACTTTGCTCTCTCCTCTCCCGTCGCAGCGTGATGTTTTATAGCCTAAAGCCTTCCTCCATAAATAAGCTATCCAACACAAATATATTTATTCAAATTGGTTCAGCAGCAAACTCTTCAGCTTTATAATAGTAGTATCAATAGAAAAGTTTTGAAACCATAGTAATGTATAAAGTTCCTTTTTTTCTGTTCGAATATTGTAAACAATCTCGACATTCCTTTTTAACGAAAATAATCATTTTAAAATAAGTTAAACACAGAACCAAAACTTACACAGGCAAATTATCGTTAAATACTAAGACCGTTTTTATTTAAATAGTAAATATGTTAGTCGCTGATATTAGTTTTAAAGTTATGAAAAGATTGTTAACAATATTGGACTAGCAAAAAAAACGGACTTTAGTGGATAGCTGTAGGGGCAAATGATAATGATAGATCTAGGTGTAGGCTATTGCTACTAGCATAAATATTTTAAGTTCTTAATAAATATAACCCCGTCGCAAATAAATAAAACTATTTCTTTTTAAATGAATATTGACTCAAAACCTAATCTAATCTATAATCTTCGATTCCGGCTTCCATTCCAACCAAACAAGCCAAGAACCGATGGAGTAGGACGTCCACCGACAAGATGGACACGATCTTGTGAAGATTGCAAGATCAAACTGGATGCAGACCGCTTATGGTCGGTCGCTGTGGAAAACCGTGGGGAAGGCCTGTGTTCAGCAGTGGACGTCCTTTGGCTGATAATGATGATGATGAAGCTAAGAACCATCGCTGGAACAACAGCTTCGAAATATTAATAAAACACCGTCAAAATCAGACACACAAACACACACACTGATAGACTCGTACACATAGCGGTCAAACTTATAACAACTCTCTTGTTGCGTCGGCGGAGAGATTCCATTAAAGCCCCAACAACCCCATAATAAGTGCACATTTGAGTGCTACAATCTCGGTGCCTTATGCACTGGCCCTGAAAAACACATATTAAACTCTCTTATCAGTATTACTAATGATTCAGTTGACTTTGACCGATTATGACAAATTGATGCAGTTAATTATATAATTAACATAGCTATGTAGAGCTGCTATCGCTTCGCCCATATAAAAAAATATCTTTACCTCAATAAGTTCCATGTTATGCTATAATTAATTTGCTAATGAGGCGACTAGGTTGTCAATATTTCAGCCTTCGAGCCCGTTTCTTCAAAGCCTTATTCTAGTCTTTACTTCAGGGTACTAGGGTACGGTTACTTGTATTTAAACGAGATATTAAAAAGGATATAAATATGATGCCACGTGATTTTGACTTTAGTTTAAATATTATCAGACATTTTAATAATTCAGCTATTACAAAGAGTTTATATAACAAGGATAGGAAAGGCAACATGAGTTGTATATTTTTCAAAAATATATTAGAATTACTATACACGAATCTATACTATCTAATATTATAAAGCTGAAGAGTGTGTTTGTTTTTTTGAACGCGCTAATTTCAGGAACTACTGATCCAATTTATGTTGGATAGATATCGAGAAAGGGTTTAGGCTTTACATTACTCTGCGACGGACGGGAAGGAATCGCGGAGGACCGCTAGATTCGTTTTAAAGTAATATTAAATTGTATTGCATTACAATCACAATTATTATCCGTAAACGTATTATGTTTTTTGTTCTTTTTAGTAGGTAAATTGGGATTTATTAACTGGTTATTTCTTTATTTTATGACACAATTATCTACTACATAGTTACACACATATTATTGCAAGATTATTAGAGCGTATGGAGTCCCGAATAAAGCGTGTGTGAGTGAACTGAATAAAGAATAGAATAGTTAATATTTAATATAACAATAACCAAAAAATATGGTTCACACCAAAATAATAAAGCCTAAATTACAATATTTCTAGCTGATTTAGTTACACACAACGACTGCTCTTCAAATACTATTCAAAGACTTTAAAATGTAGTCAACGATCACTTAATTTTAACGAGCGAATTGCAACGCTATTCTTGCCTAAATAAACCACTATGATTGCCATAAATTGTTAACACATTACGAAATAATTGTATGATGGTTTCATATTATATGTAGGCATATTAGAGGCCTAAGTACCACTTTTTAAGCAAATAAAACGGGAGACATAATTATTAATGTTTCCCGTTTTATTCGCTTTAGTGGTGGTAGAGGCAATAAGTTGGATAAAAACAAAGAAAAAATAGGTAATGGGTAATCAATTTGTTGATATAGAAGCTCAAACCTTAGTAAACATTTAACAATAGTAGGTAAAGGATTAAACTTTATTTTTTTTTGTATTCTGTTTGGATAAAAATAATTTACTCGATTAAGATAAATACTATAATAAATAATATGTAATAATAATAAGTAAGATAATACTCGAATAAATATTTGAATGCCATTTTAAATAAAAATGTGGTTAATAATTTAGCGTTAATTAACTATTTTTCGGTTAACATTGATTTGTTCGGAGTAATTTGCTATAATAGCAAGATGTATTATTTTGTTAAAATTTCAGATTTAAATGTCAGTTAAATTTTTGTGATTATTTACAATTTTTGACTTTTAGATTTTAATAAATTTTGCTATAAGTTAAACATAAGCCATAAAGAATATATATCGTAATTGTTTTCTTTCTTAGCATTTAAAAAGGTAAATTATTTAATTGTAATAAGTACTGTATTTATAATGGAAACAGTTGACCTTACATCTAAAACAAAATGCCTGAACAATAGGTAAAAACTGCCTCAATACGAACTCTATTTTCTTTGTCATAAGGGGTAAATGCGGTAACTGGACGAAGCTTTGTGATACACGGATGTGCGTTAACGCAGCTTATTGTTCTATAGATGAAAACCTAGCGGCTCCCCACCACTCTCCTACAAAATGTTCTTACTGGGTCTAGAGGTTCATAAAAACCAGGATACATAAAATAAGTAAGGAGTTACTCATTTTAGATCTGACATCTCAGATTGAAACTTAACCTATAACCATCAATAAAATAATTTGATTGATTGAAAAAATCAAATAAGTACGAAGATTACCCCTTGATCTCGTATCTCTTCGGTAAAAAAAAAACTCTAAATAAAAGAAATAAATAAGCGTTGATTGATTGAATCTTTATATTTAAATCTGTTGAATTAAAACAGATCTCTCTCACGAATTCTAACATTTCATCAGTATCTTTTATTTATTTTCAATAGTTATAGCAGTAGGAAAGGGTGGGTACTGGGTATACTTTTAAGGTTATGTACCCGAAAGGCAAGAAACGGAATCCTTATAGTTTCGTCAAGTATGTCTGTCCGTCCGCCACTTTATTCTGAAACTATTAGTATTACACAGTAGTAGGTAGATGTATCTTGTTAACCGCTTTACGATTCTCAAACAAAAGTTAGAAAATAATGATATTTAAGGGGGGCTCCAATACATTAATCTAAAGCCTATTTTTTTTTGTCAAACCTATGCGTGTAGCCTATGCGAGTGGTGTGTCTATGGATAGGTCTTTTAAAATGACATTGAGGTTTCTAGAACCATTTTATCTAAAAGTCTAACGTTTGAGAGTTTGACGCTTCCAAAGTGGTAAATTGGGCGTCCGTAATGTAGAACGTAATGTAGATCTTGACAAAGATTTTCAACGAAAATCGGTTTGAACGAGACCGAACTAGTAGTTTTTGAGAAAAAGCACATTTTATAAAACCGCAAACATAACTTTGTTATTTATACAATTACTATAAAAAACAAAGTTATATTTGCAGTCAATAAAATATTGTGGTATTTTGTTCAAGTGGAAGTAAGTGGGTCTCTAATTCAGTTAAAGTTGGCACGGAACCCTTAGTGTGTGAGTTCGACTCGCACTTGGCTGTTTTTTTTTCATTGCATTTATCCTTTATGAAACAAAAGAACGTGTAATACATACAAATAGTACAACGAACTTCCCAAACATATTTTCTTTGTCATTGAAACGACCTTTTCACGCAAAATAATTTCTTAAGTCACGTGCGTCTTGACGTCAATTGTTACGCGTTATTTCGCATTTTTATTGTGAAAAAGAAAACTAAAGCTCAAATGCACACACTGAAAATTTACTGTACTTTAACAGACATCATAAATGTTACCAAAAACATTTATAAACACATTGTTGAAGAGGCAGTCGCAGTCAGTTTGTTAAATAGTGTTTTAGGATAACATAGTAATATAAAATACAAACTGTGATTAATAATACGAATAAAAGTAATCCAATTGCTAGATCATCACAAGACGGCAAGGCTAAGCAGGTTATATCAAATGGAAGTTTAGCCTGTTTCAATACATAATAGAGGCTTAGTAATTTACAATTGTAATGCTATTTCTCATTAAAAAATTGGGTATTCATATGTTTATTTATTTATTTATAATTGGAATACAAACAAAATTACAATCGATGCATAATTAAATCACAAATTACACATATCACATTAAATCAAAAACTAAGTGCAGACTGGACTGTAACCTAATAAGTGTTCATAGCTTGATTATTTCAATACAATACGAATACGAATATTAAGTAAATTTCATCAAATTAAATAAAAATGTAATCAGAACAATAGAATATAAATGTTCAAGGAACAAGACAGCAAAATAAAAACCTTTAATTTAAGCATAAAAAAAAAATCACTCTTTATTATTGTGGCACAGTCTCTCGAGCATTTATTAAGCCTACTCAGTGCCGATTTTACCAACTTCCTATTAGACTAATCCGACTGAATACGTTTAAACGATGTTAGCGACCGATTTTAAAACGACGTTTACATAAATAATAGATGACATTTACAATATAGGTGTATTGTATTCGACTAATATGCCTTTTCTGACATTGGTAAAATCGACACTATGTAATTTAATTGCTTTACACATGTATACAAAAATTGCACAATATATTATTGAGACACAGTCACTTGGTCATTTATTAGAGTCTACTTACGGCCTGTTGTACAATGTCTAAATAAGTTTCCAATACCGTTATCTATTCACTACTTCATACGAAATGACGTCACTCATTTAAATTAGTTAGTGTTAGTGCTTATTTGTCGATGGTAAAACAAGCCCTTAGTTCATCAGTTGATTTAATATATTTTTCTCATTTTCCAGTGAAATATACTGCCATGGCCCGTTGCTAGACACGGTGCAGATGGCAGCCCTCTTCAACGACTCCAAAACCTTCGTCGATATGAAGATCAGATACTCCCCCAACATCACCATGGAGCACTTTAAGGAGATGATGAGGAGGTAAGTAGCAGGATGTTGTGCAGGGAGAAACGTTTTACCAGTATGTATCACTGGAACTACTATTTAGACTAGAGGGATAGGTTGTGACCGGAAAAATGCTTAACAATTGTCAGGACAGTATCCCACAGCCATAGAGATAGATAGTAAGGTCATTTTACGTAAATGAGTAAAGGGGTGTTTTTTATCGTTGATAACTCTTGAAGTAACAGACCGAAAGCAGTGATTGCTACATCAATAAGTTAAGTAACTCATATACTTTTAAGTAATTTAAAAACACCGTATGTCAATGGTCTCGATTAGTACCGTATTTTAGAATGAATTGCCGGAATGCGCAAAAAACTGCGAAAAAAATACTTTCGTCCTTTTCATGTATTAGTTACAGTTACGCCACACCCTTTTTCTTTAAATAACACCAAAAACGAGCCCCTAATCGACGTGAGACTCAAACCGCTGTAAATTTTGCGAGTAAGGTAATTTTAGTGAAAATGTAAACAAAAATTACTGCGACATGGTGGAGTTTTGAAATTACCATATGGGGTATTTTCCTGAATGATATTCGTTTTAGTTATTGCCTCTAAAGTTTATATTGCATTCGTGGACCCACTGTATAGATTCATAGAATGAAGTGACATTGCTCTGCCTATCTTAAGTCAATAAAGTAGAGCAGCTAAAAAGCTGAACAGTCAAAAAACCCCTTGGTAAGTAAAAATAACCCTTGGTAAGATTTCACTGATAGCAATGAAAATTCAAAATACAGACGACTGAATTCACCAATATGCCTTTTGTTGTTTTATTATAACGTAATAACATAATCGGATATGTTCCAGGACAGATTCCCGGCCGACGAGGTCGGAGATCATGGAGTTTGTCCAGCAGAACTTCGATCCAGAAGGCTCCGAGTTCGAGGAATGGGTGCCGACGGACTGGAAGGAACATCCTAGTAAGTAAAAAGTTACTAAATTTAATCATTCCTTAACATTTTCATCACATTGTAAAATAACCAGTACCTATCAATTGACCACATCAAGTCAATGCGAAAGTATCAGCAAATAAGACATCATCTTTATCATTATCAGCCAAATGACGTCCACTGCTAAACATATAGGCCTCCCCCACGGTTTTCCACAGCGACCGATCACAAGCGGTCTGCATCCAGTTTGGTTCTGCGATCTTTACAAGGTCGTCTGTCCATCTTGTCGGTAGACTTCCTGCTCCGCGTCTTTGTTCAAAGGGTCTTCAATCTAGAACTTTTCTGCCCCAACGGCCATCACGTTCACGGAACGTAGAACACGCACTATGTGCCCTGCCCATTGCCACTTGAGCTTACTGATTCTCAGAGTACTGATACTGTGTCCGGTACCTTAGTTCTTCTACGTATCTCCTCATTTCTGATTCGACCTAGGTAATGACACATGGCGATAAGTCCACGTAGTGACATAGTGCAATAAAGTTTAAATAAATGTCCCATATTATCTGGGTTTTAATTTTCCTTCGATTTATTACATCTTGACAGATACCTGTGAATACTTTTTACTAACCTTAAACCACTCTACTTCCAGAGTTCCTGAAAAACATCAAAGACCCTCTCCTCAACGAATGGGCGTCAGAATTAAACAAACTATGGCTGCAGCTCGGCAGGAAGATGAAGACAGACGTGAGGGACAACCCTGATCTCTACTCCATCATTTATGTGGACAACCCTATTATTGTTCCTGGTGAGTTGGTCTACATTGTACTATCAAGGCCACCGCCGCGTTACCACCCTGAGAACTAAAACCCCTAGCACCTCGTGTCGTCATGAGTTTGAAGTAACGCCTTTTATTGAGGGTTTTCTTTTGAAAGTGGTAAGGCCAGGTGTCATTTAAGTTGGATCATAAATATGATTTTAGAATAGATTGTAACGAGATTGCTACCTACCATGTTCCCTATTATTTTCGAGATTCCGATATTTCAGCACTGTTGCAAGTGCCGAAATGTAACGGTCACGGCGTTACTGAAGTTTTTGCGAATAAGCACTTATTGGCAGACATATCGGTCTACCCTCCTCCGAAGTCTTTTATTGCGATCACTTGCAGTACGATTGTTTTCTCGCACCTGATCACTACTCTCAAAATTTACAGTTTCTGCACGCGAAACGACGTTTTGATGAATTTCACGGTTTTTGCATTTACGAAAGACACTGGATTCTAGACATTAAACATTTTAAACCCATCCATACGATAGCATTTTTGTATTTTGTAATTTCAATCGCTTCCCTGATCAATCTTGATATGTAATGGCGTTCTGTCGAAATTATCTGAGGGTTATGAAACTCAATCCAGTGATTTGGACCCGATTCTAACCAATATTCCGCAAGGGTAGTTCGGAGACCGATATGTCTGCCAATAACAGCTTACTTACAATAACTTTAGTAACGCTGTGACCATGGCACTTGTAACGGTGCCGAAATATCGAAAACTCGAAAACAATAAGGTAGTAGCAATCCCGTTACAATCTATATATAAATCAGTATATAAATATGATTGTTTCTTATTTAATGCAATATGGTTAATAAGAAATGACATCATATATCAATAATATTTTAAACCGTTTTATTCTTAATATGTCCATTTTATCTATCTTCATATTTCACTCTTATACTTGTAACAAGCAATTTTATTTAGATTTTCTCCATACTCATTGTCCCTGTGTTGATGATGTGATGATATGGGCCTCATTTACATAGTAAACTTGTAATAAACAAGCGTTGATAATCGAAGACAGTTGCTGTCAAACGCCCCTTACTTTTTAAAGATATTACATAGCTCTTTGTCGCTTATACGACGAGCGGTAGATTAGCGCTTGCATTCATAACTTCAGATACATCAAGACTCAGTATTTCTTCTCGTTGTTCATCAACATCTATTTCTTTCTTCCAGGTGGTCGTTTCCGAGAGTTCTACTACTGGGACTCGTATTGGATCATCAAGGGTCTTCTTCTCTCGGAGATGCGGGACACCGCGCGGGGCATGGTCTCCAACTTCCTTGACGTGGTCGAACGGATCGGCTTCATCCCGAACGGGGGGCGCGTCTACTATGCCATGAGGTACGTACGAAATTGTGACGTCATCATTATTGTTACCTACAGGACGTCCACTGCTGAACATAGGCCTCCATCATCCATTGCGACCAGTTGCGAACGGCACCTATCTAATGTAATCTTTGAAAGTCGACTGTCTACCTAAATTTACTACTTTCGTACTAGTAAGTGGATTATATTTAGTCAGTTACTCTTCACCCAAAATCATGGTTGTTAGAGCCTCTGCACATTATTTCCTGTGGTAGCTAACAAGCGACAGATAATAACCTGCAGATTCGTGTAATGAAAACCACCTTAATTTGGATATGATATTGGGTCTTTGACGGGCCTCGCATTTTTAGATATTGCTATCAAGGTACCATCTTTTTTTCGCTTCATATAGCTAAAGTAAAATTCTGTAGATACATTGTGGTTATCGAAATACAAGACAGTCGGGTTTTATATCGAGTTGGGGAGAATAGATACATATAGGCTTTCTATGGTAATTCAGCTTGTAGAAGAGGTGAACACGTGGTACGATGACGGTGTTAGGGATACGGCAGGCGAAGAGTCGGACGGGAATTAGTACATTTACTTATGTTTGCGGGATAACTCCTGAGCTACCTGACCATAGGCATAGTAGAGACATCCAAAGGTCGCAAGTAGTTGAGCGCTAAAGCTAGTGAAAACAGAGTTTTTTACAATTTGTGTCTAGGGTTCTTATTCTAAAAGGCAAACGAATCGTAATCGCGAGTCAACTAGATGCAATGCCATCTAGTAGGGCGTACTGGCGGCTTTGTAAGTTTGTCCAGTTCTCTTATGATGTTTGGGAAACGAAGTACGAGAGTAAAGAGAGGATGTAGTCTTGTCTTTGTTTTGATAGCATATCGTTTAATACGTTATGCTAAGTATTCTAGTTGCTTTATTAGTTTGTTCGCTTATTAAAGACAGGTGTTGTTCCTTGTTAGTAGTTAGTTAGTATAAAATGGTAGTTCTACTACTGGGACTCGTACTGGATCATCAAGGGTCTCCTGCTCTCGGAGATGCGGGACACCGCAAGAGGAATGGTCTCCAACTTCCTTGACGTGGTGGAACGGATCGGCTTCATCCCGAACGGGGGGCGCGTCTACTATGCCATGAGGTACTATTTAGAACTGTTACTCGACTGCTTAAAACGGTTCTTTGTTACTTAAGATCATGGTTATTCCGTCCTTGGCATTTCCAAATATTTTTGTAAGTTAACCGCTGTGCCGTGTCTTCTTATGAATATTCCAAAGATTTTGTGTCATTTTCATAATTTGCTATATTGTTTACGGTATGTACACGGTATCAATCTTGTAGCAAATTACACTAACCTAAGCTAAGCTGACTAAGCACTCTGGTTTCAAGGCGTGGTCGCTCCGAGTTCCTGGGTACGGTTCCCGGTCAAGTCAATATAGAAATCAAAATTTTCTATATTGTATTGGGTCTAGGTGTTGTGATACCACTGTTGTGTCTGATTTCTATAACACAAGTGGAAATAGCTTACTTTGAGATCAGAGCAATGTATGTGATTAGTGTCCAATATTTATGTATTTATTTTATTTACAAGATAGCATAATATACTACAAATATAAGATACATTGACAAGACATATAATTACGATTTCTAATCTTTTTCTAAGTAACAAATTACGAAGTATTTCTACAACTTAATATACATTGCAACCTGCTCTAATTTTACTGTATAATTTAATTTACGAGTACCTACGTGGCAACGGCAACAATTTTCTAAAGGTCATAGCCGACAGTGGGGACTGTCTACTGGTCAGCGATTGGTGTCAGATGTCAGGGGATGATCAATTCTCGTACAATTCGGATACGAAAAAGTTCACCGATCGAATTTTCTTTCTCAAAGAAAAGATTGTTTTTGATTTGTCAAGCTCAAGATTTCTATGTATTAAAATTTAGTTCGTGCGATAGTTTTTTTGGACGTTTAGATATTTTACTTGATTTTTTAGGTAAAACGGTTTAAACGGTTTAAACTCGCAATCGAATTACCACACGAAAACAGTTCGATTGCCGCGATAATCGGCCTGCAGAACTTAATCGATTTTAGATATTAAGTCCTAACACTAGTTGATAAGTTTTTGTATTTCTTTTACTTACACTTAAATGGTTATAAATATATATTTTTAATCAATTATAGATCTCAACCGCCTCTCCTCATTCCGATGGTGAATCTTATCTTGGAAGACGCGGGCATTGGCGGCAACAACTTCTTGCAACAACACATACACACATTGGACAAAGAATTCGACTTCTGGATCAACAACCATACGGTGGAGGTCGAGCAAGATAACCACAAGTGAGTTACTTGAATTTGTTCACTACTTATTTCATGTTGGTTTGAGTCTTAATACGAGGAGGGAAAAGAGGCAGAAAAACCACTAAAATGGGATCTATCTGTGTTTTTCTTTTAGAATCTATGCAATATGTAAAACCTGTCCGACCGGAAAGTTGTTGTTGCTTTAAGGCGGTACCCGGATTTTCAACGCGCACACTAGCGCCACTTTAGTAGAAAAATCATAACTCGTTAAATAAAGGACCAATCAAAAATCTGGTAGACGCGATTGTAGGACAGGTTCTATAGTTTATTTAGTACGATTAAATTGTTTCGTTTTACTGAGTAAGATTAGTTTCCTGTAGTTAGAGTTAGAAAAACTGCTAAATATGGCCACTTTTGGCAATTCGTCTAACTGTAACTGCAGATAACTCTGTTTTATTCTGGTGTAGTGGTCGAGAAATCGCCTACTACGCAGCGGGTGCGGGTTCGATCCCCGCACAATACAAACATTTGTGTGCATGAACATGTCTGTCTGTATTGGTCTGGGTGTTTTCTATGTATATCATGTATGTATTTACAAACAAAAAAGTATTTAAGTATTATATCCGTTGTCTAGCACCCATACCACAAGCTTTGAGTAGCTTACTTTGGGACCAGATGGCGATGCGTGGGAATGTCCAAAGGATATTTATTATTTATTATTATTTATTTATTGAACTTAAAAATTGTATCTAACCCACATAACCAGAGCTACAATCGCATCAATCAGATTTTCGATTGGTCTTTTATTTAACGAGTTCTGATTTTTCTACTAAAGTGGCGCTAGTGTGCGCGTTAAAAATCCGGGTAGCGCCTTAATAACATCACCAAAACAAGTATAAAAATTATGTGATTCATGAAAACATTATTTTAATAGAATTTTAAAGTCAACAAGTTTAGCCTAAAACGGGGAAATTTTCACCCCCCTTTGGGTTGACTTTTTAAGCTAGGCAGTCTATTATTTCGTGGAGTGTTTTTTTTTGTAATATTTAATAAAAATTATTACACAAATAAAATCTAATCTCGATACCTAATAACACCATAATGGGTGGAACAGGCTTTTTTACATATAGTGGAGATAGACAGACAGCGTTCCCTATAATTTTATACTTGACGATACGTTTGGTGTTGCTGTAAGCATTCCCGACTACTATGCCAGCGGTCGCGGGTTCAAATCCCGCAATACGCAAATGTTTATGTAGTGAGCATGAAAATTTTTACCTTAGTATATCTGTTCATATGTATAAGTATTTATGGGAGACGCCCCCGTCATATTAGTAGTCTGGTATTCGTGGCACAAGGCAGAAAGTTCTTTAGTTCGAACCAAGAGAATAGGTGTATTGTCTGGCGCATATTCATAATTTATAAGGACTGATAAATGGAGAGAGACAAACTATCAAACTTGCTGAGTTTCTCTTCACGTCCCTTCCTACGCTATTTTTAGTTAAGCGTAATAAGTGTTAAAGCCTGAGATAATAACTTTAAGCCAGAGATTTATCAAAACGTAATTAAATGACTTGTAAACGAAGAACATTGTTGCATTTTTCAGATACAAGTTGTCAAGATACATTGACCAATCCCAGGGACCCAGGCCGGAGAGTTACAAAGAAGATGTAGACAGTGCCAAGTAAGAATATACATACATAAATAATGCGGTCTTATTCATTATGTTAATGTCTTTCTACGCCTGTTTCACAATGTCCATAGTTGATATATGTTAAAAGAAACAAATATGTCTAAGTAAACAGCACCAAACGAATGGTTTAAACAAAGAATGTTATATACAGGGTGACTTTTTTATCAGTACCGAAATTTTGTGTAAAGACTCCACTGATGAATATGAACAACTTTTACTACTACTAATCGAGAAAAAAAAATCAGCTGTTCCATACATTTTGACCGCTTTTTTTTCTCGCTTTCACTATTGCCCCCATGGTAAAAGTTGTTCATATTCATCAGTAGAGTCTTTAAACAAAATTTCGGTACTGATAAATAAGTCACCCTGTATATAACATTCTTTGTTTACCTCTAACCACGGCTGCACTCATTTCTTGTGACAAAGCAAACACAAATCAAGAAATAAACAATGAAAATTGATCTAAAACTCGTACACGTATCTCATACTGATTTTGCCTTTGACTTATTCAGATATTTCGATACCAAAGACAAGAAAGAAGAGTTGTATGCCGAGCTGAAAGCAGCCGCGGAGTCGGGTTGGGATTTCTCCTCCCGATGGTTCATTCTCAACGGAACAAATAAAGGTAAGCAATTGGCAGCAAATAAAATGAGCCATTAAGAGCAAGCGTACTTTAGTATTGCATTAGACACTATAGTTTAGCCGCCATAATAATGCTATTTTGACGTTTTCAATCTATACTTATATTATAAAGCTGAAGAGTTTTTGTGAATGTGCTAATTTCAGGAAATAATGGACCGTTTTGAAAAAATATTTTTGCGTTGGATAGCTTATACTCGTATATAGAGGAAGGCTTTAGGTTATAAAACATCACGCTGCACTGGAGGGAGTAAACTCAAAACGCGCCGACGAAGTCGCAGGGCACTGTTAGCTTTGATAGAAAATGTATAGGATTTAAAAAGTTAGAAAGGTTTAAATTATTTCCAAACAAAATTGAAAACGTCAAAATAGCATTATCTCAGCGGCTAAAATGGATGCGACCACAAGCTACCGACAAACTCCGTTGTGTAGTGGCTATGTAGCGCGCTGGGTTTTAAGGCGTCGCCATCTCCGAGAGCTCGGCTTCGATTCTCGGTTGGTTCAATGTAGAAACATAATTTTCTATATTGTCTCGGGTCTGGGTGTTGTGGTAACACCGTTGTAACTGATTTCCATAACACAAGCGCATTAGCTACTTACTTTGGGTTCAGAGTATGTGATGGGTGTCCATTATTTATTTATTTTATTGACAATGCATTTGGTGTGGTGGCGGACTATAACGCCGCCGTTGTGGGTTCGAATCCCGCAAGGGGCAAATGTTTGTGTGATGAGCACGAACATTTGTACCTGAGTCATGTATGTTTATATGTATTTAAAAATTTGTGGGAGACGCACCCGTCATAATCGATGTCTGGTATTCGAAATACAAGAAAAAAAACCTAACTTCGAAATCACGACAATTTTGGTGTGTTGTCTGGCACATATTTTATTTTATTTATTTGTTTATTCTATTTTATTTATACAGGTTTTAACAAAATCAACTGCATTCATTCTCGGTGGTGATTCTGTTGCTAAATTACAACAACTTTTTGTATGGGACCAATATCGAAATCCCAATATATATTTTTACTTCTCCATACAAATTAGAATCAGCTGAGCGGCACTCTAGTATGGGAAATATTTTTTTTTGGGATTACGATGTTGGTTCCATACAAAAAGTTGTTCTATTTGAGGGTCAGAATTGGCCCCTAGAAAGAATGCAGTTAATTTTGTTATACCCTATATATTATTTGCTCAATGTGCGGCTTGCTGTGTATCATATTTCGTTACGTAACATAAATTGTCAAAAATAATTAGGTTTTTATTTATCTAGACGTTATTCACCGAGACGTAGCAGTGAATAATTATCTAAAAGATTTGACGGGGCAGAATCAAGTAGGCGGTAAGACGGAGTGATGTGTGTGGTTGAGATTTAGATGAGTTTTCATTGTAATACATCATTGGTAGATAGATGAGTCTTTATTACATTTAACATAGTTATAAGATTGATGTACAGTGATCACAGTTTTGAGTATCGTGTGGTATTATCTGTGGCGTGAATGTTCATCATAGTTTATGAGTAACTAACGAATTAATAAGATGAATTGAATAAGATTATAATAATCCAACATATTGGTCATACTCTTATTGACTAACAACATCATAAAGTAAATTTTTATTTACTTAGAAAATATTGTAAAGAATTGTTGTAATTTTTTTAAGAAATGATTTCTTTTTGAAAAAGATAAAATACGAAATCTTCGTTGAACACCGAGATCTTTTTAAATCGAATGACTATCTAAATTATAAAAATAAAAATATTTATTCACTAAACATGTGTACATTAATGATAACAATAAAATCGTGATTTTAGTATCAACATGCACATAATAATTAATAAAAAAAGAAACAAATCAAATTATACATAAAAATTACATAATTTGTCATCTAAAAATTCTTGTACATTATAATAAAATTTGTCGACCAACAGAAGGATGTAAGTGTGTGTGTGTCAATGTTAATTGTAAAGCGTGATATGTATACCCTGTTATTTGATATTTAGTAATATAAGTACAATAAAAACTAACTGTTACTGCATGTACACGAAACCTCTGTCCAGTGCCGTTATCATGAGTTTACGGTGGTTTTACTCGCAAGCCACGACGTAAATTTTTGTATAGAACATTTTAGTTCTGCAAAAGACCGCTAGAGGCGCTGTGCGATTTTGACATACGTTTTTTACGTCATCGCTAGCCAGTATAACCGCCGTAACGATACTACTATTACTGAATACAATACAAAAACCCGAAGAGCAAGTGTTCATGACTGAAACTTGTCTTTTAAACCACTAACATGTATCTCAATTCTAAAGTACAATATTTTTCCAGGCAATCTAACAAATCTGAAGACGCGTTCCATCGTGCCAGTAGACTTGAACGCAATGATGTGCGGGAACGCTGCTCTAATGGCCGAGTTCCACGAGCGACTGGACAACAGAGCTAAAGCGGACTATTACAGGATGATACACGCGCAGTATATGGAGGCGATTGAAAAGGTAGGATGAAGGAAGCATAGAACAGACTTTTTCTTGACGACCACTGTATATTGTACGACTGTGACAGTCGTACAATATACAGGTTGACTTTTTATCAGTACCGAAATTTTGTGTAAAGACTCCATTGATGAATATGATCAACTTTTACTATGGGGGGAAATAGTGAAATCGAGAAAAAAAACAGCTGTTCCATTCATCAGTGGAGTACCCAAAATTTCGGTAAGGATTACAATTTCACCCTGTACAATGGGCTCGTTAGAAACTGAGTTGTAATGCCGTTATTTTAATAGATACAGGAATATGCAGCTTGCCGCTTTGTCGAAGACAGACATGTCAGTGACACGACTCAGTTAAAATCCGTTTTTCTTTGCTTCTCGATTATTGTAAACAATCTTATTAGAACTTTTAAAATAATATCAGTGAATAAAATAAATTTACTGTTTGATTTGATAAGATCTTTGTATTCAACGACATATTGCCTTGTAGATTATGAGTTTTGAGATCATCTTATTTTTAAATTAATCATGTCGTTAAAATGAAATGTCCGGCTTGTTCACATTATTGGTCAAGCAAAGAAAAACTGACTATAATAGTTTGCACGCGCTATTTCATGGTTTAATTCCCGATATAATTCAAAGATATGTCATTACATAGAAATAGTCTTGATAATTTAACTCTTTAGCTATTACCAATGTTTATTGATATGTAAGGTGGGCAAAAAAAAAAACATCCGTCCTGAATTTTCAGTAAATATGCAGGTAATGGGTGGTTTGGAAATGCAACAGTTTTTTTTACTTGAGTTTTTAACTCAACTCAACTCTCAACTCTTGCCTCTTGATGGCGGTAAAATTTGCCGGTTTTAAAAAAATAACTGAAATATTTATTTAGTCATATCCAAGTTCTCAAAATATTGTGGTCAGTGTATAATAGTAGACACTAACGTGTAATTTAATTTCCCAGGTCCTATGGCACGAAGACGTCGGAGTATGGTTGGATTACAACCTAGACTCGGGAAGACGGCGCGACTATTTCTACCCGTCCAACATCGTGCCTCTATGGACTGGGTGCTATGACAAAAGCAGAAAGGAGTATTTCGTTAATCGAGTGATAAACTATTTGGACAAAGTCAAGGTGAGTTACACTATACTAAACGCAAGGACTCGTGGAACGTAACGTACTACTCGGTATATGCATACGCATGTACCACCTATTGTGATAGCAATCTCGCAACATTGATGAAGTCGCGCAGCCTAGGCGTTAAAGAAAGCGCTTGCAAAATTCAACAGGCTTGCTAATGTGACGGTGGCCGAGTGGTATAGGCATACACCCGGATTGCGTAAAACACGGGGTTCGATTCCTCGCCTGTCACACAGCCAAAGTTGCTTTTTACAAGTGCAATTTGCAATTTCTATTATTAAGTTTGTATAGTGACAAAAAACTATAAAAACAAAAATATAACTAGACTTTGAAATCTTAAAACTATATCCTGTTGCTTAAAATAGAGATATAAACTCTTCTGAAAAAGTAACCAATGGCAGATAGAACAAATAAGCACTGAGGCGACGTGATATGTCTATCCATTGACATTTATTAATCAGACGGTGACATATTTAAGAACTCTTTTAGTTCGCGAGGCGTCATCTATTTCTACATACAAATCATTGTTTTATTAGCATATCTAATATATCTGTCCGTACCATAAAATAATATTCCTATCGGAAAAGAAGGACAAGTAAAAGCTGTCAAACGAAACCGATTTAAGATGTCAGTAACTAACATAAGTAAGTAACATTTGTAGCTTTAAATGAGATAATCTTTCGGTCAGGTGATTAAAAACAATGTTCCTAAGATAAACATATTAGTTTACTGCATGATAAACAGCCGACACAAAATATTGAACATGCAGCTCTAGTGTAAAACTAAATATTATTTCATTATATAAAATATTCGTATATACATTCCCTGTGTTATTCTGTCTTTACTTTTTACGTTAATTAACGTTTGTAGAATAGAATAATCAAACTGCGTACTTTAAATTTGAAGCGCATTGGTAAATATAAGTGGTATATTAAGAGGCTTCGATTTCGACTAATTTACCTGTTGAATGATTATTTGTTGGGTTATTCCGCTGTAATGAACAACAATCAATCACCGATCAAGTCACCATGTATCAACATAAATATTTCTTCAAAATATACACAATTTCATATAAATTTTCAGCGAGCTTCTATAAGGCTTCCGAACTGACTGACAGCTGCTAAAAACGGTTCTGCTACTTTGCATATCCCATCTTTTTTTGTCACACAGTTCTATTCCAAAGGGATAATAATTTTATGGTCCGTACCTAGGTGGACATCTTCGAAGGCGGCGTGCCCAGCACGTACGAGCACACGGGCGAGCAGTGGGACTACCCGAACGCTTGGCCGCCGCTCCAGTACATCTTCGTCATGGGGCTCGCCAACACCGGCGTGCCCGAGGCCGTCCGGTACGCGGACGAGATCGCTGCCAAGTGGGTCCGGTCTAACCTGCAAGTGTGGAGGCAGAAGGCGGCCATGTTGGAGAAGGTAAGTCACTCTCCTAGTTGATTTGACCAGTAGGATGCGGGATGAGACGAAACATATTGATTGTAGTAAAAAGTAAAGTAAAGTTAGCCTGTAACATCCCACTGCTGGGCAAAGGCCTTACCTCAACTATGAGGTAGATTGAGCTATACTCCACTACGCGGGCTCAGTGCAGGTTGGTTGAGGGGTGTTTGCAAGCGACTAACCCTGCTATCAGATGTTATCAAGCCGCCCATTAGACCTCTGAATAGGCTTAACGTGCCTTACGAAGCACGGAGATGCTCGTGATGTACGTCACTTATATGGTCGGAATGGTCACTCATCCAAACACGACCGTGCCGTGGGTTGCTTCACTTTGGTATCACTACCAAAGCGCTGCTACCACTGCGCTACGAGCACCTACTACGATTGTAGTATGCCGTATGGCCGTCCGGTACGCGGACGAGATCGCCGCTAAGTGGGTCCGGTCTAACCTGCAAGTGTGGAGACAGAAGTCACACTCCTTTGACGACCTCCGTGGTGTAGTGGCTAAGCACGCTGGTTTCAAGGCGTCGCCGCTCCGATGTCCCGGGTTCGATTCCCGGTCGGGTCAATGTAGAAATCAAAATTTTCTGTATTGTCTTGGGTCTGGGTGTTGTGGTACCAGTTGTGTCTGATTTCCATAACTCAAGTGCATTAGCTACATACATTGGAATCAGAGCAATGTATGTGATGGTGTCCAATACAATACAATACTCCTTGTTTTTGCTAACTCGCTTCACCTTATAGTGACCCCTTTTAACTACTTCCCCCTCTGTTTGAGCTACTCGTCTTAACGGAGGGCCGTGGTAGCTTGCTTCCTTAGTCAGTGTCATGCTTTCGCTTCTCGCTTACAGTCCGGGCCCCTTAACCTTTGGACACTCGAGGCCCCTTAAACCTTTAAGACACTCGTGGCCCCTTAACCCTTTAAGACTCTCGGAGCTCTTTAAGACAATCGGGTCCCTTAAAACTTTAAGACACTTCGGTTTCCTTGACCCTTAAAGAATTTCGGTGCTCTTTAAGACCATCGGGGCCCCTTACCACTTTAAGACACTCGGGGCCCCTTGACCCTTTAAGGCTCTCGGAGCTCTCTAAGACCATCGGGGCCCCTTAACACTTTAAGATACTCGGGGCCCCTTGACTATCTAAAACATTAGGGGCTCTTTAAGACACTTGGGGCCCCTTGACCCTTTAAGGTTCTCGGAGCTCTTTAAGACCATCGGGGCCCCTTAATACTTTAAGACACTCGGGGCCTCTTGACCCTCTAAGACATTAGGGGCTCTTTAAGGCACTCGGGTCCCCTTGACCCTTTCGGACTCTCGAGGCTCTTTAAGACAATCGGGGCCCCTTGACCCTCTAAAACATAAGAGGCTCTTTATGAAACTTGGGTCCCCTTGACCCTTTAGGACTCTCGCAGCTCCTTGAGACAATCGGGGGGCACCTTAACACTTTAAGACACTCGGGGCCCCTTGACCCTCTAGGACATTGGAGGCTTTTTAAAACACTCGGGGGCCCCTTAAAACAATCAGGGCCTCTTAACTCTTTAAGACACTCGGGGCTCCTAAACCCTTAAAAACTCTCGTAGACTCCTAACCACTCAGGGCCCCTTAACCCTCGCTTCGCTTTCGCTTAGCGCTTTAACCCTTATTATGGCTTATGAGCCATAATAATGGTTAAAGCTTGCAAGTAGCACTTCGTCTTAAAATTTGTAAATATGTTTTGTGAAATCCGATATTTACACGACTAAAACTGAGAGAGACTGCTAATCTGTGGTATAATAAAACCTGTTTTAAATCGACAATTCTTTCTCAGTATGATGCGACAGTCTTCGGCGGATTCGGCGGCGGCGGCGAATACGTTGTTCAGACTGGATTCGGGTGGACCAACGGAGTTATCATGGCGCTGCTAGAGAAATACGGAGGTAAGCGATTGTCGACCCTATTCGCTTTGGGATAAGACTTTAAATGTGTCAAATAATTTCATGAAGTTAAGGTCTTATGGAACGACATATGCCATTGCTTTTGCCTATGCCACATATAAAAAAAACACGCAAAGTTGTTTACAGACGTCCATTATTGGCAAGCGAAAGCTGAAACTAGCAATAAGCGACAAATTTAAAAAAAACTGAGTATGACAGCACCATCCAAGTTAGAAATAAGAAATGTTGATACTTTTCCTGTTGTATGTTTTTTTTTTAATATTATCAAAGAAGTGGTTTTTGACTTCATAGTCATGTTGGTTCATTAGTTATTGAAACACGTTATTTACAGGTATTTTTTGAAATAGTTACTTAAATATTCTCCGAAATCAAGTGTTAAGATTAGTCAATGCTCATCAAGCAACAGTTTGATTGACAACCGTCATAATGACTTCAACTGTCGCTTGTCAACCCTGTGTATGTTAGAAACTAGTTTCATAAACCTGTCACTAGATGGCGCTAATTAGATTCCATAAAGACTTAAGCCAACTTAGCGTTTTTCTTCCATAATGGAACATTTCAGTTTTTTTACTGGATTACTTTTATTTTTAATTGCCATTTCCCGCTTAATAATATGTTTTGTTTTTCATCGCACTGGAAGTCGATGAAATAGGTATGTCATCCATTTTACATTCATGTGTTGTACGTTTGTTTAAGTGTAGTTCGTTCTTTACTATTAATTAAAACAGTCTTTTCAAATATTAACTTACTATTATTAGTTTTGGTTTAGAAAACATGTTATTATCATTTCAGCTGTGCATTTTTCTTGAGTCAATAATTTCTATCAGGACAAATAAAATACGACTTCATTTCAATGCAGCCTTCCTTAAATGATTATTTATTTCACATTCATGCATGTTCCATTTCGAAAATATGCTTTGTTGGGTACTGTGGTAGGTGTTGGAAAATAATTTTTAAAAACTGTTCTTTTAGTATTTTGATGTATTTTTTGTAGTTACTATATTTGTATCAATTTTATTTATTATTTTATCGCTATATTTGGTGTTTATGTATTTTTCTATTTTAAGTACTCTTAATCACAAATATATATTTTTTGTATATTTTTTAAACAAAATCTTGTATTTATAAAAGCAAAATCCAAATATTTGTTTTTAAGAGTACCTAAAATTATTATTTTACCCTTGGTCATCGATTTTAAAAGTGAATGGTGTGGATATGCACCATTTTTTTCCACATTTCGTAAAGAAATTAATAATAGTAAAGAATTTTTTGCTTACAAAGTCGGTGACCAGTATGCAATAGTTGATTTTCTTTAATTATTGTTATTATTCGGCAGTGCATGCGATCGGTGGGCTCTAGACTAATGATATGGGTTTAGTTCATAGTTGCATTCTATCTTTTATTTTTAGATATGGTTTCTTCTCTTTTCTGCTTGGCTAGTTGAATATTTTACTAGATTTTATTATAATTTATTTAATTGGTCTGGGTCTAAATTAAGTCTATTTGGGATTGGGTTGTAGAATTTAACTTTTTTAAGTAGTTTGATAGTATTGATTATTTGTTTAACTCTCTTTTCATAAAGATTTACAAAATGTTTTATATCTTTTCTATTTTTTATGAACTAAAATTATTATCTACGATTAAATATGTTATGAAATCAATATTTTGAGAGTTCGTGATTTATTCATGATTTAACTTTGCTGGCAAAAAAGTGCCGCTTTTTTTAATAATTAGATTTAAATTAGAAAAAAGTAAAAGTTTATAAATTCGTACGAAATACAACCTAGTAGTGACATTGCTATAGCAGAATGTCATTAAAAAATCATTTAATAAACTCAAAAAAAAAAAAAAAATGTCTAAGGTTCTTAAAACCGAAGCCCATATCATGTCTAGAGCCAACTGGTGTCCTCCCTCACCAGTTGTCTCTTACAGAAACCCTGTCGGCAGCGGACGCATTCGGCACGGGGCCCCCCGCGGAGTCCGGCGCTGTGTACGGGGCCCAGGTGGGGGCCGGGGGCGTCGCGACCTCTATACTGGTGATACTGGCTTCGTTAGCTGCTGGGACTCTTGGGTGAGGTATGTATAACACATTATTCTCCCTAAATAAGTATCGATTTATGAATTATTGAAGAGTTGAAGAAGGAATGAATGATTGCCAATTGACGTATGTCATAATAACTGCTTAGTCCGGCCCCGAGTAAAAAAATCAAAAAAATGTAGATAAAACAATCAAATGAATTTGGTTGCGCCTGTTTGACAGATGTGTGCTATAAAGATATTTTCCCACTGCACCGTGTGGTATGGTAATACCATGCCACGATCGTGCTTGGAATGCGTCAGGCACGAAAAGCAACATGATACGCTCAGCCTTGCCTTGACTTGTTCTGTCTCTCTGTTATATGGAGCGAGAGCGAGAAATTAAATAAAACGATTTAAGGTTTTAAATAGAAGACAATGAGAACATAAAATTTCATTTAAACAATATTTCGAAGAGCTAAAAAAGTGAGGGTACATAAAAAAATAGTCAACTGGCGATAGGCGTAGATGGTACATACTGAAATAAAATAAAATATAATTATTTGTTCGAAACATGGTCAAGATAATGGTAGTACGTACATTCTGTCAGTTCAGCATGTTTTATCTATGAGAGCGAGTGAGAGTGTAATTTGCCGGTACTAAGACGCTCCGTGCAATGCACGTGACGGTGTTGGTCCATGAAGGAACGGTCTAATGGGCAAGGTATCATAAGTTTTTCAATACAAATAAAAAAACTAAGACATTCCGACCACGGTCATGGTATGCTACTTACTTTGTACTGGACCTTAAAGGTGATTATTTTCTTTATTATTATTAGTACTTACGTGTAAATGTTGTATGATATAAAATGAATCAAAATAGTATGTAAAAAATGGGATAGTTCGTAAAAAAACTATAGCCTTTATTATTTTTTCTTTTATCAATATTTCAATTGGGTAACTTTTCTATTGTTTCAGATATCTTTTTGAACATTCTGGTATTGTTAAGTATACTGGAAAGGTGTCATGAAAACCGCAAAAGTAAGATCTTTCCTTGTTATTTTCAGTTCTTGCATTTTTGAGACAATAACTCAAAATATATCAGTTTTTAAAATAAACATTTATTTGCGTTTAAATCGAGTACACAGGCTTACAATATATTTCATTTTTAGCCGAAATGCAAAAGTTTCGTCAGAAATGCAAGATCTACCTGTAAAAAAAATCCAATATCGTACATTCCAATACGTCTTATTTCAATACGAAAAAAGCTTAATTTTATTTACATATTATTTTATTCCAGTGTTTGTATATATTACATTCCATTGTATAAGTGGTGCTATTTAAGTATTTTTCTTCTTAAGTGTTAATTCTATTAAAATTATAGGTTTAAAATTATAATTTAGTGAATATTTGTACAAACATGTTGACTAACATAATATAATAGATACAATTATTCCCACTTAGTTTAGTTAAATTGTTTGTGTCCTACTATTATATGAATTTACATACAATTACTTAGCAATTAGATACATAAACTTATTTTCTTTTTCCTTTAGTTTATTAGCTGGATATAATAATAAAATGTTGTTCTTAATTATAATGTGATATTAACAATTATTATTTAATTATATCTGAAGCATATTTATTTGTGTTATTTAGTTTGAAATACAGGGTTTGCAGAATAAGTCATGTATTTATGAAATCTGAATTCTATGTAACTTAGATATTCCTTTTTTTCTTTGTGTGTTGAAAAAAGGTGGATTTTGTTTTGAATATATTAAATTAATAAATAAACTTATTAAATATCTGTATGATGCCGTTCAAAAGATGCGATAATTAGCCTTTAATGTATATGATAGTGAGTTTAAATCTAGAATCTATAACTAAAATTATAAAAGCGTTTTTTTGTATATATAAATAGACTTGAATTATCTACCTAAAGGACAGTAGGCAGTTCAAACCAGGCATACTATGATTCTAGTCTAGGAAGTATAAAATGGCGTTTCCAGAAGATCTCTCGCAAGTCGATATAACTGGATGTGGCCAGTTAAATCATGACCGTCGCAGAAGGATCGTAGGGTGGCCATGATTTAATCTATCCAGCTAAGGTCTCTTTGAATAGTGTAGTCTACAAAATGACGTCTTTAGGCATCTCTGACTAACGGCCTGTAAAACAATGTCTGAATAAGTTACCACAAGCTTTCTATTCTAAATCCTTCCTCATTAAATGAACTATCCAACAAACATATTTTTTTCAAATCGGTCCAGTAGGTCCTGAGATAAGCGCGTTCAAATAAAATAAAAACTCTACAGCTTTATAGTATTCGTATGGACTAGCGTTAACTGTCCACTACTTTTTACGTCGACGCGTTTGGTGTAGAGACTAGCGCTCTTGACTATGCCGACCGTCACGGTGTCGAATCCTGCAAGGGGCACATGTTTGCGTGCTTATCGCACGAATATTTGTACTGTAGTAATGGATGTTTATATGAATTGAAGTAATTGTAGAAGACACCCCCGTTATAATAGATGTCAGGTATTCTTTACACATGGACGAAAATTCCTTGAAAATGACGTTCCATATTTGTAGTATTCCTTGTTGCTTATTGATCGATAGTGAAACTGGCCCTTAATATATTTCAAGAGAGCTTTAAATCCAGTCTGTATAGTTAAGGATTAAATTAAATACAATAAAGTAGATAACTTTATCGTATTTAATTTAATCGACGGTAGCAAAATGAAAACACAAAGCCCTATATGGCTTATGGTATAATGAAAGTTTATTTCGTAGTAAGCAACAGTGTTTATTCACTAACAATACATATTTTTTGCATAACATGATACAACTTTGAATAACAGTAAAATACAAAAATACTGTGCTCTAGAAAATAACTGATTTAAAATCTTAAATAAATTACAGATAGAGGTATTTATAACTTTTCCCAAACATTATCAAACGCCTTAGTGAATCATATCATAAAAAAGCGAAATATTTTTTCCTTACCGTCCTACATTTTTCTGACTTGTGGTCACCCTCCAGTAACAGTCACGTCCTGTCGTGCGCTATATTTTTACCCGAGGATTCGTCCGCGATTACACTGATGACTCTAATACTCTAATTGATCCAATCTTGTATCATAGTAAGTACTTCTCGTGCGTGTATGTATGACTGTTTGGTACGACCGGATTGTCATACTCTATCTGTCTAGATCATACAGGGTGTACCCTGTCATAGGAGTTTTTTTTTAAAATATATACTCTTTAAGTAAACAGTTCATCATTCATCATTATCAGCCAAGATTAGGGATTATTACTTTGTATTAATATATCTCTGAGTTAAGGAAGGTAGTAGGTCCAGATAACTAAGGTATTCTTTGTAGAATCACTGATTATTTTTTGTGTCTCTATTACAGACCACTCGCTGTATGGGTAGTTATGGATAAAGGTAGTCATTATTTAAAAGGTATTACAAAGGTTTAAGTAACATATTCAAAACCTTGTGTTTTGTAATTGAATGTGAGTTTTTCCGGCTAATGAATAAATATTATTTTTGGGCCCTTTTTGTATTTAATATACAATTTAATATTTGTATTTAATATTAAATACAAATAGGCCCAAAAATAAAATTAGTTAGAAAAAAAATAAACCTTGAATACTTTTTTTCTTTCAATCATGTTTGTTTTCCGAGCATTTGAAAACCAAAAATATTTAGGTTAAAGATAACAGAGTACTAACGATTGAATAAACGAATATTTGTCTCTTGTGCGAATCGAACCCACAATGGGAGCTCTTCATACGTAGAATCTTATTTTGCATACATGTGCGTTTCATACTTGTTAACAGATGCTGTTCCGTTACCATGAGTTTACGACGGCTTTACTCGCTAGCGACGACGTAAAAAAAAGTCTATGGAATATTATACAGCGCCTCTAGCGGTCACTGACAAAACTAAAATTTTTCATACAAAAACCGGCTAAGTGCGTGTCGGACTCGCGCCCTGAGGGTTCCGTGCCAACTTAAACTGAATTAGGGAATCCACTTACTTCCACTTAGCTAAAATACCACAATATTTTGTTGACAGCAAATATAACTTTGTTTTTCATAGTGTTTGTATGAAGAACAAAGTTGTATTTACGGTTGATGAAAATGTGCTATATATCAAAAACTTCTCGTTCGATCCCGTCCAAACCAATTTTCGTTGAAAGTATTTGTTGAGATCTACATTATATTTTTTTCAAAATTTACGCTCGCTTAGTTTAGAAGTTAGATGGGGAGGGGAGCGCCCGTTTTACCACTTTGGAAGCGTCTAGCTTTGAGACGTTAGACTTAAAAAAAATGGTTTGGGAAACCTCTATGTCATTTTATGTCATTTTAAAAGACCTATCTATAGACACCCCACACGCATAGGTTTGACAAAAAAAAAATATTTTCGGTTATTGTTTCATGTATGGCAGCCCCTTTTAAATATAATATTTTTTTTTCTATATAAGAATCGTTAAGCAGTTAACAGGATACATCTTCCTACCAAATTTCAACAATGTGATGCTTAAAGTTACAGAATAAAAAGACTATGACATACGGACGGGCAGACGGACAGACAGACAGACTTGACGAAACTATAAGGGTTCCGTTTTTTGCCATTCGGCTACGGAACCCTAAAAAGTGACGTTCTCACTAGCGAGTAAAACCATCGTCGCTTGCGAGTAAACTCATGGTAAAGATACTGTAGTTTCTTACCTCTCTCTTCGCTATACTCGTATTTAGTAAAAGCTGTCCCCCGCGACTTCGTCCGCGTATTTCAAGTTTGCTCCTCTCAACAAACAACGATCTCTTCAGCTTTATAATATTAGTATAGATTTATTCTTCTCTTGTATCTACAGGGTGGCCAAAAAAGAGTCCGTCCAAAAAATGTTTTTGTATTCTTTACATCCAGGTCTATCCAAATATACCATATTTATGATAAACATTTTTAAGTACTTATCGAGGTTTTTTTTTTTTTTAAATTGAAACTTTTGTTAGTCTTAGTTTTAGAGAACTCATAATTTTATCTGAGTAAATTTCATTTATAAGGACCATACTGCAATACAAAAAACCGTCATTAACACCATGAAAAGTGGAGGAATTATTGAAATTTCTCGAAATTTGCGAAGAAAACTACGAAAATTCGGCTCACATATAAGGGTATATTTGAACCCTGGATAAAAAGTTTCCAAAAAAAGTTTGGACGTCACTGTTTTGGCCACCCTGTATATGTGTCCCTTGTAGGCCAGTTGCTTGAATCGCCTTGGGACCTCCCTTACTTCCTAGTATGCGATTTATAACTGGTCGTTTCATAGTCAATTATATGAAGACGCGTTTAGATTGTGTTACTAGCTATCATCATATTCTTCAGATATACTTACAGTAGTAAATTCTTTAGATATTATCTTTAGCTCAATATGCATAATATAATGGGCTCACGACTAGGTTCTAGTTAGGCTTAATAAACCAAGCGCGTTGAAGATAAAGTCGAAGTTAATCACATAAAACATGCTTATTCAGACCATTTTTTGTTAAACAAACTGTGTATGTGCGCTGTAAAAGTATAATAGTGTACTTACCTAGTCGTAAAATGGATGTCCCATACAATCGTGTTTACACCGTATCACGGTGTGCAGTCATTAACAACCAAGGCCGCGTCGACATAGCACATCCCTTCATTGTCACATTATCTAGTCACATACGGGTGTGTCTACAGTTATAGGCGGTAGCGGTTTATTATAATCAAATAAGGGCCGAGTTTTCAATGGTCAAATAAAACTTATCAGACTGATAAATTATGAAGCAACATATTTAAAAAAATATACAGTTTCGTATGAATGTTGACAATTAGGTGACGTTTTCAAATAAGCCAAATTGTATTTTGTTCAACGAATATTTCTTATCTGACTATTGAAAATTCAGCCCTAAGTAAAATATTTTCCCTACAATTTTGTCAATTATACCAAAGCTACTTTAAATTTCAGCACTTACAGTCGATTAAAAATTAGAATTCGTTATGAAAATTTTTGATGATCATAACACACATAAAGATATGTGTGAGTTTTTGATGTATCCTCGCCAAGATTAGTTACTTTTAGATAAGATCTCAAAATATATTAGACTAGGTGGTCTCCCGCGACTTCGTTCGCCCGCTCTGAGTTTTCTACCTCCCCTCCCGTAGCAAGGTGATGTTTTATAGCCTAAAGCCTTTCTCATAAAAAATGCCATCCAACACAATAATTATGCATATCGGTCCAGTAGTTCCTGAGATAAGCGCGTTGAAACAAACAATCAAACTTTTAAGCTTATTAACATCAGTCTAGTTAATCTTAAAATTTGAAGTTATCTTACCTCTTCAAAATCTTAACTGACGACGGATCTATGATATCATGACTGCTACTTTTATTTGACTTTAAGGAAAATTCTATTTTCCTCCTAAATCGAACCAAAACGTGAATAAGAATGTGACGCAAAAGTTTGTTTGACTCGTGTGTCACCAATTACTTACAGAGTAAAGGGAAAATGTGTTTTAAAATTCCCTTAGTATTTGAAGAGCGTGATTTTACAAGGTTGTTACATCTCACTTTCGCTTCTGGCAAAATCAATTGATTTAATATATGTCTTAGAATGTAAAATCGCTACAGCTCATTATATAAAACTTCCACATGACTGCTAAGTTAATTATCTACCCCCAGTTACCCGGCACGGCACATTAGATCCTAATCGCGTAGTGTTAGAGGCTACATTAGCTCAACAAGTCGTAAACGCCACCAGACTGTGACGATATTGTGAAAAATGGTGATAACCTTCATATGTATTGTTTGTATTCTTTTGTATTAGGACGAATTATCACACATTGTTTTGTTCAAGGCTCCACACGGAAATAGTCGTACCTTTTAAGGGCTTGTCTCACACCCCTTAGTTAGGCCTTGGTTACTTAAATAAATATCCTTTGGATATTCCCACACATCGCCATCTAGTCCCAAAGTAAGCTACTCAAAACTTGTGTTATGGGTGCCAGACAACGGATATAATACTTAAATACTTTTTCTTTGTAAATACATACATAATATCGACGACCCGTCTGGTGTAGTGGTCGAGAAATCGCCTACTACGATACTACATAAAAAACACCCATACCAATACAAACAGAAATGTTCATGCACACAAATGTTTGTATTGTGCGGGGATCGAACCCGCAACCCGCTGCGTAGTAGGCGATTTCTCGACCACTACACCAGACTCGTAATAAATTGTCTTATTTACACTAAGTGATATTATAAAGCTGATGAGTTTGTTTGTTTAATTAGGAACTACTGGACCAATTTGAGTTGGATAGCTTATTTATCGAGGAAGGCTTTAGGCTATATTACATAACATTGCGACAGGAGGGGAGGGAGCAAACACAAAACGCGAGGCAAGTTGCGGGGGACCGCTAGTTCTTCTTATAAATCGAAACCATTACTGCCGTTTCCTATATGCAAACTATAGTCAAAGATAGCTAGCTTTTCTCGACTGTAGGTAACATTTTCCTGACCGAAGATAAGATTTCCTACTGTCAGAAGTTTTATAGGAGCAAAAAAAATTAAGAAGAATATCGTTTCTATCTCTAGTAAGGAAAAACCACAGATAGAATGGATATAGGGATCAGCCGTTAGTCGACTTGGATATCATGAAATTTAGGCTCGGAAGTGGCAGAATTACTGATATTGTTTAAATCATAATCTAAATCAAAAAGTCATCAGGCCTAAGGCATCAAACCACATATTTTTATGTGGTAACTAAAAGACAAATAATTTCTTACAAGCTAATGATATTTTTTGATAAAATCCTTGTGTATTTTTTCGTCGGAATAACAAGTGATAGTGTTATTTGTTTAAAAAGACCTTGCATTTAAAGTATTTACATACGTAAAGTACTACTTATTTAACATCTGTTTGTTTTTAAACGTTTATGGTTTGGAATGAAACGCAAAATATTTTAACATTTATTTAAACTGATTCATAAAAATACATTACCGAATATTTTCCAAGTTAACCTGAAACAAAAAAAAATATAATTTATATTAATATCTGACAACGTATTTTCTAATTATTCATTCTTATACAATGATGCACTAACATATTTGAACCATAACCAATCATATGAATGTATGTAGTTATATGCTTATTTTACGATAGAATGTTTTTTTGTTCTTTAACTCCGCCTCAACTGTTTCTGCCTCACCCAGTAGTTGACTGGTAGAGAATGTTTTAAAACATTAAGTCCGCCATTTGAACTTCATTTTGTTTGTGCAATTGATAATATATGGAGCCTTATACAATAGACAAATATTCAATCAAATGAGTAGGTAATTAAATATGTACCACATATATTATTATGTAATTGTACTAAAAATACAAGCCAACTTGTAGTGTGATATGTTTTGCATTTTACAACTCCTTTTCCTTAGCTTATGTGAATTTAATAATACGTAAATCTCATACCGAGATCCATTTAGCATTTAGGAGGATTTAAAAGCTTAAGGACACGGAAAATGGCATAGGCGGAGAGCTATTATAATTTGTTTTGTAAAATCACTATAATTATCAAACAAATACCACCGCCGCGTTTGTCTTTTAAAAACTCAAAAAATACTACTCTAATTTTTAAGCTGTTTTTTTGTCAATCAATTGATTTATGAGGATTCAAGGAAAATCTCAATTTTCTCCGAGCGAAGCTGGGACGGGTCGCTAGTAAATAATAAATACAACATAATAATATGGTTTATAGTTTCAAGTGTTTCACTAATGATTCAGTATTATACTCATAATTGCACATTTGCATTTTTATTGTTAAATCGTTAACGAGAAATATAGTCAATACTTCTGTGTACATATTAAAATCACCTATGCAAATGTATAATTAGTACTTATTACAAGTTTATTTGAAGTTTACTATATTATAACTAAGAATTTAATTAGATTTCCCGTAGATTAAGTTTTCTGTAAGTAAATTAAAGTCACTCATATTTTTTTTGAAAAGCTATTATCGAATTAACTTGCAAGTTGAGAAAAAACTTTTCCTCTTATTCGCATGAAACAGTTTTTTTAGTATTCGGCCCATAAGATATTATCTTATTTATCTACATGTAAAATTATTTATTTAAGATAAAATTTCACCTGATCCCTGTAACAAATGCACTCTCTTCATTGACGTTGTATATTTAAGAGACAAAATTAATATTACAAGTATGAGTCTTTACACTGTTCGTACTTACGTAAAATTAAATGTCGAAAGTATCCGTGTGTCCTCCGGGCCAGTCGCGCTCTGACTGGAGAACGGCCACACTGATTCGATTGCGTATGCGCACGATTCAATTATCTCACCTCAGAGCATACAGGGTGTCATAGTTTTGTAGGTGAATTGGTTTTGTGGGCTGTGATGTCATTATTAAGGTGATTCAATTTGCATCGAAAACTTTTGTTACGTAATTGTTTGGATTATGTCAATAGTAATGTTACCTAAATTAATTTTAAAAAAAATGTTTTTGATATAGCTGTTTGATGATTGAGTAAAATTTTATAAAATTAGTTAAAGTTGTTTATGAACACAATGACATAACTCGTCAAATAAATAGTTTCTCTTTTTTGTGAAATATCATATTGATTGTCTGTACTTACTCTAATTTAAATTTGAATTTGGTAAGCCAAACTAATCATATCCGTTAATTTTATAAATGATTACGTACATATCGTAGATAATGTTCAATAATAAAATCTAAACATATTCTATGTTATTTTCACTGGTCATTAAGAGCATTGCTATGAATTAATGAATAGCAAAAACCTTTTATCTTCGTATAAATAAACAGTTCTTTTTAACTTCGACATACTGTATAAAAGATGCTCGCGACGTCGTTCGATATAAGCTCAGCTTATTTTATAATTATTTTGATTGTGATTGTTGTAATTCCACTACTTGTTCAATTTCAATGCTACGATTAAAACTCTGCGGTTACCTTGTGTTTAAAAAAATACGTTCTAAATAGAATATAAGTTGTTAATACGGAAAACTTGTTCTTGTTCCTTTATTAATGTTTATAATAATAATTTAACAACAAAAATAATAATTTACTTCGCTATCATAAATTGTTCCGATAAAAAATAATCAGAGTGAGGCGACTTCAGATATCAGACACCCTGTATGTATTTAACTGCCATTTTTATGTGTCGATAGTAATAATTATGTCTGCAGTCGTGATGACAGACGTTACCGGTGTTTACGGGCCATCTGCGCAAATGTCAATGTTTACTTTCTGTCAAGTACAAGTCATGCACGATTTGAGTTTTATATTGACGATTCATGATATTAATTTTCATGTTATGTCGCAAAATATTGATGATATAACCAATTATCATGTTTTGATTGACGATGACTTGATAAATGTATATAAATACATTATAAACAGAACCTTCTAAACTTCTCGTTCTAAAACGCCCATTTCATATTTCATGTTAGGAAATGTATTTTTTATTAAATTATACCAATTTTTATTGCTTTAGCCCAAGATAGAAAGTGGTTATAACATTAACAGACCCCAAATATGCAATAGAATAACATAAGAGACACCCTGTATTCAATCTACAAACTATAATGTAGTACATGACAGCTTTCATCACATTACGGGTCGTTAAGCTCGAGTTGAATGCGACAACTATCGGAAATGTGGTCCAAAGGTGCCATTAATGAGCTATAGATTTGATTGGCACAGTCACTAGCAATCAAATTTATAAGTACCTACTTATAATTGCGTTCGATTTTAGACCTTACGGTTGTAGCATAGAAAGAAACATTACTATTTTAAATTTATTTAACTCAATAGATAACTACTTTGAATGATATTTTGTATAACAGTTTCTAAGTGAATGCATTTTATTATTATTAAAAAAATAGAGATACGCGTTGATTCTCCTGCTGTGCAGTTGCTTTTTCATATTTTTTTGCATTTTTTTTATAATCGATCATAGACTAAAGGAATACAGTTCGTACTAAAAGGATATTGACCAAAGCTGGGCCCAGATTGCGTCTTTGTAGTTTATATTTAAAAAATCTTGTTTGAATTATAATTGTACTGGTATTTTAAGGGTAACTAGTATATAGTAAGTATTGAATTACTTTAGTAAAATATAACAATTACCTTCTGAATGTATCAAAATGAATGTAGTGAGGAGCAATAACTCTGCAATCACAAAACATAACCTCAAAATGTCTAATCTGCCATTGAATTCCTCGTAAACCCCAAATTATTTTTAAAAATATTTTTGTTTGTATTCTTTCAAATATTTATAATTTTTTCCGAATATTTTGAAAAGACGCATGCAGACGCAAAGTGGGCCGAGTTTCTATAGAGTTTTGGTCAAAATCCTTTACTTCGTGTGATAACTTAGGACAGAAAATAAAAATATTATCTTTTTTGAAACTATAGCAAAACCCCGTAAATGTGTGTAAAACATTGTTAAAGCCTCTTTACACAGACAAATTTATCTCTGTCATCGGACGTACCTAGTAATCCTCTGCACACATTACAAAGATAACCTTCTGATAGTCTTGTTTTGCCTCCATTGTTTGTTGTACTCACGTATTTTATGGGTAGTACCATAAAACGAATACGGATTTGCTATTCTTACATACATGTACAAGCGCTATTCTATCTAAAATGTGATATTCATAAAGATGAAACAAGAAACCAAAAATTTGCGCACGGGCAGGACTCGAACCAGCAACTTTCTGGCTAACCTGGCCAAACGCTCTACCAATTAAGCTACCGTGCTGTAGGTCCGAACTTGCGAAATTTGTAGTCTTTTATGGATACGTTATTACGCGAGCCGTTTAGCGTCATGTATTCTTTACAGAATAAATTCAACTTGGAAATTGATGAGACTTCGCTATCTAATGGTTTAGAATGTTTTAACACTCACAGTGTAGTGTAGTGTAGAAGGCGCTAAACGACACGCGTAATGACGTATCCAAAGGAGACCACAAATTCCGCAAGGTCGGACCGACAGCACGGTAGCTCAATTGGTAGAGCGTTTGGCCCGGTTAGCCAGAAAGTTGCTGGTTCGAGTCCCGCCCGTGCGCAAATTTTTGGTTTCTTTTTTCATCTTTATGAATATAAAATATGACACTGAGTGTTAAAAACATTCTAATCCATTAAAATGTGATACTTAAAGAAGCATATTGTGGTACAGGATTACAGACAGATACAGGATTCATCTTAGTTCAGGTGTCAATCCAACATAGTCTTTTAGTTTCTATGTAATAATTACATATCTTTAGTGTTACTTTTGATCATGTACCTTTTTGTAACTAAGACCAACACACACATCGATACAGTCGCGTTGTAGAAGCTGGAAATTGTCAAATTATGTACTGAATTTTGGTGACTGCATCGATATTAACGCGCGTCAGCATCGATTCTAAATTAAATCTGTTCATTGCGTGAGTCACGATGCTGAAGCGCGTTTTCAAAACGCGCGACAGCATCAATCGATACAATGCTGAAAGTCGCAGTGTGTATTATGGTGAGGAATAAATGAATGATTTATTATTATTATTATATCAAACTAGCGGTCCCCCGCGACTTCGTCCGCGCGTTTTGAGTTTGCTCCCTCCCCTCCCGTCGCAGCGTGATGTTTTATATCCTTAAGCCTTTCTCAATAAATAAGCTATCTAACACAGAAATATTTTTTTCAAATCGGTTCAGCAGTTCCTGAGATAAGCGCGTTCAAACCAACAAACTCTTCAGCTTCATAATATAATTAGCCCAAGCGCACGTTGTACTTAAGCTGCGAACATTATTTTGGTGCGGAGTTATGTTAAAACTGTGATAGCTCCTAATATATTTATTGGAATCAAATGATATTAAGGGCAACTTTGTTCTAAATGAAATGCTCGTGATGATAAATGTATTTATTTTGATAAGAATAAATACCTGTGTGTATAATACACCTTTAAAAATGATGCATTATTTTTTTACAAATTTATTAACATAAAAAAGGATGTAGTAAGTCAACCATAAAAGATAGACTTATGCTGTCGCGGACTTTATTATAGAACTCTTAATGCTGAACAATCCTGTCATACATGATTTTTGTGTAACTTAAGCGGTTTCTGCAGCGTATGCAGCGGAAGCTCTCAAAAGGAATATCTTTCTCCCGTTTTCGCAACATTTTTCATTTCTGCTGTGGTCTTGTGAGTCGTATCTTTATGTTATATAGCCTAAAGCCTTCCTCGATAAATGGACTATCCAACGTAAAAATAATTTTTCAAATCGGGCCAGTAGTTTTTGAGATTAGCGCGTTCAAACAAACAAACAAACAAACAAACTCTTCAGCTTTATAATATTAGTATAGATAATGCCCAGCGGTTAAGGTCTTAAGCAAATTTGTTGACATTTTGCGTCTAAAATGCAATTTTCTGATTTTCTGTTTCATCAAATATCATTTTTACTTATGTAGCTATATCTTTAATATATCTTCAAAATCTATGTATTTTTTAAGCTTGATTGAAAAATTCTTCTCAAGCAATAAATACATGAAAACACCAATTTTTTCTCAGCGTTGTTTACACGAAATGGCAAAAAAATTGCTTCAGACTAAGCCCGCAAATCCTTATATCTTTATGGCACTTGCTTTATCCAGAGTTTGCTTAACTCTGGCTTATTTCTCTGTCGATATCTGTATTTTTGTTTTAGGTAGTAATTCATAAAAACAACGATTATGTATTGATGCTGTTTAATCTACCGTCTCAAAGTTTCAGTTGAGATGTATTGGAATGTATTGTCAGCTGAAAACATAAAAAATTAGAAAACAGTTTTTTTTTATTTTGACAACTTAAACGTGCAGTCCATTTCTCTTTGCTAGTCTAATATTGTATATTCTTGTCATAATTTTTTAACAAAATAATTCAGTCTAAAAAAAGTAAACACACAAATTCAGAACCTACATAAGTTATTCATTTTTAAACAATGAGATGTTTTTTAAATCAAAAAATTAATTTATGTTGTTCACTAGGTATGTCTGTCGAATTACGCCTATCTAAAGTTTAAGCTTACTCGTCTTTGTAATTATGAAGATAATAGATAAAAAGGCATATGTTTCAATAGTTTGTTTAATGCTTGATTGAAGAAACATTAAAAAATAAGTATTTTTTTCAAAACAAAAACAATAAAATTTAAACTTTAACATGGTGCGTTTGGCAGAATTAAACTACTTCGGTTTAATTTCGCCTACTACACTTTTTCTGAGATCTTTTCTTACTTAATCTTAATCTAAGTTTTTATTAACCACAAAGAGAATCAGTCATAATAGTACTTTCAATAATCAGTCTATAAATTTTACACATATTTTTTTTCACAGTTTTATCTCAGTTTAAGTGAAATATTAAATAACTAAGTTATTAACATTAACCCGTATAATTTAACCATGGCACATGATAGAAGATCAATAAAACTATCTTGGAATATACATTTTGAATAAAAAAAATATTAACATAAAAAAAATTAAGGTAGGCGTTATTTAACCCAGTCGGGGTAGTTACGCCTATTGAATGTCTTATGTTTGATACTATAATATGACTATCAGCGAACAGGAATATGCTCGTGGAAGACACCTAGTATTATTTCTAGTCACAGCCACCAAGACAATTAATCTCTTCCAAGTCATTCTTGGTCAGCCCTACGCACTCCTCGTGGTACCATTTTGGTCCATTTAAGCATGGTCTCATGTCAGCAATGCGATCCTCATGACAAACGTAGCAGTACCAGTTTTCTCTTTCATTCTCTTTACCTTTTTTTGTACTTTTTTCGTCTTTCTCCCTATTTTTGGTTCTTCTGACATGTCCTTCTAAGTCACTTTGTTTCCATGCATTACGTTTTTTTTTCAGACATATTGGGAACCTTTTAACATAACATACAAGAAAAATATATGTAGCAAATAAAATGTATCGCAGTCGTCACTAGGGGGGAAATAAAGATTCGATCGTTACCTCACACAAACAAGACGGATCAGCCGTTAAGAAGTGATTGTGGAACAAAGAAACTCACATACATACTCACATATGTATACTTGAATTTTTTAGTAGTCGTGTAAAAATGTGGGTAAATTTCACATTATTTGTCCTCAAAATTTTTATATGGTATTACTAAAGTTATTAAATTTAGGCTGAAAGACAGGGTAGCCCCATACACAATGTTAACTACGCCTATGTGTGAGGTAAATCCGCCAACGATAGCGTTTGGCGTGGGTAAATACGCCTAGGCGTAATTAGCTGTCGTTCCCAGTTTTAAGAAATGTTATAATAAAATTAAATCTAGCCATTCATTATGGTTAACAAGCTAAATATGGATTAACAAATAGTTATTTTGAATAGTGAATGCAAAATTTTAGGAAAAAATGTACGAAAATAATAAAATCTTAGCGGAAACTATCCGTTGTTCGCTGACAAAAATTGCACAATAGCCACTCGCGCCGAAAGTCGCTCCACTACTAGATCGCGGTATGTGCGGGGTCACGGGCGAGGTGCGCAAGCGCTACGAGACATAATCACCTTTATGCATGGGATATAAGATTTGTTTATACGAGACATTTAACAAGGAGTTCTGAGCTTAGGCGTAATTAGCTTATAGGCGTAATTCGACAGACATACCTTATATTATTTTGAAAGTTTTAAAATGATTATTTACAATATTCGACTAGAACAGAAAAACGGACTATACAAGTAAGTCTTATAAAACTTTATATCCTTTGTAACATAACTTTTTATCTTCACAGATTAATGGTATACAGAAAGCGTCGTGACTACACTTCATTAATTAACAGTGAAGACCTGAAACTCCTCTCCAGAAGGCCGTATACTGAATTGAAGAGCTTCAACGGGACATCAAACCCTATGCAGGCTTCATCGTCATCGCAGTCTAGGATTCGATGATCGACCGAACACCCACCGACCTCTACTCGTCCTAACTGACATTACAGTGAAATATCAGTGATGAAACATCGACAGTTTATCGATATTCAGTTTATCCCAACACTAAAAAGTGATCACTAAGAAAAATTTGCTATGAATTGAAAATGGTAACAATTTATTAAAAAGTTAAAGTTGATTTTACAACTATAATTATGATAATTGTATGAGTGACGTGAATCGATATATAAATCAGTATTTATTTCCCATTAAACTTCAAATAGAACTTATGTAGTTGGGATTAATTTAAATAATTTTTCTCATAAACTAGTGTACAAAATTGACTATTTTATTAAATTATCCTTTTCAATAATCTCAGACTCAGTATGACTTAGTAAATAAATAAATGGAGTAGTATGAAACCAGTTTTACAAGCGCTGTGAATGAATAAAAAATTGTACATATAGGCATAAGGTATAATATCATTGTGTATAATAGCTTATTTCCTTCGGTCGACCCCAAAAATAATGTTTGACATTAATGTTTTTTTGTGAATTTTGAAAGAAGATATTAGAAACGCCATCTATTGATATAAGAAGAGAGTATACATTTGTACATTTTCTTGGGGTTGACTGTCCTTCTTATTATAAAAAAATATATTGTAAAGGCTTAAACGTAGTGCTCAAAGAAAAATCTAATTTTATCGCGTTATAAAAAATATTTGGAGTTGGCATTGAGTGTTTCCAATAAAACCAAATATTAGTGAATGTGATTTGCTTTATACATATATAATAATAGTATATAATACTATAATAATGAAGAGTTTTGTAGTCGACAATGGTACGAGAGTAAAACCCATGCATATATTATTGGCCCGATCTGGGGATCGAACCTGGGACCTCTGGCGCAGCCGTCGCTTTAGAGTGCGCCCCTCTAACCGCTGCGCCACCTAGGCAGTTATTAAAATGATTTGTAATCAAAGAACGATTTTGGTATTCGTCTGTATACGCTCAATCAAGCTCCCATTTAGCAATACTTGTGTACCAATTCAATGTATAAAAAAACAATTTGAAACCACATTTTTATTTTATTGAATAACATCTTGAGCTACCGATCTTATGTTTATTTGTTTCTTTAGAAATATAGTACAGTGTTTAAGTGATGTACATAGGAAATATCGATAAAGTAATAAAATCATTTTCTAGTATTTTTTAGAAGGAATTCAATTTAAATGATTGCTTCTAAAGAAGTAAATAGATAACACTTTGATTGATATTATTTATCTAGTCACTCATTCACTGAATACTTATTTATTTGATATTTTGTGCATCTTGTATATTTTAATTATACGGACATAGACCTGAGAATCAGAAAGCTCAAGTGGCAACGGGCATGGCACATAGCGCGTAGAACTGATGGCCGTTGGGCCAGAAAGAAAAGTTCTAAATTGGGGACCCTTCGACCAAAGACGCAGCGTAGGACGTCCACCGACAAGATGGACAGACGACCTTGTAAATATCGCAGGATCAAACTGAATGCAGACCGCTTGTGATCGGTCGCTGTGGAAAACCGTGGAGGAGGCTTGTGTTTAGCAGTGGACATCCAAAACCGTGGGGGAGGTTTTGCCCAGCAGTGGACATGTTTTGGCTGATAATGATGATGATGTTTATTCAGCTTTCTATAAATACTAATTAAACATACAATCAAGAACAAAATAGTAGTTATCGTATTTTGTTTCACTAATGTAGGTATTAACTGTGAGTATTATTAGGTATAGTAGCTATCTGTAGTTATAAGTAGACAATTATTTATCAGTTTAAGTAAATATTGCATTTATTCTATCTTTGAATGTGGTTTCAAATTGTTTTTTTTATTGTTGCTAAATGAAAGAATAATATATTGTTGCACGAAGTAGCTTGGAAATGTATTTTATAAGGAATAGGCAAAAAAAAGTCCTAACGAAATATTGACAGTTGAATACCTGGTTCAGCCTTAGACCCCTTACACACTGCGGCTTTTAGCATCGATGCAGTCGCGCCTTTTGAAAACGCGCTTCAGAATCGCGACCCACGCACTAATTCAATCTGTTCATTGGGACTCACGCAATGAACAGATTGAATTTAGCTTCGATGCAGTAGCGAGTTAGCATCGATGCAGAAGCGCAACTACATCGATGCTAACGCGCGTTATTATCGATGCAGTCGCAATAATACAGTAAGTACATAATTGGACAATTTCCAGCTTCTGCATTGCGACTGCATCAATGTTAAAAGTAGCGGAGTGTGTAAAGGATGACATTTTGCGACTGCGAATTAAATATGTTCATTGCGTGAGTCTCTGAAGCGCGTTTTCAAAATATTATCTTCGAAGTAGCAAAAAGTACATTTCTTATTTTCTCGTATAAAATCAAATACAAGGGACATTATTGTACTCCATATATCAGCAACATGCTGGTGTTGCAACCTTACATTTATGCAGAATACACTAATTAGTGAAATAATTTACAATAGGGGTATGTAAGCGTCTTGTCATATGCAGGGTGACTTTTAGAAGGTCAATGTGACCATCAATAGTGACAACTTTTACTCGAATCTATTTTCTCTCTATATATATACAGGGTGACTTTTTTATCAGTACCGATATTTTGTGTAAAGACTCCACTGACGAATATGAACAACTTTTACTTTGGGGGCAATAGCGAAATCGAGAAAAAAAAAATCAGCTGTTCCATACATTTTGACCGCGCGCTAATTGAACTTTTGTATGGAACAGTTGATTTTTTTTTCTCGATTTCGCTATTACCCCCATAGCAAAAGTTGTTCATATTCATCAGTGAAGTCTTTACACAAAATATCGGTACTGATAAAAAAGTCAGCCTGTATAGTATCTTGAATGTAGATGACTAATTTGTATAGGATAATTAAAATTTTATTTAAGATTCCGTCTATGACCCATATTAATAGTTGTATGTATTGATGCTATTATTCATCTTCTAAAGTTTGACACCCTGTATAGTAAAACCTATCCATATAGGAAGAAATCTGACATGTATTTTCTGTTCATTGAGGTTTACTTACTAATAATCTAGATATGAAATTGCTATCATGTAATTAAAAAAAATATGAGCTTAAACATTTTTTTGTGACTACGGACGCTGAATATAAAGTCTAATTGTATTGTTTTCAATTTGAAATGTATTCGTTTATTTCGCTTGTATATATTAAGTAATATTTTACTAGCATGATTTTTAGTGCGAGATTATCACGATACGGTATAAGCTTTTTCATTGTAGGTGCGGGTCACCATATATTATAGACTTATCATTTGTAAAAATACATCATGACATAAATTATTGTTCTGACAAGCAAGGCAAAGGTTTGCTCTTCTGTCTCACTCATTTATAGTTATATTTTAGTAACTGAAAGGGACAGAAATAGCAAACATTTGCTTGCGAACGTATAGACCTGTAATATAAGTATAATCAATTTATTAATGTTTTAAAGTAGCTCTTGTAACTATAAATAGCAGTGATTTGTTGTAGATTTTTAAATTATTTAAACATCTGTGACTAGCTTCTTTAAATTTAAGTATACGTATAATGATATTTAACGTATCACTAAGAAATGTACTACAACTTTGGCGTATAGTCAAATAAATCTCAGTTTTTCTATAAAACTCGCTATTAAATTAATAATTTTCCGGTAGTAGACATCGTACAAGCCCAAAATAGCTTCTTGTGATATTTTGTATATAATTTTAACGACATATTTTTGTAAACGTAGCCATTTGTTCCTAGAATATTTTGTTTTTAGAAATATATTTTTCAATTGTTTTCTTAGGTATTCGGTATGGTGTTGTTTGGTTGGAATAGAAGGAATGAGACGGGATGCCATTGTGTATTAGCTAATAGCATTATTTTGACAAATAAATAAGAAATCTATTATATGCTTTGTTTTATTCATAAAATTCTAATCCCTTTGGAATAGAACAACAAAAGCGAGATGCCACTAGCAGCAAACTGTGTGATAAAAAGAGATGAGAGATGCGATATAGCAGAACCGTTGTTGGCGGCTTACAGGCTCGCTGAAAATTTCTTCCATTAGTTTTTTTTCAAAATTTAAGTGTTATTGGGTATATTTTGAAGAAATAGTTCTCCTGAAACATAGTGGCATGACTTGTGTTATGGAAATCAGACCAACGGCGGTACCACAACACCCGGACCTGATACAATATAGAAATTATATGATTTATACATTGACCCGACCGGGAATCGAATCCGGGATCTCGGAGCGGCGGTGCCTTGAATCCCAGCGTGCTTAGCCACTACACCACGGAGGTCGTCAAATGATTGATTCATAAAAAAATTGTGTCATAAATTCTTGAAATTCAAACTGTTTAGATTTCATAATTGGATATAGCATCAGCATTTTGTTCAGGAATGCTAACTTAACCCAATAAACGCTGCAGACCACTTTAAACCCTAATAAAATCAGAGAGGAATCATTTTAGACTGTCAGCAATTTAAATGCCTCTTCCTACTTGTATTAAATTGTCGATTGCAAGTCACTTCAAAATGATTTTCTTTTTGTTCCTATTGCAAGTATCTCTTATTAACTGTAATTATTTCAACGAAACAACGTTTAAAATTAAATACATTTTAAAACAATGCACGAGACTTGACAGATGTGATGAAAATAAAAAAGTGGAAGATTTTGTAAACAAAACCTTGCATTTCATTGATAAAACAGAAAGATTTGGTGATTTCCTTAGATATTTCAATGAGAGTAAGTGTGTTACTGGTGATAAAAATTCTACAAATGTGAAAAGACACATATTAAATGGTCTGTTGACACACAATGATCTGCCGCATAGCCACTGGCTGGAATACAAGGTAAGATGGATTTTGCGCCGTTTCACATGTCCTGAGTTCTGGTTAGCGTTGTTATTTTTTAATTCAATACTTATTTCATACGAAATCACGTTCCATAATTTGAATTATTCGTTGGTTAGTAATTAATGCTCGATGGTAAAACTGGCTACCTATACATTTATTTGAAAAAAATAGTTTGGACTGGGTATTTTCTATGATAGATAGGTACATAATATACATATATACAAACATATGGGCCGCGGATAACAATTACTGACTGTTGTGTTCTAAGTAATATAATCTCGGTGTCTCACTAAATAATCAATTAGTAGCAAAACAAACCAATTATTTAGAATGTAGGTAACATTTACTGGTTTACTTAGGTAACATTTACTGGTTTATTACTGGTGTCTGCTTTCCTTAGCACAATATTTGGTAGAATAACATAAGATCCAAAAAAATAAGTAACTAATACTCAGCGAGTTTTTATTACTACGTAGAGAAGCTATGCCACGCAAAAATTGTGTCGCAAATAAGACGACAAAATTGTGGCATATTCCTTGAAATTCGAATATGAAACTGTTTGTTATTAGTAAGTGCCAAGTGGCGTATTTCATGGAGCATGAAATCGTGGTGGCAGTTCTATAAGCTAGTAATAGTAGTTCTATGTTAATTCTTTTCAGTCAGTTTTTAATAAGGAGTACCGCTCTCCTCGTCAGGAGTCGTCAGCCTTAGCCCGCTGGCGAAGGAACCTTCAGCTCGTGGCTGAGCACAACCGACGGTACCTAGCCGGCGAGACCACGTACTCGCTACACCTGAACCAGTTTGGAGATTGGGTGCGTGATATTTTATAAACAAGTACTTATTACAAAGCTGAAGAGTTTATTTTATTTTATTTTAAGACTTACAGCTAGAACAAGATTGCTTAAAAACTATAAATAAATAGAAGGCCATTTAAATGTCTCCACTGGTAGAACAAAAATATAAAAGTAAAAAAACGCTAGCAAATCAACAATTTGTTCGTTTTTTGTTTTTGACTACCGATTTCAAAATATTTATGGATAGCTTCTCGGGTAAGGCTATAGCCTATTAAACATCACAATACGATGGGAGGGAAGGGAGTAAATTCTAAACGCGTGGAAAAAATCGCGGAGGATCGCTAGTATATCAAATATAGTCCATCAAATCGACTGAGGCAGGAATAAGAGCTAACCAGTAGGCCGAACATGCTCGCCTTGATCCGTTTATTTTTTATTAAAAAGAAAAAACGATTTTAAAATCGTTTTTATTTCCTTAACAACCATATTGTTTTCACTTTTAAGGCAATCCTGATTGCTATTAAAACAAATTAATACATTTAAGTTCGTAAAAACCTTAATAAATATGATTGAAAAGGTATTTGAAATTAATCGATTGCCGCGATAAATGATAAACAGGCGCACGTCCAGCTTCTCCAGCGGAAGAAGAAGCTTGATTAGTTAGGAGCGCGATATCCCCACGGTTATAATAGAACTATGGCAGTGCATGAATCCCTTTTTGAGCAATGCGTCACGGTCGCATGCGGCTCGCTCCATACACTCCCATGGGACGATCGATGCATGCAGAGTCTCGCCGCTCCGAGGCTCTGCATGCATCAAGGCGCTTACGCAGGCCGCATTGCTCAAAAGTCTACATAGGCAACGTATGGATTGCGTAATGCGTGCATCTTAAATTCATAGAAACCTTGTATATTAAGTACATCCCATTAATGTTAATTATTAACCAGAATCTCTCATATTCTCAGGACACGAAAGATTACTTCAAGAACATCCTGAAATTGTTTGATACGAGACCTCTTTACGATCCGGCAGAAGACAAACGCAAGACCACCCTCGCTAAGAATGCTCGGAGAAAAGTCCCGGCACGGGTAAAGTTATTATTATATTATATTCATTTATTTGCAGAAAATACATAGTAGTGTTTCACATAGTTGAATATGTACTATACCTATATATGCACACCCGGTAGGGTACAGCAAACATCTTATTATCATTACCTACTTAAATTCTAAATGTATTTTGAATGTTATGTTTATGCACCCTTGTAGGTATACTCGTAATCAAACAAAAGTCAACTTTATAATGCTAAGCTTAGCTAGGCCAATTAAAATGAGAATTGCATTAACCCTGCTTTTAAATGATGTCATAAAATGGAGATTAGATAACGCTCTGTTGCAGACCGTACCTATTAGAAAATTTAAAATCAACTTAGTACAATTAAGGCATAAATAATAAATAAACATGGGCCAGACAACACACCAATCGTCGTGGTTTCGAAGTAAATAATTTTCTTCCTTATGCTACGAATTATCAGACAACGATTATGACGGGGGCGTGTCCCATAAATACTTAAATACATATTAAACATCCATGACTCAGGTAGAAATATTCGTGCTCATCACACAAACATTTGACATTTGCGGGATGCGCGATGGCGACGTAATAGTCAGGAGCTATACACCAAACGAGTCGTCAAAGACAACCTTTCAATAAAGTTAATCATATTCAATGATATTTCTTTCAACAATTATAGTTATTAGGGCTTCTGTACCTAAGTCTTCCAAACCCAGAATAACAAGACCTAGCACCTACTTGTTTATTAGATATCTTTTCCAGCTCTTAGTTCTTCAAACTTTTGGCGAGTCACCTTGTGATAAGTTACAAAGATTCTCAACGATTTATTTCGCTTCGCTCCGCTCTTTCATTTTATTGGCTATTTATTGGCCTCCAGATCAGTATATTTAGGAAATTTCAAAATAACTTTCCGGGAATCGAGGTATTTTAGCGCTTCAACCCGTGTAAATGATCAAGTGTTTTAGTTCCGAAATGTTTTTGTTGTTTTAGAATTTACCTATTCGTTAAGCGGGTTATTGGATATTATTTCGAGGTAAACAGTTACACAATTCTATTAACAACTTAGTGGGAATTTAATTCATTTTATTTGCAAACAAATTAAATAACATAAGAGTTTTTCATAAAATTACTAATTGATAGGTAGGTACAAGTTGGTACATTAATATCTTTATTTATCTTTTTTTATATATTGACCTGACCGGAAATCGAACCCGGAACCTCGGAGCGGCGACGCCGTGAAACCCAGCGTCCGTAGCCACTACACCACAGAGGCTAGTAACAACGACTGACCGACTGCGCGGGACATATTTATTGTTCACAAGTACGAGGGTCAAACTGAAAGTTCTTAGAAAATCAAAAACTGATTACATTAGCCAGTTATTAGTTTTATTATATCTTTTCAAAATATTGTCCATTGACGTCAATACACCGCTGCATGCGATGGAACCACTGGGAAAAGCACTTTGCCCACTCGTCCTTTGGGGTCTCTTCAATGGCATCGCGATACGCAGCTACCGCTTCTTCAGCATTCATAAACCGCTTTCCTTTAAGTTTTTCTTTAATTTTTGGAAATAAATAAAAATCACAAGGCGCGAGGTCGGGGCTATACGGCGGGTGACCCAGTAATTCAACGTTTGATGTCACCAAATAGTCGATCGTTCGCTTGGCGGTGTGCGACGAGGCGTTGTCGTGGTGAAGGAGGATCCTACTGCGACGTCGTTTCTCTCGAACTTTTTCCAAGACAAGTGGCAAACAATTGGTAGTGTACCATTCTGCAGAAACTGTTTTTTGATCCTCTAACACAATTGTTGTGAAATGACTTATCCTTCCAAAGAACGAGGCCACCATTTTTTTTCCCGCACTTCGATCTCTCTTCACTTTAGTTGGCAACTCCTCGAAAGGAAACACCCACTGAGCAGATTGTCTTTTGGTTTCAGGATCATAACAGTAAATCCAGCTTTCGTCACCTGTTAGTATGTCGAACACAGCATTTGAGTCACCTCCGTTAAATCTTTCAATCATTTTACGGCACCAATCCACACGATGGAGTTTTTGAGCCTTAGTCAAATTATGAGGTATCCACCGGGCGCAAAGCTTCCTGACCGCTAAATGTTCGTGGAGGATTTTGTGCACTTGACTCATACCGATGCCTAAGCTTGTCCGAATCTGCTGATAGGTCACTCTTTTGTCAGTCTCTATCATACGCCGCACAACACAGATGTTATTTTCAGTCGTCGCCGTAGAAGGCCGTCCCTCACGTACATCATCAGTGAGATTAGTGCGACCACGTTTAAACTCATTACACCAGTTGTAAACAGTCGCACGAGATGGGGCTTCATAGTGAAAGGCCAATCGTAGTCTATCATAACTTTTTTGTTGACTTAAATGACATCGAAAGTCATAAAAAATCATTGCACGAAAATTTTCTCGTGTTAAATTCATGTTGACGTGACACAGACAATTTTCAATTTGCCGCCAAATCGTAAAACAAATGACAAATGAATGAAATATATACTCAGTAATATTGGCAAAGAGTTCTATTTTCAAATTTTAGAATATTTTTTTTATTATATTGTTTATAAGTGGCCAGTTCTAAGAACTTTCAGTTTGACCCTCGTATGTGCGCAAACACAGGTGCACTCTCTATTTCTTTCACTCTTATAGCCCTATGGGACAGCAATCTGTCACGACCGGAGAGAGATCAGGCGCAGACCAACGGCTTTCCGTGCTTTCCGAGGCACGGGGATGAAACACCGCCAACTTCCAAACACCGGGCTACCCTGAGAGTTTTTGAACAGAAAAACTCAGGTTCATATTTCGGACCCGACTCTGGGATCGAACCCGGGACCTCTGGCGCAGGCCGTGGCTTTAAAGTGCGACCTTCTAACCGCTGCGCCACCGACACAGTAAAATATGTATGTATGTCTATGTAAGTATGTGTAGTGTGTTGCACCATCTTGGGTAGGTACTAGTGTCATCACTACTAGCTCACTTAAATCTCTATATTCTCCTCAACCAGGTGGACTGGCGAACACTGGGCTTCAAGCCGAAACGTGAAGAACAGTGGAAATGTGGTGCCTGCTACGCTTTCGCCGTCACTCATGCTCTGCAGGCTCAGTTGTTTAAGAAGCATGGAGAGTGGGGGGAGCTAAGGTAGTATACTCTCATCATCATTATCAGCTAAAGGATGTCTTCTGCTGAACCAAGGTTCCCCCAAGGTTTTCTCAAGGCCTTCCACAGCGACCGGTTGCAAACGGTTTGCATCCAGTGATATTCTGCGACCTTTTAAATGTGTGCTTTAATTTTAAGAGTCTCCAAACTATTTTTTTTTTAATTTTTAAATAAGGACTTGATAAATGACAAGATAAAAGGACATTCTACTGAATAACTTCCTCTATGCTGCTTACTTTGGACAGATTAATCAGATTTATAAACTTGTAACGCTAACGTAACTATACTCGTATTACAAATTCTATTTTATTTATTATTATTTATTCTTTTCATTCTTTACTGACAAAAATAAAGTACAAATGGCGGACTTAATGCTTAAAGCATTCTCTATCAGTCAACCATTGGGTGAAGCACAAACTATTGAGGCGGCTATTTCACTCTTAATGATTTGTAACTAGCATTCTTTTTCCAGTCCCCAGCAAATTGTGGACTGCAGCAGTTCCGATGGCAATATGGGCTGCAACGGTGGATCCCTCAGAGGAGCTATGAGATACATCGCTAGGGCTGGCCTGATATCTGAGAAGACGTATCCTTACACTGGGAAGGTGCGTTATCCTGAGCCTTCATATTGCGGGTGTCTTGTCACTGTGTGTCCAGGCAAAATATTGTGCCTTCTTCATGTGGATAAGACATACTACCAACAACTTGAACTGCTGAACGACGGACGAAGATGTATTTTATAAGGTGGCATAAGGTAGTCACCGCCACTGGTTGTCTTGCCACTAACAGTAGTGTCAGAATGCATTAATGAATATTTCATTAATCTAATCAGCTTAATATTACAAAACGCTTTATAGAAGGGAAAAGTTTTTTTTTGTTTAATAACAACCTTAGGTTAAGTTACATGTTTGGTTGGGGTCTCCATTTAAGCTGGTAATGTCTGTGTTTGGCGACCCCGCTCTTCCTTAGTATTCTTTAGGGTCAGGCATTTGATGCTATCTTGATGTCAGCATTTCTATTGCACCTTCCAGAAAGGAAGTTGTAAGTACGGGAGCTCACTAGTACGGACGAGGCCTAAGCGCTGGGCCATGCTGCCTTCAGGAGACGAGAGGGCCATGGAGAAGGCTCTGGCCACGATAGGACCTTTGGCTGTGGCTGTTAATGCTGCTCCATTTACTTTCCAGCTGTATAGGTAAGGATTTGCATAAATAATTGGTTTGAATGAATCTAAGTGATGGTGACAGATGTTAACCTTAAGAACGTTATACAAAGATTTGATGATGACCGTTGGGATTAAATTTTTTGCCTTCATTCAAGTTCAGGAAACGGAAGGAAAGAAACGAACGAATGTCCTTGAATAGGTGATAAGCCATCTGGCAGGGCCACTACATTAAACAAAACTTTAAAAAACTTACAACCAGACTGAATATCTTTACCCTCTTTTCAACCATCACTGCACTGACACCATGCATGCCGAACATCTTGAATGTACAATAGCTGAGGCTAGAATTGGCACGGTCCGCCAAAGGTACAGGGCACACTGTTTCGCAATTTTTCGCTTCGTATTGAGAAGCTAAATACAATCTTTTTCCACTAGGAGCGGGATATACGACGACCCGTTTTGCGTACCCTGGCAGCTAAACCACGCGATGTTGCTGGTGGGGTACACTCCTCAGTACTGGATTTTGCTGAACTGGTGGGGACGACGGTGGGGAGAAGACGGGTATATTAGGTAAGACCTTTCTTTCTATTTATATTGCTATCTCTGGTGAGGACCAGAGAGCGTGCTACCTCTAGCATCAATAGAGATGAAGACAGAGATTGAATTGTGAGATTGAAGTGATGTGACCTACGCAATAAAGTTATGCCATGCTTTAAAGGTGGCCAAATGGTTTATGCTAGTGCCCGGGTAGCACGCGGTGGTTCGATTCCTTGCATCACACAAGATAGTTTATATGTGCAATAGGTTAGAATCATCGTCATCATCATCATCATTTTCAGCTAAAGGACATCCAATGTTAAATACAGGCCTCCCCTTCAGTTTTCCACAGCGACTAGCGGTCTGCATCCAGTTTGGTCGTGCGATCTTTTCAAGGTTGTCTGTCCATCTTGTCGTTGGACTGCGTCTTTGATCGAAGAGTCTCCCATCTAGAACTTTCCTGCCCAAACGGCCATCAGTTCTTCGCGCTATGCCATGCCATATGCTCATTGCCACTTGATTTTACCGATTCTCAGGGCTAGGTTCAAAAGCGTATCTATAACTACATAGATAGGAATCGAATAATTTAATTGCATACCACATACTCAAATGGATGACTATAACAAGTAAAGCAAGCCTGTAATGACTCGCTGTTAGGTAAAGGCCTTACCTCAACTATGAGGTACTTTGAGCAATACTCCACCACGCGGGCTTGGTTGGTGGAGGTGATGTTTGAACTTGCTGTTAGATGTTATCAAGCCGCCCAAATACCTCTGACCTTTCCGAGGCACGGGGGTAAAACACTGTCACTTCCACACTCCGGGATATCCTGAGAATTTCAGAAAAACCCCGGTACGTATTTTTGGGCTTGACCCGGGAATCGAACCCGGGACCTCTGGCGCAGCCGTCGCTTTATACTGCGACCCTCTACCCACTGCGCCACCTAGGCAGGTAAAATTAAGTGCGCTACAATAAAGGGCTTTACAATGCAATAACCTATTTCCTTTATCCTTTCATTCCCATTCCGAAATTAAATCCCAGCAATAAAGTAAAACAGATCCTTCGACAACCTTCCCAAAGCCTCAGTATTCTTCACAAAGATACGTTACTAAGTAGTCCCTTTGCGATGGACACATGTTTGTAATCCCTAATCCTCTTACAGGAATAAAGCAACAGATGTGAGCTTAAGTTCTGCATTCTGCTGATACCACTTGTGAAATATATATGTAGTCCTTTTTGTATTTCTGAAAAATTAACTTTAAAAAAAGTAAAAACCGACTTCAAAACCAAAATGCACTAAAAAGTCTTAAATAAACTCTTGACTATTGAAAGTAAAGGAACCCATTTTAGGCAAACAATTTCTTTTTGGAGTCGGTGCTGTGATAGTTGTTGCTTGATGGTCAAAGTGATGGCACCGACTCCAAAAAGAAATTGTTTGCCTAAAATGGGTTCCTTTCCTTTCAATAGTCAAGAGTTTATTTAAGACTTTTTAGTGCATTTTGGTTTTGAAGTCGGTTTTTACTTTTTTTAAAGTTAATTTTATTTCTTCATTTTTGGAGATTACAGGAGAATGGGGGGGGGACACCTTATTACTCTGTTTTTTAAGAAGCTACAAACTACCTATTATAATTTCTTTCATTATAATTACTGAACTCCTAAGCGTTAAGGAGTTCCACCATCAGCTCAGCCCCACAAGATGTTGACTATAAGACATAACAACATGTCAACATTAAGATTCAAGTAAAGAAACACAATACGGGCCTTTAAAATTTGAGGGTTTTCCTCGATTACACCAAGATCCCATCATCAGATCCCAAATTGAAAAAAATGGGACCAACTAGAAGGTATACCCTCTAAGTAAGCGAAAAAAATTTTTGATTCGGTTGACAAACGACTGAGATATAAGGTAACAAACATACAAAAAAAAAAAAACATGTCGAATTGATAACCTCCTCCTTTTTTGAAGTCGGTTAAAAAATACAAATTACCGAATGCTTTGCAAATTCATTGGCTAAGCTTAAAATGATTACTCTCATAAAGTTCGAATTTTGCAACTTACTTTTACTGACTTCAAAAAAAAGGAGGTAATGAATGCGACCTGAAATTGTATCCAATACTGACGATATTGTACAATATGGGATATCGTCAGAATTGGATAACATTTTATTGAACTTACTTAGACATTAGGGTTATAATTTTGAAAGGATATTGTTAGCCCATCTCTTTCAGTTTTTTTTTTATGTCGTCAAATACAGCACGATGATTTAATTTCAAACTTAGCTAATCTTGACTTGCACAATTAGGGTCTAAAAAAAGTTAAGTTAGCCTATCAGGTCCATCTCCTGGCCTTACCTCAACTATGAGGTAGTTTGAACTATACTCCACCCCGCGGGCTCGTTGCGGATTGGTGGAGGGGTGTTTGCAAGGAATGCGACACCTCGCTGTCAGATGTTATCAAGCCCCCATTCAGCCTGTTGACATATATGGTGTATCTTTACTTGTCATTAGCGTCCATTTGCAACATTTCTCTATCTATAATATTGTTAAATATTTTAACGATTTCATACTTAAACATTGTATATTAAAATTATTGCAGGATTCGTCGAGGATACAACCGGTGCGGGGTTGCAAACATGGCTGCTTACGTCGAACTTTAAAATAAGTGTACAAAATTAAATCAAATGGAAAACGATTTGTGATTTTATTCAAATGTTATCAAAATTACTTACAAATAGGTAAGTACGTACAATTTAAATATAGCATAATAGTGCCTAAATAATTCGGAATGAGGTTTCAGTTTTTTAAGCAGATACGCTACGATACGTCCAATTAGTAAGTAGACCCTAGTTAGGGCGTACCTATAAAATATGTCAAACTCCGGGCTACCCTAAGAATTTCTGAACAGAAAAACTCAGGTATACAGGTATTATTATAAATATGTATCCACCAGGTATATATTAGACGGTCTTATCGCTAGAGTAAACTTAACTGTTCTCGTACAAAACAAAAGTGTATAGAGTTTCAATTGAGTACATAAACTATAATAGTCCCCCTAGCCGATTTCGACTACGGTGGCCAGTCACAACAACTAACCGACTGCGCGGGACAAGTTATAGTGCACAGGTGTGTGCGCAAACACAGGTGCACTCTCTATTCCTTTCACTCTAATAGCCCGATGGGTCAGCAATCTGTCACGGCCGGAAAGAGTTCAGGACCAACAGCTTTACGTGCTTTTCCGAGGCGCGGGGGTGAAACACTGCCAACTTCCAAACTCCGGGCTACCCTTAGAATTTCTGGACAGAAAAACTCAGGTAAATATTTTTGGCCCGACCCGGGGATCGAACCCGGGACCTCTGGCGCAGCCGTCGCTTTAAAGTGCGACCCTCCTACCGCTGCGCCACAACGGCAGTTAACTTACGTAAACTATAAACTCTTTTTAGGTGGTAATAATGAATAAGGAAACTCGCGTAGTTTAAAATAGCCTCATTCATTATTCCCACCTGCACTGAACATCAGCCCGCATTCAAGTCCCGGTAAAACTAAAGATTGGGTTTTAAGCTTGGGTCGTAATCGATCATCGATTACGACCCAACCTTAAATCGGTATTTATTAACTAAACAAGCGGTCCCCCGCGACTTAATCCGCACTTTTTAAGTTAAAGTTCACTCCCCTCCTGTCGCAGCATGATATTTTATTGGCTAAAGCTTTTCCAAATAAATAAGCTATCCAACACAATAGTACATTATGATACAAGTGTGCCAAGTTGATCATCATATACAAGGCGATATTGTGTGCGCACGAGCGAAAGCGAGTGCGCCATAAGAAAGCCGCGTATATAATGGTCACAGGCACACGTGTTTCATACGACGTTTTTCAACACACTTGCGAGGAAAAAACAAGACTCTTCATTTACTAAGTTTTTAATTATTAAAATACATTTTACTCGATTTTGATGGCAAAGACTTTCGTACGCGTTTTTCGCCTCGTTACGTATGTCCGGCGGAGTTAATAATAGGTTTTCTTCATTTTCTTCACTTGAAGTAGACATTTTCATGAATATTAAACTTCATAATTATTTTCATACATATTATTTACGAAAAATGGCGCGTTGTTTTTTTTTCTTGTCGCAATACCGATGCGCGCGCAAGGCTTAGGCGCGAACTAGTTTGGTCAAAAGCCAAGATTGTGGTTAAAGCGTGTTTAAAACACAAATCACAGAAAATGTTAAATGAATTTGAGATATTTTTTTGTAATAAATCTCCTGATCCAGTTTATTTGTAATAAATAAACTGGATCTACCATTTATTGAAATAAAGATGTAGATACTGTTATTCTTCGCATAAATACTGTTTGTTGCTAAAATAAAAGTATTGTATAATCCGACTAAATTATATAGCTTCTTCTTCTTACTTACGACTTGGTACTAGGGTACAAATGTAAATTGGTCGAGTTAATAAACTAAAAGCACTACTTAATGCAGTAATATACTGAAAAAGCACGCGTGTTTAATATCTATGATTATGAGCCAAAAATCGGTGAAATAAAAACGTCGTTTTGAGCAAGTGTGTTGAAAAAATAATTTTTAAATCGGTCCAGTAGTACCTGAGATGAGCGCGTTCAAACAAACAAACAAACTTTTAAGCTTTATAATACTAGTATAGATAAAAAAGTAAATTAACTGCTGTGAAAAGTGTGTGTGTTGTTGTGTTTTGTTATAAATGGTATTCTATGACAAGATTAGGATATCAGATCAGACAGAATCAGATAAGGCACAGGAGAAATGCATTGCATGCACTAATGTGCTTTTCGAGGCACCTGTGTGTTACTTTCAAGAAAGTCATGTCGATTAATAAAAATCGATTCAGTCGAGTTAGGTTAACAAACCCTAGATTTTATCAACAGTGTCCAGCGAACATCATTATTCTAACGAAGCAGTCGATATACAGGTTGTACAGACTGACAGATCAACCCTAGTTGCAGCTTCATACAAATGGCGGTAATTTATAAAAGTTGCGCGCCCGCAGCGAGTTAAAATCTTAATTCATTTATAGCAGTTTTCTCCGTTCGTCCGAATGCGAGCTGTTCCGTTCGTTTGAACTCAGAGGCACAAGTTGATAACTTACAGCGTTTAATACTAAACATTGAAAAAAAAAAACTTTAAACATTGGAAATCAATCACTTACATTTCTCTAATTCCTAAGTAGGTAGCTAATTCACTTGATGTATTACCTACCGACTTTAAAAAAAGAAGGTAATCAATTCAATCTGTGCACGTATGTATGTGATTTCTTTTTGGCACTTTTGATATGTGTTGAATACAGCATTGATACAGATTCTAAGATCTTGTCAAAGAAATTGTGACTTCTGATAAGAAAATTTTCAAAATAAATCATCTTTTAGTGTTTGTTCAGATTCGTTGATTTCGCTTGGTCGATTCGACTCGCTAAGTTAGTTACATCATTTTTCTGTCAGAAATGCCTTACGCATATAAGATAAAAAAGGAACCTAAAATTTTGCACGGGCGGGGCCAACGCTGTTTCCAGTTGAGCTACCGTGCTGTCCGATCGCGCGAAATTTTTTAGCATCTTAGAAACTTCATTAGCTTGACATCAGCGCCATCTACCCGTCTGTATTAATACAATATCAGCAGTAGGGCCGCCAGTAGGTTATGTAGGGCTCAGCCATCCAGATGAGTGGGTATACCCACTAAAACCTGACGTTGTCTACCGGTGCCATTAGTGTGGTGAGAGCCACGAGTTCGCCCTGGGTATTTGCCTTGGGCATTCTTTCACAGTCGATAGTACACCAACACTAACGCATTGTCGTGATGCGACAAATGTGGAGAAGTAGAAGAAGGTAAAAGAAAGAGGTAGAAGAGGGAATAGAATTTATATTAAAACAAAAAGAATACAGTACCGAAAAATGAGATGAGGTGATGTCTGTATTAATGTAAGTAAAGTGCAGTGGGCGTGAGTAAGTATCTTCAAATCTTCAATAAGTATTGTCCTGGAGGCAGCAAAGGGCGGCGTCGGAGTGCAGTGCCGACACAGCGGAGGTAGCAGCGACGCCGATGTGCAGCGGTGACAGGCGCCGTGAAGAGCAGTGACGCCGATGTGCAGCGGTGACAGGCGCCGTGAAGAGTGACTCACAGCAGTAATGAGGGTAACGGGCACTATATAGAAAATGTTATGATCAGTTGGAGTGCCAGAAGTACTTGGTCTCGGATCCTCTTCCGAGAAGGAGACAGGTCCCTCCCCTAGAGCGAGGAGGTGTTACTGCAGTCAATGTGCTTGGATACTCCTCCGGTGTCCGGTCCCTCCCCTAGCGTGAGGAGGTGTTTCAGTAGTCACCGGCGGTTCTTCAAGACTTCTTGAGGGAAGATGTAGAGTGTTTATTTCTTGGAGTATAATAGAACTGTTCGAGCTTAGAACTCGGAATCGAATGAATAGAATGAAAAAAATAAAGGCTTATATAGGGGGCCGGGGCCGTTCAAATTTAGATCGAGGTAGGTTCAAAAATAGAACATGAATACTGGTGGTTTACAGAGGATTAAACCCGAAAAAGTAATAAACTTTGATAGAAGTTGTCAGACTTTGAAAGATATTGTCATAACAACCATGTCAATAAAGATAAAAATACTGTCAATAATCAAGCAAATTACGAAAATACAGGAAAACGAATCATCACCCAATGCAAATTAAAGGAAAATTGCAAACAAAGGTAAAACACAACTATTTTTACAGTATTATGTAAAGAAAAGTAGAATAACAGAGCTTTGAAAGTTTGACATTTTTAGATTCACAATAAATATTGTTCAAAAAGGATTAGAAAACATCAATAATCCAAAAATACAGAGTAATAGTAATAAGAAGAGTAGAAAGGCAGGTAATGCCTATAGTTTAATGTCTACAGTACGACTTTTTAGGGAGAAAATACGAACTGCGTTATGGTAGATAGAATCTATGATTAACTCTTATGTTCGTGTTTACAGCAAACGAACCAGCAATCTTTGGATGAAAGCATGGAAAAACAAAGATAATGTGATGAAAGTGTTAATGTGGATCCGATGAATACTAAATATATTAAGGTAGGTACTCAATTTATTACACATAAAACATGTACAACGGTACAGCATATATGGATGCAGCATGCGAAATAGCTACACGTTACAATTGTATCGTTAAGCCGCATCGCTGCTAACGGAAATTTGTTTATTTATTTATTTAAAACACTTAATGCACAAACAAAAGGTACATATGGCGGACTTAATGCTAAGCGCATTCTCTACCAGTCAACCATACGTCTATACAGAGAAAAAGGAAGTGATAGAAGGGCAGAAGTGAGAGCTTGACTACGATTCGGAAGAGTTAAAACTACAGTAGGTATTCAAACAAAAACATAAACATACATACTACTTATTACATAAATACCGTACACATTAATACATAATTATGGAATAAAAAACATACACATAGTACATACACATAATAATAATACTAATGGTACACATGTGCGAGAAAAAAAAGAAGAGGTCAGTGAGACAAGATCGATATCTCTTCCTTGTATAGGAAATTGTGACAAGGGAAATCCTTTGATGTCCTTTAACAACTCTAGCTCCTAAATCTTGTGCCACCACCTAACCTAATTGAGTGTACAGTTGAGAAAGCGGTCAGGGAGGCACAAATGCGATTTATCTGTTCCCGAGTCACTCAGTCTGCACTCACTGTTTAGAGATAGCAGTGAATTTCATTGGTAACACCACCATCCTATCACGGAGTTTGCAACGAGATTGTACACTTGGACTGAGAATGGAGAAATGCGGCAACTAAGCCCACTATAAGACGTTGGTTGTAACTCGGCCACCTCCGTGGTGTAGTGGCTTAGCACGCTGGGTTTCAAGGCGTCGCCGCTCCGAGGTCCCGGGTTCGATTTCCAGTCGGGTCAGTGTAGAAATCATAATTTTCTATATTGTCTCTGATCTGGGTGATCTGGGTATTTGATTTCCATAACACAAGTGCATTGGCTACTTACTTTGAGATCAGAGCAAGGTATGCGATTGGTGTCCAAAATGTATTATTATTATTACTATTGTTTTAGACGGTTCTCGAAGCAGGTATGGTCAGGGTCTCTCCCGCCTAACCGCTTTTCAACCAAAATCGCTTGAACATAAGAAAAAAAATGGGCGTCACTTTAAACAAAAGACGAGGTTCGGGAAATTTTGACTGATAAGGCGCGAGAGACCCCTGTATTTTTTAAACTAAGCATGTGTTCATTTGGCCGATTTCACACATAAAACTATACTCTGAAATCCACCTACTATGATACTTTTATACTTACCTAGTTTGCCGTCTTGGCACACTGGTCGAAAAACTTTTCCTTCAAATTGGTGATTTCATTTAAAACCACCTAATTGGTAGTCTCAGTTCCGAACCACTGCATCTAGTTTTCTACTCGTAACTTTAGTCTGGTTAAGTAAGCACTGAGTTCCAGCTATTTATTTTAAACTACAAGATGAGAAATAAATACAACTAAGGAAACGTTTCTAAAAGCTCCTTTAACATTTTGTGAAGACGGGCGAAATAAGTATGTTTCTATTTAAAACGTTAATACCTAGAGGTACTTGTTTTCTTTTCAGCTCGAATAGAACAACGACTTGATAACAACCCATCCCAAATAATCAAAAAAATATAAAAACGCCTACATTCTTGTCATAAATATTGTCACAAAGTTTATTTTTTTTAACGCAAATAATATTTATTACTTTTAGAGTGTGTTAGTTTTATACATAAATATAAAACAATTTAAAATATAAAAAGCTTATTCGAAGTGGTCTCCATTGGCTGCAATACATCGTTTAAACGTTGAGGCCAGTTATCAATAGAAGCACTCACTCTTTCCATGGGAAAATTCTTCACTGCCAATCGTATGGATTGTTTTAGGGACTCCACATTATCATGGCGTTTATAGCAAGCCGTACTCTCTAAAACTGACCATAAACGGCCAGTCTGCAGCTCAGATGAAGTCCGAAACGTTCGCTTCTAACCAAGACTGCGTGGACCGAGCTTTATGACCCGGCGCCGAGTCTTGTTGGAAAGACCATGCTTGGTTATTGAACATGGTGTTTTTAAGGGGCTTAACTACCTTCTCAAGAATGGTATATTGATATACTTGTGCCGATATTTTGATACCTTTTTCACAAAAATATGGTTCAGTCACTCCTTCATAGCTAACACCCCACCAAACCATCGTTGAAGTCGGGTAATGCCCACGTTGCACTCTGCCGACTAATTGGGAAGCTTCCTTATAGGTTTGAGCATAAATGCGGTCATTTTGTTTGTTTAAATGTTGCTCAATTGTAAAGATTTTCTCATCCGTAAACATTTTTTTTTCTTTGACCTCCCTTTGCGTACCGCTTCAGTAGTTTTTTCGATTTTACCACATTATTCTTTTTTAAATTATCAGTTAAAAAATGACCAGTGCGTCTCTTATAGGCTGCAAGTCCTAAGTCATCTTTTATAATACGCGACATGGTTCTGGGTGCTATCTTCATATCCCGTGATATAATCTTTTGCTTTCTCTCATTGAGGTCTCATTGTACCTATTGATAGCCCGGTACCTACACAAACATTTGACTAATACCAAACGTATAGAGAGTTTTAAAAATTGCATTTGGCTCCATACCAACTTTGTGTAATGCAATCACAGCGATTCGGTTCTCTTTATCACCCCACTCTATTTGAATATCGCAAAATATTATAAAATATATTGGCACCAAAATTGGAAAACACAATGAGCAATCGTATAAAAATGAAAGATTCCAAATTCAAATGTAATATCTATCTTATTTTTAATTGTAACAGTATTTATGGCCAGACTGTGTACTTTAACGACAAATTTATAAGTTGAAAAAATATCTTAGAGCCCATAATCTCGTATCTCAACACAGTTATTTTATTTTTATTTCTGTTTCAAATTTTACTTGACATGACAATGAATGTTATCCTTCGGTATTCATACTAATAATATAATTAAATGAATTTTATCCAATGAAATTGAATAATAAATAACTTGTCTTTATTTAATCTAAGAATGTAATGTATTTAACAGCTATTATATTAAATTAATTATATTTTGTTTTGTAATAAGTAAATGTGTAATAGTTGCCCCTCATGTTTGCAGGTGCCCGTCAGGGCGTCACTTGTACTGTCTGTTTATACCTTGTTACAGCATAACCAACTCGTGCGTAACTGGCAATAAATGAATAAAAAAAAGAAATACAATGAACTATCATATACATTGCATAGGGGCTCAGTTGCATCTTTAAACTTTAACCTTGCTGGGTACTTTATTAATTTTAATTTATGTTTTATACAGGTGACTTTATAGGGTTCCGTAGCCGAATGGCAAAAAACGGAACCCTTATAGTTTCGTCAAGTCTGTCTGTCTGTCTGTCTGTCCGTCCGTATGTCACAGCCATTTTATTCTGTAACTATAAGCCTTACACTGTTGAAATTTAGTAGGAAGATGTATCCTGTTAACCGCTTTACGATTCTTTTACAAAAAATAAAAAATAATAAAATTTAAAAGGGGCTCCCATACGTAAAACTAATACCAAAAAAAAATTTTGTCAAACCTATGCGTGTGGGGTGTCTATGGATAGGTCTTTTAAAATGGCATCGAGGTTTCAAAAACCATTTTCTATCCGTAATCATAGCTAGACGCTTCCAAAGTGGTAAAATGGGCGTCCCCCCCCCCCCCCCATCTAACTTCTTAAGTGTAAATTTTGAAATAAAAATAATATAATGTAGATCTTAATAAATACTTTCAACTTAAATAGGTTTGGACTACATCGAACGAGAAGTTTTTGATATATAAAACATTTTCAACAACCTCAAACTTAACTTTGTACTTTATACAAACACTATGAAAAACAAAGTTATATTTGCAGTCAACAAAATATTGTGGTATTTTACTAGTTAAAGTTGGCACGGAACCCTCAGTGCGCGATTCCGACTCGCACTTGGCCGGTTTTTCATGATGTCTACTCGTTGTTCACTAGTCCTCATAAGTTATGATTTAACCGTTTAAAGAATGTTATTTTGAGGTTTTCAATATTGACACGAAGAAATTATTTTATGTACTGTAACTTATACAGAAATATATCCTCAGAATTAATGAACATCGAGCAGACCCATTTTACACCGAAAACGTGCAAAATAAAAGTAAACGTACACAACGGTTTTTACGAGAGAACAAGCAAACAGCAAAGGTTAACTCGTCAAATTGGACAAGTACAAAAACGCAAAAAACTGTGTTTCGAAACAGAACCTGACGGCTCTGTGCAGGAACAATTATGGTGTAACAGACAGTAGGGGATCAAGAGGTAATATTTTTTAGGACCGCCTCTATTTTAAAGGAATCCAGTCGTGACAAACCGTAAAAGGGCTAATTAAATTAAAATGATACTCTTACTACCTCATTTAAAAGGAACATTGTCAAAAAACTAAAGTTAAAACCAGCCAAGTGCGGTTCAGACTCTCGCAAGACGGGTTCCGTGTCATTTGATACGGGACATACATATTAATGTATGTAAGGATTTTACTTCACTGACAGAAAATATAACCCACAACGTACAAAATAAGCATTGTCGACTTGGACGAATATTGTCGATAGTTTTTTGCTCGTGAGTCAATATTTACATAGTTATAGTGTCAATTCTAATGTTGTCAGAATTAAGTTGTGCTATACTCAATTTGAATGTTGCCAATTTCAAGAGAGCTTTACCATATTGCCGGGCGAACAAAAAACATTGTTAATTCATTGATGTTTAACGTTGTGTCGAAAAATAAAACAAGTTAACAAAGTAAACATATAGAAATTAGCAAAAGAAGAAATTGTACTTGTTCAACAAACATAATAAATTGACAAAGTTTATTACTGAATATTAATGGAGGCACAATATTCGGGGAATGAAGCATGAGGGGGGATGACGACTGATCTAAACATTTTATAATCGTTTGTTCATTCCTGTGACGTATCGCGACAAGTGAACTTGTGCGCACTGCGCAGTGTGATAAATACATAAATGGAGGAATTTCTGACTAATGCCGTTGGCCCACCTCATAGACAATATGTCAGGTAAGTTCACCTTTTTTATACCTACTAGATAACGAGGTTAATCTATGTTGTTTCTTATAAAGTTTTACTTCTGTTATTTTAAGTGTGTGCATGTTAGTATAGTTTCCCATTATTATTTCTAATCTATTTGCCTTAAAGTAAGTTCAATAAAGAGAGGGCATCCGTATTTGTGTACATAGCAAGGAATTTCATATACGTACCTACGTAGATCGTTACTGTAGGCCTACAACTTAGGGCAGGTTGCCTGAGTACCTACCTCTGATGACAGTTGTTGGCCAGCGGTGGTGTTTAAACCATAAAATTAATATTCCTATCGGAATAGAAGGACAAGTAAAAGCTGTCAAACGAAACCGATTTAAGATGTCAGTAACTAACATAAGTAAATAACATTAAGAGCTTTAAATGAGATAACCTTTCGATCAGGTGATTAAAAACAATGTTCCTAAGATAAACATATTAGTTTACTGCATGATAAACAGCCGACACAAAATATTGAACATGCAGCTCTAGTGTTAAACTAAATATTATTTCATTATATAAAATATTCATATATACATTCCTTGTGTTATTCTGTCTTTACTTTTTACGTAAATTAAAGTTTGTAGAATAGAATAATCAAACTGCGTACTTTAAATTTGAAGCGCATTGGTAAATATAAGTCGTTTTTTAAGAGGCTTCGCTTTGGACTAATTTACCTGTTGAATGATTATTTGTTGGGTTATTCCGCTGTAATGAATAACAATCAATCACCGATCAAGTCATCATGTTTCAACAGAAATATTTCTTCAAATTATACACAATTTCACATAAATTTTCAAAAACTCAAATGAGAGAAATTTTCAGCAAGCTTTCATAAGCCTCCGAACTGTTTGACATCTGCCAAAAATGGTTCTGCTACCCATCTCTTTTTATCACACAGTTTGCTGCTAGTGACATCTCGCTTTTGTCGTTCTATTCCAAAGGGATAATAATTTTATGGTTTAAACTGAGTATTTAAATTAGGTATTTGCTATGCTTTGATATGATATGTATGACCAATGTAGTGAAAGACGTATGTGTGATGCATGCCTGATCTCAGGCGCAGGCCGGACAGAAAAGGCATCCCTCCCAAACATTGTATAAGAAGAGGCGGCGAGACACATTCGGCACGCCACGGTTTTAATGATATCCAGGTCTATCGCTATAAATTAGTTCTATTTGTGTCTTTATAGAAAATACCTATAATTGTCAATTGCGCGCTGCGGCGGCGTGGCCTTCTGTCTGGCAGACCCTCACTATAACAATGTTACTTGGTTCTACTAACAAAGCTCTTTAGTCTCTGTAAATATATTATAGATTTCTTGTGTTGCCAAACACGCCAATATGACAATGTTTTTTATCTTTCCAACTAAGTTCTTTTGTTATTTCGACTGAACTTTGTCCTTCCTTGGTCCTTGCATCAAAACGATATTGTCTCTCCTACTTCTGAACTTTGTAGTGGAGTTCATTTAAATTTATTACTCAGTCAATCTAACAAATGCAGACTGATGATTAAAGGCCGCTTCACGGCGAGACGTGACGTGATGTGCGCGTTTGGTATCCCAGGATTCAGCCGGTCCACGGCAGCATGCAATTCGAGCCATTTATACCTACGTAACAGTCTTTACAGAATCGGTTCATAGTCAACGCGGTATCGAATAGAATCCAAAGGAATAGTGCTATATAAATTACTAGCGGTCCCCCGCGACTTCGTCCGCGCGTGTTAAGTTTGCTCCCTCCCCTCCCGTCGCAGCGTGATGTTTTATATCCTAAAGCCTTTCTCAATAAATAAGCTATCTAACACAGAAATATTTTTTCAAATCGGTCCAGCAGTTCCTGAGATAAGCGCGTTCAAACAAACAAACTCTTCAGCTTTATAATATACTAGCGGTCCCCCGCGACTTCGTCCGCGCGTGTTAAGTTTGCTCCCTCCCCTCCCGTCGCAGCGTGATGTTTTATATCCTAAAGCCTTTCTCAATAAATAAGCTATCTAACACAGAAATATTTTTTCGAATCGGTCCAGCAGTTCCTGAGATAAGCGCGTTCAAACCAACAAACTCTTCAGCTTTATAATATAATTAGCGCAAGCGCAAGTTGTACTTAAGCTGCGAACATTATTTTGGTGCGGAGTTATGTTAAAACTGTGATAGCTCCTAAGATATTTATTGGAATCAAATGATATAAAGGGCAACTTTGTTCTAAATGAAATGCTCGTAATGATGAATGTATTTATTTTGATAAGAATAAATACCTGTGTGTATAATACACCTCTAAAAATGATGCATTATTTTTTTAACAATTTTTTTAACATAAAAAAGGTTGTAGTAAGTCAACCATAAAAGATAGACTTATGCTGTCGCGGACTTTATTATAGAACTCTTAATGCTAAACAATCTTGTCATACATGATTTTTGTGTAACTTTAGCGGTTTCCGCAGCGTACGCAGCGGAAGCTCTCAAAAGGAATTTCTTTCTCCCGTTTTCGCAACATTTTTCATTTCTGCTGTGGTCTTATGAGTCGTATCTTTATGTTATATATCCTAAAGCCTTCCTCGATAAATGGACTATCCAACGTAAAAATATTTTTTCAAATCGGGCAAGTAGTTTTTGAGATTAGCGCGTTCAAACAAACAAACAAACAAACAAACAAACAAACTCTTCAGCTTTATAATATTAGTATAGATGTGCCTAGGGCCAAATACGTATTAGGTACCTACCTGTACATGTATTGCTTTATTTGCTTTCAGCGGAGGGAGTGACATTGCAAGATTTATTAGAAGCAGCGAAATTGGTGACAGCAGCGACAGTGGCTGCAGCTCCAAGAGTTCAAACCCTTCTGAAATGAGCAAGCGGACACGGCCTTTGCCTGATGGATTGAATCTTCGTGACCAAGAAAGCCCGAAAAATGCATAAGATTGGCTTAAGGATCCTCTTCTCGGAACCATATAAGAACGTGGCCGACGGTCTATTATGTTTGTATTGTATAAACTAACCATTAAGTGTTTGATTTGATTAGGTAACCGTTTTTTTTCTGTACTAATAAATAAATACATAGTTCTTTATTATATGATGTGTAATAATAATCAAGTGTTTAATTTAATATTTAAAACCCCTCGTCTGCTAACAGTATTAATTTCAAATGCATAGACAAGAGTAAAATTCATTTTTAATATGCAGTTTTATTATGTCAATTACAAATTTTCAAACAATTACACCAAAATGTGTAACAATTAGCCAAAAAAGACAAACAACTGCTAGTCAAACAAACCACCTTGAATTGTTCCTTGCGAGGAGGTTCCCAATTTTTTATTGATTTACTTTTTTATGATGTTTTTTTCAACGGAGCTTTTATCTCTGTAGCAATACCTTCAACGCTGTATAACTGAGAACTTTTTTAAAAGCAAATTACTTTTTAATATTATTGTAAAAATAGTTGTTGTTGTTTAAATTTTCTGACAACAACAATAATTTCACAAATTTCAGTACAAAGAAATTTGCTCTTTTAAAGAGTTGTCCGTTTAACAACATTGGAGGCATGCTTCAGAGACAAAGATCAGTTGTCAAAGGGACAATATAAGAGTTGTTAGATTGCCCACATTAAATGGTTGGATAGGTAAGGTTACATTGCTACATAAACAACGCACAATTTTCAATGGACAATATTAGAGTTTTCAGATTAACAACGTTTCGGAGAAGGTGTGGTTAAGTTATATTGCTACAGAGACAAAGCTCAGTCGCCAATAGGACAATATAAGAGTTGTCAGATTGTCCACATTAAAGAGTTGGATAGGCAAGGTTCCATTGCTACAAAGTCAATGTTTTAACATAAAAATGACAATGTTACGATGTGACTCTATGACAACGTTAAACATTGCTTGTAAACTATGTACTTCTGACCAAGTATAACGTTGTCAATGAATGTTGTTAAATCGGCAACAAATATATCACAATAAAAACGTTGACTCATTGAATAAGTTACTTAAAGGGTTGTGTGTGGTTAATGTTTTTTTGTCTAATTGACAATATTTTTTTCTCAGTGTTGCAATAACAATGACCTGTATTTATTAAGATTCTCTCATAAGGTTTTGATTTCCTTAATTAAAATATCGAATTATCCGAAATGATGAGACTAACCGGTTATATATCTTATGATGGCGATGAGTCACAATTTGATGTTATTGAGAGCTAAAAGTGACAGTCAAAATCAATATTTGAATACAGTTACAGTTTAAAACCTTGACGCGTTTTGGAGGTAATCATTTTTAAGCGAAAAACATGAATTTCATTTTGTTTCAGTTTAGTAAGTAGTAGTTAGTAAATTTTCCTTCTTATTAAATTATATGTATGCTAGTACTGTATTTTTTTTACGTATTTAGGTATCTATGCTGAAATGTGGAGAGACGGACTGTGTTCCTAAGTCCAACCAGGACAACTTTATGGGTTCCTTGTTAATTTTTAGGGTTCCATAGTCTACCATGGAACCCTATAAATTTATCTTCTGTAGTTGACCTTATTACGTCCTATAGTTAGACTTGACAATATTTACGAAAGGCAACAATATGTCACTTTACAAATGGGATACATTTACACGATAAAAAATTAACGTGGTTTTGGTAGAAAATTATAAAAAAAAACAAGAGTGTCTTTTCATCTCAATTACCTCTGTCTCTAACTATGGGCCTTATAATGACGCTCAAAATCACACAACGAGCGATGGAGAAGGCTATGCTGCGTGTTTCTCTACGAGATCGAATCAGTAATGAGGAGATACGTAGAAGAACTAAGAAAATGGACATATCCTTGAGAATCAGTAAGCTCAAGTGGCAATTGGCAGGGAACATAACGCGAAGAATTTATTTAAATATTTAAAAACTTTATTGCACAGATAAAAGTGTACAAAAGGTAGACTTAATGCTAATAGCATTCTCTCCCAGTCATACCTTTAGATAATGCCGAGAGATTGTTATGGGTGCAGGAGAATATTGTAAATAGATGGGCATTTCTTCAGAAAGTGTTCTTCGCGTCACCTTCGTGGCGAAAATTTATACTGATATTATTCAAATGAAAAAAATACTGCTTTAAAGAAACTATCAAACTGTAACAAAATCTGGTAGAATCATGAAAATCGGTTCATTATTCATGTAGATATTTTATATTGAAATTTCATAAGACACGAAAGTTACTCGCCGTGACACGAAAGTTACGCAGCATCTTTTTAGATAGATAATTTAGTAATAAAAGTATCAATTACTTGAAATATAAATATTATATGAAACAAAAAGTAATGTGGTTGAGTATGAGACAAATAGTTTTTTACCTTCGACATTGTTACTATGTACCAAATTATTTATAAGTATCCGATATTTTGAAACTGTTGCAAGTGCCATGATCACAGCGTACCTAAAACTGTTATGAGTGAGCTGTTATTTGCAGACTTAATGGTCTACTCTCCTTCGAAGTCTTTTATTGCACTCACTTGCGGTATCACTGACTTCAAATTCACTGTTTACTCGCAGTTGTTCTCGACACACAACACTGACAGTATTTGTCAGTATTTTGTTAAATTTTACGGTTTCACACTTTCGAAGCAATGGTATCTTGACATTCGACAATATAGACCCATACTCATGATCTTTTTTTTTGTATTTGGTAACTTAATCGCTTCCTTGACCATTATTGGTAAGTAGTCGCATTCTGTCGAAATTATCAGAGGTAAAGGTACGGGTAAGTTAAGGTACATGGTAGCAAATCTGTAGCAATCTACTCTTTACCCTCCAAAGAAGCGCGTCAAATTACATATAGGTATCCTGCATTTTAGTAGTTAGATATTTGCTGGCTATTATGAGAAGAGATCAAGATCAAGACTCATTTTCAAACTCAAATGCATAAGGTTATTCCCTTCATAAACTTTACAAGCAATAAATTAGTCTTCCAGATATCAGATATTTTTCTTGCCTGGAGTGAGACTATTTAGACTACTAGCTGCTGGATCATAGCTGTAAGAGCGTTTAAAATATGACCTTTTCGTATCCAAAAAATAAATTAAACTATTTCTTTAGAATCTTTGGAAATAAACACCAGACGTCCAGACGCGCTTATTGTCGAACCTTGGATGTTATAGTATCAGTGTTAATTGTAGTTTTTTTTTCCGTGAAGCAAACTCATGATTTCAAGTTTTTATCTAGTAGCCTCAAAGTAGACTCATTAATCGTTCTAGTGGACAATTTTCCAGCTTTAGACCAGGCTCAAACTCAAATTGGTTGCCATGCAGCTTGGTTGAAAAAATTAAGACGACCGGCATAAACTGACATCACTCTTATTAGTGGCAAAGGATTATTTTCGAGGTTTACTTTTGTGATATTCATAATTTTCTCATGTAAACCACATAAATTGGGTGTTCGTGTTTAATTACGAATAATGCACGAAAATAATTAATTATTGAGTATGTTTTTTTTAGAGTAACTTATTGTGATTACTTTACGTTATTATATAATTAGTAAATAGATTGATCAGGAGATTCAAAGCCGAATGAAAATCAAGATTTAAGACGTCATGTTCTATACATTTTTCTAGTAAGCTACATTATTTCTGTAAATCATATCTGTGCCTCCGGAAACTGTCTTAGTAGAAAAGTCAAGTTTAAAACGTTAGGTGATTATTTTTACTGCATTTACAAACCATAAAATATAAATTCTAGTGAGATCAGTACACTTTGATAACCTTTCGTGGTATGATTTGTAACTTTCGTGGGCAAATGACCACGAAAGTTGGGCCACGCAAGTGACGAAAATTATACAATTTCAGAAATATTTAATTAAGTAACTAACGCTTATGTAATCTAATCAGCTCAAATGAAACTTGACTATGAGTTTTATGATTCAATAGTAGTCATTTATTTCTAACGCTGACTTATAATCTTAAAACATCACCCATGAAGGGTCACATGAACTAGGGTCTAAAGAAATAATATAAAAATCAAGGAGCTGTATTACTTATATCATAGCTGTGAGATATTTATTTGTCTTCTATTGGTGTTTCAACCCGTCTAAAGTTTCTGCGGACCTATGGTTTGTGTCGAAAGGTTAAACCTTTTTGAAGTTATGAGCATTTATGTGTCACATTTTCAAAAATGCTAAAATCGTGTCATCATCATCATCATCATTATCAGCCAAAGGACGTCCACTGCTGAACATAGGCCTCCCCCACGGATTTCCACAGCGACCGATCACTAGCGGTCTGCATCCAGTTTGATCCTGCGATCTTTATAAGGTCGTCTGTCCATCTTGTTGGTGGACGTCCCACGCTGCGTCTCTGGTCGAAGGGTCTCCAATCTAGAACTTTCCTGCCCCAACGGCCATCAGTTCTTCGCGCTATGTGCCCTGCCCATTGCCACTTGAGCTTACTGATTCTCAAGGCTATGTCCGTTACCTTAGTTCTTCTACGTATCTCCTCATTTCTGATTCGATCCCGTAGAGAAACACCCAGCATAGCCCTTTCCATCGCTCGTTGTGTGATTTTGAGCTTCATTATAAGGCCCATAGTAAGAGACCATGTTTCGGATCCGTATGTCATCACTGGTAACACACACTGGTTGAAGACTTTCGTCTTCAGACACTGAGGTAGATGAGATGAGAAGACACTCTTGCGCAATTTCCCGAACGCTGCCCAGCCGAGTTGGATTCGTCGATTGACCTCTTTCTCGAAGTTGGACCTACCCAATTGGATCACTTGTCCCAGGTAGACGTACTCGTCGACAACTTCGAGAGTTGAGTTCCCAACGGATACTGGAGTGGGTACGACAAGGGAGTTCGACATAATTTTCGTCTTTTCCATGTTCATTTTAAGACCCACTTGTTGGGATACTCGGTCAAGGTCTTCGAGCATAGTGCCAAGATCGTCCAGCGTCTTTGCCACAACAACTATATCATCGGCAAATCGGAGGTGTGTGATGTATTCGCCATTAACATTGATGCCGATTCCTTCCCATTCCAGAAGTTTGAAGGCGTCTTCCAATGCCGCTGTGAACAGTTTCGGAGATATGACATCTCCCTGTCTCACACCTCTCCGCAATGGAATCGCCTTCGTGTTCTGCTCCTGTACTCGGACCGACATGGTGGCGTTATTGTAAAGGCACCTTAACACCTCTATATACCTATAGTCTATGTGGCACCGCTGCAGAGATTGAAGCACCGCCCAAGTTTCGATCGAATCAAAGGCCTTCTCATAGTCCACAAACGCTAAGCATAGAGGCATATTATACTCCTCAGACTTCTGTATAATTTGCCTAAGCGTATGAATGTGGTCTATGGTACTATAGCCTTTTCGGAAACCGGCTTGTTCGGGAGGCTGGAAGTCATCAAACCTACGTGCGAGACGATTCGTGATAACCCTTGAAAACAGCTTGTAGACATGGCTCAGGAGTGAGATGGGTCTGTAGTTCTTCAATAAGGTTTTGTCTCCTTTTTTGAAGAACAACACCACCACACTCCTGTTCCATGCCTCAGGCGTGATGCCCTCTAGCAGCACGGAATTAAAGAGTCTCTGAAGGACTTTAAGTACCGGTGTTCCACCCGCCTTCAGAAGCTCTGCTGTGATTCCGTCCTCGCCAGGTGCCTTGTTGTTTTTGAGCTGTTTAAGGGCCATCCTAATCTCGTAGAGGCTGATGTCCGGGATGTCTTCGGTGTAGTGACGGGTCAGGATAGCTCGTGGGTCTCTGGCCGAGCTATCAACGGGTTTGGCTACTGAGGTGTACAACTGCCCATAGAACTTTTCGATCTCCCTCAAAACCTCTGCTTTCGTCGACGCTACACTGCCGTCCTCCGTCTTAAGCTTCGTCAACAGGCTCTGCCCAATAGACATGTCCCTTGCAAACACTTTGGAGCCTTGGTTCCGCTCTATCGTTTCTTTAACACTATTAGTGTTAAAGCAACGAATGTCGTGTCGCAGGGACTTCCATATTTGTCTATTGAGCTGCCTGTAGTTTTCAGCATTAACGGAGGTCTGCAGTGCCATAGATCGACGTTTTGCCATAAGGTCGAGAGTGTGGACCGACAGTTTTTGAGGTCTATTTTTACGGCCAGGCCTAAAATACTTAGACCCCACCGTTTGAACAGTTTCCACAAACCCGTTATTAATTTCGTCCACTGTAACGCAATTTTCTAGGCAATCAAAGCGGTTTGACAACTCGAGTTTAAAGCTCTCGGGATTTTGGATATGAGCACGAGTCGGTCGGAGCGTGGACTTCATCAGGCGGGATCTTTCCAATTTGACATTTATATTCAATGTGCCTCGAACCATTCGGTGATCGCTTCCGGTTTTCACCCTGTTGATCACGGAGACATCATTGAATAACCGTCTCTTGGAGGTCATGAAGAAGTCAATCTCGTTTCTCGTGAAGCCATCGGGACTCAACCAAGTCCACTTCCTTTGAGGCGGCTTCTGGAAGAAAGAGTTCATCGCAAAGAGTCCCTCCTTCTCCAGAAAGTCGGCCAGCCTCTGTCCCCTGGCGTTCCTTTGCCCGTATCCAAAAGGTCCCACCTTCAACTCATTCTCGCCTCGCTTGCCTAGTTTCGCGTTGAAGTCCCCCATTACAACAGTATAATAGGTTTTGGAAGTATGTATGGCTCTACTTACGTCCTCATACATTTCCTCCACCTCTTCATCCGGGTGTTTCGAGGTCGGTGCATATACCTGTATGACCTTCAGCGAATACCTCTTGGATATTCTGAGTATAAGGTATATTACCCTGCTCGACACACTCTCGATGGTCTCGATATTGTTGACGAGGGACTTGTGAACGAGGAACCCGACACCACCTTGGGACTTTCGTTGGTTGCCTTCCCGGTAGTAGAGCAGGTTTCCGGACTGTAGAGTTATCGTGTCCTCGCCCTCTCTACGGACTTCTGATAGACCCATTATGTCCCAGTGTAACCTGCTCATTTCTTCCTCCAGCTCGAGCAACTTCTCATCTGTCCTCAGTGTACACGTGTTGTACGTTACCAGGGCCAGTTGTCGTCGGGGGTGGCAGCGCGATCGCCTCCGGGGATTCTTAGCACCCCCTGCCCCGCCGTTACCGTGACCGCTACCAAAGTCAGGAATAGCGGGGCTGCCGGAGACTGGGGGCCTGGTTTTCTGGTGTACTTTCATGTGAGGGGATTTTGCCAATACTCGCCACGCTTGGCAGGCGGGTTGGCGAGCGCAGAGGCGCAGCCCCTTGCAGCTGTGACGCTGCTGCCCGTCACAGTCTAACATTTAGCTGCGCCTTACATTGGATGGTTATACCGCCATCGGTCGGTCGCCAGAGCCTCGTCTGTATAAACAGGACGCACCACGTGAAGGTGAGGTTGGCTTGGAGCTTATGGTCTTGGTCAAGCTCCCTTACGTCCCAATAGTCTAAAATCGTGTGACCGACACAAAATTAATTATATTAAATTGAAATCTAAAGACGGATTTTTTCCACCTCCATATAACTTATCCTGACTATATGTCCAATTTTTTGACATATATTATGTTAGTAAAATGTCAAAGCTCAGCAAGACATAAGTGTTTAAACTGAGCGCCAACTCGGTGTGACGCGCGAAGAACAGCAGTTTTACTCCCGATTCCGATGGTAAAATATTTTTTCCTACAAAACTACAAATATTATTAGGTACACATTTTAAAGTGAATTCATATAGATAGATACATGATAAAACATACAAAATTTATTCTTAAATTAAACATTGAATATGTTAGGAATTACAAACGTGTGACCATCAAAAAACGGTGATCAAATAATGGCCCAGATATTAAAATTGCAACAAATACCTACTATTGTGTAAAATTAAAATATTACATACATACTATAATATACATAAACTAAATATACAGTATAAAAGAGTTTAGATACATAACATCCAAAACATACATAACTAATATATACAAACATACATATTTTACATATTTCGCAATCATTGAAACAGAAACTTTCGCAGTTTGTTTTTGAAACACTGTTTCGTCTCTGACCTCCTGATCTCAAGAGGGAGCGTATTCCACAGCCGCATTACCGTCACTGTAAACGACTTGGATTGATAAGAGGAGCGATAAGCCGGTTTGCCTAGCCGGAGATCTTCGGAAGAACGGAGAGCACGATCATGAGATCGACATAAAAAGGAGAACATATTCTTAAGATAAGAAGGTGATGAGGGGTTATTGAGAATACCGTACAGAACACAGAGAATTCTAGAGTTTCTAAGTTGTCGAATGGGAAGCCAATTAAGTTGCGCTCTGTAGCGGAAAATATGGTCATATTTTCGGAGGCCAAAGATAAATCTAATACAGCTGTTGACGAGGCGTTCAAGTTTGTCAGTGAGTGCCTCAGTGAGGTTAGTACAGCAAGAGTCCGCGTAATCAATTATAAGGATAATGTGAGTTTGCATGAGAAGAAGTTTTGTCTTGAACGGAGGAAAAAAAATTAATCGGTATCTCTACCGATCTATCTATCGGTATCTATCGGTAGGTCAGTCGTAAGGTCATTACGTGTCTGAGGTCTCCCTCAGATACGTAATGACCTTACGACTGACCTCAACCACGTGAACAGTCCAGCTCAACGTAGAGTTTAACATCAGGCCCAAATTCTTCACACTGGTACAGTAAGGTATAGCAGTACCCTCAACCGGCTCCAACTCTGCCATACCTAGCTTAGAGATGAGTCCAGGATTCCCTACTATGATCGCTTGGCACTTGGTCGGGTTGACAGAAACTCCGAAGTCAAGAGACCAGGAAGAGATATGGCTTAAACTGTCGTTGATCAGATCGATCGATCCAGACATTTCTGAGACATCGAATTGTACGTACAGTTGTAAGTCATCAGCATACAGATAATAAGAGCAGCGAAGAGTAACAGTGATGAGGTTAATAAAAATCGAAAAAAAGAGGGGAGAGAGTATACCACCCTGCGGTACACCAGAGGACAAGTTAAGTCAGTCTGAAAAGCCGTTTGGAGTCTTAACAGCTTGCTTGCGGGCAGGTATGATGAAAACCAGTCCAAAGCTAGTGAAGAGACATTTAGTTTAGATAAAATGACAAGGAGATCATAGTCAACGATATTGAACGCATAGAGAAATCGATTAATACGAGAAGTGTGTCTTTAGAAGCATCGATACCTTCCCTTATATCCTCTGTGACCTTGATTAAGGCAGTGGTAGTACTGTGTGCAGGACGAAAACCAGACTGAAAGGCGTTCAATAAATTGTTGCCAGTTAAGGTGAGAAGACAGTTGTTTCAGCATATAGGATTTAATAATTTTAGAGAGATAAGGCAAGGTCGATATTGGTCTATACTGACTGGGTAAAGGAGGGATTGCTTACTTTAGGAAGGGGACAAACAAGGGCCTTACGCCAAATGTCAGGATATTCACCGGCTCCCAATGACCAGTTAATGATGTAAGTGATAACAGGTGTGATGATATTAATCAATGGCACCACCATGCGGCGGCTGGTACCATCCACTACGGTAGCTTTAGATGTGATGAAGGATATGGCTTTGGAGATATCAGCCTCGGAGACAGGAGTAAATGAAAAAGGGGCAACATTTAGAGTACGGAGAGATGTTATGTAAGAACAAGTGTGTGGCTTTAGTGTGGGCGTCAAGAATTGGAATATTTGTGAAGTACCGCTTGATTACATTGAGATCGTATGGAATATGGGTATTGGCAGATTTAGACCTGCCAACCCCGAGGGAGTTGAGAAATTTCCTAATATTAGGACTTATGGATCTCAGAATGTATGTGGCGACGTTTCGCTGCACGTATCATCTGGTTGCATCGGTTACGTACGGATTTGTACTTCGTCCAGTTCTCCTTGGATCTATTCTTCTTAAATATACAAAAGGCTTTTTTTCGCCTAGACATAGCTGTCTGGATCTCCTTGGTAAGCCACGGTGCTGGTGGTCGCCTTAAGCGGACTGTATGCAAAGGTGCGTGCTATTTAAAAATATCAAGTAAGATGTAACGTTGTATATTTTTGTCTAAGTTCGCGTGAAACGAAAAGCTAAATGGATGTAGGACTTCAGTCCATATTTTGGCATAGATAAGATGGATGGTGACACTGACATGTGTCAAGTGTGACAGCTGCTTTTTTTCCGGTGCCGCACTGTTGGTCGTGCGTCGGAGTGGAACGTGTCTTAAAATATGTAATTAATTAAAGAAATGTGATTACGGGGCACGCCCCAAATTATTTTGTAGTTTGATAGTTATTCCTGGTAAGTATCTGCAGAAAGGTTTGCGTTGATTTTTGTTTGTTGCGAGACGTTTCTTAGAGTCTGAGCACATGGTTCTTTTATCGTTTCAGACGCCGCCAACATGTCAATTTGGATGAATTAATTTCAAAAATGATTTGATATAAATGACTGGAAAATGGTAAGTATTTCGGGGAAACTCCTTTGGAAATCCTTGTAAAGAAAATGTAGCCTACCTACATCTGGGCATATTGTATTGAGAGTTGTAATTTTTATCATTTCAGGTCTCAAATAGAAAAATTAGCATAAATGTTTAGTAATTAATTCAGAAATTATATGGCGAGCCAGCTTTTGCAGGTATTAAATTGGTTTATTATAGATTTCATAAATAGGGTGATGAAAAGTATAACCACCCTCACTTAGAAAAAAAAAATTGGTTGTTAACTAGAACTTTCTTTTATTTCTAGGTTTCGCTTTTGATATGTGTCTGTAAGTTGAACAGTCACAATTTGGTGATCATGTTGTAACCTCAGTGACCTTACTTAGACCTTACTAAGACCTTACTTAGACCTCATTTGGATTAATTTTTGAAGTCAGAACTTCCTTATGGATTGATTTGCTTCTTGTCTGCTATTTTGAGGATGGATCGGTATCGGTGAAATTTTGGGGTAATGTTGCAGAATTGTTTGTAGTTTGATGCAACAAAGATTTGAAATAGTAACCTCCGTTGAAATCAAAGGTTGGTTTTCCTTGTATTACTTTGACTTTAGTGAAAAGTGGGATAATTTAGCTATTAATTTAGGCATAATTTAGGAATCCCTTTGAGGATAAATTTTGGAATTTATTTAGGTAATTAAACACTTAAATTGGTGGTTTATCTTTATTTAATTAGAAATTTGTGAACATTAAGATTTGTAATAGTATAGATATTGATAACTAAATTAGAACCTAACCTAGTCTCTACTGTATTCTGAGCTATTAAGTTTTGTATTTGATTTTTTTTGAAGGTGTTAAAAGGTAATTGTGAAATAGCAAATTTGAATAAACTTTTGTTGCCAAATGCTATACCCGGATTTCTTTATTTCATTTGAATATTAGTACCTTTTAAACACCCTTTGTCCACACTAGCCGGGAGTGACTGTGACAAATGGCGCCCAACTTTAGAATTAGTTATTAGTACAATTTTGAGCACTTTGTTGTTAGAATTTTTTTGGAATGCTAATTAACCACCATATTATTTAGCTTAGGTTTATTTTGCCTGTGTTACTAACTGGTTAGGAATTATCCCACATGTTTAGTGTTGCATCAAACAATTTGTATTTACTAACCAAATAAAAGTTATTGTTACGGTGTAAACCTTATTTTGTGAAATCCCAATTTGTTGTGTTTGATTTTATTTAGCATTTAAAATACTCACAATCTGTTTAAGTATTGTGATATATTTTGAGTTGTTTTGGTTGTAATATTTTGGACTCACTTTATAATGTTTTGTATGAAAACTTGTAAAAATATAAACCACCAAATAATAGTTGACATGATTGATTAATGTTACTTAACAGTGATATAACAGTAATTTATATAAGTTTGAGTTGTGAATAAGTTGAATTAATTTTGCATTTTAATTATTGCTTTTGTTGTGGTTGCATTGATGAGTGAGTTATGAAGTAAATTGTAGGGTCATTGTGGTTACGCGTCAGCGTTATTGGAGTTGTTCTGAAAACGAATTAAATTATGTTTCTTGCATCTGTTTTGTATATAAACCAAGAAATCAGTTACAACTTTCTCGGTGTAACGCATTGTTTGGGTAAATCGACTCTGTTGTTTCCTATTAGGCGTGCTACTGGTACGAATGTTGCCAAAAATTTTAGAAACCATTTATAGTGATTCATGAGTTACTGAAACCGTGATTGTGGTTAATTGGACACATATTATGGGATCGTGATTCAGGGAGGCACTGGTTTGTTACAACATTCCTTAACATAATTTTACAGGGATACCGCGACGGAGTACGCAGTAACTATGCCTAAGGAGTATTATGTCGGTGAGTTCGGTTGTTTAAAGGATTTTTTTTATTTGGAAGTTTTTAGTGTCCGTGCTAGACATGCCACAAATTTTGTTGTTTTAGGGCGCAGAAATGCGTTTTGATTTTTGGTTGGTGATGTAGTTTGGAAGTCCAGCTACACTCAGGTGATGCCCAATTTGGCACCAGTTTGTTTGTTTTTTTGTTTGGTGTGGGATCACTGAGGTATTTTTCACCATTTTGTTTACGAGTTGGAGGCTATGGATGGTCGTTCACTCGGTTCGTGGCATTTAAGGATATTGAGACATAAGTTTTGATTCGACTAGAGTTTCTTTGGTTGTGTTTAAATTGATGAAAATTCTAAACACAAAAGTGAAAGGGTTCAGTTTTATTTAGATTGAGAAATAAAACTGTTTAGTTTTTGTATGATGAAGTATGAAAGGCGAGGTTGATAAGATGGTTTGCTTGTGGAAGAATGAAATGAATTTGTTTGTGGGTATGTTTTAGCGGAAACCCTTAAGTTAAGTCGCTTGAAACTTATGATTTTGAATTGTTGTCTAGCATGAGGTCGTTTTGGAATTATTTGAATGTGTTTGTTGCCCGAATTTTGACTTAATTAACTTTATGAGTAAATTGAGAAAAAAAAAAAAAAACTTTGATATTGAGAATTTATTATGAGGGCTTTTGGATAATTTTGAACAGAACATTCAATGTAGTTGATTTGTTTTTTTTTATGAGCTTTTGGATTATTTTGAACAGAACAATCTTAAATGGCGTTGACGTTGAGATCTTTAGGTATTTATGAATGTTTTTAGTTGGAAAAAAATTTAAAACGGCGTTTTGAGTTTATATTTTCAGGTAGCTATTTTGGATATTTTGAACAGAAAATCTTAAATAGCTTTGAGTTAAGATTTTTTTGAGGTATCGTCGATATTTTGGAATGGAATATTCTTAAATAGCGTTGATTTTGAGTTTTTTTTGTAGGTCTTTTGAATAATTTTAGCAGAGCTACCTTAAATAACATAGTGTTAGTTGTTTTGAGGTCCTTTGGAACATATTAATTTTTTTTGGTATATACTTTTGGATGTACAGAAATAGTTTGAATCGTTCTTGTGAAATTGTTTGCCTTTTAGTGTCAGTTGAAATTGTTGGATAGTGGAAGGAGATTATTTTGATTTTATTTTGGCATTTGGTAACAGTACATATTTTTACAGTTACGGAAGCTGGGGACAGCTTTCGGTTCACTGTAGTGAACCTCTTTTCTTTGGGAGGGGGGTATTGTAACGTTGTATATTTTTGTCTAAGTTCGCGTGAAACGAAAAGCTAAATGGATGTAGGACTTCAGTCCATATTTTGGCATAGATAAGATGGATGGTGACACTGACATGTGTCAAGTGTGACAGCTGCTTTTTTTCCGGTGCCGCACTGTTGGTCGTGCGTCGGAGTGGAACGTGTCTTAAAATATGTAATTAATTAAAGAAATGTGATTACGGGGCACGCCCCAAATTATTTTGTAGTTTGATAGTTATTCCTGGTAAGTATCTGCAGAAAGGTTTGCGTTGATTTTTGTTTGTTGCGAGACGTTTCTTAGAGTCTGAGCACATGGTTCTTTTATCGTTTCAGACGCCGCCAACATGTCAATTTGGATGAATTAATTTCAAAAATGATTTGATATAAATGACTGGAAAATGGTAAGTATTTCGGGGAAACTCCTTTGGAAATCCTTGTAAAGAAAATGTAGCCTACCTACATCTGGGCATATTGTATTGAGAGTTGTAATTTTTATCATTTCAGGTCTCAAATAGAAAAATTAGCATAAATGTTTAGTAATTAATTCAGAAATTATATGGCGAGCCAGCTTTTGCAGGTATTAAATTGGTTTATTATAGATTTCATAAATAGGGTGATGAAAAGTATAACCACCCTCACTTAGAAAAAAAAAATTGGTTGTTAACTAGAACTTTCTTTTATTTCTAGGTTTCGCTTTTGATATGTGTCTGTAAGTTGAACAGTCACAATTTGGTGATCATGTTGTAACCTCAGTGACCTTACTTAGACCTTACTAAGACCTTACTTAGACCTCATTTGGATTAATTTTTGAAGTCAGAACTTCCTTATGGATTGATTTGCTTCTTGTCTGCTGTTTTGAGGATGGATCGGTATCGGTGAAATTTTGGGGTAATGTTGCAGAATTGTTTGTAGTTTGATGCAACAAAGATTTGAAATAGTAACCTCCGTTGAAATCAAAGGTTGGTTTTCCTTGTATTACTTTGACTTTAGTGAAAAGTGGGATAATTTAGCTATTAATTTAGGCATAATTTAGGAATCCCTTTGAGGATAAATTTTGGAATTTATTTAGGTAATTAAACACTTAAATTGGTGGTTTATCTTTATTTAATTAGAAATTTGTGAACATTAAGATTTGTAATAGTATAGATATTGATAACTAAATTAGAACCTAACCTAGTCTCTACTGTATTCTGAGCTATTAAGTTTTGTATTTGATTGTTTTTGAAGGTGTTAAAAGGTAATTGTGAAATAGCAAATTTGAATAAACTTTTGTTGCCAAATGCTATACCCGGATTTCTTTATTTCATTTGAATATTAGTACCTTTTAAACACCCTTTGTCCACACTAGCCGGGAGTGACTGCGACAAAGAGAACAGAAAATATATCCACTTTGAGGTCAACCGAAGCCGCAGCCACCACATTGTTTCAATTAATAGCAGATGCATCTTCCAGCAAGTGATCTAAATTTATACGAGCATAACTTCTGACTTGGTCTGCGGCTTGTTTTTAGGTAGTTGAATTCTGTAAGACAAATACAAGCAGTCGTGTCTTGAAAACCCAGGAGCCAACAATTGACCATGATCGAGCACAGACTATTCGGATGAGGTCAGCACGTGATCAAGCCAAGTGTCACGAGTTTCAATATTATGATGTGTAGGTAAAAACGGGAGATGGGAAAGACCTGTAGATCTAAGCAGGTTAAGTAACTTATTGGATCGAGTAGGATCTCTGGCAGGCTCAGTGTTGAAATCACCCATTATAATAATGTGTGAGTAGTCAGTGCATAGCGGCTCAAGGACAAGTTCGAGCTGATCAAAGTAATCTTTACCAGGTGGGCTATACAGAGCCCCGAGAACAGCTCTAGTTCCACCCAGGCAAATCTCGATGAAAAGGGACTCAGCAGTAGCAGAATATTCAGCAGGGGATGATGAGATAATTTTGAAAGGAATGTTAGATTTAAGTAAATAGCAACTCCACCGCTTCCCTTACCCAGATGATCGTTGCGAATAAGTACAAAACCAGGCAATCTGTACGCAACTGAGGGTAGGTTTGATTTGAGCCACGATTCCGAAGAATTGATGGCCGTTGGGGTAGAAAAGTTCCGGATTGGAGACCCTTTAACCAAAGACACAGCGTAGGATATCCATAGACAAGATGACCTTGTAAAAATCGCGGGATCAAACATCTAGTTTGATTCCGCTTTATTTTGATCCGATTTGATCCGATTAGTTTGATCATTCTAGCAGACCGCTAGAGATCGGTCGCTGTGAAAAGATGTGGGGTAGTCCTATGTTCAGCAGTGGACGTTTGGTTGATAATGATGGTGTTTTTTTTTATTTTTTTTATAAGGTACATCAACGATAATTACAATAATGCCATCTTATAACTAACAATATTTAAGAATTAATTGTATTATCAATTACAGATGCACACCGCATGCTTTGTTTTCTTATGATGTTGTCTAGTAGATAATAACTAAACGGCAAACAAGAGAATATAGATCAGTGTAAAGAATATAAATGCTAAGTAATATTAACTGTTAAACAATTTAGTATATAAAACAAAAAAAAAAATCTGTACAAATAAATAATCACACTAGGACTGATGCTACGGTTTTGAATTCAGCTGGGGGCATTGAGTTCACATTCAATGGTCCGCTTAGCTTATTGTAGAGTTTACCAATTCTACAGACTTGTGAACTCCTTCCCAGAACGGTTCTACGGAACGGTAGAGAAGGAAAGGTTTATTAGGAAAACACTACATTATCTTAAGACTAGATTAAACACTAGGTAAATAATTTTGAACCATTGACGTGTTTCCACATATAAATACTAAGTATATCTTGTAAGTACATATTACGGTAACTTATAAAAATAACAAGCGAAATGGGTTAAAACTTAACAAAGTAAACGAAGTATGAGATGCGTCCAGTCAGTGCACCGCCGCATCAAACCATCGTTGTGATATGAAATAATTATTTGACGAACGAATCAATGACAAAAGTAAAATAAAAACAGTGTTAAGGTCAACGCCACTATTTCACGAAAACAGTATTCCAATACGATTTAATGTGAAATAGCAAATAAAAATAGCATTCGACTTGAACTTCGGAGATAATAATGGCCGACAGAAATGTAACAAGGGACGCGCATAGGAAACTGTGATAAATAAAAAGTAATCAAATGTTGCATTGGCACAATTATATTTACTTTTAATGAAATTATAAATAGAAAAAGAAAAGGTTACATTACATTTTATAAAAAATCATCTACGTCTAGTATGCAATATAAAAATTAGAATAATATTCAACTGAGCCTATTGTGGAGCTTTGATTTATTTGGTTATTTTATTTTTGGTTGCACCCCGGTTTGATAGAAATATTTTTGCACAACACAGCTTGCACCATATATGTGGTCTTATTGCTTACAATTACTTTTTCCAGACAACCATCAGGTGGGTACGTACGAACCCGTTTATTATAATTGTCTTTACTCGACATAATACCACTTTTGTGGCTGGTAGGTTAAGGTAAAGTAACTTGAAGTAATGGGCGCCTCTTAACCCGTACCTATTTTATTATAAGTTTAAACTTTATATTTAAAATTGCTGTTTTAATTTATTTTTTTATAACCAGCGGGCGAAGTCTGATGCATCATTTTTGACATTTCGCGTCGACAATTTCAATTTTATGATTTTCTAATTCATCAAATATCATTTTAACTTACGTAGCTATATCTTTAATAAATCTTAAAAAATATTTGTAGTTTTTTAAGCATCATTCAAAAATTCTTCTCGATCAATGAATACACAAAAACACCAATTTTGTCTCAGCTTTTTTCGAGCGCCACCTGGTGGTTTTACACGGAATTATGTCGAGACTTCCGACACAGGCTAACAATAATTACATAAGTAATTAGGCCCATAGAATAAATATTTTACAGACTGACATACATACAATATGACGTAATGAAGAGAACAAAAAGAAATAATATTAAAATAAAACACTATTTTACCGGCGTAGAGTTGCGCAACTTGGTATCTGGTAACCGTTCTCGAAAGGGACGATACAGGACACCCTTCAGCCCAAACTCTGCTTCCATGAAGGTCGACAGCTGTTCTGTACCGGTAGTAACCCTTACTACAAACAAATTGAAATTCGTGTTGTGACGAGATTCCAACCGTTAGACCCCCAGTGAGTATTTGGTCTTCACTCTGACGTTCTCTTCAATCTCCTCAACCTTTACATTTAGATTTAGAATGAATATTAGCATATTATCGCATTTCATAGTTCATAACCTCAGGTCTTATAATCCTGAATGCTACCCTGCTCTTCGGCTAGACGAAGCCTTACCGTAATAACTATAAATAAAAGGAATGAGGGCTGATTCATCCCGAACTAAGATTGGAAACATTTTAGCCTAAAGTTTATTTTTATTTATGAAAATAAGTATCTTAATTTAAGTCAAACAGCACCGCAAAATTACGACTTTGTTGAGGCTTTAGAAAGCATCTGTAAGTACTCAATTCGCCTTTAAAAATGCACTTGTATATTTATTAAAATTGGGTTTTAGCTAGTCCTTATATTTCTAGTCTTCATTCACAGTTCACCAGTAAGAACAAAGGTTTGGAATCATAATTTTACCATCCAAACTTGAGGATAGTTCAAAAGTCAAAAGTCAAAGTCAAAATTTTTTTTTTTTCAATTTAGGACACAAAATGCCACTTATGAACGTCAATAATTAGTATAATATCAATTAATTTTGGCCCGTATGGGGCTAGAACATGTCTCCTTATCTTTTGGGCCCTACTAGCGCTTCGAGACACGACACAGACAATTTGGCAAGTGCTGAGAAGAAACGCCGGAACAAACTCAGTCTCCACTAGCTGCCTCAAAAATGATACAAATCAAAATAAACAGGTAGGTACATCAGTTTGGTGCAGGCTGGACTGTCCATACATTTTCGTCATTAAGATGGTCTTGAATTTTATAATACCCCTTCGACATTAGGGTAGTTTTGACGTTCAATATTTTACTTATTATTTCTAACCCACTCAACAACGAAGATGTCAGTCAGTTGGCCCGTGATCGTGGCACTCATAACAGTTTAAAAAATTACAAAAATACTAATCAAATAATCGTTAGTCGTGGTGTTAATACAATAAACATTTGGAGTATTTACTCTACGAGGTCGAATCAAAAACGAGGAGATACGTAGAAGAACTAAAGTAACGGACGAAGCTCTGCGAATCTGCTGATGGTCATCCGGAAATTCATAGCTTATCAGGTAACAAGCGAATTTCTCACTCGTCTTAATATATGCTCCAATATAACTATAAAGATATCAGCTTTTGGAGGCCAATTCTCGTACTACGTTTTTTCTCGTATAGGTAAAAGTTTACTAATGCCTTCCGTTTTCCTTTATCAGATTTGTGACTCCTATGCATCTCGGTTTCTTCTGTGCGGTTGTTTTTTTTTACGAGTGGATTTAGTGCTTGTTTTTTTTTCGGTAAAACGGTGAAACTTGTAATCGCGCCAATCGTACTCTTTCTGTGTGGTAATTCCCATCTGGAAAATTAGAGCACTTATACCGCTTCCGATTGTCGCGAGAATCTAAGCCCTGGATCAAGAAAGGAGAGTTCAGGTGGTTGCGGACTTTATCTCAGATTCCATATACATTGATACGTTGACTAAAATTCCAAAGCAGGGTCAAAATGATAGATAACCTTAAACTCTCATGAATCAAAAGGCCGCCAGCGGTCGCATAAACAAAAGCATAACAAGCGACTGTTGATAAACACATCCGTGAGGAAGAATGGTTTTATACGCATTGCAGTGGTCTATGAAATGGGTCGTTTAAAAAGATGCCTAGTTACTGGTAAACTGGGCGGTGCCAATGATCACATTCTGAAACAGCACTTGGGCGAATTGCAGTACGATCCGAAAACCTTTGCGGTGCGAAACGCTTCAATACCCACTTAAGCACCACTAAAACTCAGGTTTTTAATTATCAGCGTAAATAATACCTACCTATCCGTGCTTAAAAACCAAACATTAAAATACTATTAAACATGTATTTTAAACAAATAAGTAAGCGTGACCAATACTAAATTAATATATTCACCTTACGGGTAGTAGTATTGTAAAAGCAAACATAATAAAACAAAAAAAAATGTAAATTAATCTTAAACTGTTTTTAACACCATTAAAGTGTTCAGCGTTTAATTTTATTGTTACTCCTTACATTTACGAGAAAAGCTTCCTTGAGCTTTCGAATGGCGCCGCCCAACTTATGTTTTATGATCGCAAAGCGGTTTTGAGCTTTTAAAAGCTCTAGAGAATCTAAACGTTAGATAGCGATATTTTTCACGGAAGCACTCGTGTAATGCTTGTGATCTTTGATTCTCTTTTAATAATTATTATTAAAATAATAATTTATTTAAATAATAATTTGACGGCCTCTGGTTCGAGTATCGATTCCCGGTCGGGTCAAAGTAGAAATCATAACTTTTTTATATTGTCTCGGGTCTGGGTGTTGTGGTACCACCGTTGTGTCTGATTTCCATAACACAAGTGCATTAGCTACTTACTTTGGGATCAGAGCAATGTATGTGATTGGTGTCCAAATTTTATTTATTTATAAATAGCATCTAAAAGCATATTCGGTTATTTGTTACATAATATTTAAATGAGTAAACAAAACTCAAATCGGTAAGTGCTTTCTTGTTAAGCGTTATAGTCTATCATAAAGCTTTATTTTATAAAATACTAATGTGTTCATCTTGTTTAAAGAAGTACGAAAATTAATTTGGTGGGCCCTAGGTACCGCAAATCTTATTATGAAATCTGAACTTAATGCAACTTAGACCCTTTACACACTGCGACTTTCAGCAGCGATGCAGTTGCAAAATGTCAACCTTATACACATTGCGCTGCTTTTAGCATCGATGCAGTCGCGATGCAGAAGCTGGACATTGACAAATAGTAACATATTATAATATGTGACAGAAAAAAAGTTTATTTGAAATAATACAAATATTTACAATATATACGAATAAAATTAAAAATAATAATCACTAACAACAAAAAACAAAACTAAACTACTTACATATATACATCGAAAAGCTCGTTGCCCTGTGGAAAAGTGCCCAAAAGGCTGGCCACATTACCTCGCTGGATGGCGAGACTAATTCTCTGGCCGAGATAGAGACCAGCCTTTGCTTCATGAGAAGTCTCAACAAGCCGTTGGGACAACTCACGAAACAGTTTGTGGGCACTTGGTCCCCACGGTCCTAGCGTTTCTACCCCAAACGGCTCAAATAAGTAAGCTTCGCTGAGACTTTCATATTTGCGCCGTTTGAGGCATTCAGCCGAAGCGGCGGCTGAACCCACCCTACTGCTAGTCTGTAGAAGATGGGAAGGCGCTAATGTGTCGACACAAGTAGCATCCCACACCAAAGGCCTGCCCATCTTCCACGGAACGAGGGTCATGCCGTCAGGACGCTTGCCATCGCTACGTACAAGACCATTCGGTTCCAGAACGGCCGGAATACGAGCACTGACAAGCGCCCGCCGAATGATGTCGTTCAGACTAGCATGGCGTGGAATTCTGCCAGCGCTTCTGCAACAGGAAAGACCGTGGTGAGCTAAATTGTCTACGACTTTTCCACAAGTACAACGATGGGGCACGGCATTAAAAATCCCAAGCGGAAGGCTAACGGCAATCCTAAAAGCGTTGCTGTCTAAAAATGTTCCCAATGCTGGACACGGTATGGCTTTCAGCCAAAGGCTGGACTCCCATTCAGCCACGGCCATGAGACGGGCACGATCGGCAGAGTTAGTAGTCGAGAGAAGAAGGTTATTACGCACTACTCTGCAGAGGGGCTCGTCCCACAGCCGCTGAACTGTGGGATTCAGAGGGAGCTCATCGATTGAGCGACTCCCCCATTCGGCGATGGCATCTGTTAATTTTGTGATGTGAATCATATTGAAAAAATGTGATTTACAGAGAATTTTACTAATTAAATCAAAAGTTTTATGCGAAGATGACAAAAATGCCGGAAGAGCTACACCAGACAGATCTCTTATACCCAGCCCACCATGGCGAATCGGCAAGGAAGCCTGGGTCCAAGAGTCGTCTGTAAGCTGAATGTTAAAAGTTAATGAAATTATATGTTTAATTTTAGTGTCTAATTTTGATAACAAAGAGGGATGATTCCAAAAAGGCGATGATCGTAAATAATATGTTAATTTTGGCACAAAGAGACAGAACCGCATGATGGTGTAGGCAAAGTGGCTGCTTAATTTAGTAACTCTGTCCGAAACAAAATTTAATTTAGAAATTTGATCTTCTATAAAAGGTGCAAAAGACCGATCTGTAATAGGGCAGCCAAGAAGCCGAAAAGAAGAATGGTCGATGATTTTAATACCTGGAGCTAATTGTTTGAATGAATTGACCACAGCATCACGTTCAGGACAATTTTGAGGGACCAGAAGCTCACATTTTGAAAAATTTAGATCTAAACCGCATTTACTCAAATTATTAATTAAAAAAGTAAAATCCTCCAAAACAGTAGTATGAACGTCACCAAGGGTTCCATCATCTAGGTACCAAACATTAAATTTTGATTGTAATTTGGTAATCATGGGATGAATAGCCAGACTAAAAATCGCAGGACCTAAAGGGTCACCTTGTTGACACCCAACTTCAGAGGAAAGAGTGTGTCCCCTGTACATCAGTTTAGTGGGAGTACTGTAACACTGCCACAAAAAAGAATACAGAGAAGGCATCTCCCTCTGAATTTCGGTCAACAAGACGCCTCTATCTACGGAGTTAAATGCATTTTTGACATCTACTTTTAAAATAACATCATTAGGCCGAAAGTTTAAAAAAGAGCGGATGGCATGAATAGCAGCTTCGCAGCCCCCAGATACTCCAAAACCGAGTTGAGTTGGCTGAAAAATATCTTTGAGCGAGCCAGAAACCGCCCGACAGCATAATTTGGCTGCAAGACGGCGATAGGTAGTACCCACGGCAATGGGTCTTATGCCTCCGTCCTTTTTTTTTAATGCACAAAGATTGGCTCCGTAGATGGTCTTTGTAATTTCATCATGTACCTGACCAGCAAGCATGATGTTCAGGAGAGCCGTCAACGCTTCAAGAAGGCTAGTGCTAGCCTCACCTGGCGCGTTTAAAAGGTCTTTGAGGTGCTGTGCGGATAACCCATCAAGGCCAGCAGCGGTGCCACTACGAAACCCATTTAAGGCTTGCAAGACATCAGTTGCCGAAATCTGCAAATTAGTAGTGACATCATTTGGGGGCGACGGTAAGGAAATGTTATTAGATGAAAAAGGGTGCTTTTCCTGGAGTGCTGACAAGGTTTCATTGTTATCCGGAGCTAAATCATCGTCGCAGAACAAAAGGCGCGCAGCACCCTTGATGTCACCGTCACTTACTTTAGCTTCGATATGATGGAATATGGATTTATTTGAAACATGAAAGGCATTGTTTTGTTGAAAAAGAATAGGGCTAGCATGACAGTTATCTTTAATTCGGGATGTAAGGGAATCAGGGCGAGAGCTAGGCCGAACATGTAATATTCTATATGGAAATGTTAGTAAATTTTCCCATGCTTCTATGGAATTTAAGCTGACTACATCTCTGATTTCCAAAGTTAATTTTTGAGCAACACATATGCGAGCACCTCTAGGCACTCTTTTTATTATAGGCACACTATGTTTTAATTTGGAAATTCTAAGCCAAAAGGGTTCAGTTGAAGGCGAGCTATTGGGTTGTGATGGGGACAGAGGTGTAAAAAGTGGAGGAGAAGCGTAAGGCGAGCCAGTGCGTACATGCGAAGTACCTTTGGATGAGTGGCAGCGGCTTTGATGGATTTTTAATCCCTTCTGTCCTTTAAAAAATCGAGGGTGAGGACAGCACTCGCACCTTATGTATTCATCCGCATTGGAAGTCGAACTCATAAATATAACTTATGATAAAATTAAAAGTAAAAATTTACAAACTTAATAAAGAATCAAAATATACTATAGGTAAAGTAAAAACTGAAAATTTCAAATCCATTTGGTCAGATTTAGTTTGCACATCCACATACACAACACATTGTGACATTTTGCACTTCACTGCTGCTGGTTGCCATGCAGCGCACATCACCTCTGAGCGCATGTGCAGCGCGAGAAGACCGCGCTCTTATTGGACGGCTGGCCGGCGATTGTGACATCTCATGACTTCCTTAGCAACTTCAAATCAGCTGATTTTGATTTATATAATTCACTCAAAATTGCAAAGTGAAAATGATGGCCAACAAGTGATGCAATGCCCCAAGTCTTAAATATGGTAAAACACAGATCAAGACTGTAAAAACATAAGGATATTAATTATTTTTCCAATTATTCGCGGAGCTACAAATTATTTATTTATTTATTTATTTTTTACAGGAAAACCAGGGTTTTTAAATGGATGATATGAGATTGTATGGTTAACTCATAAACCTCATACAGGTTCTCACATTTAGAAATAGTATGAATTGACATAAACATTCAGTCAAAAATACTGCCAAGCAACAAAAGAACATAATGTAATAAAGAATTATGTACTGAATTTTAGGTAAATTATGTACTGAATTTTGGCGACTGCATCGATACTAACGCGTGTTAACGATGCTAAATTAAAACTGTTCATTGTGTGAGTCGCGATGCTCGTTTTCAAAACGCGCGACTGCATCGATGCTAAAAGTGCAGTGTATAAGGAGTCTTAGAGTTTGAAGTTAAGTAATGTAATTATAACTTAGTTTTTAGTTTTGATATTAATTAGATACTTAGTCGATTTCGTTTATGTAATTTCTTATCTATCTATTTTGTTCACATAAATGTAGCCTTAAAACACAGGTCTAACGAATTTTAACTAAGCTTTAGTTCCATTGATAAAACTACACCTTTTTAAACTGCGGGTCAAAAAATCCTCCGAAGTCATTTAATCTGCCCATTTGTATCTTTTTTCTCAAACTTGGTAAGAACAGAGAATGTCCAAAACTTGGAAGACCCTTGGGTAAGGACTGACGAAGGTACAGTCAGCAACGAAAGGTTTTTACACGACATTAATCACTCAACGTGACAACCCTAGTTCTTAGTAGTTAGTTCGTTTTTTTTTGTGCACCGTTTCGGACACTTCTCGCGTTTTGAGCATACGTTTTTGAAGTAGGTAGATAAAGCATTTTTTTAGATAGAAAAAGTATAATTATTTAAGATTCTATTATAATCACCAGTAAAATAGTACATATTTTTGAAATAATCGGCTGTCTCGACACATACTAATACCTACTTACTAGTCAATATTTGACAATGACTACTGAATGCATTTTGATAAATTTATGCAAATGTAGCTTATAAATTGGAAAAAGCATCATGTTCATGTGAGCTCAGATTTTTACGGAGGCAAAGCCGCGGTGGACCGCTAAATATTTTATATTTATAGATTCATGTTTTAACAAAAAAATTTAAAACCTCAAAATACACATCTGAATAAGAATGCCCTCCGGGCACTTTACAAAAAAGAGATATCGAACTTGTCTCACTGACCTTTTTTTTTCTCTCATGTGTACCATTAGTATTATTATTATGTGTATGTACTATGTGTATGTTTATTATTCCATAATTATGTATTAATGTATACGGCATTTATGTTATAAGGAGCATGTATGTTTATTTTTGTTTTGAATACTTATTGTAGTTTTAATCAAGTTCTCACTTTTGCCCTTCTATCACTTTCTTCGCACCGCTAGCACTTTCTCTGTATAGACCTATGGTTGCCTGGTAGAGAGGCTTTAAGCATTTAGTCCGCCATATGTACCTTTTGTTTGTGCACGAAGTCTTTTAAATAAAATAAATAAATAAATCTGTAGCACAGTCTCGTAGGCACATGATAACTTCTAACAATTACTAATAAACCATCAACAATGTATGTATGTTTATCATCGTATTATAGTTATCTCTATCGCTATTTTCTTCTCTTTTATTGCCTCTATAACTTTACTTGCACCGCCTGTATATATATTTTTCTCTGTCCTGACCTATGGTTGACTGGTAGAGAATGCTTTTGGCATTAAGTCCGCCATATATACCTACAATTTTATGTAGCGTGCATGAAGTTTTTAAATATAAAAAAAACAATGTACCTAAAAGAAGAGGCATCATTTCTTCCTAAAAAAGTACCTATGTTACCCTATTGAATAGATCTGACAGCTATGGATATAACTGTCAAACATGATGACATGTCACTCTCGATGTATTTTATTTAAAGACTCATCATTTCATGATTGAGTTTTATTTTTCTCTAGCAGTCCTCCGCGACTTTGTCCGCGCGTGTTGAGTTTGCTCCCTCCTCTCCCGTTGCAGCGTGATATTTTAAAGCCTCTCAATAAAGAAGCTATCCAACACAAAAATAATTTTCCAAATCGGTCAAGTAACTCCTAAAATTAACGCGTTCAAACAAATAAATAAAAACTTCTGCTTTATAATATTAGTTTAGATAAATTATTTATTATTTACGATTTTTTTTCATTGTGGAAACCTAGAAATTGAGGCATCAATCGTTGTTTAATAATAGTATAGATTCGAAAAAAATACGAATTTGCGTTTCAATGAATAGATCATAGACATAACATTTAGTGCCTAGTACAACAAAGAAATAATTAATAATAAAGTAACCGAGACCATTCAGTACAAAAAGGAACAAGATAGTTACAACTTTGACGACTTTGCGACGACGAAAAAAAGTCTATGGAAAATTGTACAGCGCCTCTAGCGGTCACTTGCAGAACGAAAATTTTCCAATTAAAAATTTACGGCGTCGCTAGCGAGTAAAACCGCGGTAACCTCACGGCACTGAAAGCCCCTAAACATCCTCATTCTCCCTGAGTACCTTCGCCATCCCGCCGGTACTTAATTCTCGCCGGAAGTTGACTGACGCCGGCGGAAACGCTGGAAATAGACTCAGGGCTGCCTCAGAAAAACGTTATAGATGAGACCGGTGCGATTTGAAATTAAAACGAATAAGTCATGTTGAAAATGGGATGTTTAAAATATGGACGAAGAAGTTAATGGTTCTCGACTACCTAATTCAGCGTGTGGTCTGTTATAGAAGCAAAACGTTTTATCAATAAATATTAAAAAATAGCTGTAAATTTATGTCGATTTTTTAATAACCTGTTATAACACCTTAAGGGTATTTTTAGAGAATGTTGAATGTCATATTTAAAAATAAATATAAATAAGTATTGGACACCGATTACATACATTGCTCTGATCCCAAAGTAAGTAGCTAATGCACTTGTATTATGGAAGTCGAAGTGGTTAGGATCGCACTAGTGTTTTGAGATATAGCACATTTTCAACAACCGCAAACATAATTTTGTTCTTCATACAAACACTATATTTAAAACAAAGTTATATTTTCTGTCATTAGAATATTGTGGTAGTTTAGCTAAGTGGATTCCCTAATTCATTTAAAATTGGCACGGATTCTTTAGTGCGCGAGTCCCACTCGCAATTGGCTGGTAATTTCCCTCGCTACTTCTACTACTTCAGGGCCAACCCACACGTACCACAAATTCAAATTCAAATTCAAATATTGTTTATTCAATTTAGGACACAATATGCCACTTATGAACGTCAAATGTACAGTGATAAATGAAATAAAAATAAATGTGCCCTGAAGGGGCCGAATCATGTCTCCTTATCTTTTGGGCCCTACCAGCGCTTCGAGACAAAACACAGACAATTAGGCAAGTGCTGAGAAGAAACGCCGGATCAAACACAACCATAACACATCGCTCCGTCAAGCAGTGGTACGAGTAATTAGTGTCGCTGCAGCTTTTTGTAGTTTCTTTACGTTTTCGACAATGTACATGTGGTTCTCGGTTCTTTTTCGGCCATTATTTCTCGATCTCGCTGGTGGTTGCGATGTTGTTGCAATGTCGTGGGTACCACACAAGAATTTGATAACGACTGCGAAATGCGGTACGTGTGAATGGTCCTATTCATTTTCAATACAAATATGTCCGACCACGTGGTGCGGTTATGGTCGTGATGTGGTATTAGTACAGTGGCCAGCACTTCGGGTTAACCACTTTTGTTGCAAACTAGCCCTTATTACAACTGAATAAGATACCGCAGTGTATACCTTGACGTGCTGTTGTCCGTACATGTACGAACAATAACGGGCGTAACTAAAAAAACACAACGTAGGTATGCAGTTTTGTCTCTTTATGTGGTTAGGCGACAGAGACCTCGACCATATAACAAACTTTTATACGTATGTACAAATAAAGAAAAAACGTTTTTTCCTTTAATATCTCAGTGAAAATCCAATATTAATATTTAATGACTGACCTGACAGACATGTCTGAAAAAGCTAAAACGGGAAGCCGGGAAATGATACAAATATCTTGCATAAATTGTCACTCGTCTATCGGCTCGGGCAATAAAACAGCGAATCCGTAGATTTACTGCCCGTCTGGCCGCAATAGAAGCAGACACAGTAGACTCGGACGGCATCACCCGCAGTTATATTAGATACGAAAACTGTTTTTGTATTAGAACGGCTAGTTTACAAACAACGTTAATAAGTCACTTCAATGAAATTTCACACCACTTACATAAAAATGCGTAAAAAGAGAGGATAACTTCAATGTAAATAATAGTCAAAACCTTTGGCGCAACAAAATTTGTGTTTTGGTTTTACATATCTTTTAAATTTATAATAAAAATATATCTGGATTTACTTCAATTTAAGTCAAGCCTTTTTCTCAATCAAATAAAATCACGAAAACAAGAATTTTGTCAAAGCATTTTCTGAACGCCCTCTGGTGTTCGACAGGCGAAAATGTTTCGAGACATCCACGAAAAACCGGTATTTCTTAACCACAACTCACTTTCATTTTAAATTGTACTACGATATTTTTACTTTTGTGTCCTGTATTTGTATACAAAGTTGTTCAAGTCTCCCAATTACATTGATCTCTTCATTATTTCTAGTGATTTTTTCAAATATTGATCTTTAACTACACAGCTACACAGGAGTTGTTATAATATGACAAATAACATGGGAGTCAGAAAGAGCACATCGGAGGTAAAAAATATGACGCAAAAAGAGAGTTGTTATAAGTTTAACCGCTGTGTGTGTCTGTCTGTGTATTTGTGTGTCTGTTTGTGGCAGTGTAGCTTCTAAATAGGTGAACCGATTCGGACGCGGGTTTGTATTTTAGCGAGCTTGGTTCTTCGCTATGTATGGTGGAAATCAAAGCAGCCGTCTCTAAGATATAAGGCTTAATGTCAATAATAATTATTAAGAAAAACGTCGTTCTTTAATTGACACAGGGTTTTTTTATGAGATCAAGCGACCCTTCTCCGTCTACCTCTATTGTGGCTTGGTTCTCCAATTACCTCTCTGACATCCACGACGCATACATCGGACTGCACTTAGCGAGTCTTGCTTGCCGGATTTAGACCAAATTATATGCACCAGAATTATTGATAGAACGCCAATTTGAAAGATGATTTTGCTAGTTGGACGACAGTGTTTTGACGATTGTGTGAACACTCATTTTTCGCAAAAAATCTATTTGATAAACAGAAACGTAGTTAACGTATATTTTGGGAAATTAAATCAATACCAGGAGACTTGTATGGAAACAAGTGTTAACTACAGTTATGTGCGAATATGATAGCTCGCAAGTTCGCCAGGTGCTCAAAAGAGGTCAAACCGATGCTCTTTCGGGCGTTTTGCACCTCGCTCTATTCCTGCAGCCTGTGGGCTAGTTATACGGCAAAAAGCTACAGCACTCTCCGCGTCCAATTCAATAATATGCGTTCAGGGCGGTGATGGGGCTGTCCCGATTCTGCAGTGCCTCGAGTATGTTTGCGGAAGCACGCGTTGACTGTTTTCACTCGACTATGCGCAAAAGAGCTGCATCTTTGGTGCGCAGAGTACGGGCCAGCTCCAACACCGTCCTGGCGATGCATCGCCAGGACGGTGCAGCATGGCATTGTTGTGAAAGGCATGGCACTATCTCGATGCCAAAAAGGATGTACTGACTTGTATTTAAGGTTAAAATTACATTTACGTAACGTTCTAAATTATAAGTTCAATGTTATTTATTTAATTTTGCCAATTAATTATAGTGACATTTGTATTTAAATTTAATTAATATCAACAGTAACATTCCATTCTATATAATTTAATGTATTAATTTTAGAAAAGTGATATGTACCTTTATGGGTATAATTAATAAAATAATGCCTGAAATTAATTAATGATAATGATTATGACTAGCTATTATTGAAGGGGTACTTCTTACGTATATTAATTAACTAGCGGTCCCCCGCGACTTCGTCCGCGCGTTTTGAGTTTGCTCCCTCCCCTCCCGTCGCAGCGTCATGTTTTATATCCTAAAACCTTTCTCAATAAATAAGCTATCTAACACCGAAATATTTTTTCAAATCGGTTCAGCAGTTCCTGAGATAAGCGCGTTCAAACCAACAAACTCTTCAGCTTTATAATATATTAGCGCAAGCGCACGTTGTACTTAAGCTGCGAACATTATTTTGGTGCGGAGTTCTGTTAAAACTGTGATAGCTCCTAAGATATTTATTGAAATCAAATGATATAAAGGGCAACTTTGTTCTAAATGAAATGCTCGTGATGATGAATGTATTTATTTTGATAAGAATAAATACCTGTGTGTATAATACACCTCTAAAAATAATGCATTATTTTTTTACAAATTTATTAACATAAAAAAGGTTGTAGTAAGTCAACCATAAAAGATAGACATATGCTGTCGCGGACTTTATTATAGAACTCTTAATGCTGAACAATCCTGTCATACATGATTTTTGTTTAACTTAAGCGGTTTCCGCAGCGTATGCAGCGGAAGCTCTCAAAAGGAATATCTTTCTCCCGTTTTCGCAACATTTTTCATTTCTACTGTGGTTTTATGAGTCGTATCTTTATGTTATATAGCCTAAAGCCTTCCTCGATAAATGGACTATCCAACGTAAAAATAATTTTTCAAATCGGGCCAGTAGTTTTTGAGATTAGCGCGTTCAAACAAACAAACAAACAAACTCTTCAGCTTTATAATATTAGTATAGATGATGCTTATAGCATCTTCTTCTTCTTTTACATAAAACAAGACCGTAATGTCTTGTTAGTAATTTAGTTAAAATGTTTAAAAAGCCTTTTTTTATTAATAAACTAGCCAAACTTATTATATTTTTCCACCATGCATAAAAGAAAGTCGTGCGTTTATTGACTTACATCAAAATTGTCGAAATGACAGCGTCTCAGCGATCACCTTAGGCAAAATAGTAGGCACTACCTAATGAAAACATCTGCTTCTATAGAACTAATCTACTTTAGATCGGATAGAACTGAGGAGCATCTGGAATTCAATCGGACAGCTGACAGATAGCCGTTAGTAACAAACGACTAATTTGTACGAAGCGCTCACTGGTGGGATAAAACGCATTTTAATACAGTTAAGTGAACTTTGTATTAAATGTCTAAATTTTTATAATACAACGTATTATTTTTTATTATATACATTATATACGTAAAATAACGTTACTATCTCGTAATGTGATCTATGTATATTCGTATAATCTTTTAAGCATTATTAACTATCAAGCAGGACTTTAGGATTTTTATTACATTCCGAATAAAAAATCGTAATAAAAAACAACGTTTAAAAAGTGAAGTAAGTAAAATTGAGAGTCTTATTAGTATTTGGTAAGACTTCTAACCTTTTAGCGTTTGTAATTTATTTAATATCTGCAAATTGTATGATGTTATTATGATTATGAATGAACACACATGATTGAATTGCTTTATATGATTGGGTTAGCAAAATAAAACTTTATTCAATAATCGACTTCAACAAATTTATGAAATGTCAAACTTATATTCCACATTAGACTCAATTCGTCAGCTCTCTTACGAATTCAATTGCTACGTAAGTGCTCACATCGTTATTGAGTTATACGAAAATTGGAAATAAATCCACTTTCAACTTAAGGTACGTACTTAAGTGCCTATTTATTTATGTAATAGAAAACAGGGACTCTGTGAGTTGTAGGTAGGTACTTAGATTACGATTTAGATCAGGGGTGCGATTGTGTAAAGCAATCGTATTCATTTGACAGTTCAAAACGTACGTTATGATCTGTCAAACGTTTTGTTCTTTGCCTTTTGATAGATCATTCCGTACGTTTTGAACTGTCAAATGAATACGATTGCTTTACACAATTCCACCTCAGATTATAACGTCCGTCGCGCTTTACAGACGACGGGGCGGGCTGGTCTTTTTGACCACGAAGTAATAAGGACCGCGTCTGCCCGTCATCGATGCCCGCAACGCCGCGACTGCCCGCCAGACCAGTACGACGCCAGTGCCCGGTGGGCACCTGCGGCGCGGTCTCTTTGCCCTTCATGTGCATGTTGGTAGTGTAGGATTCCCTTTGCGCTATCGTTCGCGGTGAAATTGACCGACCCGGCCCTAGCACTAGGCCCTAGGCCTAGATTCGGTGTAGATTTTATATCTGAAAGTGTTTAAATATAATTTTTAGTTTTGATTTTCATAAAAAAAACATCTCTTTTTATTACTGCTACAAAAGATTTCAATTTATCAGCCAAGTTCGAGTAGCAGTAAATAGTCGTTTTAGCGATAATAATATTTTTATTTTTATTCAAACTTTATTGCACTGTAAGTTGTACAATTGGCGGATTTAATGCCTAATGGCATTCTCTTCCAGTCAACCACCTGGTAATTCAGAGAGTTTAATCAGTGGCGGAATATTAATAATAAGTGAGAAGAGTGGTATAAAAAAGGTTATAAAGATAATAAATAAATAAAAATAAAATAATACATAAGATATCTGAGCGATGTTAATAAAAAATTCAAAGTTTTCTCAACGACTAACAATGTCTAATTTTGCGTTTTAATACAAATTAATACGCAGCTAAGATATTGGATTCGTAACAATTTATAATTTACTATCCGCTGACCTTTGAATAGATTTAGGCTATTTATCCGGGCAGTCATTTAGCTGATATTGGACACATTTATCATCAGCAAAATTCATTTTTGCCCCAAAATTTATCGTCACGGTTGACGACGTTAATCTCTTAGAGATTTGCGATTGATACAAAGTAACTTACTTAGTTCATATTTTGTTTGACACTTCCTTAATCCTAACAAAGTATGATTTTTTTTAATTTTACTGGGCATTCCAATATTGAATAAATAGTTTAAAAATCTGTGGCCTGTGCACAAATGAAAAATTTACCTTCTTACAATTTTGCACTCATTTATTTGATACGCCTAAATAAGTAAGTAAGTCTTTATTTGCGATAACACAGTTATAGATCTCAAAATTTCAGTTTTGATAGGTAAGCGGTATTCAGCTTTACTGTCAAATTAACAATTCGTATTTCTTTACTAGATTTCGTACGATATTTATAATATTATTGTAATAAAACAACATAAATATTAATATACGTACAATAAAAGAGTAGAGTAGATGCTTTTTAAGCAGTTTTTTTGAAAACAGCTATAGATGTTAATTGCTTGATAGCCAGGGGTAAGGAGTTCCACAAGCGTACTGATTGGACAGTGAAAGAGTTAGAATAATAGCTCGTTGGGTGACAGGAAGATTAAAGGTGGAGTTTCCTCGATGACCGCATGTCAGTTGTATTATTATTATTATTGTTATAATATTATTATATTGATAATATTCGTTTACACTGAATCGGAATTGAGCTGCCTGGAAATAGAACGGCTAAATTTGGATCGCAATACGACCCCAGTGCATTTTATCGATAAGATGGTGTGCAAATTCTTACATAATTATATAATTAAATAAATAATATTAATTTTATTCATTTAACAGATTAATTTAACATTAATTTAATTAAATTTCAAATAATAAAATTAGAAGTTAGTCAACTATAATAAATTTGGCAAAATTCGTACATAATTACAATTTGTCATTAATTAATTGCTTACTAATGTAATATCATTTTTCAATGATAATACCTATCATTTTAGATTTAAATTGATTTGATTCAGTTCTCTTTATTTTGGGATTTTATTGCATATGTTGGGTATGAAGTACTTGTTATGATGCCAAAAACTTTTTTTGAAGAACATGTTGTACTATCATGCTGCTTTTTTACCCAAAAGGTAGCCTTTACCCGGATTATAAAAAGGAATCGATTGACACCTCATATACCAAAATCGCCCTAATAGTTTCGCCGCAACGCAACTGTGTAACAAACATAAATACCCACACAGTACTCTACTATATTATTTATCTATAATAGTCCCCCTAGCCGATTTCGACTACGGTGGCCAGTCACAACGACTAGCCGACTGCGCGGGATATATTATAGTGCACAAGTGTGTGCGCAAACACAGGTGCACTCTCTATTCCTTTCACTCTCACAGCCCGATGGGACAGCAATCACGACCGGAGAGAGATCAGGCGCAGGACCAACGGCTTTACGTGCTTTTCCGAGGCACGGGGGTGAAACACCGCCAACTTCCAAACTCCGGGCTACCCTAATAATTTCTGAACAGAAAAACTCGGGTATATATTTTTGGCCCGACCCGGGGATCGAACCCGGGACCTCTGGCGTAGCCGTCGCTTTAAAGTGCGAACCTCTTACCGCTGCGCCACCGAGGCAGTTAATTATAAAGTAATTTATCTATACTAATATTATAAAGCTAAAGAATTTGCTTGTTTGTTAGAACGAGCTAATCTCAGGAACTACTGGACAGAATTAAAAAAATAAAAAAAAATTGGATAGTTTGCTTATCGAGGAGAGCTTTATTATTATTCATTTAGGAAAGCCGCGCGCACGACAGCCCCAACACCATCCTGAGCGCGCGGATGGACCTCTGACTCTTCGGTGCTCGTGCACTGGATAACACTGCATGCAGTTAAGTGACCCGGTTCGCCGACGCTGGGAAGAACCTGAAGTGCTACACCTCGCTTATGTAGGTATTGTTTTTTTTTTATGTACAATGTACCTACTAACACTAGACCTAAGTTACCTACTCTGTTACTGACAATTTATGGATCCAGATGTCCGAAATAAATGTTTATTTATTTATTAAAGTTATCAAACATCATGGTACGACGGGAGGGGGAAGCAAACTTCAAAACGCGCAGACACAGTCGCTGGAGACCGCTAATCTGAATAAAATAATGTTTTCACAACATCATCTATAAAATAGAAAAAAGTAAATTAAACCTCTCGTACATGTGTGTGTTATTAATGCATAGTCTCCAGCTGTCACTTGCCGCAGTCCATTTTGTATCATTATGCATTGTTTTCCTCCATTCCTCATCCCTCACTATCAAGGGTATGAAAACACAGTTAAGGCGTATGTACACTAAAGTGCTATTCTGAGTATGCAAGTGATTACTGAGTGTAAAAGTAAATGCGCATAACTTTAGGTTAAAATATTCTAATAATATTCTGCTTCTATTTGTAAACACTTCATCTCACTACTGGGCGTACATTTTTCACACCACAACGATGAAATGAGCTAACATCATTTAAAAAAACCGGCCAAGTGCGAGTCGGACTGGCACACTAAGTACTAGTAACTTTATTTTGAAATTTATTTCTTTATTTATTTATTTATAAGGCTCCCATACATGGAACTAAAACCATTTTTTTTTATCAAACCTATGCGTCCAAGGATAGGTATTTTCACTAAAAGTCTAACGTTTGAGAGATATACTAGTCCGCCATATGTACCTTTTGTTTGTGCATGAAGTGTTTTAAATAAATAAATAAATATACTAGGTCTTGATTAAGAATTTTATCGAAAATTGGTTTTAACGAGATCGAACTAGTAGTTTTTAAAATAGAGCAAATTTAAAATAACCGCAAACATAACTTTGTTTTTCATACAAATACTATGAAAAACAAAGTTATCTTGCTATCAACAAAATCTTGTGGTATTTTGGCTAAGTGGAAGTAAGTGGATCTCTAATTCAGTTAAAGTTGACACAGAACCGAGTGTGCGAGTCCGATTCGCTTTTGGCCGGTTTTGGAGTCGTTTTTTTTTTTTTTTACAAACACACTAACCACCGAACAGTGTTACACCCAAACACACAAGTGCACAGCCACCCTAATATGCCTGTAACCCGCGGGAACCCTTTTGACAGGAGCTGAGGTGGAAACCACGTTTTTTGCTATTCTTACTAACACCATTTATCACCCTGACGACATCTACCGGTCAGAGAAACAAAGAAATGGGAACTAGGAAGAAATGCAGTTGTATTTTGTAGTTTTATGTACAGCGACAGCACGTCTGGTTGCACACTTTTGTTGCAAACTAGCCCTTATTGCAACTGGATAAGAACCCGCAGTGTTTTCCTTGACGTGCTGTCTGTACTATTAGCGGTCCTACAACGCGACAGCGTCCGCGTGTTTAGTGTTTGCTCCTTCATCTCCCATCGCAGCGCTCTGTTTATAGCCTTCCTCGATAAAGAAGCTATCTAACACAAAATTATTTATTAAATCAGTTCGACGACAACCTCCGTGGTGTAGTGGCTAAGCACGCTGGTTTTAAGGCGTCGCCGCTCCGAGGTCCAGGGTTCGGTTCCCGGTCGGGTCAAAATAAGAATCATAATTTTATATATTGTCTTTGGTCTGGGTGTTGTGGTACCGTTGTGTCTGATTTTCATAACACAAGTGCAAGAAGCTACTTACTTTGGGATCAGAGTAATGTATGTGATTGGTGTCCAATATTTTTTTTTAAATTACTGTAGTTCCTGAGATTAGCGTGTTCAAACAAACATACTCTTCAGCTTTATAATATTAAGTATAGATAGATGTAACCGCTGCTTTTTTAGAAAGAATGCCGGAAGACAGGGCGGTAAGGAAGGCGTACATTGGGCAGCCTGTAGGTCGTCGACCGGTCGGCCGACCGCGATACCGGTGGAGAGATGAAGTGGCCAAGGACCTACGCGCCCTGAATGCAGAAAACTGGGAGGAGATCGCTCAAGACAGGGCGCGCTGGCGCCATCTGGTATCGGAGGCCAAGATCCACTTCGGGTCGCTGAGCCAACGGAGTAAGTAAGTAAGTAGGTAAGTAACCGCTGCTTTATCAGTTAAGAGTCTTTCATTTGTAATGACGTCCGTTTTCGTGTTGTGTGTGCAATCGATTTTCGCTTGAAAGTGGTTAGGTAGGCAGACTCCTAATTTATTTTTGGTGCCAAAATTAGCCCATACCGGCAACTTGAAAACATTTTGCTATCCGAACACACGTTAGGACCATTTGTCGCGGTATTTAGATAGCGGAAACATACTGCGACGATACTATTAACATAATGGTGTTTACTGCTATTGGCAGACCTTTCTCTTATCACGAAACGGTGGTAAACGGTTTTCGACTGCAGCCACGTTTTGGTTACAAAGGAAATTCATAGTGACAGATAAAAGCTATTATACGTATGTGTGAGAAAATCGTTGGTTTTTCTAGGCATTTAATTCGTTAATATATCTGCAGTCTGTACAAAAGTACCTCTTATCGAACTAATGAAAAGAACATCAAAAGTGTCTAGGGATCAAGCATTTTTATGCGGATTTCTTGAGATTGAGATGTGGCTTTGTAATAAATTTATGATTTTATAAATTTATATGGATCCTTTTTGGTGCATTTCATAATTGAAATTGCATTGCATGAAACAGGAACTGTCAATCAAATTCGAGTAAAAGATGAAAATCAGCTGTCAATATTTTCCCTTTAAAAACATACAACGCATTGAAGACATTATTAGTGCTACTGTTTCCCTACTACTGATTAAAACCAACGTAATTATGGAGCGGCGACGTCATTTAAGCAGGGAAGAAATGCTCAGAGCCGTGGGAATGATAGAAGCTGGTTCCCGGCAACGTACTGTGGCTTTAGCTCTGAATACAGGTCAGAGTGTTATCAGTTGACTTTGGACACGTTAACGAAGCACTGGTACCGTGGCTGAGCGCCATGGAGGACGGTAACCGCCATGATGTTAGCCTTGAGGCTTCATCACTCTTCAGGGAACTTAATTAGCGAACAAACAGTCAGAAACCGTTTGCATGAAGTGAACCTTCATTTCCGAAGACCGCTACGGGTACCACCTATAGCAATGCACAATCGTAGGATTCGATATCAATGGGCTCTTGAACACAGAAATTGGTCAGAAGAACAATGGCGTTTCGTGTGCTTTTCTGATGAGTCTCGTTTTGGTATGAGACCGGATACAAGACGTATACGACACTGGAGAACCCCTGGACGCCAACAGCGATTAAAATCCTGCCAGGAAGTCCATCCTTATAGTGGTGGAACCATCATGGTATGGGCGGGTATTTGGATCGGCGGAAGAACTAATTTGATTCGGATCAAAGGCAACCTCAACGCTCAAATTTATGCTGAGACGATTGTATCAGACGTCATCGTTCCTCTACATGTGCAAATCGGTCCCTTATTTCAGTTAATGCATGATAATGCACGACCGCACACCGCAAGAGTTGTAAGACAGACTCTCGCCGCAGCTAACATCAATGTCCTGCCCTGGCCTGCTCAGTCGCCAGACTTGAACCCGATTGAGCAAGCATGGGATATGCTACAGAGAAGAGCTCTGCCGAATATGGAGGGTGTCCAGTCGCAAGAAGACCTTTTTTTGTTGTTGCTACGAACATGGGCGGCCATTCCACAGCGTGATTTGGATGAACTCATTTTTAGTATGCCAAACCGATGTTCTTGTGTTGTTAGTGTTCGCGGTAGAAACACGCATTATTAATTGTTTAAGTTACGCACTAAAATTTTCAAGAAAACTGTTATTTCAGTCTTTTTTTGTGGTTCAAATGTCAAAAATCCCTTTATTAGGAAAATGGCAAATTTCTTTACTAATGCAAAGGTGACTTGGTTTTTCGTTACTGTAGACAAACGAAAACACTTTATTTGATGAATCCTTAAAGAAAATTTTAATAAATATCAATCAGGAGAAAAGTTATTGCAAAAAATATATGTTGATCCCTAGACACTTTTGATGTGTGTAGTTTAAAAAGTGTAACTCATCTGATAATTAAAAATAATTATGTTTAAATAGTTTATTTTTCTCACTCCTATTGTACTTCTATTATAGGTACATAGATTGATTGCCAAAATTACCTACGTCATGGAAATAAAAATATGCAAGGTATAGTGAATTGATACCTAAACGCCTTATCTAAGATGTTTTCTGTACTCAGAATATTGTCTTCTTTTATTTGATATTTCACTCGTTATGACTGTAAACTTTTTTATTATTATGCAGGGTGTTTTGTTTTTGTCAGCGACGCCCGACTCAGGGGTGTTTGTACAAACGATGCTGATGCCAAATAAAAATTGAAAAAAAGGACACCCACAAAATCAATTGTATAATGTAATACTAGTTTCGATAGTTTCGAGCAAGACAAAACTACCAACGCCAAGTAACCTCTTCGTAGTTTACTTGCAACGGCGTAGTATTTAGTATATACGAGCGAGCTACGCTCAAAGGTGCGAGTTTCCCCATTCGTTTTGAAATTTTAGAATGTTGTGAAGAAGTTTTCGTTTATAAAACTTGTATATAATTTAAGGGATTTTTATTTGGAGATATTCCACATTATCATCTCTGAGTTGAATGCAACTGCAGAAAACAATACGCTGTATATTGTTGTAGCATTCACGGTGATGCCTTTTTAACAAAAGGTAGCGTTTGTTACCCGGATTTTAATAAAAAAATCGATTTATTACCAAAATCACCTTCCGCAAATGTGGAACCCACAGAAATACACACATACCTACATAGACTATTTGATTCATAACCTTTCCCTATGACTTTGCAATAGTAGGATAAAATAATAAGTTTCCCAAATTCACTTAAAACGCCCCCATTTCATGATAGAAGCCTAAATAGAAGTCAAAATACATCACTTAATAGTACATTATGATACAAGTGTGCTAAGTTGACCATTATATACAAGGCGATATTGTGTGCGCACGAGCGAAAGCGAGTGCGCCATAAGAAAGCCGCGTATATAATGGTCACAGGCACACGTGTTTCATACGACGTTTTTCAACACACTTGCGAGGAAAAAAGAAAGACTCTTCATTTACTAAGTTTTTAATTATTAAAGCAGTAAAAATACATTTCACTCGATTTTGATGGCAAAGACTGTCGCACGCGTTTTTCGCCTCGTTACGTATGTCCGGCGGAGTTAATAATAGGTTTTCTTCTTTTTTTTCACTTGAAGAAGACATTTTCATTAATATTAAACTTCATAATTAATCCAAACTTCGTCACAGCAGACAATTATTATTTACGAAAAATGGCGCGTTGTTTTTTTTTTCAGGCCGCGATACCGTTGCGCGCGCAAGGCTTAGGCGCGAACTAAATCGGCCAAAAGCCAAGATTTAAAATGTAATAATTCGTGTTTAAAACACAAATCACAGAAAATGTTAAATGAATTTGAGCTATTTTTTAGTAATAAATCTGGATTTATCATTTATTAAAATAAATATGTAGATACTGTTATTTTTCGCATAAATACTGTTTGTTGCTAAAATAAAAGTATTGTATAACCCGACTAAATTATATCGCTTCTTCTTTTTACTTACTACTTGGTACTAGGGTACAAATGTAAATTAGTCGGGTTAATAAACTAAAAGCACTAGTGCAATAATATAATGAAAAAACACGCGTGTTTAATATCTATGATTATGAGCCAAAAATCGGTGGAATAAAAACGTCGTTTTGAGCAAGTGTGTTGAAAAAATAATTTAAAAAACTAAACCGAATAGATAAATCTGACTAACGCATTTTCCCTCTACTTAGGAGAAACAAATTCATTTGAAGTCGGTGCATGACTGAGCGTAGACTGTTGGTATAGGAAAGCTTGAGATCATTTATTTCATGACTTTTAGTTATAATTATAACCCATATCTCAAAAACTACTGGATCGATTTTGATGAAACTTACACTGTCCCCAGAGTTAAATAAACAAATTGAACCATAAATATTATCATCTCGCTATGACTAATCGTTATCAGTCATAGCAATATGTTTCAGAGAAATCCGTGGACAAAAATAAAAATATACATACTTACAAAAACGTGTTTGGAAGCCTAAACAGATCAACAAACTCAAATATTATCGAATTATAACGATATCACATACAAACGCATTGAATTGATCACCTCCTTTTTAAGTCTGTAAAAAATCACACCTTTCATTCCTACAAAACAAGACAGCAGGGCTATAAAAGGCAAGATTCTGCCCTATAATGTATATATCTACATCATGCGTATTTTCTTACCCCATGGGATGTTTTTCCGTGAACGTAATTAATGATTGGGCATTATTTCAGTTCCTTGAGAGTCGACGCACTTTGTTAGGAAAACGCGCGTATTACAAACGTTTTCGAGTTTTAAAACGTGAAAAATAAAATGATGTGCCTTAAAGCATGTTGATGATTAGCTACCCTAGCGAGAATCTTACATTTTATACTACAGGTCCATAGCTTTGTGCTAGGTAATAACAAGAGATGTTGTTGTCATTGTTTTTTTTAACTATGTACCTACCAAATCATATCTTATATTTTCGGCGTCTTAAAATCAGATTCAGAACCTTGTTTTGCCAAAGTTTTTTTCATCTATACTAATATTATAAAGCTGAAATATTAGTTCATTTGAACGCGCTTATCTTAAAACTTGGAACTACTGGACCGATTTGATTTTTTTTTGTGTTGGATAGCTTCTTTATCGGGGAAGGCTTTAGGTTTCGAATATCACGCTGCGACAGTAGCTAACTCAAAACGCGCGGACGCAGTCGCAGGGGACTGCTAGTTATGTTATGTCATAGTATGACCGTCGAGCTAGGTTTTTCCTTAGTTTCCAAAGTAAGTGTTCACAGCGTTCATTTGCACACGTAAACGCTGCGTTTTTTATGTCCTTTCAGTGTGCCATTAATTCTTATTTTTAACTGCCCCGTCCCGAGGTACTGCTATTTGTCAGAACGTAAAATATTGGTTGGCGCTAAACTCCGTATAAATCCAGGTTTTGTCCGTTTCGAATTTATAATGCTAAGGGAATTTTCGTTAAGAAATATTCGAACATATTCGAAAATTATTTCTACAAAAATTGTAAGAATCGCGTGCGTTTCGGGACAAAATGTATCAAGTTAGTAGACAGTTAAAAAATAATCTGTTTTTAACTGTCTTCCAACTCAGATAATAAATGGAATAGATGTCTAACACGCCATTAGTTACAAAAACAAGTTAAAAGATTAAAGAAAGAATTCGTATTTATCGGAGAGACATCAGAAACACATACCTCATACCTGTAAGATATTACACATAAATTACGAACACACAAAAAAAAACTAAATTTACACTGAACAGTAAAAAAAACTGTGAAAGCACTCCGGGAGTGCCGGCAGAAGTGAAAACTTGAATATCAACGTTATGCATTTTTGATTTTTTGGAAAAGTACTATCATTTTTGTGATAGAATACAATAATAATAATAATATAATATTTTTATAGAATACAATATTTATTTATTGCGCTATCGTACACAAACATTACAATTTATATTATATTAAATTACATTAAAAAGTTTATCTCTCAGAAAAATCAACTTACATCCATAATTTCGCCAGCCGTCTTACGGTTTTTCGATCAGGTCACGTGTCCTGACGCGAGTTTCACATTTTTCCCGCATCCCACAAAAGTGCTCAACGCCGCTAAAGAAGTTTTCACTTCAAAAAAAGTAAAAACCGACTTCAAAACCAAAATGAGTGCATTTTGGTTAAAATAAACAAAAAACAAAGTCTTAAATAAACTCTTCACCATTGAAAGGAAAGGAATCCGGGGTGCGATTGTGTAAAGCAATCGTATTCATTTGACAATTCAAAACGTACGGTATGATCTGTCAAACGGCAAAGAACAAAGGGTTTGACAGATCAAACCGTACGTTATGAACTGTCAAATGAATACGATTGCTTTACACAATTCCAGCTCCGTTTTAGGCAAACAATTTCTTTTTGGAGTCGGTGCTGTGATAGTTGATGCTTGATGGTCAAAGTGATGGCACCGACTCCAAAAAGAAATTCTTTGGCTTAAACGGATTCCTTTCCTTTCAATGGTGAAGAGTTTATTTAAGACTCTAGTGCATTTTTGTTTTGAAGTCGGTTTTTACTTTTTTTAAAAGTTTATTTTATTTCTTCATTTTTAGTGATTACATAAGAGGGGGGGAGGGGGGGTTGCACCTTATGGTTCTATTTTTTAAGAAGCTACAAATTACCTATCATAATTTCCGTAATTATAATTACTGAACTCTTAAGCGTTAAGGAATTCCACCATCAGCTCAGCCCCACAAGATGTTGACTATCAGACGTAACAACACGTCAACATTAAGATTCTAGTAAAGAAACACTATACTTGCCTTTAAAATTTGAGGGTTTGCTTCAATTACACCAAGATCCCATCATCAGATCCCAAAATGGAAAAAATGGGACCAACTAGAAGGTACACCCTCTAAGTAGGTGAAAAAAATTTTCGATTTGGTCGACAAACGACTGAGATATGAGGTAACATACATACAAAAAAAAAACATATAGTCGAATTGATAACCTCCTCCTTTTTTGAAGACGGTTAAAAAGCGAGAGAATAAAACATAAGAAAAACGTTATTCGTCTGGCAAAAATAAACGTGTTTTAGGTCGGTAGATAAAAATATATTCACCGCTTTAGTCGTATAAAGTAGCTCAGGCATTTTAAAACTTAAACAAAACAAGTAACCGCCTGCAAAAAACTGACTAAAAAGCTCAAAATAACGCATTTTCCATTTGTTTAGAAGAAAGAAATTCATTTGGAGAAGAATCATGTCAATGTCTATAAGGTTTCTCGTTTTCGAGAAATTCGTGGACAAATATACAAACATACACACATACACTTACGAAATTAAGCACTGTGTTTGGAAGCCATAACATACTCAAGACTGATCAAATTCTAATGATTTCACATACATACACATTAATTTGATTACCGCCTTTTTTGATGTCGGTAACAATACAAACAAAATTGGATTCAAGCGATTTTGTTTACGTTTTTCACCGAAGAAATAACAAAACACAAAAACAGCGGGAGTATTAACTATGGTATTAATCATCGGGAAGAAAGAAAAGTAAAAGGCGTCAATTTAGAAAACTATTAAGCGTCATCTCCCCAAGAACAAGGGTGATACACCCCTCCATTGTGGTGGTTCTCAATATTTTGTTGCAAAAAATATAAACCCCTTCTTAGGTAGCGCAGCGGTGGCAGCGCTTTGTTAGTGAACCGAAGTTAAGCAACCTAAGGCGAGGATTCTCTGGCTCCATCTCATCTTCCACAAATTGTTGCCACTGCTTTCGCCGAGTCTCTCAAACGGCGCAAATATGCTGGGCTAAGCAGCTGAGTTGGTTGAGACTCTTGGGCCGTGGGGGCCTAGTGCTCATCGCCTGTACAATGAATTAGCCAAGCGGTTAATTGATTGTGTACGGTCGCCCGGAGAGCTGGCACGTTTCTAGGCCAAAGGATTAGTTTAGCAATCCAAAGAGGAATTACAGCCAGCCTACTCGGCACCATGCCGCTATCGCGGTTTCCAGATTTGGGAAATGTTTTTTTATTTGTAAATAGTTTATTTATTAATTTTCATTTAGGTTAACGTTTTATTTTCTTGTTAAAACAAGAAAATAAAACGTTAACGTTAAAACAAGAAAATAAAACGTTAACAATTTAATTTTATTAGGTTATTTATAAACTAATAAATTAACAATTTAATTTTATTAGTTTATTTATAAACTAATAAAATTAAATTGTTACATTCACATTTATGTAAGGAGGTGTCAGGTATTTAAGTAATTGTAACATTTCACTTCTACCGTCAAATCATCATCATCATCATCAACCAAAGGACGTCCACTGCTGAACATAGGACTCCCCCACGGCTTTCCACAGCGGCCGATCACTAGCGGTCTGCATCCAGTTTGATCCTGCAATCTTTATAAGGTCGTCTGTCCATCTTGTTGGTGGACGTCCTACACTGCGTCTTTGGTCGAAGGGTCTCCAATCTAAAATTTTCCCATAGCCCATAGTTAGAGACCATGTTTCAGAGCCGTATGTCATCACTGGTAACACACACTGGTTGACGACTTTCGTCTTCAGACACTGAGGTAGTTGAGTTGCGAAGACACTCTTGCGCAGTTTCCCAAACGCTGCCCAGCCGATTTGGATTCGTCGATTGACTTCCTTCTCAAAGTTGGACCTACCCAATTGTTATGTCAAATGTTATGTGAAAATATAATATTTCATCTTTAACGGCAATGGGATGTTTACACGCTACACTACACTTAAACTTTATTATCAGTATGAGGTTTTTTGTACGAGTAAGATTTTTCAGTACTACACACAACGAAACTGGGGTGATGCTTGCACAAGAGTTTGAGAGCCACTGCTCTTTAATAACCTCCCAGAGGTCATTTATCAGGCTGACCCTCCTTCTTAAGAGTTTTTTTTTAATGTAAAACGCTGGCTAAGGTGAGATAGGAGTTAGTTCTTAAGGTGATGGATAGAAGGCGTCTTTTAGCATTAATTTTGGACTTTTTATGAATTGCTTGTAAAACTTCCCTCGAAGATTCATTTTAGGTAGTAAAATTAATGCCAGGAAACTGTGTTATGATGATGATTAAACGTATAAGATTTGCTCAGTTCTAGGATTAATGTTTGATGCTTGTGAATAATAAGATTTTTTTATTTGCTCACAAGCTTGGTTTTCTAATGTTTTGTCGTAAAGTATATGCGTTAACTGCTACAGTTACAGTCAAAAGGTGCAATTGAGCCTGATTTAACGTTTTCAGTAAAAGGGCTTATCTATATTACCTAATATTAAAAATCTGAAGTTTTTTTTGAACACGCTAATCTCCAGAACTACTACTACTGGAACGACTTAAAAAAAATGTGTTCAATAGCTTATTTAATGAGAATTCTTTAGAATTTTGTAGGGGACGAAGCAAATCCACAGTGAGCGGACGCAGTCGCGAGAGACCGCTAGTACAGAAAATATTATTATTAGTTCCTACTGTGAGTAGTCCATATTCTTTCAAATAATTATTTGATCTGTAACGATTGCAGCTACAGTTTACATTCATAAAGTCTTCCATTTACCTTGTTTTCCAGTTAAAAGCAATTTATTTTTGTTACAAAACAACTTGCCCCATTCTTCCAATGTGGTGTTAGTTGCTATGGTAAACGATGAAAGCGTAGAAGTACTTAACTTATTTCGGAAAAATTAAACCGACTTTTAAAAAGTGACTAAAAAGCCTTAAATAACGCATTTGTCTTCTATTTAAGAAAAACAAATTATTTTGGAGTCGCCCATGATGTGCGTAGACTTTTGGTGTAGGTAAGCTTGACACTATGTACGACAAATGCGTTATTTTAAGATTTTTAGTTAGTTTTTGAAATCATTTTAATTTTAATTTAATTTTTAGTTATTAACACGGTTATAACGGAAATATTATGACTCGAAAACATAAGGTCCTATGTACAAAATGGGAACAAAATTTGGTTGTTTATAATATTTATTACTATATACAAATATATGTTTTTAATTTAAATGGAATTATAAAAACGTTAATATATGAGTTTTAGATACACAGAAACGTATAGTTTTAACTAATTTTGGATAAGAACAAAAAATTAAAAGTGATAAATTGTAAGTTACTTAAAATAAAACTACTTGTCCTTTTTTATAACTCAGGTGTTCTTATAAAGGTGTGTTTATAAAGGACAGTAGTAATAACTGGGTTAACTTACTATTACCCATATCTCAAAAACTACTAAACAGATTTTGATGAAACTTACACTGTACTCTATGTTAAATATACCTGATTGAACTAAAAAAGAATTAGCTCGCTATGACTTCTCATTCACGAGAAATCAATGGACAAACATACTCAAATTTAAAAAAAAAACATCGAAATAACATACATACACATTTAATTGAATACCTCCTGTTTTGAAGTCAGTAAGAAATCAATAAAAAAGTTTTATTAAATAGTGATACTTAAGAAATCTATGATTAACTTATTGACTTAATACGCCTATCTTTACATGATCAGCTATACTAGCTTTCAACTTACGCATGACCCAGACGTCCCTAACAAAAAGCTAGTAAATCTTAATTTATTTTACTTTATAAAAGCACTTGTAAAAAGCAACTTTGACTGTGTGACAGACGAGGAATCAAACCCCGTGTCGTACGCTATCCGGGCGTATACCTATACCACTCGGCCACCGTCACATTGGCAAGCCTGTTGAATTTTGCTAGCGCTTACTTTAACGCATAGGCTGCATGACATCATCAATGTTGCGATATTGCTCTCACAATATCCGAAGGAAATATTATTATTATTTTTTCAAATAATTTAATATAAGTAGATGCTCACGGGTTAAAAAGCCGCCGGCGGTCGCATAAACAACAGCATAACAAAAGACTGCTGAAAAACACATCCGAGGGGAAATAATACTAATTTCGTTGAAAAGGAATATCAAGAATGTTTACAATATTCGACTAGGTAAAAAAACGGAATTTAAGTCAATTCGGATAGGGTAAACATATTGTTATTTTCAAAAATAATGCGCAACGTTTTAGACATTACTTACCTACCTTCTTTTGTTATTATTACATCTTTTGTCGCTGTATATACTCTGATTTTTAACTATATAGACCAGAATGACTGATTACTTTCCACTTGACTTTTTTTCAAAATATTTCATCGCCATGCCTCTTCTTTCATGCTTCATGCTTTTCCTTACCTGAAGTTGTCTGAAAGAAATTGCTTCAAGCAAATAAAAGCGCCTGAATTGTACTACTAGCGAATATGTAAGATAAAGTAGTTTTATTATTATTAATAACAGCTTCGATCGAACTTTTTATTTTTTAATGTTTCAAGCGTAGTCACAATAGTGTTGTAACATTTTAATTGTACGCGATTAATTCAACTTATCATATGCATTTTTTATTCACGTGATTTTACTAAATAGGGTAAATAATGTATGCAAAACGTTGCATAATACAAATATAATAATACATATTTTTTTTTGTAAAGAGTACAAAATTCTAATTTAAACTTTTAAATACGTTCAATAAATAAATTATTAGAAATAATGATGATCTTTGCAGGGTTCATGTTTTTTATAAACAGTTTTTATTTGAATACTTAATCATCGATTAAAAACAACAATTGAATTAAATTGAAATTTTCGATTATTTAGGAACAACTTTTTTTTTAATAACGAAAAAGTGGCCACCCACAAAATATCATTTTGGTCTATAATTAAAAAACAGAGTATAGACTATTATATTATCTGGGCTATAGGTAAGTAAGGCTATCACTTTAGACTTTTCACACCTAAAGGTGTTTCTACGCTTTTTTATCCCATTCTTACAAAGATCTCCGGAGGATAAACTTGTTAAAAGCGATTATTGCTCCTCCAGCAATACGGCTCGTAACAGCTTTTACAAGGCAATCAAAACTGCACCGTTATTGTCTTTATACTGCCGAGAAGTATTGAAAACTGTTGCAGATGGTTAAATAGACCTGGGTATCTATTTTCTAATCACTCGAGTATATTCCGAGCGATTTATGTTCAACAACAAAACAATGTATTATTTTAACCCACTTCAATAAGTATCGATAACCTCTTGGTTATCAATTCGACTGTATGTTGTTTTTTCTTTCTATATATGTTAATCTTTATAGACTTTAAAAACAAAATGCGTTGAAGAGTCAGTTAGTTTATTTAAGACTGTTTGGTGCCTTTTTTTACTTAGTCGGTTTTTACTTTTTATGGTTATATTTTTTTCCTTTTGATGACAATGTATGGAAAATGTTAATATAAAATTAGTACGTAAGACACATTGTAAAACTTTTTATTGTCCCAAAATAAATCGAAAAAAAAACGCAACTAAATATACCAAGTAGTTACAATATTAAGCTATCTTTTTGAATATCGCTGATGGCCGCATCAAAATCTAACATAAATCCAATAACGCGAAATATTGTCGCGAGTGTTTCTAAAATAGAGCATAGGTATAGAGTTGTAATTATTTGAGAAAGAAAAGATAAATGAAACGAAGACTTGAGAAACCTTCGTAATGTCTAGCTAGAATCTAGACCATAAACTAGCATATACAATCTAGATGCAATACTGTGGTGTAATATTTAAAACCTACAATTGTCCAAAGTAGGGTTTATATTGGGACGTGTAAAAAAGCCCTCAATGGGCTTATTTGCATAAACAAATGACTTTTATGACTTTTACAGTAAATCCACGGATAACATCGTTTGGGTTTAAGATACATTGCCTTACGAAAATAGAACTTTAACCTTAAAACTATCCTCATTAAGAAATAGGTAGTTTTTTTCTTGTTATTACTTATTATAAGTTATTAATCACATTTAAAGAAAGTTATATCGTACACTAAAACATTACCCTTCATTTAATACATGGCGTAATAGTAGATTATCCACTATAGGAATAAAGTAATGTCTTACGGCATGGTCGCCATCTTGAGTCACGAGCGAAACGAAAGGATTATAATTTTGACTCCCGAGCGAAGCGAGGAAGATACTCGTTTTACTATAAGGAGTTAATAGAAAATCCTGAGTGTAGCGAGGGATTTAAGCGGGCCCAAGACGAAGACAACTTTATTCCCGTGGTGAATACTCTGCTTTTCGCTACTCTTTGCGAAGCAATTAAACTAAAAAAATATATTGTCAAAGACAAACAAAATGTGTCAATTTTAAATGAAAAAAGTGACACTATGTATGCCGGTCAACCAAATATTATGTACTTATGTAGATATTAAATTGTCATAAATTAAAACAATTGTATTTCTTTCTAATCAGTGACCATAATAAACACGCTATAATGTTCAGCTAATCTTATAAATACGAAAAGCTTTTTTATTTTAATAATATTATGTGAGTCAATTATATTTACCTCCATGTCTGATTGTAGCAATTAAAACTTAATAACTTTTCACCCTAGGGATGGAAAAGTTATTTTCCACCCGTCTATCAGAAGAGATAAAAAATACTTTAACAGATATGACGTTTTAATACTCACTTGCGGATGAGAAGTGCGCATGTTTGATAAAGTTTTTAATAGAATATTGACTAGTATGAACTATTTCAGTCACAATACTCGATTAGGCTTGTTTTAGAAAATGGTTTATACCGAGAAAAACGATCAAATGTATAAAAAAAAGGTTTCTCTCGGTGACTTTCGTGAAAATTCGATAATGGCCCCAAAAGCCCTTCACATACTTCTAGCCTTTTTGTCCATTACATTTGAGATGTAGCAAATATAGATTGGTAAAACCTCTGATCTGAGGTAATATAACAAGCTCCAAAATCGGCAAAATAAGAGTTGGACTCGCTCACGAAGGGTTCCGTAGAGATAATATTGTATGTAAGAGATACCCACTGAATATTAATTTTATTATGTTCTTAGTATTTTTGTCATAGCGGCCAATTACCATCCGTAAAAAATCAACTGTCAGTCCATCATGGTTTTCACGAATACAGCCTCTTGTGTGACAGACAGATGGATAGTGGAGTCTATGGAGTAATTAAAAATTAAAAAAAATATAATATGGAGGTCTCATTTTGTGTCATTCACCCTTTAGGTATTGAACCCTATAAAATAATAACGTATGTAAAATTTATCTACTTTTCTTTATTCATTTGAACATGCTCATCTATTTTCTCTGTGCGCGAGATTTCGTGAAATATTTAATGAGGCTGCCTTAAGGGAAAATGATTAAAGAGCTGTCCTAAGTAAATGTTTCACTTAATCCTGTTAAGGGCGAACATAACGTCAACGTTTAACATTGCATGAGATTTTAGTGTGAGTGCCCGAAAAACTTGTGAGTAAGAGCCTTTTAAATTATTTTATATTTTACGATAAGTTTACAAGTTCTTCTTTCTATCAAAGTTTATATAAAAAAAACTTTTTTTTAAATATTAAACCAGCGTGCTTAGCCACCTACCCAGATAATAAAATACCACTACATCACGGAGGTCGTCTACTTTTTACTATATATAAGTTTATAAAACTTCATGGAAGGTAAAAAGAATGCAGGAATTCTTATAGAACTACTCAAAGACTTATCAGCATCGAACATTTTTTTTTAATATATACAATTTATCCTCCGCATCTTCGATTTTCCATTGACAATCCGTAAAACTTTTTAAAAAAAACATCGATAGCATCTCACCTCAAACGCGTCGGAAACAGTCCCCGCGAAACAAGCGAACAAGGGCTCGATTACCTAACCCGATTGATTTCGTAAAGCTATCGACCGATGGCGGGATAAGGATTCACTAAAATGGCGCAGCTAAATGTCCAGCAGTGATGGGCAGCAGCTGCAGCCGACCGATACCAAGCAACCCTGACAGCTCAAGCTGTTTCGTATTCAGAATGAATTTTCTAACACTATCCAAATATTTGTTATATTGCGGTCGCGCCAATTCAGTTTTGGTATGGCACAGCTGTAATTTTCTCGATTTCACCATTGCTCTCTTAGTAAAAATTGCTTATAAGTGGAGACCTTATAAAAAGGATAGTGTTGAAAATAGTTAAATTCTATAAAAATATGTAGCTTTAATTTCCGCTAAGCGACGCCGGCGCGCAGGCACCCAACCTCACGTGTAGTGGCGAAATGCGTCGAGGTATTTTGCACGTTGGTGTTGGATACTAACAATTGGATTAGATGTGCCGCATGTGTGTTGAGGGGGGGTGGACGGTGCATCCTACTTTTGATACTGAACTTATAATCGACGTGGTAACGGTTCGTGTGATTATGGGTGCCTGCGCCGGCGTCGCTTAGCAGAAATTTAGATCAAAAGAATTGCAAAAAATAAAGTTAATCATGGATTTCCGCAAAATATTATTTGATTATTTATATAAAATCAGAGTGTTAGAAAAGTCATCTACTATTGTGTACCTACCATTAGAAGGAAGGTATGATTGTGATATTTTGTTTTACATACGCCTCCCCCACGGTGCTCACTGCAACCGAAAACCAGCGATCTGCCATCTCTATCCATCTTATCGGTGGACGTTCTGCGCTGCGCCTTTGGTCGACGGGTCACCAATTTCATCACCAAATCAGTTCTTGCCACTTGAGCTTACTCATTCGCTATGGGCTTTTGTCATTCGAGCTATATCCGTTAATTCTACGTATATCCTCATTTCTGATTCGATCTCGTAGAGAAACACCGAGCATAGCCCTCTCCATCGCTGTCTCCTGTTTGCTTCAATCTGTCCACATAATATTAAATAAAGGAGACGGTAACTGCTGGGCCCTAAAAGTAACTAGTTGATTTATGTTTTAAAAAAATGGCCATATTTTTCCATCCTAAAATACCAAATATCAGCCTATTTCTCTTAATGGAAACTGAGCATTATGAAAAACAAGATTTTAAGAATTCACTACATTATCGATTAATGAAATATCGATTTGAGTCAATGTAATTACACAATTTAAAAAAAGAATCACTCTTGCTCTATTCGTGGCGATAAACCCAAAAAAAAATACGTTACAATAACTATTTTAGCTCATAAAACATATATTTTATATTTTGATTGAATTGAATGTAAATGAATTGAAACATGATTGCCTAATGAAATAAAATCGATTCTTACCTTTTTTTTGTCTGTGCACTGATACTGACAGCTGCCGTGTCAAATAATCTATGGATCACTCGTTTCGTTTGTATTTATCGTCATGTGCGTGTATGCCTTTTGAGTGTTTTTTCGTCGACCACTGCTTTGTTTTACGGCTTCTGACCCTGCCTAACGTGCTGTCGTCTATTTTGTGGCCTAATTGTAACTGCTGACGTTAAAATATCCTTTGCAGTTTGGAAATCAGCTGTTTGTTACATAACCTCACTTTAACTAAACTCTCAACTCTCAGATTGTCAAAAAACATAGAATTTTCAGTGTAGGTCTACTAAGTATCAAGCTACCACCACCACCACCATGACACCATTTTCATCTTATTACATCCAGGCCCAAATTTGTATGTAATGGTTTCCATCTCCTTAATATCCTTTGGACATTCCCACACATCGCTATCTAGTCCCAAAGTAAGCTACTCAAAGCTTGTGTTATGATGGGTGCCAGACAACGGATATAATACTTAAATACTTTTTTGTTTGTAAATACATACATGATATACATAGAAAACACCCAGACCAATACAAACAGACATGTTCGGGCACACAAATGTTTGTATTGTGCGGGGATCGAACTCGCAACCCGCTGCGTACTAGGCGATTTCGATATTTCTTGCCACCTACCGCCATACATACTCGGATAGCAATAACTATCACTGTAAAACAAAGTTATGGAATACCTCTGGGGGCAAAGCCGCAGCGTAATATCCAATTAAAAAGTTGCAAAAACCCGGTATACGAGGCGAAACACCGGTGACATGGGAATTATGTGGACGGTATTGTTTTAAACTTTCATGGTTATTAAATAGCTTTAAAATTTCAAATTGGTTCTTCAATGCTATTAACATGGACTTTTTTCAGTATGTGTAGCTAAGTACCTGCATACGTTTCAATAATAACTTCCGAGACCTTGGCTAAGGCATTTAAATACAGGATGTCCCAACCTAAAGAGAAAGGATCAAATCGAGCAGCCGCATATATAGAGAAATATATTTCTGAACGCAGAAGAGATAAAAAATATTGAAACATATCCTTATTGTTTTATTTCGTGTTCAACTTGTTTAATACATAAATTAAGAGACAATTCTTATAGGTCATTTTTTTTTAGCATAAAGAGACACTTACAAAGTACTTAATCGATCTAGAAGTCTCGAAGGGTGCCTCGATCATCTATTAGAGGGGAGAAATGTAAATATAATAACAACTTCAGATAAATAAGAATGGAGTCTTTCAAATTTCAAGTAAATACGTGTTTGGTTTAATGTTTGGTCATAATAATACTTGTTCGAGGTGCTCGTAGCGCAGTGGCAGCGCTTTAGTACTGATACCGAAGTTACGGCGCGGTCGTGTTTGGTCGTGTTGGATTGGTGACCGTTCCGACTATAAGTGACGTGTATCAAGAGCATCTCCGTGCTTCGGAAGGCACGTTAAGCCGTTGGTCGGTTGATATAATTTATTAAGCCTAGTCACAGGCCCTATGGGCGGCTTGATAAAATCTGACAGCAAGGTTCGTCGCTTGCGTTGAAAACACCCCTCAACCAATCCGCACTGAATGCGTGGTGGAGTAAGGCTCACACTACCACATAATTGAGGTAAGGCCTTTTTCCAGCAGTAAGACGTTTCAGGCTTAATTTACTTTTCATAATAATATTTAGCTAACTACTAGCAAAGACACCATCGTATTTTTGTGAACCAAACCATTTTTTGCAGATGTACTTTTTTATCCTGTCCACATAATTCCTATGTCACTGCACATACCAACCATTAAACAATTCCGGGGCAGGTGGCGATAATTCGAGTTATTCTGAAACTGAACGACAATTTTCGGATTTTTCCGGACGGGTCGGCGAAATTCGTCCGCTTTTCCGAGGTTACGTTTCTGACGGATTAATTTAAACTTCCGATTTTTGATACGTACCTGCAAATGGCTTGGCATATTCAACGCTAGCTCTTCTCGGGAAAAGCTGCAGTAGAAGTTGTCGCAGATAACCTCAGCTAAGCGTCAGAAAAAAAACATTTATTTCGGACAACAAAAATCCATAGGTTAGTAATACGGGGTAAAAATCTCTAAATCCTTTTTTTATGTTTTAAAATAATTTGTTAACACGCAACTTGAGTTGGGCGCACAGGTGTAACACTTTAGGACATTGGTCCAGTTCCTCTTAGTTTTTAATATTTTTACACTACCTTATGCTTCAACACCCGAGCGGTTCCAGGCAACCGCATAACAATAGAATTTGCATTGTGTCTCGTTCACATACGCTTGAGGGATTAATATGATTAATCTCTGTTTTTGTTACGAATAAAAAAAAGCGTTCGATGATAGAAATGATTTTCATTCTCATTTGAAGTCGGTGCATGATGTTTATCTTAACGGACAGCAGCAGTCTACGTATGCACATCATTTAAGCATGTTTGTATAATTCGAAACATGATATAAAATATTCAGGCCTACTAAGTTACCAACTCATAACGAACGAAAAATCAAAGTAGAATGGGTAAGTCGGATAGTAATTTAAATGACACAAAGTCACAACCACACTTACCTATTCCGGATGAAAGTGACTCGCAATCTAGGCTGACCTGACCTATCTCTGGTGATCTCACCCAGTCAACCTTTCCTGTTTGTGCACGCAATATCAGCGACGCGCCGCCGCAGGCCTCTTTCGATGATTTAAACATGATCATAATGTCAACGCAAAACGTACACAGAAATAGACCCTCACTCTAGAAGTGACTTAGGTCCAAAAAAAATTAAAGATTCAAAACACAAGAAACGATAACATGCCAGTCAAAACATTTGTTTTTAAACTTTCCTTAGAAATGCATGTTCAAATAATACCTACCTTATATTTCCATTAAACTTGAAGAAGCGTTGTGATTAGTACTTACTTAACGCATCCATGACATATCCAATAACGATTTTGTAATCATGAATGCAACACGACTGGCGAGCAAATACACCTCCTCCATCCTTCTTTATTCTAAGCAAGTCAAAAGTCAAAAAACATAGATTCAATTTCGAACACAAAATGCCACTTTTGAACGGTAATATTTAGTTAATATCAATTAATTATGGCCCATATGGGGCGAGAACATGTCTCTTTATCTTTTGGGCCCTGCTAGCGCTTCGAGACAAGACACAGACAATCTAGCAAGTGCTGAGAAGAAACGCCGGAACAAACTCAGTAGACCACTAGCTGCCACAAAAATGATACAAATCAAAATAAACAGGTAGGTACAGCGACCAACGCATCAGTTTACCTACTTTTATTGCAAACGTCATGCGTTACACGCATAAGATACCGCAGTGTTTACCTTGACGTGCTGTTTTCCGTACATCAGTTTGCTGCAGGCTGGACTGTCCATACATGTCATACATTCTTGAATATTATAATACCTTTACGTCATTAGAGTAGTTTTGACAGGTGACTTATTAGGTATATTATTGAAAAATTTGACACAATTTCCCACGAATGAATTAATTGTTTTGGCTAATCTGAAGTTTGGAATGAGAAGTTTGTTTTTATTTCTTGTGTTATACGAATGAATATTATTCATCCTTTCTTCATAAAACGATCTAAATTTTACATACGTATGTACATGATATTATCAAATATCTATTGTGAGAAGCGACAGTAAATATGTTTATTTCTTTAAAGAATTCTTTCAGGGATTCGCTAGGACTAAGTTTGTAAATGGCACGAATGGCTCTTTTCTGTAAAATAAAGATGGACGAACCCCTCAAGAGAAGACTATAAGACGTTATACTATGAAAGTAACTAAAATACACAAGTCTTGCTGTTTCAACATCAGTAAAATGTATATTTTATCTAAACGCAGAAGCCGCTGTAGCAAGTCTTACAGCCAGAGCGTCAACCTTAGAGAGAATCCCCACTGCAATTTCGAATCCATTGTAATGCCCAGAAAAACAGTGGAGTTTGATACATCTAATTTTTACGGTTGAGTAGATTCTATGTGTTAGCTTGCTTCACGTTAGGCATGGCGAATTTAATACATTTAGTCCTTTTTGTATTAATAAGCAAGTTTTTACCGTATAGTAAGGAATTTTCTTGCTTGTGTTACGAATGCCAGAAAACGATTATAACGGGGGCGTCTCCCATAAATACATATTAAACATCGATGACTCAGGTGCAAATGTTCATACTCATCACACAAACATTTGCCTCTTCGAACCCACGACTGTCAGCGTAATAGTCAGGAGCTCTAACCAATACACCAATCGCGTCGTCAAAGTTATAAAAAGATTGTTTACAATATTCGACTAGCAAGGTAAACGGACTTTATGTATTATCCTGTTCTGGGTCTATTGAAAATCGGTCCAATATTTCTCGAGCTGTAAGTGATGTTACTAACACGAATTATTTTTTATATATAATAAGATACTATGACTCATCTAGGAATTTAGTCCCTTAGTACAATATAGCTGGGAGATCTCGCGTCGCATTTATATGGAAATTCGTATGATGTACTACGACCGCTAAGTTTCACCCTGTATATTCGAGTACGCTAATTTTCTGTATGCTTATACGTTATTTGCTGCGTAAATTGCTCATAATGCGGTTTACGTGATTTCCGCTTTGATGGCAAAGTGAATTTGAAAATTTACTTCAAAGAAACTGGAAGATTGGGCGAAATTGCATCGTTTACATAATGAAGGATATAGTATATATAGTAAAATCTATACAGAAAAACAAGCACAACATTTCTGTTTTTTGGGATTCAATTTCAGGTCTGGTTTTTTTATTAAACACTTTCCGGCGCGGTGAACGGCTATAGCTGTAAAACAATAAAAATTCTATTGTGTCTGGATTACCGCCCCGGTAATCGAACCCGGGACCTCTGGCACAGCCGTCGCCTTAAAGTGCAACCCTCTAACCGCTGCTGCCACCGAGGCAGTTTCAAGTTAGAAGCAAAGAAAAAAACGTTACGAATCTTCTATTCACGAAGTACTTAGTTCTAAAGGGACCATTTTTCTAAAACCACTTCTTAAACTTGTGGCCGTATGTAAATCTAAGACTTGCCATTCACGGCACGACGATAAATCGCGGTCGCGTATGGACAGTTCATAAGAGATCATGACGGGCAGATTCTAAAGAAATCTTACTTTAAAGTAAACTCCACTCTGTGATTTATTGAACGGGAGAAAATGGAAAGTTTGGAAACGCATTTTAGTTATGACGAACATCGTAAGTAGCGCTAACTGAAGTAGGTATTGTCGATCAGTGGCGGGGCAAGACCTAATTTTTATGTGGGCAAGATATATTTTGCGAGGCCCCCTGATGGATGACGCAAGAGGACGGATTTTTTTCACACTCATTTTTTTATTTATAAAAATGCAAACTTGTTTATTGTACATTATAAACTACAGTTAATTCAACAACTAAAGAAATATAAAATTACTGCTTTTAGCCATACTGAACTCCCTAATAACAGTGTCGTATTCCAAATTAGATATTTGCCTCGATAGATAAAACTGTCAACGCTGAGTCTTTTCTGACTCCATTGTACTTCTCAAATATATATTTTATTAAGTTTAATTTTGAAAAACTTCTTTCAGTTGAGGCTGTTCTTACCGGTATTGTTCACAAAATTCGAATGACAAAATGAATATCCAGATAAAGAGGGAGGTACAAAATCGTCTCACGTCCTACAGTGATGAAACGTATTTTTTTTTAATTGGTAATAAAATATGACATTTACATTACCATAATTTTTACGGTCATTTGACATGAAAAAAAGGCTATGAAAATCGTGAAGGGACTGTTATAAAAACCTATTTATAGTCAGAATATGTTTTTTGAAGTGAAAACGGCGTTGAGCACTTTTGTGGGATGGGGGAAAAATGTGAAACTCGCGTCAAGACACGTGGGCTGATCGAAAAACCGTAAGACGGTTGGCGAAATTATGGATGTAAGTTGATTTTCTGAGAGATAAACTTTTTAATGTAATTTAATATAATATAAATTGTAATGTTTGTGAACGATAGCGCAATAAATAAATATTGTATTCTATAAAAATATTATTATTATTATATATTTTTTTATCTCAGCTTAGAGCTGGTAAATTTTGTATCAGGTACGGGCTGTGCCAAGTAACTGATCCATAAAAAGTTTTGTAGTAAATGTAGGTAAGTAACTATGATGAGAGAGTAGATTCATCTTGTAGGAAACGTCTAACTATCCGGCATGTGTTCAGTATTTCATTATTATTATTATTATTATTATTGTATTCTATCACAAAAATGTTAGTACTTTTATATTGATAATAAGAGCAATTCATTCAAAATTATTCCCTAACTATTCCAAAAAATCAAAAATGCACAACGTTGATATTCAAGTTTTCACTTCTGCCGGCACTCCCGGAGTGCAATTTATTTAATTCATTTTTTTATTGTTAAGGTGTACCGCCATTCCCAGTGTCATAAAATCAGGATTATGTTGTAAGATATATTTATAAAAGTAAATATAATATTCATCAGAACAACTGCAACATTATTCTCTTGCTTTTCGACAGCCGCCGCCGCAGCGACGCCGCGCTGTGGCGCTAGTTGCGTCGCGTTAGTATCGCTAATAGTCTGCGTGCACAATAAAAATAATACCATGATGTTAATGAGATTTTTGTTATTACTTAAGGGGAATTTCGAAATGAACTATATATATTGAGATTGGTTGATTGACAACGTCAACGTCAAACACGGCTTTTGTAGCGCTCCTCGAAAATTATTATCGAAAATTGGTTTTTACTAACTGTTGTAGCTTGAAACCTACACTAACGTGTAAGTGTGATGAAAGTCACGTGTAAAAACACATCCGGTACCCTTAAACAGCAGTTTATTAGTAAGTTATTGTAAGCGTGTTTATTACGCACCTTGGACGCGATTCCAGTCGTTATTGCAAGTAAACTTACTTTCTGAGTTAGTTTCGTAATCCAGGTGATTGTGCACAATGCGTCCATCTCGCAGTACTGCTGCAAAAGCAAACTCTGATTCTGAATTGGACATGCAAGCTCTTACCTCAGAAATCCGCTTATTCCGCCAAGAAATATCAGCCCTCAAAGAACAACTGGCAAATGCTGTCGCCTCGATTTCTAGCTGTAATGTGCGGCTGGACGACATCACAAACCAACTATCTCGCTCTAACGACCGCATCAAACAGCTGGAGGAGCAAAACTCTGCAAACAAAAACACAATAAAACTGTTACAAGACCAATTGAACTACCAATTGCAACAGCAACTTCAAAACGAGTTAGAAGTTGTCGGCGTGCCTGAACAAGGAGTCGAAAACTTAACTCATATCATACTTACTACAGGTTCAAAGATTGGGGTTTCCCTCCTTGACTCGGACTTGGATGAAGTCAAAAGGGCCACTGTGCGTCGTTCTTCGCAGGTCGCAGCTGACAGTCAAAAATAGCCCCCACGTCCTTTAATTGTGAGGTTCACACGCAAACAAAAACGTGACGAATTTATAAGGGCGGCCAAATCCCGGAGAAATCTAAACTCCAAGGATATTGTCCCTTGTGGCACGGAATCGAGAATCTACGTGAACGATCGTTTGACTCGTGAAAACAGACTTTTATTTCGTGACTGTAGAATCCGATCAAAACAATTGTACTACAAACACTGCTGGACAAATGGAGGTAACATATTCATTCGCAAGAGAGAAGGCTCTGGGCCTATTCATATTCGTCGTAGGGCTGATTTGGATCGCTACTTGGGTGATGAACACTCAATCCACAGCGCTGTTGATCAATTCTCTACATCCAAAACATCTTAGAGCAGCTGTGTTTTATTTAATTTTTCATTCCCTGCAATTTCTATTACTTAATTTTCTATTTCTTTCTAGTTCTATAATAACAGTTAAAATAACTTCATCTTATGCTTTAGAATGTTTTTAACACTCACAGTGTCATATTTTATATTCATAAAGATGAAATAAGAAACCAAAAAATTGCGCACGGGCGGGACTTGAACCAGCAACCTTTTGGCAAACCGGGCCAAACGCTCTTACCAATTGAGCTACCGTGCTGTCAGTCCGACCCTGCGAAATTTGTGGTTTCTTATGAAAACGTCAATTGCGTGACGCTTAGCGCCATCTAGCCGTCTGTTTATGAAACAGATGGCCCAAGCAGTTATTCTTTACAGAATAAATTCAACTTGGAAATTGATGTCGCTTCGCTATCTAATGCTTTAGAATGTTTTTAACACTCATGAGTGTTAAAAACATTCTAAAGCATTACACTCATGAGTGTTAAAAACATTCTAAAGCATTAGATAGCGAAGCGACATTTTTTTGGTTTCTTATTTCATCTTTATGAATAACTTCATCTTATTCTATATTCTTATTTTTGCTGGAATTATTACATGAAATAATAATTGTAAAGTTTAATAATGTATTCTCCTCTAAGTGTTTGCCTGTAAGAACAATTTATATGAACAATTTCTCAAAATCTTTTATCGAAAACAAAGTAGCACCGTTTAGTTCTCCACTCACTAAGCCCATCCAATTAATATTATTATTATTATTCCTCAACTTGTATAACCCGCATTCTATTTTGTTCTTCCGCCAATATCAATACTTGCATAACCAACACTCTATTTCTTTTCATAGCCATCTGTTCCATCTTGTATTAATGTCAAAAAAGCCACAACTTAAACATTCAATAGCTGTCATTAACTATTTTACTCTGACAGGTCAAAACAATTTTACAAGATCAATCATGGCGTCCAACTTCTTATATTATAGCTCTCAATGGGTACTCATACCATATGGCATTTCATTGCACAATTTGTTTATATTCATATTAAAATTCAAAAATGATTCCTTTACAGATAACTCAGGATATAGATAACTACTATAACGTGGAATGCCATATGGTAGAGTATCCGGAGTTGTGCAAGAGTATTTTAACTGATCAATTTAAATTTAAAATTTTGACCTTTAATATAAGAAGTTTACAACAAAACTTTGATGCTTTTCTGATTTCCATTACGAGACTTAATATCAGCTTTGACATTCTCATACTGACAGAATGTTGGCTAAATGAACAGTCAATATTACCTCGTCTTGAAGGCTACAATTCTTACCGCACAGAAAAATTTACCAATCAGAATGGCGGTGTTGTTGCATTTATAAATTCAGAGCTATGTACAATTGTCAGCGAACCTGCTTTTGATGACGCAAATTGTTTACGTATTGAAATACCAAATCGCTTATCAATCCACGGTATCTATCGTTCGCCGTCTTTTTCCAACATTACTCCCTTCCTTAACTCTTTAGAATCTTATCTTGAAGCTGACAAAAACAAATCTGAATTTATGGTTTCTGGCGACATAAATATCAAAATTAATATCAACGACAGTGATACTGCAGAGTATTTGAGTCTCATGGCTGAATATTCACTTATTCCCGTAGTTTATAAACCAACTCGAAATAACAACTGTCTAGACCATGTCTTTATTCGCACTAAACACAAGGCAGCTTCAGTGGTTTGCCAGGCTAGTGTTACTGATCACAGTATGATACTAACAGGGCTATAAAATAATTCATATAGCAGATCTCTCCGTCATAATAACAGATTTTACAACAAAATCAACTATGAAAACGTAGGCTTAGATCTTAAAGATACTGTTTGGACAGAATTGTATAATAAAACGGATCCCAACGAAGCTGCAAACTTATTAAATAAAATTCTGCAATCTGTAATTAAAAATAATTCTAAAAAGTATTATACTAGTCGTTCTAAAACCATACTCAAACCGTGGATGACTCCTGGTCTAATCCGCTGCTCTAAACACAAAGATAAATTACATGCGCAAGTTCGAAAAAATCCATCGGATCCAGTTTTGCACAAAATTTATTTAAGATACAGGAACTTCTACAGGGATTTAATTAGAAAAGTTAAAACAAAATACGAGTCAGAAGAACTTGAAAAGCACAAAAATAACCCTAAGCAACTGTGGCAAACTTTAAAACAAATAACTCACACTTTCAAAAGTAAAGCTCCAACATCTAGCATAATAAGTTCTAAATCAGATCCTCAATCATTAACAGAACTATTTAATAAGTACTTTTCCACTGTTGGACATAACCTTGCACATGACATTCTATTAAATATAAATCAATCAGAAGAATCACTTGCAACTAAAGTAATAAATCATAATTCCCCAACTAACTCATTTTTTCTAGAACCCACCGACGAATATGAAGTTGACTCATTTATATTAAATTCCAAGACAGATTGTGCTCCAGGACTAGATGGAATTACAAACCGGCTTCTAAAAGTCATCAGACCCCACAACCTTTCTCCTCTTACCCATGTTCTCAACCTAAGCATTGCAGCAGGTCAATTCCCAGAGGACTGGAAAACGGCCTCGGTCACGCCTTTGCACAAAGGAGGCGACAAGGAATCACCTTGTAATTACCGTCCCATTTCACTTTTAGGCGCTTTCTCTAAGATTTTAGAAAAAAATGTGAATAAAAGACTGGTTAACTTTCTCGAGGTAAATAATCTACTTAGTCCGCGGCAATTCGGTTTCCGACGCAACAAATCTACCGAACAGGCGGTTTGTCTTCTAACTAACTTAATATCGGAACAACTAGACAAGGGTAATGCTTGTATTGGGGTGTTTTTAGACTTAGCCAAGGCTTTTGACACCGTTTCAGTCCCTATTCTATTAAGTAAATTAGATAAAATGGGTATTCGCGGCCTAGCTCTGCAATGGTTCAAAAGCTACCTGACACACCGATCTCAAAGAGTCAAATTAGACACCTTCACCAGCCATTCCTTACCCATCAGTTTTGGAGTTCCCCAGGGTAGTATCCTGGGGCCTACCTTGTTTCTTGCATACATTAATGATATCACCCTGCTTGACCTTCAAAACGCGGAAATCATTTGCTATGCTGACGATACCGCTATCATATTCCGAGGTACCTCTTGGAAATGTGTCCACCACTATGCAGAAAAAGGCATGTCTGCTATTAGTCATTGGTTAAATAATAACTTGCTTACATTAAACACCAACAAAACATCATTTTTATCATTTTATAAAACCGCTGCATCTAGACCTAATTCTGCAAACCATCTGAAAATTCACAATAATTATTGCCCAGTTATCCAGCAAATTCCTAACATTAATACTGATCAGATTTGTCTATGTAAAACTATTGACAAAAGTTCTCAGGTCAAATACCTTGGCATAATTCTTGACGAAAACCTAAACTTTAAAAAACATATTGATATAGTCTCTACTCGAGTTTGGAAAATAGCTGGTATCATGAGACTTCTGAGATCCTCCGCTAACATTAATCTCCTCAAAATAGTTTATATTACTCTCTGTCAGTCCATAACCACATACTGCATTACATCATGGGGTGGTACGGCAGCTACAACCTTACTTCAACTTGAAAGAGCCCAGCGTTCTGTTCTTAAAGTAATGTTGAATAAAAACCGCCTTTATCCGACCGATGCCTTGTACCGCGAAAGTAATATGCTTAGTGTCCGGCAGCTGTTTGTACTGAATATGTGTTTATCTGCTCACAAAATCATGTTACATTTGGAAAACCGAGAGGAAGTTATCCAAAAAAAGGATATTAAAACTACCAGTCCCCTTCACTAAAACTTCCTTCTCCCACCGTTTCAACGCGTTTCTATGTCCATTTCTGTACAATAAGGCAGCAATAGTCTGTGACCTAAAAAAATGCACAACTCGTGACGCTAAACGCAAAATCTCTCTCTGGCTTAAATCTTTTGATTATACAAACACTGAGCTGTTAATACAAATTTTAAAATAAGTAAACTAATTCATGTGTGCGCATGCACACTCACCCATACACACACACCCTCCCTCTCTCTCTCTCTCACACACACACACACACACACACACACACACACACACACACACACACACACACACACAAACATACACATACAAACTCATACACACACAAACTCATACACACATTTACAATCACTCGCAGTCAAACATACGCCCACTCACACACTAACATACAGACAAACTCACGCACGCGCAACCGCTGCTCTCGTCTTTGAACTCTCTTAATTGGCCCTCACGTGACAGGTTCGCCTAGTGTCGGGACCAATGTTAAACACGCACTCATTCACACTCCTTTTTTTCTAGTTAGATTATTTTAAGATTAGGATAATTTATCTCCTTACATTACTTGTATTGTAATCTTCACTTACTGTTATTTAAGAGTGTAAACTTTATTTTTTAAATAAATGCATTATTATTGTTGTTTGTTGTTAATATATATATATGTATATTCATGTTATGAAGTATCATTTTTGATGTGATTTTTTGTATATGTCAGGCCGTAAAAATGATGATACTGATTTGATTCTAGAGTTTTTTCATGAAACCTCATCGTTATTTGATAAAATCTACATCATGATTTTTTTTCGCTTTTTTAGTCTAAAATTAAAAGTTATTAGGTTAAAAACGTCATCATTATCAGCCAATGGACGTCCACTGCTGAACATAGGCCTCCCCCACGGCTTTCCACAGCGACCGATCACTAGCGGTCTGCATCCAGTTTGATCCTGCGATCTTTATAAGGTCGTCTGTCCATCTTGTTGGTGGACGTCCTACGCTGCGTCTCCGGTCGAAGGGTCTCCAATCTAGAACCTTCCTGCCCCAACGGCCATCAGTTCTTCGCGCTATGTGCCCTGCCCATTGCCACTTGAGCTTACTGATTCTCAAGGCTATGTCTGTTACTTTAGTTCTTCTACGTATCTCCTCAATTCTGATTGGATCCCGAAGAGAAACACCCAGCATAGCCCTTTCCATCGCTCGCTGTGTGATTTTGAGCTTCATTATAAGGCCCATAGTAAGAGACCATGTTTCGGATCCGTATGTCATCATCACTGGTAACACACACTGGTTGAAGACTTTCGTCTTCAGACACTGAGGTAGATGAGATGAGAAAACACTCTTGCGCAATTTCCCGAACGCTGCCCAGCCGAGTTGGATTCGTTGATTGACCTCTTTCTCGAAGTTGGACCTACCCAATTGGATCACTTGTCCCAGGTAGACGTACTCGTCGACAACTTCGAGAGTTGAGTTTCCAACGGATACTGGAGTGGGTACGACAAGGGAGTTCGAAATAATTTTCGTCTTCTCCATGTTCATTTTAAGACCCACTTGTTGGGATACTCGGTCAAGGTCTTCGAGCATAGTGCCAAGATCGTCCAGCGTCTTTGCCACAATGACTATATCATCGGCAAATCGGAGGTGTGTGATGTATTCGCCATTAACATTGATGCCGATTCCTTCCCATTCCAGAAGTTTGAAGGCGTCTTCCGGTGCCGCTGTGAACAGTTTCGGAGATATGACATCTTCCTGTCTCACACCTCTCCGCAATGGAATCGCCTTCGTGTTCTGCTCCTGTACTCGGACCGACACTTGCACTTCGGAGATATGACATGGTGGCGTTATTGTAAAGACACTTTAACACCTCTATATACCTATAGTCTATGTGGCACCGCTGCAGAGACTGAAGCACCGCCCAAGTTTCGATCGAATCAAAGGCCTTCTCATAATCCACAAACGCTAAGCATAGAGGCATATTATACTCCTCGGACTTCTGTATAATTTGCCTTAGCGTATGGATGTGGTCTATGGTACTATAGCCTTTTCGGAAACCGGCTTGTTCGGGAGGCTGGAAGTCATCAAACCTACGTACGAGACGGTTCGTGATGACCCTTGAAAACAGCTTGTAGACATGGCTCAGGAGTGAGATGGGTCTGTAGTTCTTCAATAAGGTTTTGTCTCCTTTTTTGAAGAACAACACCACCACACTCCTGTTCCATGCCTCAGGCGTGATGCCCTCTAGCAGCACGGAATTAAAAAGTCTCTGAAGGACTTTAAGTACCGGTGTTCCACCCGCCTTCAGAAGCTCTGCTGTGATTCCGTCCTCGCCAGGTGCCTTGTTGTTTTTGAGCTGGTTAAAAACGTACATCACTTAAATCTTAAACGTTAAGGAAAAATGGTTTCAGAAACCTTAACGTCATTTAAAAAATCTCAATAAACACACACGCATAGATTTGAGTAAAAAACATAGTTTCAAGTATGGAAGTCCCCCTTAAATATCACAACTTTTTATTTTTTGTATGAGAATTGTAAAGCGGTTAACATGATACATCTACCTACCTAGTTTCAACTGTGTAATTCTAATAGTTTCAGAAGAAAGTGGTTGTGACATACGGATGGACAGACAGACAAGACGCACTTCACGAAACTATAAGAGTTCCTTTTACCTTTTGGCTACGGAACCCTAAAAAGTACAAAATGTATGTATACTATTTTCTTAACTTGCTTTTAATAAATAAGAACATCGTTAAAAACATAGTTTTCACACTCAAAAGTTCAAATGAATATAATACAGTTCTTTGAAACGCAACACTTATTCTCACATCGAAATCCGTTGGCAATACATTAAAATATTAGATGCATGCTTGCGTCGTCGCATGCTTATGATTGCATGCATGTGTTTAGAAGCGCAGACGTAGATGAAGCAAACGAAATGGGAAATCCCAAGCGGGCGAAGCGAGGAAGAGAGGATTCTCCGCGTCATTTACGGGCATTTCTACAGAAGCGACTGATTGACCGACTGGAGCAAAAAAACTACCTTTAAAATTGAATAACGTGTCTGAAAAAAATCACACGTATTTATACAACTCTTGACCTGATAGAGAGCATATCAAGAAGACCACCAGGTTGTACATACGGTCTAAAAAAAATCGGAAAGTTCAAAAACGGGCAGAATTTGGCCTAAAATGGAGTGTCCGGTTTCCAGAATTTACTCGTTTTCGTTTCATAACTTTTAAAATAATAAGTTGCTGATTATTATTCCTACATTCCTATAACAAGGAATAAATAATGAAGCCATATACGTGCTTACATATATCGTGGATCCTTTAATTTGAATACAGTGACACATTTAAATTTTGTCCGAGGCTTGTGCCTCAATTCGGTGAAATTTACTTCTATGTACCTGTAGCACTAACTATGCATAATAGGAACGTGCACTACTTGTTCCCGTTATCTGACAGTTGCGCCCGAGAGGACGAACAGTGTAAAAGGGAAATCTGTAGCACTCAGGAGCAATTTTCAAAGGTACGAAATCGTTCGGTGTTTTTGGTACAGGGTAATTTCTCAAATCGGTGTGCCACCTCGATTATGTATCTAAAGTATTTTATGAAATTTGTGCTAAAACTATTGAGTGGTTAACAGCTTTCTATCATTAGGTTTAGTAGAAATTACTGTAACTCATAACATTTTTGGGTAATTTGATGTATTGTGTTATTTTCTCAATTCCATGGATCTCAATTCAGTGGAAAATGGTGCACCGAATTGAGAAAACTTACACCGAATTGAGGTTTTACTTTTATATTATTAATTTAGCTTATTGCTGTTGTTGATTATTGTTGTTAATCGAGAAAATCAACAGCACATTCATTGCTATAACTCACGTTTTAATACATTGGGTATGGCCAATTACAGATCTCCCTATAAATTATCAGTAAGTTAGTACAAAAATACTAATAAGTGTCTTAAAATTGACAAATTAACAATTCAAAAAAAGTAAAAACCGACTTCAAAACCAAAATGCACTAAAAAGTCTTAAATAAACTCTTGAACATTGAAAGGAAAGGAATCCATTTAAGGGAAACAATTTCTTTTTGGAGTCGGTGCTGCGACAGGTAAAGCTTTTTTCAAAGTGATGGCACCGACTCCAAAACAAAATTGTTTCCCTAAAATGGATTCCTTTCCTTTCAATGTTCAAGAGTTTATTTAAGACTTTTTAGTGCATTTTGGTTTTGAAGACGGTTTTTACTTTTTAAAGTTAATTTTATTTCACCATTTTTAGAGTTTACAAAAGAGGGGGGTTGCATCTTATGACTCTGTTCTTTAAGAAGCAACGAACTACCTATCATATGTTCTGTTATTATAATTACTGAACTCCTAAGCGTTAAAGAGTTCCACCGTCAGCTCAACCCCACAAGATGTAGACTATCAGACGTAACAATACGTCAACATTAAGATTTTAGTAAAACAACACTATACGTGCCTTAATAATTTGAGGGTTTCCCTCGATTACACCAAGATTCCATATTCAGATCCCAAATCGGCAACAATGGGATCAACTAGAAGGTACACCCTCAAAGTAAGCGAAAAAAAAATTCGGATCGGTTGACTAAAGTCTGAGATATGAGGTAACAAACATACAAAAAAAAATATACAGTCGAATTGATAACCTCCTCCTTTTTGAAGTCGGTTTAAAAATATTATATTACGAACGTACCTAACATATTCAATTTTCTATTTTATGTGATTAATTGTATTTAGATATTAAATTATTATAACATATTTTATGTGATTTATTGAATTTAAATATTAAATCTAACAAAATATTATGAAGACATAATTTACTAACAAACATGCTGCACCAAGTAGCTAGTTATGGAACCCCCTCTCCCTTCTGTCTTAGATTAGGATTGCCTCAGCATATTTAAGGGCAAGCTCATGTATTTTATTATCGACTTAGCCGTTTCAGCCTCAACGGCCCGTGCCTGTATTTAGAATTAGTTAGCCAGTAATAAATAATCTTAGACATTACTTGCATTTTAATTTTAATTAATTTAGTTAGTTTTTAAAAACTCCCCACCCGGCTCCCGATACGTAACTAGCTAATATCATGTGGTGAATTTGAACTTTCGTTCATTTAGCAGAATGATTCTTTTAGCGCTTCAATTAAGTAAAGCAATAAAGAATAAGGATAAGAATAAGAAATAAATATATACAATAAAAACAATAAAGATAAAAGGACAATATAAATATATAAAACAATAAAGATATAAATATATCGATAATAAATAGTATTGTGTTATCCTCTTTGAAAATTGTAATGTTTAAATGGTTTGAGTTTTAAAAACAAGACTGATTATTAGTTATATCGAAAAATAAACATGTTGATCAGTTTTTTTTATTATTAACATTACAAAGAATTATTGATATAGATAGGCACATAAACTATTAAACCGATAGACTTTTATTTTGATCATTCAAATACATTATATATACACAATAGAATGCAATACAATACAATACATTAGATAATGTTGCATCTATTCTCAATTCGGTGATTCATTTTCTCAATTCGGTGCATCGTTTTCTCAATTCGGTGCTTTCTCAATTCGGAGCCTAACTTTTCTCATAGATCAATCAACAAAATTTAGGCAAATCGTTATTTTATGTTTCAGGATGGAGTAAACTTCATTTTTTATTATTTAAACTACTACAAAATCCAAATTCAAAATCAACCACCGAATTGAGAAAAAAAGTGCCCTTCTGTAGAAATGTCCTTACCACTCACAACGCCAGCAAATGTTGCTAGATTATATCTTTTAATAAACGAATATGGAATGCTAGTCTTGCTAAATACTTGCTAGCCGTTTTTTATTATTTACTGATAGATGAGTAATTATATCTATACATTTGCGTTCGCGGGCCTTCGAGGCGCGAGGCCCCTAGGACCGCGAGGCCGTAGGCGGTCGCCCACGTCGCCCACGCCTTACGCCGCCTCTGTTGTCGATGTCTAAAACGGGCAAATTTCTAAATCACCAATAAAGGACACCTATTTGATCATTTTAAGTCATGTATGTATGTATACTGATAAGTGCATTTTTTATGTTTTCGTCAATTGTCATTTTTTAAGAATCGCACTTACCACCATAAAATACATGACTTAAAATGATTGTTTGAGTGTCCTCTGTCGGACCCAGAAATATCAACATCGTTCCGCCAAACACCCTGTATATATAACTTACAAATCAAATCAAATCAAATCAAATCAAATCATTTATTTGTAGAACATAGGTGACAGAATTCAGGTGGTACATATATGATAAGTAGTGCTCTATGTTTGGCCTATGAGTGGCGTACAAAATTTACAAACAAAAAAAAAAAAAAAAAACATGCTAGTTGAATCACAGTATAAGTATATCATAATAATTCAATGTCAATTTAAAAATAATAATAATAATATATATATTTAACAAAATTATCATGTCAAAATTATATTACAAAGTATCAGTCAAAAATTCGGATAATTTATAATATGATTTTCTTATCAAAATTGACAACAATTCCCTGCGAAATGTGTTCAAGCTGGCGTCTCTTAAGTTTTTTGGCAATTTGTTATAAATTTTAGGAGCCAAACAGTAAAAGCTTTTCCTCTTTAATGCGGTTTTACAAATTGGTGCGCTTAAAGTGTGTATATGACGTCTACTGGATAGAGTGGGAAACAGATGCAGATTTCTCTTGACAAAGACCGCCGTCTCGTAAATGTAGAGCGAGGGAACTGTTAATATTTTTAATTCCTTGAAGTGTGGTTTGCAGCTGTCCCTCCAATGCAAGGATTTTATAGCTCTGATGCATTTTTTTTGTGCTCTGAAAACACAGTTAGTGTATCAGATGTGTTAGGTACGTAAGTAACTACGAGGGTAAAACTGAAAGTTCTTAGAAAATCAAAAACTGATTACATTAGCCAGTTATTAGTTTTATTATATCTTTTCAAAATATTGTCCATTGACGTCAATACACCGCTGCATGCGATGGAACCACTGGGAAAAGCACTTTGCCCACTCGTCCTTAGTTAGGGGTCTCTTCAATGGCATCGCGATACGCAGCCACCGCTTCTTCAGCATTCATAAACCGCTTTCCTTTAAGTTTTTCTTTAATTTTTGGAAATAAATAAAAATCACAAGGCGCGAGGTCGGGGCTATACGGCGGGTGACCCAGTAATTCAACGTTTGATGTCGCCAAATAGTCGATCGTTCGCTTGGCGGTGTGCGACGAGGCGTTGTCGTGGTGAAGGAGGATCCTACTGCGAGGTCGTTTCTCTCGAACTTTTTCCAAGACAAGTGGCAAACAATTGGTAGTGTACCATTCTGCAGAAACTGTTTTTTGATCCTCTAACACAATTGTTGCGAAATGACCTATCCTTCCAAAGAACGAGGCCACCATTTTTTTTCCCGCACTTCGATCTCTCTTCACTTTAGTTGGCAACTCCTCGAAAGGAAACACCCACTGAGCAGATTGTCTTTTGGTTTCAGGATCATAACAGTAAATCCAGCTTTCGTCACCTGTTAGTATGTCGAACACAGCATTTGAGTCACCTCCGTTAAATCTTTCAATCATTTTACGGCACCAATCCACACGATGGAGTTTTTGAGCCTTAGTCAAATTATGAGGTATCCACCGGGCGCAAAGCTTCCTGACCGCTAAATGTTCGTGGAGGATTTTGTGCACTTGACTCATACCGATGCCTAAGCTTGTCCGAATCTGCTGATAGGTCACTCTTTTGTCAGTCTCTATCATACGCTGCACAACACAGATGTTATTTTCAGTCGTCGCCGTAGAAGGCCGTCCCTCACGTACATCATCAGTGAGATTAGTGCGACCACGTTTAAACTCATTAAACCAGTTGTAAACAGTCGCACGAGATGGGGCTTCATCGTGAAAGGCCAATCGTAGTCTATCATAACTTTCTTGTTGATTTAAATGACATCGAAAGTCATAAAAAATCATTGCACGAAAATTTTCTCGTGTTAAATTCATGTTGACGTGACACAGACAATTTTCAATTTGCCGCCAAATCGTAAAACAAATGACAAATGAATGAAATATATACTCAGTAATATTGGAAAAGAGTTCTATTTTCAAATTTTAGAATATTTTTTTTATTATATTGTTTATAAGTGGCCAGTTCTAAGAACTTTCAGTTTGACCCTCGTAATATAAAATATTATTTTTTTTTAACTTTCAATAACATTTCTGTGTTAAAAACATTACTGTCTGTAACCGCAGCAGGCGTACTGGCGACTACAAAAGGTTATGTTTTTCGTCTGTAGGCAACTGTGTTAATAAAACAAGTGAAATTTATGCTTAAAAAGCCTTGCTTTTTCATGCCAATAAATTGGATTCTTAGAATTTGTAAAACAAACAAATAAATTGTACCCAGACTCAACTTCGAATAAATATGAGTTTGTAAGAGTTCTCGACTAAATAACAAAACATTAATTAGCAGAAGAGAGTAAATAATTAATTGCTCTTATAAACTTTTCAGACTTCAAGAATACGGATTAATAACTTTACAAGTTATATTAATATTGGTAGTTTGTTACGGCCTTATGAATAAGAATTTGACTTGGATTAAGACACTTTGATGATAATTTTACCTTCATTGAGTTTGTTTTTTAATTTGGAAATCTAAAGATAGTTATAGGTATCCTGTTTTTCTAGTCTAGATGTGTGAGGCTCAGTGGTTCAATGTCACTTAGATAGAGTTTGACAATTATTTGACGTTTATACAGCGTGTGGTCTGTAATAGGCGCAACATTTTTAGTTAATGATTCTAATGAGCACCTATACGTGGTTACCTTGACATCTTGACTTATTTAAAAAAAAAAAAGCTAATTTATTTCAGATAAAGCATCCATATGTTGTTAGTAACAGTCAGTAACAATTTTTCTTATAAATTTAGTAGTGTTAGTGTAGGTACAGATAATATTGATTATTTTATTTGGCCTGTCATTAATTTTATTCAATGGTTTTGAATAGGACAGTCAGGACGTGCAGAAATTGTCCTCAGAATGCTGTTGCTGCTAGCCCTCATGCGACGCAGTAGAGAAGAGGCTTTTTTACGCATAATCGCAAGGATATAACCCCTAATCAATGTATATCAGAATCACTAACTCGTTGTAGTAAATGTCAAGTTCTAGGACTGGCTGGCCACATTTGTTTGCAATACACATTTCTTGTTAGATTTTTTATATATTTTATTTTTTAATAAATGAAAACCCTTAAAATATTTTGCGTACCTACATTGTATTTTTGAGGCGTGGTTTAAATTCGTCAACATAATTATAACCGCAAAATTTACCAGCATATGTAACTGACATCACGAACATATCTCATGCACATAAATTAACGCTACTTGTCATCAACTCCAAATGGTTTCATGTTCGAAATTCTAATTTCAAGGAATTCGTCAGAATATGTCGTCATATTTGCGACACATTTTTTACGTCTCTATACGTAGTAATAATAACTCACTGATCATAAAGATTAAATAAGCAACTTTCTGGCTAACCGGGCCAAACGCTCATCCCATTGAGCTACCGTGCTGTCAGTCCGACCTTGTGAATTTTTGTGGTCTCTTATGGATACGTCATTATGCGTGACGTTCAGCACCATCTACCCGTCTGTTAATGCAACAGTGGGTTATTATTATTTTTGGTTCCTTATTTGATCTTTATGAATATAAAATATGACACTGTGAGTGTCAAAAATACTCTAAACCAACCATACAATTATTATCCCTTTGGAATAGAACGACAAAAGCGGGATGTCACTAGCAGCAAACTGTGTGATAAAAAGAGATGGGTAGCAGAACCATTTTTGTCAGATGTCAAACAGTTGACCACCCTGCAGAAGCTCGCTGAAAATTACGTGCATTTGATTTTTTATATTTAAAAGTGAAATTGTGTATATTTTGGAGAAATAATGCGTCTGAAACATGGTGACTTGATCGGTGATTGATTGTTATGCATTACAGCGGCATAACCCCAACAAATAATCATTTAACAGGTAGATTAGCCCAAATCGAAGCCTCTTAATATACGACTTATATTTACCAATGCGCTTCAAATTTAAAGTACGTAATGAAATAACATTTAGTTTAATACTAGAGCTGCATGTTCAATATTTTGTGTCGACTGTTTATCATGCAGTAAACTACTATATTTAACTTAGGAACATTGTTATAAATCACCTGATCGAAAGGTTATCTCATTTAAAGCTACAAATATTACTTACTTATGTTAGTTACTGACATCTTAAATCGGTTTCGTTTGCCAGCTTTTACTTGTCCTTCTATTCCGATAGGAATATTAATTTTATGAAACCAACTCACCGATCGTCAATAATTTGTAGTAGCAAAATCTAAATGTCCTTTCTGTTTAAAAATACTCAAAGGGAGCGACAAAATTTAATTGCAATTTAAGATGTCCAGATGAGCAGCGGACTCGGTAAAGGGAATAATCTAATTAACGTAATTACGACTTTCCTTAATGAACTAAACGCAATTTTTCGAGGCATGTTTTACTAATTGAATTAAGCTTCTGGGCTACTCAATTGTTGTTGATGGTATTTATGAGAGGACTTTTTGGGAATAAATTCATGAGTAATGGATTAGAATTGAGGATGTTAAAACAAACAAAGGCACATCTAATATGATCAGGTATAAAATGAATGCTTACTTAGGCTTGGTTTCTCTGTTTTATTACTATTATTCAGCCTGTAATAGGCACAAAAATAAAATTAATATCGGCCCTTTATGTAACCAGAAATAAATTTTTCGCTTCACTTGCTCAGAATTGTTCGATTAAACTTCACATAATGTTGACTTAAAGTGACACATCTCCGGTTATGGGCCGAAATATTGCATGAAAATCCATAGCGGCTCATGTAGTGTAATGAGATTGAATTTGGAAGACGGGCTCGTATAAACGCGGTAGTGTGCGCAAGGATAAACCAAATATGAATGTTATTCTTCGGTAGTCATTCTAATAATATAATTGAATGAATTTTATCCAATGAAATAATGTAATAAACAACTTATTTAATCTAAGAATGTAATGAATTAAATAATGCGAATGCAGAAGTTTTGGAGGCGTTCAAGTTTATCAATGAAATTTTTAACTTTAACTTTGGCAAGATACCTATACTCTGATTTTTAATTAGATAGACCAAAATGACAGCTTCAATCGCACTTTTATTTTTTAATGTTGCAAGCGTAGTGCAATAGTGTTGTAACAATGCAATTGTGAACGAATAATTGAATTTGTGATACGATTTTTCAATTTCGTGATTCTACTTATTTTGATAAAGTCGATTTAGAGAACTAGCCGATGCATAGACTTTCTACTACTATCAGATTTTAGTCTTTATCTGATCTATGGAGATTATAGGTAGAAGATCTATTATTGAATCCAAGATTTTTTTAATGTAAGTATTAGTGGTGGTGGTTGCTAACAGTTTTTAAAACAGTTTCAGTCCTGTTTCGCCATCGACTTATTACTAATTAACGAATAATTTAAAAATAAAATCTATTTTTATATTAAGTATTGGACAGATAACGCCTAGCCTGAACTTGTTAAGATAATCTAAAACAGGCCGTATACACATTATTAACATATTTTATGTGATAAATATAAAACAGTACGTATATTTGAGTATAAAAGCCATATAAAGTTATTCATATCAAAGCAAATTTTTCTAGCACCCGAAAACATTTCTTTCACAAACTACAAAAATTTCAGCCGAAATACCATCTTCTTAAAGACGTTGAATGCAGGTAGCATCATAATTGCTCGTACTTCTAAATCTCCGGGAGTATTTAAAAGGCTCTCCCTAAGGCGTATTTTTATGTGAAAATTGATGGGAAAAGCGAAATTTTGGATAAACGAGCAAATTAACTTTGTTGAGTGTACTGGCTTGCGAGGATGAAGGCAGTTTTCTTTTTGAACCACTTGACCTAGAAACATGATTCTGATAGATTTGGGTATGCGATCTCGAAGTTATCGTGTTTTTACTTTGGCACAGAAAATATAATACATAGTACTACTTTGGGCAGGAAACTTTAATTAAACTTTCTCTCGCTACTCCTTCTCATCGCACAGGTTTTTTTTTTCAAATCTTTCTGCTCTCGACAAATATCCAACAGACCCCCACTAAATTCTCATTTAAGAGACTCGTTCGTGCACACTTTCTAAGACATGTAAGTATATCAAAGGTATCAACAAAGAGTAAGTAATCCATAATCTACTACAACTTCGTTTTAATATACCTATATGTATTTGTTTAATCGCTTTTGTCATGTATACCTATGTAATATTATGTTAGTTTATACATTGTATTTTTTACAAATTGTATTGATTTTGTTTTTATTTTATATTACAAAATAGATTGTTAATGTTTTCGTATGTGGAAAATTTAAATTTTCGTTATAATAATTAATTTTCACACCACCCACAAACATTTCTGCCTAGCCCGATACGTATGACGGTTCACACATCATCGTGACCAAGGGAAATATCGATTCACTTTAAATATATTAACTTTATACCATCGTAGTTGGTTTGATTGTAAGCACTCCAGGATAAGTCTCTCTAGCCCTCGGAGGCTGTACAAGACGACAAGTGTCTCAAATCGAGCTCTCTCGAAACAATGACATTAAGAGAGCTAAAAATGTTTGTTCAGCATATAGCAATATTATTGCATCTTAGGATCCTAAGTAATTTGTATTCAATTATCAATCAAAAATCGTTCGCTATCAATAAATACACGAGAATACAAATTTTGTCGCAGCATTTTTCGAGCGCCCACCTGGTAGTTCGAAAGGGAAACTATGTCGAGACTTACAACTCTGCTCTACTCATGCATATAAGCGTGAAAAGTATTCTCCTTGACGACATTGTTTTTGCAATGGCATTAACGTGCCCAAGGTGTGAAGATAAATAAATATGTGCCGAGCCATTACACATCGTTCATCTTGTCTGTTCAGTACCGTTACCATAAGTTTACGACGGTTTTATTCGCTAGCGACGACGTAAAAAAAACTATGGAAAATTGCACAGCGCCTCTAGCGGTCACTGGCAGAACTAAAATTTTCCGTACAAAAAGTTACGTCGTCGCTAGCGAGTGAGACCGCCGCGAACTCATGGTAACGGTACAGAAAATAAATTATCTGACTTACGATGCGTATGTGGAAATGCGCTTATCTGCTCAAACACATTAATTATCATTAGCTCTAGTTAATTAGGTTGGAAATGCATACATAGTATAACTTTTTTGTATATTATTCAGAGATAGGTATCTGTTTTCTTTTGATAATATGTCCCTTTAGTTATCAAACTTTCTGCATTCTCATGAACTTGACTGATAGCATTAAATCCGTCACGCCCCGTCTTCCGTCTACGCTTTTACATATGTACTAGCGGTCCACCGCGACTTTGTCCGTGCGATTTGAGTTAACTCACTCCCCTCCTGTCGCAGCGTAATTTTTTATATTATTGTTGTTGCGGACTGATTGTTTCTATGCAATAATGCGCAAGAGGAGTGGGTCGTTGCTATCGCGCGTGCGCGCCAGCCCGAACAGTATTGTGCGCGCGATTTCTGAACGGTGGGACTCGCCGCTACTCAAGCGAAGGGTACATTTGCATACGACGGCTGCGACACTGTAACCTAATTTGGATTCAGTGTCGCAGTCGACGGATGTTTTTGTTTTTATGCCTTATTATTATTTCTGTTAATACTAACACTAGAATATAAGACCTATGTTACTAACACTAAATATGGACGTAAGTCTGAAATAAAAATTATTTATTATTATTAAATATTATTAAAAATTGAACACCAATCACATACATTGCTCTGATCCTAAAGTAAGTAGGTAGCCAATGCACCTGTGTTATGGAAATCAGACACAACGGTGGTACCATAAACTAGACACAATGTTATATCCTTCTCCTCCGCAATAAATAAGCTGTCCAACACAAAAAGTTTTTTTCAAATCGGTCCAGAAGTTCCTGAGATTAGCGCATTTAAATAAACAAACATGCCCTTCAGCTTACTAATACTATTAGTATAGATTATAAATAATATTTTTTTTATACGAATAAGCTAAGAAAACCCTGAAACCATAGATATCAATAATGTATTTAATATTAATTGCCTTCAAAGTAAAAAGTTCCAATATATTTTAAATTATTACACAACACAGACGAAGTTGAGGCACTTAACAAGAACTCGGCGGGTTAAACATTAGCAAAACTATTTAGAATAAGATGTTACCAACCAAATCGGTACAGATTACCAGTTCCGGCTAGTGACGTGCCTTGAGTTTTTAGCATGTAGCGACATCTATAATCAATAATTAATATCCCTACACATTATTGCAACGTGCTGACTTGGCTCTACATGACGCTGTAGTCGATGTATGGAGACTGAACCGCGACATTAAAGATTTACACCGGATTTAACTTCAGAATAATAAACCTAGACTAGACTAGAAAAGGTCAAATTTTCACCACATTGGACCTTGGTCTCGGTCATTACACCCGGTCGGTAGGTAGTGGTTTCCTTTGCCTTCCTTACTTATTTGCGCCATAAGCATTTCAGTAGAAAAACATCATCTAAACTCTTTGTCGAGGTTAGTATCGAAACTAGTTTTTTTTCGAGTCATTTAAAAAAGATATTTGCTTTTGAAGACGTATATTCAATATCACTAATACATTACCAGTTACCACTATCTCAGACACAGTGTCGTGAAGCGACAAATGTGGAGAAGTAGAAGAAGGTAAAAGAAAGAGGTAGAAGAGGGAATAGAATTTATATTACAACAAAAAGAATACAGTACCGAAAAATGAGATGAGGTGATGTCTGTATGAATGTAAGTAAAGTGCAGTGGGCGTGAGTAAGTATCTTCAAATCTTCAATAAGTATTGTCCTGGGGCAGCAAAGGGCGGCTTCGGAGTGCAGGGCCGACACAGCGGAGGTAGCAGCGACGCCGATGTGCAGCGGTGACAGGCGCTGTGAAGAGCAGTGACGCCGATGTGCAGCGGTGACAGGCGCCGTGAAGAGCAGTGACGCCGATGTGCAGTAATGAGGGTAACGGGCACTATATAGAAAATGTTGTGATCAGTTGGAGTGCCAGAAGTACTTGGTCTCGGATCCTCTTCCGAGAAGGAGACAGGTCCCTCCCCTAGAGCGAGGAGGTGTTACTGCAGTCAATGTGCTTGGATACTCCTCCGGTGTCCGGTCCCTCCCCTAGCGTGAGGAGGTGTTTCAGTAGTCACCGGCGGTTCTTCAAGACTTCTTGAGGGAAGATGTAGAGTATTTTTGAAGTATAATAGAACTGTTCGAGCTTAGAACTCGGAATCGAATGAAATGAATGAAAAAAATTAATGCTTATATAGGGGGCCGGGGCCGTTCAAATTTAGATCGAGGTAGGTTCAAAAATAGAACATGAATACTGGTGGTTTACAGAGGATAAACCCGAAAAAGTAATAAACTTTGATAGAAGTTGTCAGACTTTGAAAGATATTGTCATAACAACGATGTCAATAAAGATAAAAATACTGTCAAAAAGTAAGCAAATTACGAAAATACAGGAAAACGAATCATCACCCAATGCAAATTAAAGGAAAATTGCAAACAAAGGTAAAACACAACTATTTTTACAGTATTATGTAAAGAAAAGTAGAATAACAGAGCTTTGAAAGTTTGACATTTTTAGATTCACAATAAATATTGTTCAAAAAGGATTAGAAAACATCAATAATCCAAAAATAGAGAGTAATAGTATAAGAAGAGTAGAAAGGCAGGTAATGCCTATAGTTTAATGTCTACAGTACGACTTTTTAGGGAGAAAATACGAACTGCGTTATGGTAGATAGAATCTATGATTAACTCTTATGTTCGTGTTTACAGCAAACGAACCAGCAAAAAGGAAATGAAAGCATGGAAAAACAAAGATAATGTGATGAAAATGTTAATGTGGATCCGATGAATACTAAAAATATTAAGGTACTCAATTTATTACACGTTATACATGTACAACGGTACAACAGGAGGGTTGTTTGCAAGGCAAACGACCAACCTTGCTGTCAGATTTTATCAAGCCGCCCATAGGGCCTCTGACTATTGACTGATAATAGCCGGGATCAATTGATAACGTACCTACTGAAGCACGGAGATGCTCATGATATGCGTCACTTATATGATCGGAATGGTCAGTCGTCCAAACTCGACCGCGCCGTAAGTAAATAAAAAAGCGGCCAAGTGCGAGTCGGACTCGCGCACTGAGGGTTCCGTGCCAACTTTAACTGAATTAGGGAATCCATTTACTTCTACTTAGTTAAAAACCACAATATTTTGTTGACTACAAATATAACTTTGTTTTTCATAGTGTTTGTATGAAGTACAAAGTTATGTTTGCGGTTGTTGAAAATGTGCTATATCTCAAAAACTACTAGTTCGATCCCGTCCGAACCAATTTTCGTTGAAAGTATTTATTAAGATCTACATTATATATTTTTTTCAAAATTTACACTTGCTTGGTTTAGAAATTAGATGGGGGGGACGCCCATTTTACCACTTTGGAAGCGTCTAGCTATGAAACGTTTGACTTTAAAAGAAAATGGTTTTAGAAACCTCTATGTTATTTTGAAAGACCTATCCATAGACACCCCACACGCATAGGTTTGACAAAATTTTTTTTTTTTGGTTTTAGTTTCATGTATGAGAGCCCCCCCTTAACTGTCATTATTTTTTATTTTTTGTATGAGAATCGGTAAGCGGTTAACAAGATACATCTTCCTACCAAATTTCAATTGTGTAACGCTTATAGTTACAGAATAAAATGGGTGTGACATACGGACGGACAGACAGACAGACAGACAGACAGACAGACAGACAGACAGACAGACAGACAGACAGACAGACAGACAGACAGACAGACTTGACGAAACTATAAGGGTTCCGTTTTTTGCCATTCGGCTACGGAACCCTAAAAATATTGGACTCCAGTCACATATGTGTGAGCTACTATTAACGCCAAGATAATAATAACCTTCAGTGTTTACAGACTAACAGACGTCAATTTCACTCCTAATTCATTTTATTTATCTTTTGTGTTTTTGTGTTAACAAGAACAAGGGCGTTACGAAATGCTTTGTTTCAAATCCACCGATAAAAATGCTCTGCTGCTAAATAGTATCACAGCAGTAAATGTGACTATGTCCTCTTGTTAAATAATCTGATAAATTGGATATCGGATAGTATTATTGATCCGCAAAACCACCGATAGTTTATACAACCCTACTTAGCAAGTTTGAAGGTTGGTTGTTTCTGGAATTCAATCTCTCACTCAACTCAACTCCCATCCAGTAAATAACAATTAAGACTTAGCATTTACACTACACGGACATTTTAGAACAGAACAATATTTATTACAGTGTGTTAGTTTTATACATAAATATAAAACAATTTAAAATATAATAAGCTTATTCGAAGTGGTCTCCATTGGCTGAAATACAGTCCTTTAAACGTTGAGGCCAGTTATCAATAGAAGCACGCACTCTTTCCATAGGAAAATTCTTCACTGCCAATCGTATGGATTGTTTTAGGGACTCTAAATTATCATGGCGTTTAGAGCAAGCCGCACTCTCTAAAAGTGACCAAAAAATCATAATCCAGCGGATTAAGATCGGGACTAGACGACGGTCAGTCTTCAGCTCTGATGAAGTCCGAAACGTTTAGTAGTTTTTTCGATTTTACCACCCTATTCTTTTTTAAATTATAACTTAAAAATGACCAGTTATAGACCAGAGTCTTATAGGCTGCAAGAGTCAAGTCATCTTTTAAGATACGCGACATGGTTCTGGGTACTATCTTCATCTCCCGGGATAAAATCTTTTGCTTTCGGAAAGGATTTCTGCGAATTCTTTCCCTTACTGCTTCGACCACCTTTTTCGTACGAACACTACGTGGACGGCAAGATTTTTTTCTGTCAAAAACAGAGGAGGTCACATTGTACCTATTGATAGCCCGGTACACAAACATTTTACTAATACCAAGCGTACGGTGAGTTTTAAAAATTGCATTTGGCTCCATACCAACTTTGTGTAATGCAATCACAGCGATTCGGTACTCTTTATCACCCCACTCCATTTTAATATCGAAAAATATTATAAAATGTATTGGCGCCAAAATTAGAAAACACAATGAGCATTCGTATAAAAATGTCAGATTCCAAATTCAAATGTAATATCTTTCTTATTTTTAATTGTAACAATATTTAAAGCCAGACTGTGTATTCAATATCGTGTAATAATAATAATCATCATCATCATTATAAGCCACAGGACGTCTAGTGCTGAACAAAGGCCTTTACCACTGTGACCGATCTGAATCCAGTTTGATCCTGCGATCTTTACACGGACGTCTTACGCTGCGTCTTATCGGTAGACGTCCTACGCTGCGCCTTTGGTCGAAGGGAATTTTTCTGCTCCACCAGTTCTTTGCGCTATGTGCCCTGCCCACTGCCACTTGAGCTTACTGATTTGCAGGGCTATGTCCTTTACTAGTTTTTCTACTTATCTCCTCGTTTCTGATTCCATCTCGTAAAAAAAACCGGCGATTATTCCACCGATTTTTGGCACATAATCCTAGATATTAAACACGCGTGCTTTTTCGATATATTAATGCACTAGTGCCTTTAGTTTATTAACCCGACCAATTTAGGTTTGTACCCTAGTACCAAGTCGTAAGTTAGAAGAAGAAGCGATGTAATTTAGTCGGGTTATAACTTTTATTTTAGCAACAAACAATATTTATGCGAAAAATAACAGTATTCTACATGATTCTACATAGGTATTTTTCAATAAATGGCAAATCCAGATTTTTCATTTAATTTTTCTGTAATTTGGGTTTTTAACACAAATTATCAGATTTTTAATCTTGGCTGTTGGCCGATCTTGTTCGCGCCTTAGCCCTGCGCGCGCATCGGTATCGCGGCAAGAAAAAAAACAATACGCCATTTTTCGTAAATAGGTAATTGTCGGCTGTGACGAAGTTTGGATTATTTGTGAACTTTATTTAATATTAACGAAAATGTCTACTTCAAGTAAAAAAAATGAAGAAAACCTATTATTAACTCTGGACGGACTTACGTAACGAGTCGAAAAACGCGTGCGATAGTATTTTGCCATCAAAGTCGAGTGAAATGTATTTTTACTAAATGTTTTATTAATTAAAAACTTAGTAAATGAAGAGTCTTGTTTTTTCCTCGCAAGTGTGTTGAAAAACGTCGTATGATACGCGTGTGCCTGTGACCATTATATATGTATACGCGGCTTTCTTATGGCGCATTCGCCTTCGCTCGTGCGCACACAATATCGCCTTGTATATAATGGTCAACTTAGCACACTTGTATCATAATATACTATTTGTCTTTAGAAACTGAGGTACTTAAGACGAGAAGACGCTCTTGCGCAGTTCTCATCGCTGCATAGCTGAATTGGATTCGTTGATTGACATCTTTCTCTAAGCTAGACCTACCTAATTGAATCACTTGTCCAAGGTAGACGTACTTGTCGACAACTACGAGAGTTGAGTTCCCGACTGATACCGGAGTGGGTAAAACAAGGGAAATTGACATGATTTTCGTATTTTCTATGTTCATTTTAAGAGACTCATCCAGCGTCTTCGCCACAACGACTATATCATCGGCAAACCGGAAGTGTGTAATGTATTCGCCATTGACATTGATGCTAAATTCTCCCTTTCAGGAGCTTAAAGCCGCAGTAAACAGTTTTGGAGATACTACGTCTCCCTGTCTCATACCTTTTTGAAACTCAAACTCAAGCGTTTATTTGCCAAGAACACAATTAACGAAGATAACATTTAAAAGTCGTGGCACATGTGTTCAGTCTGCTCGCAGCCGTGAAAAAAATAAATTGCAGTTCATTACAATTAAATTATATTGATTAAATAACATTATTTTTGATTATATAAGTCGTTTAAATTAAAATTACATACAATTATATAAGTACCTACACATACAATTATATGAGTCGTTTAAATTAAATTTTGTCATCAATAACGATATTTATTATTACTATAAAAGTGGAAGTGGTGCAGTGGAATTGCCCTTGTATTCTGTTCCTGTACTCGAACTGTCATAGTGGCGTTCTTATGCAGACACTTCAATATCTCTAGCCTATAGTCTATAGTTCTGGTCGCATCAAAGGCCTTCTCATAGTCCACAAACGCTAAGCATAGAGGCATACTCTTGCTGAAGCTTTTTTGGAATCCGGTTTGTTCGCGAGGCTATAAGTCATCAAACCCACGTGCGAGATAGTGCTTAGGAGTCAGATGGGTCTATAGTTCTTCAATAAGGTCTTGTCTCCTTTTTTGAAGAACAACACCACCACACTCCTGTTTCATGCCACAGGCATTATGTCCTCTAGCATAATAATGAAAATTAAAAACAGATAAATCACAATCATTTATTGCTGGGAACGATCTATGACGAGTATCTCTTTCTTTCATATTATGTCCAATGATTAGCATTGATTTTGTAAGTAACTCTAACTAAACGGTAGTTTTTAAGCGAAGTATGTCTTTCAAAGTTCCCATATTTTATCTAATTAATACAACCAAACCACCGGCTGCTGGGGCAAGGCTACTAGGATTTTCATTTCTGAATTGGGCCGCCGACTCCGGGACATTGAGATTGAAATTCAAGGTACATTAAAAAGTCTATTGTTATTACGACTCATATATCAGGTGGGTGGAGCTTGGCGGATTAATTACAGATATTGGATTTTTTTAAACATTTGGATTTAAAAACAAAACTATCACGGTTGATCATTCAACAAACTGGTTTCAATTCCCCCGGTCTCTTTTGATTTTCCTTTTAAATTTCTTTCTATCTCCAACAACGCCTTGTCTTTGGTTTCAGGCAAAATAAAATATAATAGAAGAAAACAAACAAACATACCAGAACCATAAATAAGGAATGTTCCCTCTATACCAAAGCTTTCCATTAAAACAGGTGTCAGTTTAAGCACAGTACCATAAGATGCTGTGAAAACTACCCCACCTAGAAGGGAACCTAATCCTTTAGTGTCCAATGGAAATATCTCGCCAATGACGGCAAAAGCTACAGGAGTGACAGCCACATGAATTATGAAATTCTCCAGCAAAATTAGACACGGACTCACCCATGAAGATATATCAGCCCCACGGCTGTTCTTCAAATATAACACAAGACATATCGTGTATACGGTCAAAACTGTCATAACACCACCGGTAAACAGAAGTGATCTCCTTCTAAACTGTCTTACAGCGAAACCTGACAATAACAATGCAGCTATCACTAAACAATCAGCTAATAAAGAAATATATACTCCAGTAGTTTTGTTACCGGTCAAATTAGTCATTATCTGGACTATATACGCTTTGAAGAAGTTTCGACCACTCAAATCTATAGTTACAGATAAAAGAGATACAATACTAAGGGCCTTAACGAAGTCTCGCCTGGTACCTAATTCCCACAATTTTCTTAAATTCATACATTTAGATATTTTGTTTTCAGTATCCCTTTGTGTAGTAATCAGATCCTTCAGTTCTTTATTTCTGGTTACAGTTCCGTTCAGCCAACGAAATGATCTTTCACATTCTTCATACCGTCCTTTCATTGCAAGATAAAACGGGGATTCTGGCCACAAAAAAGTCAAAACAGCAGACAGAATTGACAAAACGAACGCTGTCAAAGAAACGATTCTCCAAGTTGAACAAAGAGCCATAGCATGGCAGAAGAGAGTTCCAAATGACAGAGACGCTTTCTGCACTGCTGTGAAGTATCCTCTACGACTTGGATTCACGTATTCTCCAATCAAAATGACGTTAATGTAGATCCCTGCCGTGGTCAAACCCTGGATAGCTCTGGCAATGTACATAACTGTCACCGACTGAGCATAATACAGCATGATCCAGCCAACTAAACACAAGGCGTTTATGAAAACATGGACTGCTTTCCGTCCATATGCTTGCATCATTAGTGGAAGGGTGAAGAAGCCAGCAAGTCCAGAATATCCGAGGGTTGATGCTGTAAAAGAAAAAAAAGGCTTGAATTACATTTACATTAATAAAAAAAATAGTGATGGTTTAGTTTACATATATACAGGCACCAAGATCGTATATTATCAATTTAGCTTACATAAGGAAAGAAGATGAATGAAGATATACGTTTGTTACCCAGATAATGTAAAATCAACGTACATTCTTAAGTAGATCCATTTAAAGGGTAGCCACAACTTTAGCGTATAGGCGTGATGGACAAGTGCTGTATTCACCCACCAGTAATTAATAAGTTGTGAACTATTTGGTTATCACTGTTTATTCGTATAAAAACTAAGTTCTTATTACAAATAATGATCGCGAATCGAATTATACGGCGGCGGCGCAAGCGACACGGATGCCGTGTCCAGAGCATAACTTCTGACTGAAGAGGGCTGCGCATTCAGGCATTCCGCGATGTATATCGCTGCTCCTGCTGAATTGCAACGCGTAGGGCTTGCGCGTGTCGTTGGTACCGCACCGCATCGATATCGACGATCGATAACTAACATAGATGAACATAAATTTAGATTTGTTATGTTGATGGTAGTATGTAAGTTTACATAGTTTATTTAGTTATAGTTTAGGATATAAGCTACGTTAATATTGTTATTTTAGATAAGTGTTTTACTTTGTTTTTGATTAAGCGTTAGGTTAAGTTAGATAATAAGTTATGTTAATGGTTTTGTGTAAACAGTGTGCTATTGAGATTAAAATAGTAATTTGAAATGTAGATTACCTACGTAAGTAGACTACAAGAGTTATTTTTTAACTAGATGCAACCCATTCATTATTTATTCCTTGTTATAGGAATGTAGGAATAATAATCAGCAACTTATTATTTTAAAAGTTATGAAACGAAAACGAGTAAATTCTGGAAACCGGACACTCCATTTTAGGCCAAATTCTGCCCGTTTTTGAACTTTCCGATTTTTTTTAGACCGTATGTACAACCTGGTGGTCTTCTTGATATGCTCTCCATCAGGCCAAGAGTTGTATAAATACGTGTGATTTTTTTCAGACACGTTAATCAATTTTAAAGGTAGGTTTTTTGCTCCAGTCGGTCAATCAGTCGCTTCTGTAGAAATGCCCTTAAAAGGCTCTCCCTAAGGCGTATTTTTATGTGAAAATTGATGGGAAAAGCGAAATTTTGGATAAACGAGCAAATTAACTTTGTTGAGTGTACTGGCTCGCGAGGATGAAGGCAGTTTTCTTTTTGAACCACTTGACCTAGAAACATGATTCTGATAGATAGGGTATGCGATCTCGAAGTCATCGTGTTTTTACTTTGGCACAGAAACTATAATACATAGTACTACTTTGGGAAGGAAACTTTAATTAAACTTTCTCTCGCTACTCCTTCTCACCGCACAGGTTTTTTTTCAAAATCTTTCTACTCACGACAAATATCCAACAGACCCCCACTAAATTCTCATTTAAGAGACTCGTTCGTGCACACTTTCTAAGACATGTAAGTATATCAAAGGTATCAACAAAGTGTAAGTAATCCATAATCTACTACAACTTCGTTTTAATATACCTATATGTATTTGTTTAATCGCTTTTGTCATGTATACCTATGTAATATTATGTTAGTTTATACATTGTATTTTTTTACAAATTGTATTGATTTTGTTTTTATTTTATATTACACAATAGATTGTTAATGTTTTCGTATGTGGAAAATTTAAATTTTAATTCATTTTTCACACCACCCACAAACATTTCTGCTTAGCCCGATACGTATGACTGTTCACACATCATCGTGACCAAGGGAAATATCGATTCACTTTAAATATATTAACTTTATACCATCGTAGTTGGTTTGATTGTAAGCACTCCAGAATAAGTCTCTCTAGTCCTCGGAGGCTGTACAAGACGACTAGGGTCTCAAATCGAGCTCTCTCGAAACAATGACATTAAAAGAGTTAAAAATTTTTGTTCAGCATATAGCAATATTATTGCATCTTAGGATCCTAAGTAATTTGTATTCAATTTGACGACCCATCTGGTGTAGTGGTCGAGAAATCGCCTACTACGCAGCGGGCGCGGGTTCGATCCCCGCACAATACAAACATTTGTGTGCATGAACATGTCTGTTTGTATTGGTCTGGGTGTTTTCTATGTATATCATGTATGTATTTACAAAAAAAAAAGTATTCAAGTATTATATCCGTTGTCTCGCACCCATAACACAAGCTTTGAGTAGCTTACTTTGGGGCTAGATGGCGATGTGTGGGAATGTCCAAAGGATATTTATTTATTTATTTATTATCAATTCAAAAATCGTTCTGAATCAGTAAACGTGAGAATACAAATTTTGTCGCAGCATTTTTCGAGCGCCCACCTGGTAGTTCGAAAGGGAAACTATGTCGAGACTTACAACTCTGCTCTACTCATGCATATAAGCGTGAAAAGTATTCTCCTTGACGACATTGTTTTTGCAATGGCATTAACGTGCCCAAGGTGTGAAGATAAATAAATATGTGCCGAGCCATTACACATCATTCGTCTTGTCTGTTCAGTACCGTTAACATGAGTTTACGACGGCTTTACTCGCTAGCGACGACGTAAAAAAATCTATGGAAAATTGCACAGCGCCTCTAGCGGTCACTGGCAGAACTAAAATTTTCCATACAAAAGTTACGTCGTCACTAGCGAGTGAGACCGCCGCGAACTCATGGTAACGGTACAGAAAATAAATTATCTGACTTACGATGCGTATGTGGTAATGCGCTTATCTGCTCAAATACATTAATTATCATTAGCTCTAGTTAATTAGGTTAGAAATGCATACATAGTATAACTTTTTTGTGTATTATTCAGAGATAGGTATCTGTTTTCTTTTGATAATATGTCCCTTTAGTTATCAAACTTTCTGCATTCTCATGAACTTGACTGATAGCATTAAATCCGTCACGCCCCGCCTTCCGTCCACGCGTTTACATATGTACTAGCGGTCCACCGCTACTTCGTCCGTGTGATTTGAGTTTGCTCACTCCACTCCCAGCAGCGTGATGTTTTATATCCTTTTCCTCCGCAATAAATAAGCTTTCCAGCACAAAAAGATTTTTTTCAAATCGGTCCAGAAGTTTCTGAGATTAGCACATTCAAACAAACAAAGAAACTCTTCAGCTTAATACTATTAGGATAGGTTATAAATAATATATTTTTTGTACACGAATAAGCTAAGAAAACCCTGCATAGATATCAATAATGTTTTTAATATTAATTGCCTTCAAAGTAAAAAGTTCGCAATATATTTTAAATTATTACACAACGCAGACGAAGTTTGAGGCACTTAACAAGAACTCGGCGGGTTAAACATTAGTAAAACTATTTAGAATAAGATGTTACCAACCAAATCGGTACAGTTTACCAGTTCCGGCTAGTGACGTGCCTTTAGTTTTTAGCGACATCTATAATCAATAATTATTGCAACGTGCTGACTCGGCTCTACATGACGCTGTAGTCGATGCATGAAAACTGAACCGCGACATTAAAGATTTACACCGGACTTAACTTCAGAATAAACCTAGACTAGACTAGAAAGGTCAAATTTTCACCACATTACACCCGGACCTTGGTCTCGGTCATTACACCCGGTCGGTAGGTAGTGGTTTCCTTTGCCTTCCTTACTTATTTGCGCCATAAGCATTTCAGTGGAAAAACATCATCTAAACTCTTTGTCGAGTTTAGTATCGAAACTATTTTTTTTTCGAGTCATTTAAAAAAGGTATTTGCTTTTGAAGACGTATATTCAATATCACTAATACATTACCAGTTACCACTATCTCAGACACAGGAGGGTTGTTTGCAAGGCAAACGACCAACCTTGCTGTCAGATTTTATCAAGCCGCCCATAGGGCCTCTGACTATTGACTGATAATAGCCGGGATCAATTGATAACGTACCTACTGAAGCACGGAGATGCTCATGATATGCGTCACTTATATGATCGGAATGGTCACTCGTCTAAACTCGACCGCGCCGTAAGTAAATAAAAAATATTGGACTCCAGTCACATATATATGTGAGCTACTATTAACGCCAAGATAATAATAACCTTCAGTGTTTACAGACTAACAGACGTCAATTTCACTCCTAATTCATTTTATTTATCTTTTGTGTTTTTGTGTTAACAAGAACAAGGGCGTTACGAAATGCTTTGTTTCAAATCCACCGATAAAAATGCTCTGCTGCTAAATAGTATCACAGCAGTAAATGTGACTATGTCCTCTTGTTAAATAATCTGATAAATTGGATATCGGATAGTATTATTGATCCGCAAAACCACCGATAGTTTATACAACCCTACTTAGCAAGTTTGAAGGTTGGTTGTTTCTGGAATTCAATCTCTCACTCAACTCAACTCCCATCCAGTAAATAACAATTAAGACTTAGCATTTACACTACACGGACATTTTAGAACAGAACAATATTTATTACAGTGTGTTAGTTTTATACATAAATATAAAACAATTTAAAATATAATAAGCTTATTCGAAGTGGTCTCCATTGGCTGAAATACAGTCCTTTAAACGTTGAGGCCAGTTATCAATAGAAGCACGCACTCTTTCCATGGGAAAATTCTTCACTGCCAATCGTATGGATTGTTTTAGGGACTCTAAATTATCATGGCGTTTAGAGCAAGCCGCACTCTCTAAAAGTGACCAAAAAATCATAATCCAGCGGATTAAGATCGGGACTAGACGACGGTCAGTCTTCAGCTCTGATGAAGTCCGAAACGTTCAGTAGTTTTTTCGATTTTACCACCCTATTCTTTTTTAAATTATAACTTAAAAATGACCAGTTATAGACCAGAGTCTTATAGGCTGCAAGAGTCAAGTCATCTTTTAAGATACGCGACATGGTTCTGGGTGCTATCTTCATCTCCCGGGATAAAATCTTTTGCTTTCGGAAAGGATTTCTGCGAATTCTTTCCCTTACTGCTTCGACCACCTTTTTCGTACGAACACTACGTGGACGGCAAGATTTTTTTCTGTCAAAAACAGAGGAGGTCACATTGTACCTATTGATAGCCCGGTACACAAACATTTTACTAATACCAAGCGTACGGTGAGTTTTAAAAATTGCATTTGGCTCCATACCAACTTTGTGTAATGCAATCACAGCGATTCGGTACTCTTTATCACCCCACTCCATTTTAATATCGAAAAATATTATAAAATGTATTGGCGCCAAAATTAGAAAACACAATGAGCATTCGTATAAAAATGACAGATTCCAAATTCAAATGTAATATCTTTCTTATTTTTAATTGTAACAATATTTAAAGCCAGACTGTGTATTCAATATCGTGTAATAATAATAATCATCATCATCATTATAAGCCACAGGACGTCTAGTGCTGAACAAAGGCCTTTACCACTGTGACCGATCTGAATCCAGTTTGATCCTGCGATCTTTACACGGACGTCTTACGCTGCGTCTTATCGGTAGACGTCCTACGCTGCGCCTTTGGTCGAAGGGAATTTTTCTGCTCCACCAGTTCTTTGCGCTATGTGCCCTGCCCACTGCCACTTGAGCTTACTGATTTGCAGGGCTATGTCCTTTACTAGTTTTTCTACTTATCTCCTCGTTTCTGATTCCATCTCGTAAAAAAAACCGGCGATTATTCCACCGATTTTTGGCACATAATCCTAGATATTAAACACGCGTGCTTTTTCGATATATTAATGCACTAGTGCCTTTAGTTTATTAACCCGACCAATTTAGGTTTGTACCCTAGTACCAAGTCGTAAGTTAGAAGAAGAAGCGATGTAATTTAGTCGGGTTATAACTTTTATTTTAGCAACAAACAATATTTATGCGAAAAATAACAGTATTCTACATGATTCTACATAGGTATTTTTCAATAAATGGCAAATCCAGATTTTTCATTTAATTTTTCTGTAATTTGGGTTTTTAACACAAATTATCAGATTTTTAATCTTGGCTGTTGGCCGATCTTGTTCGCGCCTTAGCCCTGCGCGCGCATCGGTATCGCGGCAAGAAAAAAAACAATACGCCATTTTTCGTAAATAGGTAATTGTCGGCTGTGACGAAGTTTGGATTATTTGTGAACTTTATTTAATATTAACGAAAATGTCTACTTCAAGTAAAAAAAATGAAGAAAACCTATTATTAACTCTGGACGGACTTACGTAACGAGTCGAAAAACGCGTGCGATAGTATTTTGCCATCAAAGTCGAGTGAAATGTATTTTTACTAAATGTTTTATTAATTAAAAACTTAGTAAATGAAGAGTCTTGTTTTTTCCTCGCAAGTGTGTTGAAAAACGTCGTATGATACGCGTGTGCCTGTGACCATTATATATGTATACGCGGCTTTCTTATGGCGCATTCGCCTTCGCTCGTGCGCACACAATATCGCCTTGTATATAATGGTCAACTTAGCACACTTGTATCATAATATACTATTTGTCTTTAGAAACTGAGGTACTTAAGACGAGAAGACGCTCTTGCGCAGTTCTCATCGCTGCATAGCTGAATTGGATTCGTTGATTGACATCTTTCTCTAAGCTAGACCTACCTAATTGGATCACTTGTCCAAGGTAGACGTACTTGTCGACAACTACGAGAGTTGAGTTCCCGACTGATACCGGAGTGGGTAAAACAAGGGAAATTGACATGATTTTCGTATTTTCTATGTTCATTTTAAGAGACTCATCCAGCGTCTTCGCCACAACGACTATATCATCGGCAAACCGGAAGTGTGTAATGTATTCGCCATTGACATTGATGCTAAATTCTCCCTTTCAGGAGCTTAAAGCCGCAGTAAACAGTTTTGGAGATACTACGTCTCCCTGTCTCATACCTTTTTGAAACTCAAACTCAAGCGTTTATTTGCCAAGAACACAATTAACGAAGATAACATTTAAAAGTCGTGGCACATGTGTTCAGTCTGCTCGCAGCCGTGAAAAAAATAAATTGCAGTTCATTACAATTAAATTATATTGATTAAATAACATTATTTTTGATTATATAAGTCGTTTAAATTAAAATTACATACAATTATATAAGTACCTACACATACAATTATATGAGTCGTTTAAATTAAATTTTGTCATCAATAACGATATTTATTATTACTATAAAAGTGGAAGTGGTGCAGTGGAATTGCCCTTGTATTCTGTTCCTGTACTCGAACTGTCATAGTGGCGTTCTTATGCAGACACTTCAATATCTCTAGCCTATAGTCTATAGTTCTGGTCGCATCAAAGGCCTTCTCATAGTCCACAAACGCTAAGCATAGAGGCATACTCTTGCTGAAGCTTTTTTGGAATCCGGTTTGTTCGCGAGGCTATAAGTCATCAAACCCACGTGCGAGATAGTGCTTAGGAGTCAGATGGGTCTATAGTTCTTCAATAAGGTCTTGTCTCCTTTTTTGAAGAACAACACCACCACACTCCTGTTTCATGCCACAGGCATTATGTCCTCTAGCATAATAATGAAAATTAAAAACAGATAAATCACAATCATTTATTGCTGGGAACGATCTATGACGAGTATCTCTTTCTTTCATATTATGTCCAATGATTAGCATTGATTTTGTAAGTAACTCTAACTAAACGGTAGTTTTTAAGCGAAGTATGTCTTTCAAAGTTCCCATATTTTATCTAATTAATACAACCAAACCACCGGCTGCTGGGGCAAGGCTACTAGGATTTTCATTTCTGAATTGGGCCGCCGACTCCGGGACATTGAGATTGAAATTCAAGGTACATTAAAAAGTCTATTGTTATTACGACTCATATATCAGGTGGGTGGAGCTTGGCGGATTAATTACAGATATTGGATTTTTTTAAACATTTGGATTTAAAAACAAAACTATCACGGTTGACCATTCAACAAACTGGTTTCAATTCCCCCGGTCTCTTTTGATTTTCCTTTTAAATTTCTTTCTATCTCCAACAACGCCTTGTCTTTGGTTTCAGGCAAAATAAAATATAATAGAAGAAAACAAACAAACAAACCAGAACCATAAATAAGGAATGTTCCCTCTATACCAAAGCTTTCCATTAAAACAGGTGTCAGTTTAAGCACAGTACCATAAGATGCTGTGAAAACTACCCCACCTAGAAGGGAACCTAATCCTTTAGTGTCCAATGGAAATATCTCGCCAATGACGGCAAAAGCTACAGGAGTGACAGCCACATGAATTATGAAATTCTCCAGCAAAATTAGACACGGACTCACCCATGAAGATATATCAGCCCCACGGCTGTTCTTCAAATATAACACAAGACATATCGTGTATACGGTCAAAACTGTCATAACACCACCGGTAAACAGAAGTGATCTCCTTCTAAACTGTCTTACAGCGAAACCTGACAATAACAATGCAGCTATCACTAAACAATCAGCTAATAAAGAAATATATACTCCAGTAGTTTTGTTACCGGTCAAATTAGTCATTATCTGGACTATATACGCTTTGAAGAAGTTTCGACCACTCAAATCTATAGTTACAGATAAAAGAGATACAATACTAAGGGCCTTAACGAAGTCTCGCCTGGTACCTAATTCCCACAATTTTCTTAAATTCATACATTTAGATATTTTGTTTTCAGTATCCCTTTGTGTAGTAATCAGATCCTTCAGTTCTTTATTTCTGGTTACAGTTCCGTTCAGCCAACGAAATGATCTTTCACATTCTTCATACCGTCCTTTCATTGCAAGATAAAACGGGGATTCTGGCCACAAAAAAGTCAAAACAGCAGACAGAATTGACAAAACGAACGCTGTCAAAGAAACGATTCTCCAAGTTGAACAAAGAGCCATAGCATGGCAGAAGAGAGTTCCAAATGACAGAGACGCTTTCTGCACTGCTGTGAAGTATCCTCTACGACTTGGATTCACGTATTCTCCAATCAAAATGACGTTAATGTAGATCCCTGCCGTGGTCAAACCCTGGATAGCTCTGGCAATGTACATAACTGTCACCGACTGAGCATAATACAGCATGATCCAGCCAACTAAACACAAGGCGTTTATGAAAACATGGACTGCTTTCCGTCCATATGCTTGCATCATTAGTGGAAGGGTGAAGAAGCCAGCAAGTCCAGAATATCCGAGGGTTGATGCTGTAAAAGAAAAAAAAGGCTTGAATTACATTTACATTAATAAAAAAAATAGTGATGGTTTAGTTTACATATATACAGGCACCAAGATCGTATATTATCAATTTAGCTTACATAAGGAAAGAAGATGAATGAAGATATACGTTTGTTACCCAGATAATGTAAAATCAACGTACATTCTTAAGTAGATCCATTTAAAGGGTAGCCACAACTTTAGCGTATAGGCGTGATGGACAAGTGCTGTATTCACCCACCAGTAATTAATAAGTTGTGAACTATTTGGTTATCACTGTTTATTCGTATAAAAACTAAGTTCTTATTACAAATAATGATCGCGAATCGAATTATACGGCGGCGGCGCAAGCGACACGGATGCCGTGTCCAGAGCATAACTTCTGACTGAAGAGGGCTGCGCATTCAGGCATTCCGCGATGTATATCGCTGCTCCTGCTGAATTGCAACGCGTAGGGCTTGCGCGTGTCGTTGGTACCGCACCGCATCGATATCGACGATCGATAACTAACATAGATGAACATAAATTTAGATTTGTTATGTTGATGGTAGTATGTAAGTTTACATAGTTTATTTAGTTATAGTTTAGGATATAAGCTACGTTAATATTGTTATTTTAGATAAGTGTTTTACTTTGTTTTTGATTAAGCGTTAGGTTAAGTTAGATAATAAGTTATGTTAATGGTTTTGTGTAAACAGTGTGCTATTGAGATTAAAATAGTAATTTGAAATGTAGATTACCTACGTAAGTAGACTACAAGAGTTATTTTTTAACTAGATGCAACCCATTCATTATTTATTCCTTGTTATAGGAATGTAGGAATAATAATCAGCAACTTATTATTTTAAAAGTTATGAAACGAAAACGAGTAAATTCTGGAAACCGGACACTCCATTTTAGGCCAAATTCTGCCCGTTTTTGAACTTTCCGATTTTTTTAGACCGTATGTACAACCTGGTGGTCTTCTTGATATGCTCTCCATCAGGCCAAGAGTTGTATAAATACGTGTGATTTTTTTCAGACACGTTAATCAATTTTAAAGGTAGGTTTTTTGCTCCAGTCGGTCAATCAGTCGCTTCTGTAGAAATGCCCTTAAAAGGCTCTCCCTAAGGCGTATTTTTATGTGAAAATTGATGGGAAAAGCGAAATTTTGGATAAACGAGCAAATTAACTTTGTTGAGTGTACTGGCTCGCGAGGATGAAGGCAGTTTTCTTTTTGAACCACTTGACCTAGAAACATGATTCTGATAGATAGGGTATGCGATCTCGAAGTCATCGTGTTTTTACTTTGGCACAGAAACTATAATACATAGTACTACTTTGGGAAGGAAACTTTAATTAAACTTTCTCTCGCTACTCCTTCTCACCGCACAGGTTTTTTTTCAAAATCTTTCTACTCACGACAAATATCCAACAGACCCCCACTAAATTCTCATTTAAGAGACTCGTTCGTGCACACTTTCTAAGACATGTAAGTATATCAAAGGTATCAACAAAGTGTAAGTAATCCATAATCTACTACAACTTCGTTTTAATATACCTATATGTATTTGTTTAATCGCTTTTGTCATGTATACCTATGTAATATTATGTTAGTTTATACATTGTATTTTTTTACAAATTGTATTGATTTTGTTTTTATTTTATATTACACAATAGATTGTTAATGTTTTCGTATGTGGAAAATTTAAATTTTAATTCATTTTTCACACCACCCACAAACATTTCTGCTTAGCCCGATACGTATGACTGTTCACACATCATCGTGACCAAGGGAAATATCGATTCACTTTAAATATATTAACTTTATACCATCGTAGTTGGTTTGATTGTAAGCACTCCAGAATAAGTCTCTCTAGTCCTCGGAGGCTGTACAAGACGACTAGGGTCTCAAATCGAGCTCTCTCGAAACAATGACATTAAAAGAGTTAAAAATTTTTGTTCAGCATATAGCAATATTATTGCATCTTAGGATCCTAAGTAATTTGTATTCAATTTGACGACCCATCTGGTGTAGTGGTCGAGAAATCGCCTACTACGCAGCGGGCGCGGGTTCGATCCCCGCACAATACAAACATTTGTGTGCATGAACATGTCTGTTTGTATTGGTCTGGGTGTTTTCTATGTATATCATGTATGTATTTACAAAAAAAAAAGTATTCAAGTATTATATCCGTTGTCTCGCACCCATAACACAAGCTTTGAGTAGCTTACTTTGGGGCTAGATGGCGATGTGTGGGAATGTCCAAAGGATATTTATTTATTTATTTATTATCAATTCAAAAATCGTTCTGAATCAGTAAACGTGAGAATACAAATTTTGTCGCAGCATTTTTCGAGCGCCCACCTGGTAGTTCGAAAGGGAAACTATGTCGAGACTTACAACTCTGCTCTACTCATGCATATAAGCGTGAAAAGTATTCTCCTTGACGACATTGTTTTTGCAATGGCATTAACGTGCCCAAGGTGTGAAGATAAATAAATATGTGCCGAGCCATTACACATCATTCGTCTTGTCTGTTCAGTACCGTTAACATGAGTTTACGACGGCTTTACTCGCTAGCGACGACGTAAAAAAATCTATGGAAAATTGCACAGCGCCTCTAGCGGTCACTGGCAGAACTAAAATTTTCCATACAAAAGTTACGTCGTCACTAGCGAGTGAGACCGCCGCGAACTCATGGTAACGGTACAGAAAATAAATTATCTGACTTACGATGCGTATGTGGTAATGCGCTTATCTGCTCAAATACATTAATTATCATTAGCTCTAGTTAATTAGGTTAGAAATGCATACATAGTATAACTTTTTTGTGTATTATTCAGAGATAGGTATCTGTTTTCTTTTGATAATATGTCCCTTTAGTTATCAAACTTTCTGCATTCTCATGAACTTGACTGATAGCATTAAATCCGTCACGCCCCGCCTTCCGTCCACGCGTTTACATATGTACTAGCGGTCCACCGCTACTTCGTCCGTGTGATTTGAGTTTGCTCACTCCACTCCCAGCAGCGTGATGTTTTATATCCTTTTCCTCCGCAATAAATAAGCTTTCCAGCACAAAAAGATTTTTTTCAAATCGGTCCAGAAGTTTCTGAGATTAGCACATTCAAACAAACAAAGAAACTCTTCAGCTTAATACTATTAGGATAGGTTATAAATAATATATTTTTTGTACACGAATAAGCTAAGAAAACCCTGCATAGATATCAATAATGTTTTTAATATTAATTGCCTTCAAAGTAAAAAGTTCGCAATATATTTTAAATTATTACACAACGCAGACGAAGTTTGAGGCACTTAACAAGAACTCGGCGGGTTAAACATTAGTAAAACTATTTAGAATAAGATGTTACCAACCAAATCGGTACAGTTTACCAGTTCCGGCTAGTGACGTGCCTTTAGTTTTTAGCGACATCTATAATCAATAATTATTGCAACGTGCTGACTCGGCTCTACATGACGCTGTAGTCGATGCATGAAAACTGAACCGCGACATTAAAGATTTACACCGGACTTAACTTCAGAATAAACCTAGACTAGACTAGAAAGGTCAAATTTTCACCACATTACACCCGGACCTTGGTCTCGGTCATTACACCCGGTCGGTAGGTAGTGGTTTCCTTTGCCTTCCTTACTTATTTGCGCCATAAGCATTTCAGTGGAAAAACATCATCTAAACTCTTTGTCGAGTTTAGTATCGAAACTATTTTTTTTTCGAGTCATTTAAAAAAGGTATTTGCTTTTGAAGACGTATATTCAATATCACTAATACATTACCAGTTACCACTATCTCAGACACAGGAGGGTTGTTTGCAAGGCAAACGACCAACCTTGCTGTCAGATTTTATCAAGCCGCCCATAGGGCCTCTGACTATTGACTGATAATAGCCGGGATCAATTGATAACGTACCTACTGAAGCACGGAGATGCTCATGATATGCGTCACTTATATGATCGGAATGGTCACTCGTCTAAACTCGACCGCGCCGTAAGTAAATAAAAAATATTGAACTCCAGTCACATATATATGTGAGCTACTATTAACGCCAAGATAATAATAACCTTCAGTGTTTACAGACTAACAGACGTCAATTTCACTCCTAATTCATTTTATTTATCTTTTGTGTTTTTGTGTTAACAAGAACAAGGGCGTTACGAAATGCTTTGTTTCAAATCCACCGATAAAAATGCTCTGCTGCTAAATAGTATCACAGCAGTAAATGTGACTATGTCCTCTTGTTAAATAATCTGATAAATTGGATATCGGATAGTATTATTGATCCGCAAAACCACCGATAGTTTATACAACCCTACTTAGCAAGTTTGAAGGTTGGTTGTTTCTGGAATTCAATCTCTCACTCAACTCAACTCCCATCCAGTAAATAACAATTAAGACTTAGCATTTACACTACACGGACATTTTAGAACAGAACAATATTTATTACAGTGTGTTAGTTTTATACATAAATATAAAACAATTTAAAATATAATAAGCTTATTCGAAGTGGTCTCCATTGGCTGAAATACAGTCCTTTAAACGTTGAGGCCAGTTATCAATAGAAGCACGCACTCTTTCCATGGGAAAATTCTTCACTGCCAATCGTATGGATTGTTTTAGGGACTCTAAATTATCATGGCGTTTAGAGCAAGCCGCACTCTCTAAAAGTGACCAAAAAATCATAATCCAGCGGATTAAGATCGGGACTAGACGACGGTCAGTCTTCAGCTCTGATGAAGTCCGAAACGTTCAGTAGTTTTTTCGATTTTACCACCCTATTCTTTTTTAAATTATAACTTAAAAATGACCAGTTATAGACCAGAGTCTTATAGGCTGCAAGAGTCAAGTCATCTTTTAAGATACGCGACATGGTTCTGGGTGCTATCTTCATCTCCCGGGATAAAATCTTTTGCTTTCGGAAAGGATTTCTGCGAATTCTTTCCCTTACTGCTTCGACCACCTTTTTCGTACGAACACTACGTGGACGGCAAGATTTTTTTCTGTCAAAAACAGAGGAGGTCACATTGTACCTATTGATAGCCCGGTACACAAACATTTTACTAATACCAAGCGTACGGTGAGTTTTAAAAATTGCATTTGGCTCCATACCAACTTTGTGTAATGCAATCACAGCGATTCGGTACTCTTTATCACCCCACTCCATTTTAATATCGAAAAATATTATAAAATGTATTGGCGCCAAAATTAGAAAACACAATGAGCATTCGTATAAAAATGACAGATTCCAAATTCAAATGTAATATCTTTCTTATTTTTAATTGTAACAATATTTAAAGCCAGACTGTGTATTCAATATCGTGTAATAATAATAATCATCATCATCATTATAAGCCACAGGACGTCTAGTGCTGAACAAAGGCCTTTACCACTGTGACCGATCTGAATCCAGTTTGATCCTGCGATCTTTACACGGACGTCTTACGCTGCGTCTTATCGGTAGACGTCCTACGCTGCGCCTTTGGTCGAAGGGAATTTTTCTGCTCCACCAGTTCTTTGCGCTATGTGCCCTGCCCACTGCCACTTGAGCTTACTGATTTGCAGGGCTATGTCCTTTACTAGTTTTTCTACTTATCTCCTCGTTTCTGATTCCATCTCGTAAAAAAAACCGGCCAAGTGCAAGTCGGACTCGCGCACTGAGGGTTCCGTGCCAACTTTAACTGAATTAGGGAATCCAATTACTCCTACTTAGTAAAATACCACAATATTTTGTTGACTGCAAATATAACTTTGTTTTTCATTGTGTTGGTATGAAGTACAAAGTTATGTTTGCGGTTGTTTAAAATGTGGTATATCTCAAAAACTACTCGTTTGATCCCGTCCGGATCAATTTTCGTTAGAAATTAGATGGGGGGGGGGGGGGGACGACGACGCCCATTTTACCACTTAGGAAGCGTCTAGCTATGAAACGTTAGACTTTAAAAGAAAATGGTTTTAGAAACCTCTATGTTATTTTAAAAGACCTATCCATAGTATAGCCCAGACGCATAGGTTCGAAAAAAAATTTTTTTTGTTTTAGTTTCATGTATGAGAGCGCCCCCTTAACTGTCATTATTTTTTATTTTTTGTATTAGAATCGGTAAGCGGTTAACAGGATACATCTTCCTAACAAATTTCAATTGTGTTATGCTTATAGTTACAGAATAAAATGGCTGTGACATACGGACGGACAGACAAACAGACAGACAGACAGACAGACAAACAGACAGACAGACAGACAGACAGACAGACAGACAGACAGACTTGACGAAACTATAAGGGTTCCGTTTTTTGCCATTTAGGCCCATGATAAGACTATGTTTTAGATCCGTATGTCATCTCTGGTAATACACACAGGTTAAACACTTTTCAACACACTTGCTCAAAACGACGTTTTTATTGCACCGATTTTTGGCACATAATCCTAGATATTAAACACGCGTGCTTTTTCGGTATATTAATGCACTAGTGCCTTTAGTTTATTAACCCGACCAATTTAGGTTTGTACCCTAGTACCAAGTCGTAAGTTAGAAGAAGAAGCGATGTAATTTAGTCGGGTTATAACTTTCATTTTAGCAACAAACAATATTTATGCGAAAAATAACAGTATTCTACATGATTCTACATAGGTATTTTTCAATAAATGGCAAATCCAGATTTTTCATTTAATTTTTCTGTAATTTGGGTTTTTAACACAAATTATCAGATTTTTAATCTTGGCTGTTGGCCGATCTTGTTCGCGCCTTAGCCCTGCGCGCGCATCGGTATCGCGGCAAGAAAAAAAACAATACGCCATTTTTCGTAAATAGGTAATTGTCGGCTGTGACGAAGTTTGGATTATTTGTGAACTTTATTTAATATTAACGAAAATGTCTACTTCAAGTAAAAAAAATGAAGAAAACCTATTATTAACTCTGGACGGACTTACGTAACGAGTCGAAAAACGCGTGCGATAGTATTTTGCCATCAAAGTCGAGTGAAATGTATTTTTACTAAATGTTTTATTAATTAAAAACTTAGTAAATGAAGAGTCTTGTTTTTTCCTCGCAAGTGTGTTGAAAAACGTCGTATGATACGCGTGTGCCTGTGACCATTATATATGTATACGCGGCTTTCTTATGGCGCATTCGCCTTCGCTCGTGCGCACACAATATCGCCTTGTATATAATGGTCAACTTAGCACACTTGTATCATAATATACTATTTGTCTTTAGAAACTGAGGTACTTAAGACGAGAAGACGCTCTTGCGCAGTTCTCATCGCTGCATAGCTGAATTGGATTCGTTGATTGACATCTTTCTCTAAGCTAGACCTACCTAATTGGATCACTTGTCCAAGGTAGACGTACTTGTCGACAACTACGAGAGTTGAGTTCCCGACTGATACCGGAGTGGGTAAAACAAGGGAAATTGACATGATTTTCGTATTTTCTATGTTCATTTTAAGAGACTCATCCAGCGTCTTCGCCACAACGACTATATCATCGGCAAACCGGAAGTGTGTAATGTATTCGCCATTGACATTGATGCTAAATTCTCCCTTTCAGGAGCTTAAAGCCGCAGTAAACAGTTTTGGAGATACTACGTCTCCCTGTCTCATACCTTTTTGAAACTCAAACTCAAGCGTTTATTTGCCAAGAACACAATTAACGAAGATAACATTTAAAAGTCGTGGCACATGTGTTCAGTCTGCTCGCAGCCGTGAAAAAAATAAATTGCAGTTCATTACAATTAAATTATATTGATTAAATAACATTATTTTTGATTATATAAGTCGTTTAAATTAAAATTACATACAATTATATAAGTACCTACACATACAATTATATGAGTCGTTTAAATTAAATTTTGTCATCAATAACGATATTTATTATTACTATAAAAGTGGAAGTGGTGCAGTGGAATTGCCCTTGTATTCTGTTCCTGTACTCGAACTGTCATAGTGGCGTTCTTATGCAGACACTTCAATATCTCTAGCCTATAGTCTATAGTTCTGGTCGCATCAAAGGCCTTCTCATAGTCCACAAACGCTAAGCATAGAGGCATACTCTTGCTGAAGCTTTTTTGGAATCCGGTTTGTTCGCGAGGCTATAAGTCATCAAACCCACGTGCGAGATAGTGCTTAGGAGTCAGATGGGTCTATAGTTCTTCAATAAGGTCTTGTCTCCTTTTTTGAAGAACAACACCACCACACTCCTGTTTCATGCCACAGGCATTATGTCCTCTAGCATAATAATGAAAATTAAAAACAGATAAATCACAATCATTTATTGCTGGGAACGATCTATGACGAGTATCTCTTTCTTTCATATTATGTCCAATGATTAGCATTGATTTTGTAAGTAACTCTAACTAAACGGTAGTTTTTAAGCGAAGTATGTCTTTCAAAGTTCCCATATTTTATCTAATTAATACAACCAAACCACCGGCTGCTGGGGCAAGGCTACTAGGATTTTCATTTCTGAATTGGGCCGCCGACTCCGGGACATTGAGATTGAAATTCAAGGTACATTAAAAAGTCTATTGTTATTACGACTCATATATCAGGTGGGTGGAGCTTGGCGGATTAATTACAGATATTGGATTTTTTTAAACATTTGGATTTAAAAACAAAACTATCACGGTTGACCATTCAACAAACTGGTTTCAATTCCCCCGGTCTCTTTTGATTTTCCTTTTAAATTTCTTTCTATCTCCAACAACGCCTTGTCTTTGGTTTCAGGCAAAATAAAATATAATAGAAGAAAACAAACAAACAAACCAGAACCATAAATAAGGAATGTTCCCTCTATACCAAAGCTTTCCATTAAAACAGGTGTCAGTTTAAGCACAGTACCATAAGATGCTGTGAAAACTACCCCACCTAGAAGGGAACCTAATCCTTTAGTGTCCAATGGAAATATCTCGCCAATGACGGCAAAAGCTACAGGAGTGACAGCCACATGAATTATGAAATTCTCCAGCAAAATTAGACACGGACTCACCCATGAAGATATATCAGCCCCACGGCTGTTCTTCAAATATAACACAAGACATATCGTGTATACGGTCAAAACTGTCATAACACCACCGGTAAACAGAAGTGATCTCCTTCTAAACTGTCTTACAGCGAAACCTGACAATAACAATGCAGCTATCACTAAACAATCAGCTAATAAAGAAATATATACTCCAGTAGTTTTGTTACCGGTCAAATTAGTCATTATCTGGACTATATACGCTTTGAAGAAGTTTCGACCACTCAAATCTATAGTTACAGATAAAAGAGATACAATACTAAGGGCCTTAACGAAGTCTCGCCTGGTACCTAATTCCCACAATTTTCTTAAATTCATACATTTAGATATTTTGTTTTCAGTATCCCTTTGTGTAGTAATCAGATCCTTCAGTTCTTTATTTCTGGTTACAGTTCCGTTCAGCCAACGAAATGATCTTTCACATTCTTCATACCGTCCTTTCATTGCAAGATAAAACGGGGATTCTGGCCACAAAAAAGTCAAAACAGCAGACAGAATTGACAAAACGAACGCTGTCAAAGAAACGATTCTCCAAGTTGAACAAAGAGCCATAGCATGGCAGAAGAGAGTTCCAAATGACAGAGACGCTTTCTGCACTGCTGTGAAGTATCCTCTACGACTTGGATTCACGTATTCTCCAATCAAAATGACGTTAATGTAGATCCCTGCCGTGGTCAAACCCTGGATAGCTCTGGCAATGTACATAACTGTCACCGACTGAGCATAATACAGCATGATCCAGCCAACTAAACACAAGGCGTTTATGAAAACATGGACTGCTTTCCGTCCATATGCTTGCATCATTAGTGGAAGGGTGAAGAAGCCAGCAAGTCCAGAATATCCGAGGGTTGATGCTGTAAAAGAAAAAAAAGGCTTGAATTACATTTACATTAATAAAAAAAATAGTGATGGTTTAATTTACATATATACAGGCACCAAGATCGTATATTATCAATTTAGCTAACATAAGGAAAGAAGATGAATGAAGATATACGTTTGTTACCCAGATAATGTAAAATCAACGTACATTCTTAAGTAGATCCATTTAAAGGGTAGCCACAACTTTAGCGTATAGGCGTGATGGACAAGTGCTGTATTCACCCACCAGTAATTAATAAGTTGTGAACTATTTGGTTATTACTGTTTATTCGTATAAAAACTAAGTTCTTATTACAAATAATGATCGCGAATCGAATTATACGGCGGCGGCGCAAGCGACACGGATGCCGTGTCCAGAGCATAACTTCTGACTGAAGAGGGCTGCGCATTCAGGCATTCCGCGATGTATATCGCTGCTCCTGCTGAATTGCAACGCGTAGGGCTTGCGCGTGTCGATGGTACCGCACCGCATCGATATCGACGATCGATAAATAACATGATGAACATAAATTTAGATTTGTTATGTTGATGGTAGTATGTAAGTTTACATAGTTTATTTAGTTATAGTTTAGGATATAAGCTACGTTAATATTGTTATTTTAGATAAGTGTTTTACTTTGTTTTTGATTAAGCGTTAGGTTAAGTTAGATAATAAGTTATGTTAATGGTTTTGTGTAAACAGTGTGCTATTAAGATTAAAATAGTAATTTGAAATGTAGATTACGTACGTGAGTAGACTACAAGCGTTATTTTTTAACTAGATGCAACCAATTACATTCAATAGGATAGACATGTTATACACTAACATTGAAGCATTTTAAAGTGGCGCAAAGATAGCTCTATGTACGAACGTTTAGTTGTGTATTACGACACTAAGCGCTAATAGAGACAAATGATAGGGCATGCCTGTTGATAGGTAGTGAAAAATATATAAGATTAGTTACGTACTTATTGCTACTGAGCGCTCATTGGCGCGAGAGTGTGACATCTCGCTCTTTAGACTAATGTCAGCTATTTCCAAATTATGGTAAAGACTAAATACGTATTTTAAGTTTTAATCCTTTGTAATAAAAAAAATACTTATGAATGTAATGACACGTTTTTCTTGCCTCTAACAGTTGCAGTGTAATTAGTACTACTCCTAAACACACCGGAAGGTATTTTTACCAGAAAACGAGAAATAATTTAAAAGGCGCTGTTAGGACGTATAGCCAGAGAAAGCGTTCGACTGAATGCACTTCGGGTAATTACCTGACTTTCGTGTAGCCAATTTCGAGGGCATACGACGAATCTATAATTGAAAAACATCTTAGGATGCAACATACCAATCCAAGAAGCTTCATCAGAAGTGGCTCTAATGTCAGTTGTGTCAGGATCCAAGATGGCAGGATTTAGGATTGCGGGAAACCCCAACATTATTCCAGCACACATAGATTGGATCATTATGGTAAAAAGGATGAATCCCTGAAATAAATAAATATTGGACAATGAACATACATAGACCTCAAAGATGACGATACTCTAAGAACTAGCGTGCTTAGCAATTCGTCACGAAAGTCGTCACTTTAGTAAAAATAATTTTAGTACCTATATTTTATTGAAAAAAAAAGGATTATACCTATACTCAGATTTTTAATTAGATAGACCAGAATGACGTTTGGTGGATGGCCAGTTCTTCGTTATTCAAAAATATTGCTGTTTCTAAATAATCGAAGAATTTAATTTGTTGAATGTTTATTTTAAACCGATAATACAATAATTAAATAGTTGTATTTTTATTTGTGTTGTACAGAAATACTAGTAGCATCAATTATAAAAGAAGTATTTAAAATAATCATCATAGTTTCAATTGGTTTAATAATCATTTTTCTTACAAGTATCATCATTATCAACTATAAATTATTTATAGGAAGTGGTGAAGTATTAAAATAGGTTAAAATCATGCAATAATATTGCTATTGCAAGGAAAAAACAGATTTTTCCTCATTAAAACAACTGTGTATTATGTTTGTATAAAGCTCTTTGCAACGTTTTACATGTATTATTCATCCAAATAAAATAGTAACAATGCAATTGTTGCACTACATTTGCAACATGAAAAAACAAAATTGCGATTGATGCTGTCATTTTGGTGTATCTAAAGATGAGAGTATTGAAAAAATTCTACTTTCTTTAAAAAAAAAATCTGCACAAGTACCTGCCTGGACGAAAAAATCCGTTCATCTCGTGACATTCTTGGTTACACTTTATTCGATCTACGATTTAAGTAAGTATTATTTTAGGTTCAACAGGGAAACAGAAAATATTCATTTCAAGGAAATATACATTATAACTATAACTGGAATAAATGCCCGATTTCACGTCAATTTCAAGCTAGCTACTTTAACTGAATACATAAATGTTAACGTAGGTACTTGCCTTTGTTTTCATGCATATATTAAGATTTTTTTCAGTTCTCAAACCCCATCAAATACGATGCATGAGTGTCTTCATTTAGACAATTGACTATAAATTTACCAAAACGTTTATTCAAAACAGGTAAATTGCAGTCAATTTCATTTAAATGTCACCTCCACTTGTTTAGTATGTCTCGTTTTTTAATAGTATTTTGATTATACAGCCACGCACGTTAGGATATGTTCGTCAGCTTTTAAATTGAATTATAATCAAGTGCATATTTTTTAGTAAGTGTTTATATGTATAATTTAAATTGCACTCTTAGTTGTACATTTAGTAGTTTTAATCAGGGCTTGAAATCGGTTCAAGATTTACCGGTATTATAACGGTTAAACCGGTTTTATCGTAAAATTCCGTTCCGGAGCGGAACCAAATAAGAGTGATACTGTGAACCTAAATAAACCGGTTAATTCCTAGACGCTTGCGACGATCGCAACGCGACTTGTTTTTTGACCGAATATTCTTCGAAAGAGGTTATACTAATTATCAGATTCTTCAGAATTATTCCTTTTGCCATTATATTGTTTTTATAATATAATGAACATTTACAAAAATATGTCGAACAATCACCACAGTACGTATCTGATAGGATATATAAACAAAATACGTTTTATTGAATAAAAACAAACGTAAATGCGCTCATCGCTCGCAGATCTTAACGAAGTTGAGGTGGTTGTGCTGCGTGAACGAAAAGTTGAACCGAAAACCTGAAAAATACCCATATTTTTCCAAACCGGTTTAAGAACCGGTTCAAAGGAACATAACCGTTTTCAAAAAGTTCCACCTATAATTTCGTTAAACCGGTTCAGAAAAAATACCGGTTTCCAAGCCCTGGTTTTAATGCCTGAGAAAATCCCTACAAATACTCTCTATGCTTAAATCTGTTTAATGACAAAGTAAGATTAGATTCGCAGCAAAACCAACTACTAAAAACATTCTATTTTAGAAAAAAAAAAGAAAACATGTTTATTAATTTATTTTAAGGCATCAACCACAAAATATGGTAAGTTTATACCTATCTTTGTTTTCTCAGCGGTCGTTGGCCCTTAGCAATAAATAAATGAATTAATTAGCTGTTTAAGGCCAGCTATTTTTCGGAGCCATTTAAGTGGTTCCGTAGCCGAATGGCAAAAAACAAGTCTGTTTGTCTGTCTGTCAGTCTTGTATGCCTGTCTGTCCATCCGTTTGTCACAGCCGCTTTTTTCTAAAACTATTAGCATTACATAGATGAAACTTGGTTGGTAGGTGTATCCTGCCAACCGCTTTAAGATGTCCATATAAAAATAAAAAATAATGACATTTGAAGGGATTCTCATACTATAAAAGAATACAAATAGAAAATAATAAAAAATGCCAACACCCATACATATCTATGGATAGGTCTCGTAAATGACATCGTGGTTTTTAAAACCATTTTATCTGAAAGTCAAACATTTGTAAGACAAACCCTTCCAAAGTGGTAAAATGAATGTCCCCCTCTAACTTTTGAACTTAGCTATTGAAAATTTTGTAAAATATACACGTTGTAGATCTTTACAAATACTTTCAACGAAAATTTATTTGAACTAGATCGAACTAATACATTTTCCTTAGCCCCAAATATAACTTTGTCCTTCATACAAATACTATGAAAAACAAAGTTATTTTTGCTGTCAAAAAAATCGTGGTATTTTGGCTAAGTGGAAGTAGGTGGACCCCTAATTTAGTTACATTTGACATGGAACCCGCAGTTCGTGAGTCCGATTCGAATTTTCAAATTTTAAACACGAGGATTAAACCCGGTGTCTCAGTCTGGGTGTTCTGGTACCAACGTTGTTTCGGATTTTCAAAACACGAGTGCAATACCTACTTTACTTTGAGATCAAAGCTATGTATGTGTTTGGTGTCTAATATTATTATTTAATATTAGCATTTATAGCTGTCAAACTCGTAAGTGTTGCCAACAATCTCCTTTCCCATCGGACTGTAACCAATAACACAATTTTAGTTCACGTCTCGTGGGCCGGCCATCCAACTGCTCAGTCCATTCCGCCTAACGCCATTTTCCAATTGATCTGAACAACTTTCGATATTGGTTATTAGAAGTTTGCCGGGTAAAAAGGTTGGGATATTACTACAACCAAAACAAAATTCTTTAATTTAGAGTTTTTACAGTAATAAGGAAATACAGAGTGTCCCTGTTAATAGCGCATTTTGGATAGATGGTGAAAGTAGACCTATAATGCATAAAAAAAAACAAAAAAAAACAATGATAGCTTACATTTAACAATAAAGTTTTTATTTCTTAAGTTTACGCAGCGTACGCAGCGGAAATCTCAAAAGGAATATTTTCCCCACGTTTTCTTTGCAGCGGTGGACTTATGAGTTGTATCTTGATGCTTTATATAGCTTAAAGCCTTTTTGATAGCTTAAATATTTTTTCCATCGGTCCAGTAGTGTCTGAGATTAGCGCGTTCAAACAAACAAACAAACTCTTCAGCTTTATAATATTAGTATAGATATAGTACTTCTATGGAACTCTGCCCTTACTGGTCCCAAGCCCAGATGAGAAAAGAGGAGGATTGGCTGACGGACAACGCTTTCGATGTGCACTTCCACCCGCACACCGACCAGTCGTAAAGAGTTGTCAATGCCGAACATTGGGCGGCAGTAAATAACCCAATCAAAACATTCGGTTACCAGGAACCGTGAGGCCTAAATAACCTCTAAAAGTCTGGGTGCAGAGATATGGGGAACCCCTGTAGCTATTTACCCAAACCCTTTTTCGTAATGTCTGACAATTTAAATGAGAAGAGTTTGCCATGCGATCCGGCTCTCCCAGATACCCGGGTCTGGGAGATGTAATGTTACCGACGACCGAGGACGGGCGGAGACCCAGGCCCCTCCTTCGGTAAATGCTACTGGTCAAAACACACCGACGGAGAGTACCCCGACCACAGAACACGGCCCGAGCTTGGACCTTTCAGGTCTGGCGGAGGCCATACCAACCACTGCCGACACTGCAACGCTGTCGGAATGGACCGTTGTCGCTCGGAAGCGCCCCTGCAAAGGGACCGCCAAACCGGCGACAACTGCCAGCAGCCGAGGGCAAGAAGACCGACCCGACCGCAACCGCCACACTGGCCGTGCCACAGAGGGAACCCGAAAGCCCAAAGCTGCAGCGACAAACCGGGGGATGGTGGGTCAATCCCAACGTGATCACCCCAACGCGTGTGCGTCGGGAGTGACCCACCAGCCCGCAGAGTCGCGGACCACTGACCGACACACCAACCAAGGGCTGGGAAGCCGAACGGAACGCGTTCCCCCTCGGGGGCACGCGGGAAGTAAAGTGGACCAGCCTAGTACCAACCAAACACAGACGCCGGCCGCTGCGGCTACGACGCCCAGCGAGCCTGTGCCCTCCACTTCCGCGGGGGTGACCTCCGCGGAGGCAGGACGGCATGGAACGGCATCACCACTACCACCCACAACCACAAGACCAACAAGACCACCCAAACTACGCCAGCGTAAACGGAAGCCGAAAGGTGGCCGCGGCCTAAGGTTGGGGGCGGAGGCTCCCGCTGCTCCTGCAAGCGAGCAACCTGGGGTCGGGAATGGTCCGGACGACCGCGCTTCCACGAAGCGAGCTCGTCTGGACGATACTCGGTCCCCAAGGGGGGAAGCCAAGAATCATTTCGCGGGCGCCCCTTCCTTTTGGATGGGGTGCTGGCGATGTGGTGTGAGAACGCGAACGCCCTTAACTGGCTAGAGAGGGAGGTTAGAAACATACCGTCACCAATATCACAGACCACTCCGAAAGAGGTTCAAAGCAGGGCTTTTACTACACACCCGCATCACCGACTCCAGCACGCTACAGAGAGTCCTCAGTGCCCAGAACCCGTGGTACAGAGTCGACTCCTGGCTGCTGTACGACATGACGGATGATGACAAACCAGGCGAACCAGGCTCCAGCGAGAGGGTAGTCCACCTCATACTGGGGATCCCGGAAGACCAGCGGCAGACCATCCTGGATCGGGAACGTCGGATTGCCCACATGTCGGGAAGCGGATATATTCGCTTCTTCACTCATGAAGAGGCATCCGCGCCGGCCGAGCCCAGCACTGCAAGACCCAGTGAGACACCAAGACCATCATCAGCCGCTCCCCAACCGGGTCCGAGCTGGCTCGATATGATGAGTTCGCCTGCAGAGAGCGCGGGGGATACGAGCGACGAAGATGGCGTCCTGCGTAGCCCCACCCCTTAGCCTCAAAGTCCTGCAGACCAACCTCCAGCACAAACAGATCGCGACGGCCACACTACGCAGAGTGCTGGAGGTAAATAACAAGATCGTCGCGCTGATCCAAGAACCTTGGATCAGAAACAACACCAATTGCGGTCTCAACAACATCAGTGGTAAGATATTACTCAAAGCACCTGTAGAAAAACCTAGGACCTGTATTGTAATGCCCAAAACCACAAATACCACCTTGCTTAACCAATTCTGTGCCAGAGATCTAACCGCAGTAAAAGTCCTTGCAGACAACCAAACTACCCTGGTCCTGGCCTCGGTGTACATGCCGAACGAAGGCGACGTTCCAGCCAGAGAACTTGCTGAGCTGGTACTGCACTGTGAAGCCATGGACTGGGGGGGTCATCGCTGCGAACTGCAACGCCCATCATCCTCTGTGGGGAAGTAAGGACACCAACAAAAGGGGTGAGCTTTTAACAGAGTACCTACTACAAACTAACCTCAACATCATGAACAAGGGCACGGAACCAACTTTTGTGACCACTAGGTGCCAAACTACCATAGACATCACTCTAACGTCGACGGATGGCATGTATCTAATGAACCATCGTTCGCAGACCACAGGCGTGTATGCTTTCAACTAAATTTTAAACTAACAGACCCTGTCCCCAGGGGCGTGCATTAAATTTTTGATGGAGTATGCATATACTAATTTTGATTCCGAACTTCTTAACAAATTCAATATCGATCTTAGATTTTGTATCTAGTATAGAGCTATATGAAAATGACGGTGTAATGCCAGCAAATAATAACTTACCTAGGTTTTTTCTGTGCAATTTATGAAGGAAGCATACAAGCTGTGTTTGCGATGATTTTACACCACACAGGTATCAAGGAAATGGATGATTTTCTAATGACATGCCATTTAACTGATACCCATAGTGGCTATGATACAATTTTGGGCTTCCTTATTCTCAAGCAAAGGTCTTGCCTTTATTTAGGGCATCAGCGCATAGTTAAAACTTTCAAAACAAAACGAATCTTCTTTTGAACCCTCATCACACACAACATGACTTTTATGGCACTCAAAGTAACACTGCAATTTCACTATCGTTTCGAATACAAAATAAACAAACCCCGAAAACACTTATTCAATCGAAATACAACTGTTTATTTGAAATTTAAGATTTTTAACACTCGCGGGAAGGAAGCGAAAAGCAAAACAAGAACTCCATGGATAAAAATGGCTGCCGCAAACTTTTAAAGAATGTTTGCATTACTTTTATAACAACACTTTAGCTGGGTTGAATTACTTGCATAAGAAAAATAAATTAAAGTAAAATTACGGACTTTCCTGTGTTCACAATATCATTAGTTTGAGAATTATAAAAGATTATGAATTAATAAAAAGGCGTAGGAAATTGCAACGTCGCGCCATCTAGTATCGGGTAGACGAGTAACAACGAAATTTCCACTTGCACACAATCTCCTTTGAAAGATTTATATTTCTTTTAATTAATGTTACATTCGTTTTTCTATATCACAATCACTTTAAATTAAAACCATGGTTTATTAATATAAATCTATGTTTCTACCTTAATTCCAAATTAAAGTTTCTTTAAAGAGATGTGTTTTGATTAGACTCCGAAGTATTTTACGTCATTTGCGCGCGACTAGGACAAAATCACTTTCCAGTAGGAAACTGATAGAGAAAGAAGATAGTATGCATGCCTACTTTAGGAGTCCATGATGCGAATATCACCTGTTACCTTGAATTGTACGAACAGAGCGTCATTTTCAATTTGGTCGGGTTTATATCATCATTGTGTGACATTGTAGGTACGAGGGGCGATTGCAAGAGTGTGCGTGTATTTAGCAAGCAGCCGCTGGGCAGCCTAATACCTAAATATTTTCGTTTTAAAGTTGAGCGTTAGTACTTAATGTATGTAAGTTGATAATAAAAATGCTTTTAGTTTAAGCTTAGTTTAAAATTATATTGTACTATTGATTTGCCATTATAATGGCGAGGTAGGCACTGCTTAACTGCCTATATGAAATGCACGCCCATGCCTGTCCCATACCGCAATCCTCGGAGGACAGACGTGAAACAATATTGCAACATACTAACAAAAACACTAAACGATTCTGAAACAGTCGATGTAACCCTTAACACTAATAACATAGAACATACCGTGCAATCCCTAACAGCCACCCTCCTTAACAGCTATGAACAGGCGAGCCCCACCGTTACACCGAAAAACTCGGGCAACACTCAATGGTGGGGACCAGAACTTGAAAGGCTAAGGAAGGCGCTCAGGACACTGTTTAACCGAGCAAAAAACACCCGCACCGATGAGGACTGGGCGAAATACAAAACAGCACAAAAACACTACAAGAAACGTATCAGGTTCCGGAGAACGGAGGCCTGGCACAACTTCTGTAGTAGCATAGACTCAACAAACCAAGCCGCGAGAGTAAAGAAAATACTGTCTAAAGGGGATCTCAACCTCCTAGGTTCTCTTAAAAAAGAAGACGGTACGTTAACAAACTCAGACCAAGAAACCTGCAAGGTTTTACTAGAAACCCACTTCCCAGGCTGTCAAATCACGCAAGATCGAGAATGGCCAGACGAAATCCGGGAGACACCGACGTCACAGGAATGGGAAGTCGCAACCAAAATCGCAACAACGGATAAAATCAGATGGGCCCTAAAAAGCTTCCAACCATTCAAATCAGCGGGCTTAGATGGAATTTTCCCAGCCCTGCTACAATGGAACTCTCAAAATATTACCACCCACCTACTACCAATACCAGAGCATGTATAGCGTTTAAATACATACCAAAGCAATGGAGAGAAGCAAAAATAGTCTTCCTACCTAAGCCCGGAAAGGGAGACTATACGTTGGCCAAATCATTCAGGCCAATCAGCCTGACTTCTTTTCTTCTAAAAACATTAGAACGACTAATAGACAGATACCTAAGAGATGAGTTTTTAAGAAACAAAACACTTCACCCACAACAGCACGCATACAGGAAAGGCAGATCCACAGAATCAGCATTACATACTGTTGTGCACAAAATAGAATCGGCCATTAACTACAAATCATCAACACTTGCCGCCTTCATAGATATAGAAGGGGCTTTTGACAAAACTATGCACAACAGCATTAACCTAGCCCTAAGAAAATTAAGGGTAGAACCAGTAATAACAAAATGGATAAACGAGCTGGTCAGTAAAAGGGCAGTCCAAATAACCACACAAACCACCACACGTGCGACAGTAGTCAGGGGATGCCCACAAGGTGGCATCCTCTCTCCACTTCTATGGAACATAGTGGTAGACAGCCTCCTGAGTAGGCTAAATGAAAGAGGATACACTACTATTGGTTACGCAGATGACTTAGCTATACTGATAAACGGAAACGCAGAAAACCTCCTATGTGGGATAATGCGTTCCGCTCTTCAGATAGTGGAAAATGGTGTAACGAGCACCAGTTGTCAGTAAACCCGAAAAAGACAGAACTAATCCTTTTCACTAACAAAAGGAAATTACCTGAACTCAAGCTACCGATACTGTTTAACACCGAATTGGCTCTCTCATCACAGGTGAAATATCTGGGCATCACCTTAGACAGTAAACTGAACTGGAGTAGCCATATCGATGATAAAATGCAGAAGGCCTGTATAGCTTTTTATCAATGCAAGCGACTAGTCGGCAAGAGATGGGGTCTAAATCCAAAGATCACATTATGGCTATACACATCGGTTATTAGGCCTTCTTTTACCGATGGATCAGTTGTATGGTGGCCCAGAACGCAAGTGTCCACAATCAAATCAAAACTTCAAAGCCTACAACGTTTAGCAAGCATCGCAGCTACAGGTTGCATGAAAACCACTCCATCAAAACCGCTGCATCTGGTAATTCAGGAACAAGCAAAGGCAGCTGCCCTACGACTCAGAGCAAACGGACTATGGAAACAAAACATAGCGACCACACATTCAAAAATCCTAGATGGGCCTCTTAAAGAAAGACCACTTTTAGACGCACCCATGGACAGAATACCATGCCAACATGTATTTGATAGAAATTACAACATCCAACTTACGGAAGAGCCCAGTGACAGCTCAGGCACAAAAGAGGTCCGTATATACACAGACGGATCCAAAACCTCAAAGGGTACAGGAGCTGGTGTGTTCTCAAATGACCTAAACATTAAAACATCAACAACTTTAGACAAGCTGAACACTATCTTCCAAGCAGAATGCATCGGCATCACTAGGGCAGCACAGGCAGTTGCAGCCAGAGATGTCAAAGACCTACATATTAAAATCGTCTCGGACAGCGCATCGGTGCTCCAAGCCCTAAAAAACAACAGCATAACATCTGTCCTTATTTTGGAGTGCCATAAAGCACTACAATCCATAGCAAACACAAATGAGGTAACTCTGCAATGGATCAAAGGACACAGTATAACTCACTAGGTAACGACGCAGCTGACGAACTAGCCAAGAGGGGATCAGCAACGACAGTATATGGACCGGAACCTTTGCTGCCCCTACCGCTGGCCCAAATAAGAACTTGGCTACGTGAAGAAACTGAAGCAGCACACCAAGATGAATGGAGAAACGGCGATGGTTGCAGGCAAACTAAGGAGGCTGTTCCGGAAGCATCGAAAAGGCTTGCCCGCAACCTCATCCGATTACCAAGAGACAAAATACGCTTAACCATAGGCACCATAACTGGTCATAGTCTCTTAAACAAACACCTTTTCACAATAGGTGTCACAGACAGCCCCCTATGCAGAGGGTGCATGGGAGCGGAAGAAACACCACATCATGTGCTCATGGAGTGTACAAGTGTGGCAGAACAACGGGCAAATATTCTCAAATCCCCAGCTACTTTCCCAGAGGCTTTTTGCAACCTGAGCAGGTTGCTAGCCTTCTGGGAAAGCCTGGGTTGGTTAGAATAAAAAGAAGGGACATACGCACAATGGCCCAATCATGAGGCTAAGTGCGGAAAACACCCCAGCCAAACTAACTAACTAACTAAGTACTTCTATGGTATAGATAGCACAAAATTCATACTAAATGCCAAGGTGACAGGCGACAGTATTTTTCACATGAACCCTACACGAGATTTTCTTTAATTTAGAGTTTTGACAGTAATAAGGAAATACAGTGTGTCTCTGGTAATAGCGCATTTTGTATAGATGGTGAAAGTAGACCCAAATGCATAAAAAATATATGACAAAAAGCAATATTGAAGCTTCCATTCAACAATAAAGTTTTTATTTCTCAAGTTTACGCAGCGTACGCAGCGGAAATCTCAAAAGGTATATTTTTCCCCCGTTTTCACAACATTTTTCGTTGCGGGGTTGACTTATGAGTCGTATCTTGATGCTATATAGCTTAAAGCCTTTTTGAATAGCTTAAATATTTTTTAATCGGTCCAGTAGTGTCTGTCATCGACTTTATAATATTAGAATAGATTTAGCTTATTATATTTTTTTGTTTTACCAAAACCGCCAAACGAAAGAAATCGTATTTTTTTCACGTAGTCAAAATAGTGAATAAGCATTTTACTGCGTCTAAACTGAATAAACCCACCGCCAAAAAGAGGGTAATACGTTTAGCGAAAGTTTATAACTGTCTGATTGGTGCGGAGCGACTGGTGAATTTTTAATAACCTCAGTGGTGCATAGCATACTTCGTTGCAGGTTAGACTTCTGCTCTGTCAGAATTTTATTTGTTTTAAGTTTTAAGGTTTTTGGGTTAACTAGATAGGTACTTGTATAAGTGTGTGTGTGTGTGTGTGTGAGAGTCATACAAAAACGCATAAGAAAACTATCCCGCTGCTTCGAGCCAAGGTTTAGAGATTATATTTTGTTTGGGACCAATCACATAAGATAAAATAAGAAACCAAAATTTGCGAATGGACGGGACTCGAACATGCAAATTTCTGGATAACCGGATCATCATCGCTCTTTCTAATTGAGCTACCGTGCTGTTAGTCTGACAGAGTGAAAGTGCTATAAGATCAAATTAGAAACCAAAAACTGCCATTTAATGAAGTGGTTAAAGCAGTGACTTCTACATTTATGATTGCACTTAATAACAATCACTATTGAAGTGTAGCATTCCCAATGTTTTTCTTCTCTTCCTACGCCCTGTCGAGGTCCATCGTGCCTAACCACTTAAAGTCAAATTGATATGCACCTCGCGCCGTCTTTTGTTTGAATTGACGCCCGTTTTTGTTTCGTGTGAACAAGCGATCCTTCAAATTGGTAAGACGCGAAAGACCTCGACCGTACCTACGAACGAGATAAAACAGGTTATTTTAGTCTCAAATGCCTCATCAGAATATTTTTGTGTCGTTTTCACAAGCTAACATTTCACAAACTCAGTAAGGTCGTGGAATCAATTAAAGCTTGATCGAATTGGGAATCGAATTACCGTGACGTCTCTAATTTAAACTTTTCCGATGGGGGCGGCGAAGATTATTGCCTTGCCTCTCAAAATAGCTTCGTATGATTCAGAGGTCCCTAGGCAGTTGTGGAAAAGTTCGAACTTAATAATACTATGATAAATTCGCTATTCCAATTGAGTTTAGTTAATTCTTTGGCAGATTTTCACACTTTACTTGAAAATTGACTCTCGTATCCTCTCCCCTCTCTAACTACGGACCTCAAAAAAAAGCTCAAAATCACACAACAAAATCGGTGTTTCTCTACGAGATCGAATCAGATACGAGGAGATACGTAGAAGAACTAAAGGTAACGAATATATCCTTACGAATCAGTTCTCTCAAGTGGCATTGGCAGGGTATATAGCGCGAAGAAATGATGCCTGTTGGGGCAGAAAAGTTCTAGATTGAAAACCTTCCGACCAAAAGCGCAGCGTGAGACGTCCACCGATTAGATTTGGACGACCTTGTTTAGATCGCGGGATCACACTGGATGCAATCCGCTTGCAATCGGTCGCTGTGGAAAACCGTGGGGGAGGCCTATGTTTAGCAGTGGACGACCTTTGGCTGATAATGATGATGATCCCCAGTCCCCATCTTCCTACTTATAGAGTTACGGGTAAGTTTACCTAACTCCAACAATCAGAATATGTTAAAAATTTAATTCAACTTGTTATACACTCTGGTTTTAATATAATTATTTTACCATTGGCAGCATTTTACAATAAAGAAAGAACTTGAAAACCTACCTAAGAAAGTTTGAAAACATAATAGATTGTCGCAAAATTGAACATTGTTGCCTTTAATGTACATAAGGCGCTTCATCAATTAACCTATTTTAGTCCCAAGTTTCAAAATATAAAAAAAATAAACCCAATCACATAAATTGCATTATTATCTTAAAAAACAAGTTCTATTTGTATTAAAACATAGCTGTTAGAATGGTTAGTCTTGAAAAACAACTTGAAGAAAATAGAAGTCATTTATGTCTGAAAGGAAGGAAACTTGCTGTTTATAATGCTGAGAGCTTTTGCTTTGTTAAAAAAAACAAGTGACAGTGCCACGATTATGTTAATTCTGATTAGGTAAGGTAATAATTGCGTTGCTTTTATACTTCTAATTTGCGATGAATGTCTGAGTACCTATTGACTAGGAATTAAGAAACAAAGTAATTTAATTAGGTAGATATTTGGTATAAACAATACACAAACCTTTGATAGATTTAACAACTCGTATTATAGTAACGTTTATTTATTAAAAGTGTCTGTAGCTACATGATCAAGGTAGGTACTAAATGAATGACTTAATATTTTAACCGAAGTGCCTGGTAAAAATAGACATGCAATGATAATTTTGTTTTCATAGTGTTTTGTCACTATACAATCTCAATAATATAAACTACACTTGTAAAAAACAACTATGTCAGATGAGGAATCGAACCCCGTCTCTTACACTATCCAGGCGTATGCCTATACCGACACTTTGGCAAGCCTGTCGAATTTTGCGAGTGCTTTCTTTAACGCGTAGGCTGCGCGAAATTTGCAAAACAAGACAACATCTTCATCATTATCAGCCAAAGAACGTCCACTGCTGAACGTAGGCCTCCCCCACTGTTTTCTACAATGACCGGTCGTCAGCGATTTGCATCCAGTGTGATCCTGCGAACGTTACCTTAGTTCTTCTTCGTATCTCCACGTTTCTAAAGTGATCTCGTAGACTTAAGGCTAACAACGTTCTCTGCCAGTCAATCCTTTAGGTCATGCAGAGCGGTGGCTGTAGGTAATTGCTTAATGTAACTTAAGATAATTCATATATATCTCTTAATAAGCGGACACGTACCAATATATGTGTACTTACGCTTTCGATATATTACGCACGTAATATATCGAATGAAAGAGAATCCAAAACAATATAAATTACCACCTAGATAAAGTAGGTATCCATCCGTGCGCATTCAGTGGGCATTATTTTCTCGTTTCCCGCTAATATTCTGTTAAAGCAAAGAAATATTGTACAATGAGTTATAATTCTGTGAGATGTATAAATCACGCTTGGGCGGTAATGTCTTACGAAGGTACGATGTCAACAATAGGACATGCCCTTTTATTTTTTTATTTAATTACCGAATGATCAGTTTTCCCACTAGATGGAGTTTAGCTTTAGGATCACTTTTTTACGTTGGCTGAAAACCATAGACAAAGAAAAAAAGTGCTTAAGTAAATATCGTCACATGCGTTAATGACCTTTTCAATTATTAAGATCCTTTATTTACTATAGGTACATTACTTACGTTGGCAAAAAGTAACTACCCGCTGCTGTAATAATACCTACTGAACCTAAATGTAAATTAAAGTTTTAAAAGTTATTTCCTAAAGGGATTTTAGCGTCATATAATATGATATAAACATCTAATGGCAAGAAAATTGCTAATTGGATATTAGTGTAGTGTGTAAGGGTAGATGTATGAAGATAATAAACGATTTCGTTCGTTTTCTATTTTAGAGAAACAAAGTATTTTGTAGTCGGTGCATGATGTGTGTAGGTAGAGTAGACTGTTGGTGTGTAAGCTTGACATCAGAATACAGCTTTAAAGAAGTTGGTGACGCTCAAGGATTCAGTATTTCTGAGAGCAGTGTATATATTAAAGGATTCAGTATTTCTGAGAGCAGTGTATTAATTTTAGGGATTGGTTACAACTACTAGGAAGTGTATTCAAATCCAAATCTATTTAAAAAAATGTGTATAATTTTGTTCCAGAGATAATTTAATGTGCACATATCCTAGGAACTGTTTACATTTCCTAGAAATTTTATAGGATTCCAATATTGATTTAGGAAATGTATAAAACGATCACTACGTGTGAATAAAATAAATAAAACACGTTTTAAAAATGAAGAATCCGCGTTTTTATTATGAGTCTCATTAAGACAATTATGTAACAATCATGCAATATATAATAATATATTTTTCTTCACTTCTTACTAATTAAATGATGCAAGTTTTTATTCAGGGGCCTTAATTAAGACAATCCAGTAACAATCATATGGTTTATGAAAATATGTTCATACTTCTTGATAGATCTTTCTATCTTGTAATAATAAAATAAATACATTAACATTTCAGATTGCTGTTAATCTTCCTAGGGTCTAACATTATAACATAATTTACAATACACATTTCCGGGTTATTGTAGGAATTATATACAATTCCTAGAAATTTAATACAATGACGGATTTGGCACATTTCCTGTAACATATAAAAGGAAAATATTAAATGGGCGTATCCATATCATTATTTAACGCAAAATTCGCTTCCGCGGAGGCACATTGCCTCTGAAGATATATGTGGAGGTGTTTTTATATAAATCTGTCGTTTGTTTCCCTAAATATTTGTAATTTTAATTCCCACTTTCCGACGCGCATGTATTTTTTTGCAAACAGCCGTCCTGTTAGCCCAAATTGCCTAATGTGAATTTTAATTTTCTAGAGTCTACAATTTTTTTTATACGGGTAACGCTAAATATCAGATTCTACTCATAAGCTTAAAAAGATCAAACTGCATATTATGTCCAAAGAACAGTTTAGAACTAACCAGGAGTGAATTACATTAATGAAAACCTAAAAAAACAATGAAATCTACTAAACCGATTTTGATGAAACTTGCATTGTGCCCATAGGGTTAAGTATACCAGATTGAACTAAATAAAAGTGAGTCGGACTCGCACACTCAGGGTTCCGTGTCAAGTTTTTAACTGAATTAAAGATCCACTTACTTCCACTTAGCCAAAATACCACAATACTTTGCTGACAGCAAATATAACATTGTTTCTCATAGTATTTGTATGAATAACAAAGTCATGTTTGCGGTTACTGGAAACATTTCTTTCCAAAAAACTACTAGTTCAATCTCGTTCAAACCAATTTTCGTTGAAAGTTTTTGTTCAAAATTTACACTTGCTTAGTTTAAAAGAGCCGTTTCCGAGATCACCAAGAATTTCTCGTTTATATATAGGGTATAGGTTTTATTATATGAGTAAACAAATAATTTAAGGTATCGAAATTTTTCCTGTGCCAGTTCTACTTATAAGACGAAGCTTCGTTACGATTTTTATGATTCTAAGCTCACGGGAATTACCCTGTAGATTTTGAATCCCTTGCGAGCTGAAGTGTCGTAAATTTGCAGCAGTAATCGGCTGCTTTTTCATTGCATTGGTTTAGAAGTTTAATTTATTCGCAGCTTTATAGGACCTTTAAGCTGAGTAATTTAACAAAGGTTAAAAATTTCAATTTAATACCTTAACGCGTTCATGAGAGAACTTTAAACTTATGTTTAATAAATTGCATCACTCGTAAATAGAGTGCGAGGGAGCCCGAACAGCGTCCTCAATATGAAAGGAGAGAGGGTGGACTCTACTCTTCTCAGCCGGTTTCTCAAATTGCATGTTTGGCAAGCTGACTGATAGGAGGGGAAGTCCAAAATATTTCCAATGTTGTTAAATCAAACTAACTTAACCTAGTATTAAGAATTCGATGACTAACACATTATGAATCTTGTCATGTTATATGTTATCCGAAATAAATGGCTTTTATTTTTATTTTATTTATTTTTATAAAGGATGTAGATTATTTTAAATTATGCCAAGGAAATGCAACTCGGCTGTGCGGCGTTTGGGCAGTGACGAAAGGTTAAGGTATGATTCCGAACTCGGCAGCAAGCAGCAGTGCTGCCGCTACATTGCTGCCTAGCTCGGAATGTAATCTCATATAAGCTTTTAGAAATTGTATGGGTACCAGTAGTGTCGCGGCAGCACTGCAGCGACAGCACTGCTGCTTGCTGCCAAGTTCGGAATCATACCTTTAGGGACAGACAAACGGACGGACAACGAAGTGATCCTATAAGGGTTTCGTTTTTAACCCTTCTAGGTACGGAACCCTAAAAACTATTAAGAAAGAGCATCATTATAAATATTAAACGATTGAAATTCTTAAATCTGATTCTTACCTTAAGTAGAAGTACCATCCAAGATTTAATCGTACATGTGGAAATCTTCATCTGAACAATGAGCACAATCATTTCTCGAAGCTATCCAACACTCAACATCTTCGTAAATATCTGAAGAAAAAAAAGTCAGTCTCTTTATGAGTGGTCGTGTTACTAAAAATATTTTGAGTATCAATACACTTTGTAAGAACTGTCTTACGGACTTAGAATATAATAGCATAATTATTAATATACGTACGTAATGACACAAACAAAATGAACAATAAAATTCTCAAATTAAGCTCAGTATAAGTCACGGCAGAACGCAACACTGATTTTCAGCGGGAACCCTTGTTGACTGAGTGTAAAACAAACACGTACCTAATATTAAAAAAAAAAACAATTCGTTTAAAAAATTGTAAAACACGAAGTAAAAATTAAGATTAAAAATGAGTCGATTGAATCCCGCAGACAATCCCCTAGACTACACCTTGACTCACCTGATTTATATTTGATGACCGCCAAATAAAAATTCCAGTCGTTACCGTATTTCTCTCTCCTTTTAACGCGATCTCTTGTAAGATCTTCGTTTTTCGGGTATGCAACAACAACTGTCTGATCTGCTGATGATTTGCGTACTATTATCCACGTGAACGGCACACATACGTAGTCATCAATACCTCTGAAAGGTTTATCTATAAACATAACCGCATAAAATTGTCGCCAGCTGTCCATACTCGTTTTCTTAGGGCTGGAACAAAATGGAAAAAACGTTTGCTTAGGGATCTAGGGAGTCGAAATGATGTAACGTAAACACGATTGAAGTTGAGTGCGAGTTCAATGACTAGCTTGTTACTGCTTGAGCGAAACCAGAGTGGCCTCCAGAAATTTATTATTCACTAAATGGTTATGATAAGAAGGTTATCATAGTACTATATCCCGTGTTATCGCCGCGCTGTTTACATAAATGGGATAAAAATCATTTATACCCGAGTTATTCTCATATGGGCTGAGTTATCTTCATATGGGCTAGTAACAATGTAAGTACTTATAGTTTGAAGTTAAATAAATGCAAAGACTCTAGTAGTAGGTAATTTAATTAATGAGTCATCGATGTTAAAAGTTCAGATCTATCAAACGACAGATCATACTATACGTCAAATTAATAGGATTGCTTTACTTAAAGTATCGCATCTTTGACCCCTTACACACTGCGACTTTTAACATCGTTGCAGTCGCGCTTTTTGAAAACGCGCTTCAGCATCGCGTCTCACGCAATGAACATATTTAATTTAGCATCGATGCAGTCGCGCGTTAGCATTGATGCAGAAGCGCGAGTGCATCAATGCTAACGCGCCTTATTATCGATGCAGTCGCCATAATTCAGTACATAATTTGACAATTTCCAGCGTCTGCATTGCGGCTGTATCGATGCTAACGCACGATCGCATCGCGACTGCATCGTTGCTAAAAGTTTCGCAGTGTGTAAATGTTGACATTTTGCGACTGCATCGATGCTTACGCGCGTTAGCATCGCTGCTAAAAGTCGCAGTGCGTAAAGGATATTTCAAAACCATCCTCAAACCATCATCTCATATACAAAACCTCGGAAATGCCTCATAAAAATGATTGCTTCCATCCTACTAGCTATCCTCTTCAGAATCTCGTTAGGTACTGTTTTTCATCACTCTGCGCACAATGAACTGCGTCATATAGCGCATGATTGCAACAATTACATCTACAGAAGCGACTGCAAACATGTTAGATGCGCTACAGAAACGCGGCAGCTATATAGCCACAACGCAACAAGATCCAATCACTCTCTATATTCATATTATAAAGCTGAAAAGTTCGTTTGAACGCGCTAATCTCTGAAACTACGAGGGTCAAACTGAAAGTTCTTAGAAAATCAAAAACTGATTACATTAGCCAGTTATTAGTTTTATTATATCTTTTCAAAATATTGTCCATTGACGTCAATACACCGCTGCATGCGATGGAACCACTGGGAAAAGCACTTTGCCCACTCGTCCTTAGGGGTCTCTTCAATGGCATCGCGATACGCAGCCACCGCTTCTTCAGCATTCATAAACCGCTTTCCTTTAAGTTTTTCTTTAATTTTTGGAAATAAATAAAAATCACAAGGCGCGAGGTCGGGGCTATACGGCGGGTGACCCAGTAATTCAACGTTTGATGTCGCCAAATAGTCGATCGTTCGCTTGGCGGTGTGCGACGAGGCATTGTCGTGGTGAAGGAGGATCCTACTGCGAGGTCGTTTCTCTCGAACTTTTTCCAAGACAAGTGGCAAACAATTGGTAGTGTACCATTCTGCAGAAACTGTTTTTTGATCCACTAACACAATTGTTGCGAAATGACCTATCCTTCCAAAGAACGAGGCCACCATTTTTTTTCCCCCACTTCGATCTCTCTTCACTTTAGTTGGCAACTCCTCGAAAGGAAATACCCACTGAGCAGATTGTCTTTTGGTTTCAGGATCATAACAGTAAATCCAGCTTTCGTCACCTGTTAGTATGTCGAACACAGCATTTGAGTCACCTCCGTTAAATCTTTCGATCATTTTACGGCACCAATCCACACGATGGAGTTTTTGAGCCTTAGTCAAATTATGAGGTATCCACCGGGCGCAAAGCTTCCTGACCGCTAAATGTTCGTGGAGGATTTTGTGCACTTGACTCATACCGATGCCTAAGCTTGTCCGAATCTGCTGATAGGTCACTCTTTTGTCAGTCTCTATCATACGCCGCACAACACAGATGTTATTTTCAGTCGTCGCCGTAGAAGGCCGTCCCTCACGTACATCATCAGTGAGATTAGTGCGACCACGTTTAAACTCATTAAACCAGTTGTAAACAGTCGCACGAGATGGGGCTTCATCGTGAAAGGCCAATCGTAGTCTATCATAACTTTCTTGTTGACTTAAATGACATCGAAAGTCATAAAAAATCATTGCACGAAAATTTTCTCGTGTTAAATTCATGTTGACGTGACACAGACAATTTTCAATTTGCCGCCAAATCGTAAAACAAATGACAAATGAATGAAATATATACTCAGTAATATTGGCGAAGAGTTCTATTTTCAAATTTTAGAATTTTTTTTTTATTATATTGTTTATAAGTGGCCAGTTCTAAGAACTTTCAGTTTGACCCTCGTACTGGACCGATTTGAATTCTTGAAATTAATTATTTTGCGGCTATATTACATAAAGATAAGACTCCTAAAACCGGAGCAGTATTTATATTGCGGAGAAATTAATATTGTATAGCAAATCACAAGAATAATAGAATTCCAAAACCTTACAGAAAAATACAATTATGAAATAAAAAAATAATATAAAAAAACAATACAACAAAAATATATGTACATATACAAATAAATATAGAAAAAGAAAATAGCAATAATAATAACAACACAAGAAAAAAAGAAAAAAAAAATTAAGTTATCATACGTAAAAATAAGAGACGATGTTTAACTTATAAGAGAGTTATAGCATAAACTAACAACCCTAGTAAAGTATTGTAAAAAGCACTGTAAATTTTGCGCGGAGCGAAAATAAAAATTAACCCAACATAACAAAAAACCTAAATCAAAAAAGGCACGGACCAAAGAGTCTGTGGACTGTAGTTTTATAAAAAAAAAAAAAACGGAGCAGAAATGAAAACTGTTGCGAAAACGGGAGTAAGATATTCCGTTTGTGAGCTTCGGCTGCGTACGATGATTTAAAAATAATGCACTATTTTTAAAGATGTATTATACACACGCATATATATTCTTATCAAAATAAATACATCCATCATTACGAATATTTCAATTCGAACTAATTTGCTCTTTACATTATTTGATTTCAACAAATATCTTAAGAGCTATCACAGTTTTAACATAACTCCGCACCAAAATAATGATTGCAGCTTAAGTACAAAGCGTGCTTGCGCTAACTGCTATGGTTAATGGCTTTTTACCTACAATGTAAATAACTTATGTTTTGCGTTGAAATATTCTACGGGATGTCTTTGCTATGTTTTTCAGGAAAGGAGTAAAATCCTATAAGTATTCCAAAAAGATACTAAGATCGGTTGTACTATGGTAACAATATCGTACTTCAACTCCAATCGACGTCAAAAATCTGTTGAACTACAGTATCCCTCAAGCGTATGTTAACGAGACACAATAGATATTCTATTGTTATGCGGTCTCATGCGACCGCTCGGGTGTTGAGGTATTAAAAATCATCATGGCTTTGGTTACGGCAAGTGAGGCTTATATTTATAGTTATGTCCCAGTTTAACAGAAAATTACTGTTTAGGTACTAACAAGTAAGAAGTAGCTATTATTTAGGTATTAGCCTATTATCGATACTATTATTACAAAGCTGAAGAGTTTGATGTTTTTTTTCACGCGCTAATCTTAGGAACTACTAGACAATTCGTTTTTTTTGTGTTGGATAGCTTATTTTTTGGAAAAGCTTTGAAGTATTAAACAACATGAGACGTTGATAGACGCCATAGTCGTTGTACTGGACTCTGCGAGGACGCCCGTTTTTGTGTGGCGTTGTGTGCAAGCGATTTTCGTTGTGCAAGTGGTTAGACGACAGAGACTTCGACCGTACTAACCATGATAATAGGACCAATGTTTTGCGTTGAATCATTTTACGGGATCCGAAATGTACGCGAGCAACGCCGCAGGCGACCGGTACATGTTATAATATTGAACACGCACGCATTTTCTGTCAGCGTGCATTGAAGAGCTTATACCCTTACACATTTCCTACCTCAATAAACTCATTCGAATGAAACAAAAGTGTTTTGAACCAAAAATTCAACTACCATCCACGTTGAAATTGAAACAATAGTACCTACCTCAGACCTGCAATGTATTATGTAAATCAGGCAATAGAGACGCCAATGCTGATTTACTATGCTATTGAATCAAACAGATTCACTAATTTTCAGTCGCGGTCAACGACCGAATTGGGTTCGTTACAAGCTGCCCGCTGCACTAAGGAAGTGTGCTTAAACTACCAACTATTTTTTTTGAACATTTTGAAAAAATAGAATAATAGTCCCCCTAGCCGATTTCGACTACGACCGCCAGTCACAACGACTAACCGTCTGCGCGGGACATATTATAGTGCACAAGTTTGTGCGCAAACACAGGTGCACTTTCTATTCCTTTCACTCTCATATCCCGATGTGGCAGCAATCTGACACGACCGGAGAGAGTTCAGGCGCCGGACCGACGGCTTTACGTGCTTTTCCGAGGCATGGGGTGAAACACCGCCGACTTCCAAACTCCGGACTACCCTAAGAATTTCTGAACAAAAAACTCAGGTATGTATTTTTGGCCCGACCCGGGGATCGAACCCGGGACCTCTGGCGCAGCCGTTGCTTTAAAGTGCGACCCGCCTACCGCTGCATACGGTGGCGCAGCGGTACGCGGGTCGCACTTTAAAGCGACGGCTGCGCCAGAGGTCCAGGGTTTGATCTCCGGGTAAAACATTCTAAACCATAAGCAAAAAGTTTTCAAATACCTATCTACGTACCTGTTTATATTATATGTTAGTAATAGTCAATAAATTTAACTTTCAAAGAAATTTAAAACCGATTTCAAAACCAAAATGAGAACTTAAAAAATTTAGGCGAACTTTGGAGTCGGTGCCATCACTTTGACCATCTCAAGTATCAACTACCAAAGCATCGACTCCAAAAAGACAGTGTTCCACTGAAATAGATCCTTTCCTTTAAAAGGTCAAGAGTTTATTTAAGATTTTCTTGTGCATTTTGATTTTAAAGTCGGTTTTTACTTTTTTTTTAAATAATTTTATTTGCTTCTTTTCAGTGATTACAGGAGGAGTTGCACCGTTGACTCTGTTCTTTAATAAGCTACAAGGAACCTATCATAAGTTATGTCATTAAAATTACTGAACTCCTATAAGAGTTAAGGACACCTGCTCCACACAATATCGACTATCAGACACAACAACAAGTATTCATTAAGATTCTAGTACAAATATTCTAAACTTACCTCATAAATTCGAGGTTTTCCCTCGATTGCAACAAGATCCCATCATCAGATCCCGACTTTGCAAAAATGGGACTAACTAGAAGATACCTATAATCTATAGGTAAGCGAAAACATTTTTCGAATCGTTCGACAATGAGTGAGTTATGAGGTAACATAGATGCATAACAAAAAAAAACATACAGTCAAATTGATAAGCTTCTCCTTTTTAGGGTTCCGTAGCCGAAGGGCAAAAAACGGAACCCTTATAGTTTCGTCAAGTCTGTCTGTCTATTCGTCCGTATGCCACAGTTAACCGCTTTACTAAAATAAAAAATGATGTCATTTAAGGGGGGCTCCCATACATGAAACTCATCATCACCATCATCATCATAATCAGCCAAAGGACGTCCACTGCTGAACATAGGCCTCCCCCACGGCTTTCCACAGCGACCGATCACCAGCGGTCTGCATCCAGTTTGATCCTGCAATCTTTTTAAGGTCGTCTGTCCATCTTGTTGGTGGACGTCCTACGCTGCGTCTTTGGTCGAAGGGTCTCCAATCTAGAACTTTCCTGCCCCAACGGCCATCAGTTCTTCGCGCTATGTGCCCTGCCCACTGCCACTTAAGCTTACTGATTCTCAAGGCTATGTCCGTTACCTTGGTTCTTCTACGTATCTCTTCGTTTCTGATTCGATCTCGTAGAGAAACACCGAGCATAGCCCGCTCCATCGCTCGTTGTGTAATTTTGAGCTTCATTATAAGGCCCATAGTAAGAGACCACGTTTCGGATCCGTATGTCATCACTGGTAACACACACTGATTGAAGACTTTTGTCTTCAGACACTGAGGTAATTGTGACGAGAAGACGCTCTTGCGCAGTTTCCCGAACGCTGCCCAGCCGAGTTGGATTCGTCGATTGACCTCTTTCTCAAAGTTGGACCTACCCAATTGGATCACTTGTCCCAGGTAGACGTACTCGTCGACAACTTCGAGAGTTGAGTTCCCAATGGATACTGGAGTGGGTACAACAAGGAAACTCGACATAATTTTCGTCTTCTCCATGTTCATTTTAAGACCCACTTGTTGGGATACTCGGTCGAGGTCTTCGAGCATAGTGCCTAGATCATCCAGCGTCTTTGCCTCAACGACTATGTCATTGGCAAACCGAAGGTGTGTTATGTATTCGCCATTGATAGAGATGCCGAATCCTTCCCATTCCAAGAGCTTGAAGGCGTCTTCCAATGCTGTAAACAGTTTCGGAGATATAACATCGCCCTGTCTTACACCTCTTCGCAATGGAATCGCCCTCGTATTCTGTTCCTGTACTCGGACCGACATGGTGGCGTTGTTATATAAACACTTTAACACCTCTATATACCTATAGTCTATGTGACACCGCTGAAGAGACCGAAGCACCGCCCAAGTTTCGATCGAATCAAAGGCCTTCTCATAGTCCACAAAAGCTAAACATAGAGGCATATTATACTCCTCGGACTTCTGTATAATTTGCCTTAGCGTATGAATGTGGTCTATGGTACTGTAGCCTTTTCGGAATCCGGCTTGTTCGGGAGGCTGGAAGTCATCAAACCTACGTGCGAGACGATTCGTGATGACCCTTGAGAACAGCTTGTAGACATGGCTCAGGAGTGAGATGGGTCTATAGTTCTTCAATAAGGTTTTGTCTCCTTTTTTGAAAAACAACACCACCACACTCCTGTTCCATGCCTCAGGCGTGATGCCCTCTAGCAGAACGGAATTAAAGAGTCTCTGAAGGACTTTAAGTACCGGTGTTCCACCCGCTTTCAGGAGCTCTGCTGTGATTCCGTTCTCGCCAGGTGCCTTATTGTTTTTAAGCTGTTTCAGGGCCATCCTAATCTCGTAGAGGCTGATGTCCGGGATGTCTTCAGTGTAGTGTCGGGTCAGGATAGCTCGTGGGTCTCCGATCGAGCTATCAACGGGTTTGGCTACTGAGGTGTACAACTGCCCATAGAACCTTTCGATCTCCCTCAAAACCTCTGCTTTCGTCGACGCAACACTGCCGTCCTCCGTCTTAAGCTTCGTCAACAGGCTTTGCCCAATAGACATGTCCCTTGCAAACACTTTGGAGCCTTGGTTCCGCTCTATTGTTTCTTTAACACTATTCGTGTTATTCTGTTATTCATTATATACATTCGTTCCTTAATGTCATGTCGCAGAGACTTCAATATTCGTCTATTAAGCTGCCTGTAGGTTTGAGCATTAACGGAGGTCTGCAGTGCCATAGATCGACGTTCTGCCATAAGGTCGAGAGTGTGGACCGAGAGTTTTTGAGGTCTATTTTTACGGCCAGGTCTAAAAAACTTAGATCCGACCGTTTGGACAGTTTCCACAAACCCGTTGTTTATTTCGTCCACTGATACGCAATTCTCTAGGCAATCAAAGCGGTTTGACAACTCGAGTTGAAAGCTCTCGGGATTTTGGATATGGGCACGAGTAGGTCGGAGCGTGGACTTCATCAAGCGGGACCTTTCCAATTTGACATTTATATTCAATATGCCTCGGACCATACGGTGATCACTACCGGTTTTTACCCTGTTGATCACGAAGACATCATTGAATAACCGTCTCTTGGTGGTCATGATGAAGTCTATCTCATTTCTCGTCTTGCCATCCGGACTCAGCCAGGTCCATTTCCTTTGAGGCGGCTTCTGGAAGAAAGAGTTCATCGCAAAGAGTCCCTTCTTCTCCAGAAAGTCGGCCAGCCTATTTCCCCTGGCGTTCCTTTGACCATATCCAAAAGGTCCCACTTTCAACTCACCCTCGCCTCGCTTTGCGTTGCTCGTTTTGCGTTGTAGTCCCCCATAACAACAGTGAAATCGGTTTTGGAAGTGTGTATGGCTCTACTTACGTCCTCATACATTTCCTCCACCTCTTCATCCGGGTGGTTCGAGGTCGGTGCATATACCTGTATGACCTTCAGCGAATACCTTTCGGTTATTCTGAGTATAAGGTATATCACCCTGCTTGACACACTCTCGATGGTTACGATGTGGTTAACGAGGGACCTGTGGACAAGAAACCCAACACCACCTTGGGACTTTTGGTCACCCTCCCGGTAGAAGAGCAGGTTGCCAGACTTCAGAGTTATCGTGTCCTCGCCCTCTCTACGGACTTCTGATAAACCCACTATGTCCCAGTGTAACCTGCTCAATTCTTCCTCCAGCTCGAGCAACTTCTCGTCTGTCCTCAGTGTGCACGCGTTATAAGTTACCAGGGCCAGTTGTCGTTGGGGGTGGTAGCGAGATCGCCTCCGGGGATTCTTAGCACCCCCTGCCCCGCCGTTACCGTGACCGCTACCGGAATCAGGAATAGCGGGGCTGCCGGAGACTGGGGGCCTGTTTTTTTTGTGTCCTATTTAGGGGGGTATTTGCCAGTACTCGCCACGCTTGGCAGGCGGGTTGGCGAGCGCAGAGGCGCAGTATCTTTCAAGTGTGACGCTGCTGCCCATCACAGCTCAACATTTTACTGCGCCTTTTGTTGGATGGTTATCGATGTATTATAGGTTATCCCGCCATCGGTCGGTCGCCAGAGCCTCGTCTGTTGAAACAGGACGCACCGCGTGAAGGTGAGGTTGGCTTGGAGCTTTGGGTCTTGGTTAAGCTCCCTTACGTCCCATGAAACTAAAATCAAAAATTTTTGTTCTGATCAAACCTATGCGTGTGGGGTGTATAAGGATAGGTATATATATATATGGTAGGTAGGATAGGTAAAATGACAGAGATTCCCAAAAGCATTTTCACTGAAAGTCAATCGTTTCATAGCTAGACGCTTCCAAAGTGGTAAAATGGGCGTCCCCCCCATCTAACTTCTTAACTAAGCGATTGTAAATTTTGAAATAAATAAATAATGTAGATCTTAACAAATACTTTCAACAAAAATTGGTTCGGACGGGATCGAACGAAAAGTTTTTGAGATATAGTATATTTTCTGTAACCGCAAACATAACTTTGTACTTCATACGAACACTATGGAAAACAAAGTTATATTTGTTGTCAACAAAATATTGTGATATTTTACTAAGTGGCAGTAAGTGGATTCCCTAATACAGTTAAAGTTGGCAAGGAACCCTCAGTGCGCGAGTTTGACTGTCACTAGGCCGGTTTTTTTAATTTGGTGCACCAAACTCTCGGGCTATAAAAAAATGGGCATAACACGATCTCAGGTTCACAATCGCAGCAGTCGCAATAATTTTACGAGCTTAGCACAATTTTGACTTATGCGCTCCGGATTCGCGCGGAAGAGTTTACGGCTCCCGCTGAGAAATTGTTTTATTTGCAGCTTCGGTTGGATATAGCAAAATTGATGATTTAAAGTTTATGTGAAGGAATTTATAGGTTTTTGATGGAAGATTTTAAAATGTCGTCTTTGGAAAGGATGAATTTAGAAAGACGTTTTATACTTAGGTGAATAATAAGTTTCGGCTTTAGTAGCCAACAAATTGTAAGGAATAAAGATTTATTTTGAGTAGGTTTATACCCATTCTAACAAGTATATTTCTGAAACTATGATTAGTTGGTTTGACTATTTTTAAAGAAGGTAGGTATAAAAAAGGGACCATATTGTATAGTAAGTACATACCTGTATGTATTGAAAGAAACACTTGTGTATCTAAATAACGCAGCCGCGAATTAGCGAATTGCCTTCACAAAAATATATTTTTAAAATATTTTACCTATACCTACCCTTTATTTATATCTCATCGCACCGGCCAGAGGTGGAATTGTGTAAAGCAATCGTATTAATTTGACAGTTCAAAACGTACCGTATGGTCTGTCAAACGTAGTGTTCTTTGCCGTTTGACAGATCATGCCGTACGTTTTCAACTGTAAAATGAATACGATTGCTTTACACAATTCCACCTCAGATTTATAAATTGTTTTTTTCGAACTTGCTCGTAGGCCATATTGAGCTATTAGTTGGGCTTTATAGTATAACTAGCGGTCCCCCGCGACTTCGTCTGCGCGTTTTGAATTTGCTCCCTCCCCTCCCGTAGCAGCGTCATGTTTTATATCCTTAAGCCTTTCTCGATAAATAAGCTATACAACACAAAAATATTTTTTCAAATCGTTCCAGCAGTTCCTGAGATAAGCGCGTTCAAACAAACAAACTCTTCAGCTTTATAATATATTAGCGCAAGCGCACGTTGTAAGTTACTTAAGCTGCGAGCATTATTTTGGTGCGGAGTTATGTTAAAACTGTGATAGCTCCTAAGATATTTATTGAAATCAAATGATATAAAGGGCAACTTGGTTCTAAATGAAATGCTCGTGATGATGAATGTATTTATTTTGATAAGAATAAATACCTGTGTGTATATTACACTTCTAAAAATAATGCATTATTTTTTTACAAATTTATTAACATAAAAAAGGTTGTAGTCAGTTAACCATAAAAGATAGACATATGCTGTCGCGGACTTTATTATAGGACTCTTAATGCTGAACAATCCTGTCATACATGAATTTTGTGTAACTAAAGCGGTTTCCGCAGCGTATGCAGCGGAAGCTCTCAAAAGGAATATCTTTCTCCCGTTTTCGCAACATTTTTCATTTCTGCTGTGGTCTTATGAGTCGTATCTTTATGTTATATAGCCTAAAGCCTTTATTGATAAATGGACTATCCAACGTAAAAAAAATTTTTCAAATCGGGCCAGTAGTTTTTGAGATTAGCGCGTTCAAACAAACAAACAAACAAACTCTTCAGCTTTATAATATTAGTATAGATTTTATTAATTAGATGCACTGCATATTTATTTTAATTTCTCCAGTAAATAATGTTTATTTTCTTAGTCTTAATAAAATTGTGTAAATGTGGATTGATAATAAAATTGAATAAATAAAAATAACCTTTCGCCGCCTGTATTTTTCTACCATCTAAATTTATTCTCCACCTAACCAGCACATTTGTATTCCTGATCGAACATACTGTCTGTCTGTTGTAAACACGGCGATCGGGGACCGGTAATGGAAGCATATCGGCCTCCGGAAACGTTTGCGATCGTTGACAGCCGGATCCTGATCTATCGTTTACTCCGTATCTAGTTCGATTCCCGGGTCAGTTACTGCGCATCAACTATGTATTCTATCAATATGCCTAACAAGCTGCCCGCCCTGGCTTCGCATTGGTGTTGCACTTAATTTTTTAATATATTTTTTATTACATAATGTTAAGTTACCCATATCTCATGGGTAATATATACTGGACCGATTTTAATGAAACACTGAACCCTAAGTTAAAGTATACCTGACTGAAGGAATCATCTCACTGTGGCTTCTCATTTCCGAGAAATCCATGGACAAACATACACACATACAAATATACAATAATACATACTCTTACGAAATTAAGCACACGTGTACGCCTTAATAGATCAACATACTCAAATAATGAGAGATTAAATTGATGACCTCTTTTTTTTTAAGTCGGTAAAATGCCGATTTTTAGGGTTCCGTAGCGAAATGGCAAAAAACGGAACCCTTATAGTTTCGTCAAGTCTGTCTGTCTGTCCGTCCGTATGTCACAGCCAATTTATTCTGTAACTATAAGCATCAAACTGCTGAAATTTGGCAGAAAGATGTATTCTGTTAACCGCTTTACGGTTCTTATACAAAAAATAAAAAATAATTATATTTAAGGGGGTGCTCCCATACATGAAACTAAAACTGAAATTTTTTTTTAGTCAAACCTATGCGTGTGGGCTATCTATGGATAGGTCTTTTAAAATGACATAGATGTTCCTTGAACCATTCTCTTTTAAAGTCTTACGTTTCTTTGCTAGACGCTTCCAAAGTAGTAAAATGGGCGTCACCCCCATCTAACTTCTAAACTAAGCGAGTGAAAATTTTGAAAAAAATATGTAATGTAGAACATAACAAATACTTTCAACGAAAATTGGTTCGGACGGAATCGAACTAGAAGTTTTTGAGATATAGCACATTTTCAAACAACCGCAAACATAACTTTGTTCTTCAAACAAACACAATGAAAAACAAAGTTATATTTGCTGTCAAAAAGATATTGTGGTATTTTACTAAGTGGAAGTTAGCGGATTCCCTAATTCATTTAACGTTGGACGGAACCCTCAGTGCGCGAGTCCGACTCGCACTTGGCCGGTCTTTTGAAATTGTACTTTGAAAAACTACCGAACAAGTCTACAAATACAAGTTCAAATAATTAAATTATTATTATTTATTGCTTGAAATGTCACGAAATCGTGAAGACCGTGTTTATTTTTGTAGGCAGGTAAGAAATAACTATACAGCTTCCTTATTTTTCTCAAGTATAAAATTATTGCATGTTTATTTACTACTATAATTTTCTTCAACTTTAAACAACATTTTGTAACGCACTTGAAAATAAAATAGCCGTCGTATTTGCTATTGACTGTTCGATCATACGAATACCTTAGATAAATAATCAACTCTGTAGTTGTTTACGGCACGATATGCCATTTTGATGTTTATATGGTCCATTGATTTTAATCATGCAGTCCTTTGCAGGCGTTTATTGTCTTCACCATTATGATCCAATCGGTGGGAGTTGGAATAAACTTGGGCTTTCCCGCGATCCTCAACCCTGCCATATTGGACCCTGATTCTACGGATATCAAAGCAACTTCCAGCGACGCTACCTGGCTTAGTAAGTCAAATGGACTTGTTTTTCTGTGAGGCATACCTATATTACACACAGTTGAACCACCATTAAAGTCATCCCCACGAAGTAAACCTTAAAAGTACATAAATGTCACTATACAATCCCAAGAATCGAATGTGGTGATGCGAATATTTCACAAGTTGGTTTGAACCAGCGAAGATACCTTAAATTGCTGAAAAAAGAAATATATCTAAATATATAAATAAAATAGGTAGGTAACTAAACCCAATACGTATACTTTAGCAAATACTTATAATTTGCTAAAGTATGTGTTTTGAGTTTTGAGTACCATATGAACCAAGAATTAAGTCACAATGGTACTTACTATCGGTAATACAAAAATGTATATATATTATGCAAATATACATATAAGAATAAAATTTAGTATATTCCATATTTCCCGATGTCACTAACAGGTCCATCTTTGTTTTTCAGCATCAATTTTTGGATACGCAGGTTTAGTGGGGTTCTTCATACTATCGTCTATTATGCAGAAATTAGGCCGAAAAGCAGTACTCATCTTCAAAAACGTCCTGTCATCAATTGGCTGGATTGTTTTCTACTATGCTACATCATTATCCAGTTTATACATAGCTAGGATTATCCAAGGTTTAACCATGGGGGGTATATACATTAATGTTATCATAATCGGAGAGTACTCGGATCCAAGTCGAAGAGGGTACTTCACAACGGTTCAGAAAGCGTCACTATCATTTGGTACGCTTTTCTGTCACTCAATGGCATTATTAATGTCGTGGAGACAAGTGGCTGCGATTACATTAATTCCGACTGTATCCAGTACACTGCTAACATTCTTGTGGCCGGAATCACCGTACTTCTTAGCCATGACAGGCCGATACGAAGAATGTGAAAGATCTTTTCATTGGCTGAACGGCGCGCTTACCAGAAACAATGAACTAAGGGAGTTGATATCTACACAGAAAGAGAGGATTGAAACAGAAAATCGCGATGGACGTAGGAATCTAAGAAAGTTGTGGAAATTAGGATCGAGTCGAGAGTTCATAAAAGCTTTCTCAATAGTAGCAATGTTGTCTATCGTTATAGATCTGTGTGGTCGAAACTATTTCAAAGCTTACATTGTTCAGATAATGACGGATCTGACTGGCAGCAAAACTATTGGAGTCTACATTTCATTGTTGTCAGATTGCATAGTTATAGCAGCTTTGTTGTTATCCGGTTTTGTGGTTAAGTGTTACAAGAGAAGAAATCTCCTGTTTACCGGTGGCGCTCTATCAATATTGATTCTGTTCTTGATAAGCCTTGTTTTGTTTTTGAAAAACAAAAACTATGTGCACATTTCATCATGGACTAGTCCTTGTCTAATATTGGTTATGAATTTTGTAGTGCACATCAGTGTGAGTCCTGTTGCTTTTGCAATAATAGGGGAAATATTCCCTTTGCATTTAAAAGGATTAGGTTCGTGTATGAGCGGCATAGTTTTAACAACATCTTATGGCACAGTCTTAAAATTGACACCAGTTTTGATGGAAAGAATAGGCATCGAAGGGGCATATGTTATTTACGGATCTAGTTTAATAATTGGCTTTATGATATTGTATTTTATTTTGCCAGAAACTAAAGACAAGACGTTGTTGGAGATAGAAAATAATTTAAGTGGAAAAGTGGCAATAAAGAAAAACGAAAATACATTATTGAAGGAAAACTGTTGAAACTGGTTTTAGATAAGCCTCACAGAATTTATTTTATTACAGCCAATACAAGCTATTTTTACCGACTTAAAAAACAATGTGTATGTATGTGATATTGTTGGAATTTTATTATAGTTTAGTATGTTGATCTAGTAAAGCTTCCAGACACGTGTACCAAATTTCGTAAGTGTATGTATGTTTATCCACAGAATTCTCGAAAACGAGAAGTATGTGTAGGCAGATAATTCTTTTTTAGTTCAATTAGGTATATTCAAACTCAGGGTACGGTGTAAGATTCATCAAAATCGGTACAGTGGTTTCTGAGATATATGGGTAAAAAAACAAAACTAAAAATCATGAACTAAAAATAATAATAATGCGCCTTCAAATATTTAGGACAAACAAATTCAATTCGGTGCATGATGTAGCTTAGCTACACCAACAGTCTTGCACATCATGTGCCAACTCCAAAAGAAGTTGTTGGCAAATGCGTTATTTTAAACAGTTTTAGACACATTAAAAAACATTTTGAGATCTTAAGAAAATGTTTCTTTAACTTGAGTCCCGACACGATACGGGTTAGCTTAACTCTGGATTAAATGGTATCGTTCTCTTACTATCAATTGTTTTTAAAAATATCTATTATGTATTTGTTTAATCTTAACCGGTTCAACAGGTAACAGACAGACTGACACATTCGCATTTATAATATAAGTACCTAGTAAAAAAATAAAATATTAATTACTAGGGGTCCCCCGCGACTGCATCCGCGCGCTTTGAGTTTGCTCCCGCCCCTTCCGTCGCATCGAGATCTTTTGATAAGCTATCCAACACAAAAATACTTTTTCAAATCGGTCTAGTAGTTCCTGAGAAAAGCGCGTTCAAACAAACAAATGCGTCATGATAGTAGTATAGACCATGACCAGCAGTGCCGGCAGAATATTAGTGAAGGCAAAGAATATAAACGACCGATACGCAATCCGCCACTTTCGCAAGGTGCTCCAATAAGTTACAAAAGTATCCCAAACTCTTGAAGATTACACAAAAGACATTCCGCTCGACACCTTGGAAGTTGGCACTCATTACAAGTTCTGAAAACGTTTTTATATCGAGTTCCGTTATTATCCAACTTTTCGAATCGTCGCAGTGCTTTTCGTGATTTATCGTATTTTTGGTCATATGCCCTAGAAAACAATGTTTGTAAGTCGGTTACAATATCTAGAAGGTTACAACATTAGAAACCATGAAAATAAACACTTAAAGCCTGATTTTTCCATCATCAGAAATTTTCATCGAATAAAATAAACATGTAATTTTCAAATCGTTGTATAGGTACTTATTCAGAGTCGTCAGATAGGACTTATCCGACCGAATAGGTATAAAACGTCAGATTTTAAAATGTCATTTTTATAAATGATTGTTTGTAATAGATGAGGTGGAGTTGTGTAAAGCAATCGTATTCATTTGACAGTTCAAAACGTACGATATGAACTTTCAAACGCTTTGTTCTTTGCCGTTTGACAGATCATACCATACGTTTTGAACTGTCAAATGAATACGATTGATTTACACAATCGCACCCATGACTTTTAAAATTAGGCGTTTTAAATCACATTCGAAGAATTTTCTCTTCTCTGACGTTGGTTAAATCGACTCTCAGTCGGATGAGTCTTATCTTACGTTGGTAAAATCGACTCTCAGTCGGATGAGTCTTATCTAACGTTGGTTAAATCGACTCTCAGTCGGATGAGTCTTATCTAACGTTGGTAAAATTGACTCTCAGTCGGATGAGTCTAATCTGACGTTGGAAAAATCAGCCCTAAATAAAGCAATTTAAAAGCTTTCTCGATAGTAACTATCTTGTCTATAGTCATAGATTTGTGCAGTAGTTAGGTTTAATTTTTTCTTGTTTGTTTTTAATAGAAACACATACCTAACTTTTTCTATTTAAATATATGTAGGTACACATAAAAAAGGAGCAATAAAAAGGATTAGATAAAGTTTCATTATAATAGTATGATATTGCTACTCTCATTGGCTTCTTTATACTTTATACTACATACTATATATGTATTTAAATCAATGTCAACTTAAATTATTTTATAGTGTGTGTATGTCACAACAAAGAGTTAATAAATGCCATTTGCACCAACAGTCTTTATCACAAAATATGTATTGAAGTTAATTGCAGTTTGCAAGTGATAATGTGCAATTAAAAAAGGAACTGTATTTTTTGAATTTATTCTGTAATTTTAATGAAAACTCTTTTAATATGACACAAAAAAAAATGTCATTATGTCCATTTAAATGTGCTTCAATCAAAATAAGTAAAGTATATTAATAATCAAAATAAATATAAATTTAATGTTCATGTGGGATCATCTATCTATTTATATGAAACCCAGGATATTTTAATGTTTTCACCAAACTAATTTTCACTAAAAACATTGAGGCAGAAAGTTTTAGATTGGAGACCTTCAACCAAAGGCTTAGTGTAAGATGTCGACTGACAAGATGAACAGACAATTTTGTAAATATTGCACATTCACACATGCACTGGATACAAACCACTCTGTCGAAATCTGTGGGGCAGGCCTATGCTCAAAAATCAGCAGTGGATGTCCTGAATCCAGCTCACAATGATGAAAAGGTCTGAAGTTCACATTGGATGCAAATTGCTTGTCACTGTCTAACTTTTTACTTTGGGGGAGGCCTCTTGTTAATCAGTAGACATCCTTTGGCTGAAAATGATGGTGATAATGACCACCAAAATTCATTAAAGGTTAAACCACTTTTGAACAGCACCAACCAGGCATCAACCATACTGACTCTCATATACAACTTGTGACAAATCTCCTTGTGAATGACAACCTGTTTGACAGGGCAGGCCGATAGTTGCCAACAAGTTGCCAACCATCAGATGACTGGCCATAAGCTTGTTTTAACCCATGCGCCTCTGGAGAGTGGGTCCCAAGTTGATCCTGATCTGAGCTGGGTGACATTACGAAATTGATACATGTGCGCTGTACTATGGAGTTTCACACAAAGAATACTGAACGCCACCTGTAGATAGTGTATTGTTCCCGTAATGGGCTGATTTGCTTAAAGGTTTAATATGCTAATGAATGTTATAGTTAGAACATCTACTTAATTAGTTAACTGATTAATGTTGTGACTGAGATCAATAAATATGGCAGCACAGAATACAAGTAAAAATATTGTTTTTATTTTAATTTTACCCTGTTAATCCTACATCATAATCATGTAGTCATAGTATTCAATTTTATCTTATTCCTCGTTTCATAGAGAAAGCAGTCTCATCACTCTGCTAGAATGGTGTACCTACCACCAGCAATATTTTCCACTGCATCTGATAAGTCTAGATGTATGCCGCCAGTCCCAGTGTGGATACACCGTAACACAGTAATAATTTAGTTTTCTAATAAGTCACATCATTGAAGGTAGGTACTGCGTACCGGTAAGGTAGGCTTTTAGGACGATAATCAAATCAATTTAGCATTAAACCTATTTATAAGTTACATTATTTACACTAATTTTGTAGGAAGTTGCTTTGCCAGAGCACCATAAGTTTATAATTATTATCATGAGCCTGTGGTTTCCTACTGCAGAGGCCACTCTACCCTATTTCCATTCTCCACGGTTTTGGGCAGCTAAAAGAGTTTTGCTCGTTACGCCACCGTCTTCCGGGTTCACCGCTATAATATTGATAATCATCAAAATATATTCATAACAGTGAGTGAGGACAAGTAACAGAATTTGTTATTATTCATCCTATATCATGAATGGATGCAGTTCAATTTCAAGAGAGTTAAACAGAAACAGTAACAGAAACAAAACTTTGAACAAGAACAAAACAATAGCAAGCAAAGGAAAAAAGGAACTAGCTAAGTAGGTAGGTATCAAATCAAAAAAATTGCACAAATTCTGACAGTGACATTAGAAGCCTGTGTTAGCCAGTAAATTAAACGTAAATCTTCTATTGTTAATTTTGGGAGAAATAAACTCGCCATAAACGGAAAAACAATAACCAAAACATACGAATATAAGCCGAAGGTAAAATATGAAATAAAAAAATGGTTAACGTATTTCTATTAAACTATCGGCAGTCCCCGAAATCATACTAAAAATATAATGCATAGTAAAGAAAACAATAATTTTAATGTATTTCTGAAAAAGTTATCACGAGATTACTTTAACCTTATTGACTTTATCTTCTAAACTAACAAAATCTTTTATTATGAAATACATGTAAGCACGTCAAGATATTTTTTCTACCAAACAGTAGAAAACAAATACGAATAATAGCCCAATGACACAAAGTGTTGCTAGTGTAAAAATATTGTAAAACCATTTTCTTCTAAGTGCATAAAAATTAAAAAGTTTGATATTTTAACGATCTGTAAGTGTAAAAAAATAAATGTTATTTAAAGCTGTATTTTTTCTTCAAAAACCTTTTGAGTATCCACTTAGTCCTCCAATGATATAATCAAGTAGCAGCGCCCTCTGCAGCGAATAACCTTAAACTTCGCGTTGGCGGAAGATGGCCGTCGCGTGCCGAGTGTGGCTCTGATTGTTTACGACGATTTTTTAAGTTTTTACTGTGAATATCGTATTCACTAACCTATAAACAAGTACTAAAGTGAGTTATCTAACTACCATTGTGATTGTAAGTGAGTTTTATTGGTGTTTTTTCATAAGTTTCTTTCAAAAAGTGCGGCAACGATAGTGTGAGCGAAGCTACTAGTTTTCGAGTGAGTGTTTTTTAGGAATGTTGTGAATCCAAGTGGATTGTGTCTTGTTACCGGAGTTTTGGACTTGGATCAGCGGTATTCATCCCATAAGGTGGGTGTTTTTACTTGTAGTAAACTTTTAGAAACTTCAAGTTTGTTTACTTCCTACCGCGCATGATCAGTAAAGTTTTTGGTGCACATCTCATTCATTCTTTTCTTCATGAATTCAACAGTTTCCTTTTGTCGTAGTATTTTATTAGTAGAAGGCACTGCATTGGTCAGATTTATTTTCATTGTAGGCTGGAGTACTAAGAGCTCAACTAGTACAAAGTTACTTTACATACAAAGCTACCTACTACCTACATGAAAGAGCTTTGGCTTCTTGCAGTCACTGTTGTAACGTACATTCGAATCTGTTACATAAAACGAAATACCTACTCTCTGAGTTGTGAATCAAACCTGTTATTTTTTATAACAAAAAAGTTAGTCTAGTAGGTATCATGCGTATGTACTGGTTACGGGTATTATCATTTTGTATCTTTTTCGTTGGTCGTTGAACTAGCCAACCGAGAGTCGTGATTCAACATATTAAAATATACATACAGCCTCCGTGGCTTCGCGGCTTGCTCGAGAAATTATTTTCGATTGTGCTCCACACATTCTATTGTGTTCTAATTAGTGATTCAAGAAGGCATTTTGTTGCTTAACACCGTTTTGCTTTCTTTATTTTTTTTTTCGAACTTTATTTGATGAAGATATGCACATACTGTGTGGGGTTTTGTATTTTATTGTGATAAAAGTATGAAAGAATATTGGAAGAAAAATCTAATAAGAATCTCGTTCCCACATTCTTGCTACAATTTTAATTTTGCTTTGGTTGCGTGTAGTTACCTAAATATTTCAAGATTTTAACGACCAACATAATTAAGATCATAGGTTTGAGATCCTAGTTAAATTTAGACCATGTCAGTCTACCTAACAGTTTGTTTTTTTACACCTCAAAAGGCTGCATTGCATTAACGTTCACCCTATGTATGCGTATTCCAAATTAATTCATATTCACGGCTCTTTTTATTTATCATGCCATATTACTATTTTGCTTCTGCTATATTGAAGTTAAGTAGGCAATACGCAGCAACTAGGCATTTGTTTATCGGTTTTGTCGCCACGGCAAAGTTGGTTCTCAACTTTCCGAAGCTTGAAAACTAAGTACCTATACCGTAACAAACTTAGTTTGAGGTGTGAACGAAAGTTTTTTCAATAAAACGAAACTTTAGCTGTAGTTTGCGGTTATGTTTCGCAGTAAATTCTGTCGGTAGAATAATAACTTTGTAGAATATTTAATTAGAAGTTGATGTAGTACAAATTAATTACCTCAAGTGTCTGAAGGCGAAAATCTTCAACCAGTGTGTGTACCAGTGGTGAATACGGTAATACGGTTCCGGAACATCGTCTTTACTATGTGCCTTATAAGGAAGCTCGAAATCACACAGCGAGCGATGGAGAGGTTTTTGCTAGGTGTTTCTCTTCGATATCTAATCAGAAATGAGGAGATACGTAGTAGAACTAAGGTAACGGATATGGGCAGGACACAGCGCGAAGAACTGAGTGGACTTCCTTGTAAAGATCGGAGGACCAAACAGAATTCAGACCGCTTGTAATCGATCGCTGTGAAAACCCATGGTGGAGGCCTTTGTTCAGCAGTGGACGCCCTTTGGCTTATGATGATGATGATGATAGTATGAAATGGTAGTCCCGTATCAATTGTTTGTACGTTTTGTTGTAACGAATCTTTACAAGATCCTTAATCTTGTAAAGGTATTTTCGGACGCTGTGGAAAACCGTGGTTCAGCAGTCAGCAGCGGATGATGATGATTGTAACAAATGCTAGATAACACATGGTTACATGTGTGGGCTCACATGGAGTTGTTTCAGTTTTTACTAAGGTAGGTGATGTCTTCCTTCTTAGTAGGTATTCAGTAAATCGGCATAATGCTTCAACACCCGAGCGGTTGCAGGCAACCGCATAACAATAGAATTTGCATTGTGTCTCGTTCACATACGCTTGAGGGATTAAGTCAAGAATCTCCAGTTAAAATTAAATAAGATACTCCATGGCAAAGTTCGGCTTTCCCCATTATGTTCACGACTATAAGTGACTTGTACTTGACTCTCGTATCACTTACCCGAAGCTCGCGATAATAAATACTGTTTACATTTTTCACAAGTTAACTAAGGACTATGTATGTATCCTAGTTAAGTCTTCATATCATTCACGTGCTAAATGTGATGCAGGTGCATCGATGAAGCCGCCTTGCCAATAAAATACAAATTAATAAAGGGACGCATTCATTGTGTATTGATTGCGATTCGTAGTATCAAATAGTCTCTTTGAGTATTAATTTGGATTGTTTATACTGGGAATAGTACAGTGCAAACGTATTCATTGATCGAATCATTTATTTGAAGCTCTCGGAAGCAACATTCATTGCGTCATTCTCCTATTAGGTTTCGAATTTCTGATGGACATTAATAATATTGTATGCTCTATGCTGGTATTTACCTGTGGTGATATACATAAAAATAAGAATATGCACCAATCAACTTGATTTATTGCTATATTTGCAATGATTAGATTGGAAACTACTACACTTTACAGTTACGATACAACATCCTTCACGTTTAATACGTGTATTTCAGCTAGTAACTTTTTTAAACATCCAAAATCATTATTAAAATTGCATTTACATTTTATTGCTACATTTGAATTCGGTACGTTGAACCTTTTGTTCTGTTGTAAGTTAATTTAACGGTAAATTATAATTATTGAATGATGAACTCAACCGCTGACGGTGAATGAGTGTACGATTGAATTTAACCACATTGTAAATTTGGCAATGATTCGTAGAAAGCCTGGTATAATTTTGTCGATCTATCTTACCAGTCACGAGCGTTTGCGAGCCATGCTATGATAGTACTAACCAATAATTTTAGGCGCGAACTTACAACCGTAAAGCATTAGTAATCTAGTAATGAGGGCCTTCTGGAAAATTACGTAGTTAGAAACGATGCACGTACAACAACACGTCAAGTTAAACACGGCGGCATCTATGCAGTTTTCATATAATAATAGTTACTTTTCAAATATGTATATATGTGGCTAATGTGCTGTGCCTGATGTGCTACTGACTTGCGTTATAAAACGTCCCCGAGTCCGGGCTTACCAATTTTGAACTTACTCTTACTAAGTGTTTTGTCATGCCATTAACGAAAACGAGAAGAATCCTATTTGTTAACCTAATGTACCAAACCAACGTATTAATATTTTCACGGTTCTGGACCAGAGATTCCCTGATTCCTGACTATGATCCCTGAAGCTCTATCCAAATCCTTCATCCTCCGGTCCTCCTACTTTTTTAACTGTACCAAATGTTAAATTGCTTTTTTTACTATTTATTTTCGTACTCAGTCCGTATTACGCCAACGTACATTTGCAAAATCGCCAGGATTGAAACCAATGATCTCAATTACGAGGAATCCGTTAATACTTCGGAAATAGTAAACTGTATGTTATTACAATAAATTTTGCTTCTCGCAGTCGTTTCTCTCCGACGGACCGATTTACTGAATAAAAGAATCCAACGAAGCTCGCTTTGCATTCTGACAAAGTATGGAAACACGCCGTGGTGGTGATATCAGTATTCGTCACAGTATTTCACGGTAATTGTCGATGCATGCACCTGGGTTTTCCAAGCAATCCCGTATTTTACGGATTCGAGAGTATTTTTTGTACTTTTTCAAGTTTTCGTAGTACTAAGTCGAAGGGTGTTAACAGAATCAAATGTATTAAGTACTGTCTGTCATCTATTTGTAGTATTATAAAATATCCACTCTTCATGTCACATTTATAAGGAACTGTAGCTACACAAAGGTGATAAACGTAATTTATAATGGATCTTGACCAAAACTCTATAGAAACTCGGCCCACTTTGCGTCTGCATGCGTCTTTATAAAATTATCGGATAAAATATATAAATATTTAAAAGAATACAGTAAAAATATTTTTGAAAAATAATTAGGGGTTTACGAGGAATTCAATGGTAGATTGGACATTTTGAGGTTATGTTTTGTGATTGCAGAGTTCATGCACCTCACCTACATTAATTTTGATACATTAATATTTATAACATAGAAGGTAATTGTTTTTGAAATATAAACTACAAACAAACAAGATTTTGAAATATAAACTACAAAGACGCAATCTGGGCCCGGCTTGGGCCAATATCCTTTTAATAAGTGTTATGGAACTTTATGGTTTAATTTACATCGGATCGCCCACAAGTGCTCCGCAATAGTGTTACAAAACTTGCCCTTGACAAGATTTTAATTTAATAAACACAAAAAAGCATGCTGCTATGGATAGAACCCAAAGTTATCAGATTTGTGTCAAGTCAAGATCCAATCTTGAATTGATTGGGAGCTCGTTACAAAGATACTCGAGTTACTGTCAAAGCTTAAAACAGTACCGTTAGACTTACAATTCTATACGAGGGTCAAACTGAAAGTTCTTAGAAAATCAAAAACTGATTACATTAGCCAGTTATTAGTTTTATTATATCTTTTCAAAATATTGTCCATTGACGTCAATACACCGCTGCATGCGATGTAACCACTGGGAAAAGCACTTTGCCCACTCGTCCTTAGGGGTCTCTTCAATGGCATCGCGATACGCAGCCACCGCTTCTTCAGCATTCATAAACCGCTTTCCTTTAAGTTTTTCTTTAATTTTTGGAAATAAATAAAAATCACATGGCGCGAGGTCGGGGCTATACGGCGGGTGACCCAGTAATTCAACGTTTGATGTCGCCAAATAGTCGATCGTTCGCTTGGCGGTGTGCGACGAGGCGTTGTCGTGGTGAAGGAGGATCCTACTGCGAGGTCGTTTCTCTCGAACTTTTTCCAAGACAAGTGGCAAACAATTGGTAGTGTACCATTCTGCAGAAACTGTTTTTTGATCCTCTAACACAATTGTTGCGAAATGACCTATCCTTCCAAAGAACGAGGCCACCATTTTTTTTCCCGCACTTCGATCCCTCTTCACTTTAGTTGGCAACTCCTCGAAAGGAAACACCCACTGAGCAGATTGTCTTTTGGTTTCAGGATCATAACAGTAAATCCAGCTTTCGTCACCTGTTAGTATGTCGAACACAGCATTTGAGTCACCTCCGTTAAATCTTTCAATCATTTTACGGCACCAATCCACACGATGGAGTTTTTGAGCCTTAGTCAAATTATGAGGTATCCACCGGGCGCAAAGTCCTGAACGCTAAATGTTCGTGGAGGATTTTGTGCACTTGACTCATACCGATGCCTAAGCTTGTCCGAATCTGCTGATAGGTCACTCTTTTGTCAGTCTCTATCATACGCCGCACAACACAAATGTTATTTTCAGTCGTCGCCGTAGAAGGCCGTCCCTCACGTACATCATCAGTGAGATTAGTGCGACCACGTTTAAACTCATTAAACCAGTTGTAAACAGTCGCACGAGATGGGGCTTCATCGTGAAAGGCCAATCGTAGTCTATGATAACTTTCTTGTTGACTTAAATGACATCGAAAGTCATAAAAATCATTGCACGAAAATTTTCTCGTGTTAAATTCATGTTGACGTGACACATACAATTTTCAATTTGCCGCCAAATCGTAAAACAAATGACAAATGAATGAAATATATACTCAGTAATATTGGCAAAGAGTTCTATTTTCAAATTTTAGAATATTTTTTTTATTATATTGTTTATAAGTGGCCAGTTCTAAGAACTTTCAGTTTGACCCTCGTACATAGGTACCTACAGTCGGTCACGGCTTCATCCACAAATCATAGTGATGACGGTCGTTAAGCCATTCCAGAGGCCCGTATGATGGCCATAATAACTCGACAGTTAGGTTGGCTACCAGCCCAACGGACCTACTGACCTGCATGGAATACCTATGCTGTTGTTTTAGCAATATGTTTATAGTATTGCAAATGTATCCAGTTACTATTATTGTCAATAGTCCACCAAGAACAAATCTCTTATGGTAATTTCTAGTGATTAATTAGGACATGGAGATAACAAATTCATTTATTAATTAAAAGGAGGAATTATTATATTTTATATGATTAAGTTAACGTGACCGTATCAGAGGATGTGACGCCACACGTTGTACGATGGCAAGTTTTTTTTGCCAACCACTCACCATAGTTTTTTGCTGTCAAGAACACTTGACTTTAGCAGTGACGTCGTTTAGGACGCCATGGCAGATCGAGCGTCTCTGAGGCCCATTCAAACGGTTTTTTTCAAATCATAACAAATCATGTAAATGTTGAATGTTTTTAAAATGACAAAATTTTAATTAATATATTTATCACTGTTAAGTATGATCTACTTTTTGAAATTTGATTAGCCTGTAACGTGAGCCCGGGCTTGCTATCCCTGGACTAATCTCGTTCATAGTTTCTATAATGTTGACAGAGGCAAAAGACGCGGTGATATTTAACCTTTGGTTAGTAGATGTGAAATGTGCTGGGACTCTGTGAGTCTTATATTGTGCTTATATGCTCCACCCTTCAATTTCCTACCAAGGGTACGTCAGAAAGTGCCTGGACATTGAAAGTTGATCAAAGTGCTGTCCAAAAAGTCCCTCCAATATTCAAAGTAGCCAAAGTACGGAATGGTAATAAAACTGTCAAAAATAGCTTAGTCACTAATGCTATGGCTAGGGGAAGGGGACAACCTAATTTCGTGAAAACTAAATTGATTTGTAGCTTTGTATATGTTGAATTACTTTTGGAGCGGAGCTTATAATATGAACATCGTTATTTCGATATGATGGGAATTTCTTGTTCATGATTTTAGGGATACCTATCACCTTGATCTTGATTGATATGATGCCGTGAATGTATGTTGGTAAATTCAAGTTCAAGTAAGATCAAGAGACTAACGACACATGATCGTTTTGAAAAAGCATAATTATTATAATAATTTGGCTGAAAAAGTTGATGTGTCTCCCATTTTTCGCGTGTGGCAATCCTACTCGAAACGATTGGTTAATTTTTATGCTCGACAGTCATGTACATATTCTTTTGTGATACCAGACGAATAATTTCAATATTGTAAGTGTGTACGTCAATTGAATATGTATTGTTTTATTGTCGGCTGAACATTAAGCGATAATGCGAGATCTTAATGACGCTTTCAACGTATAAGTAGTAACAATGCATTGCAATAATTATGTGCAGTCGATGATGGGTTAAGTGCTTTAGCTATTGCCAATAAATAATAATTAATATAAGCCAATGGATACTTCGCTCAGCCTTACATAACAATCCGATACATTATGTATGAGACATGGCTATTCCCAACAGTTTTACATGTTTATTAGAATTGTAAATTCCAGTCTTAGTATCTGTTGTTCAGTGTATTTCAGCTTTTCTGAAAAGGGCTTATCAAGAAATTTTTTCATGAATTTCATTCATTTTCCATCTAACAGTCCAGTGAGTTTTAAACCAATCAGTTGAAAGTTGCTTGGTTGCGTACGAATGACACTTAAGATGAATTTATCATTCAAGGACAAACTTCTATATTTAGTAAGTTTTATAAAGAATCATACCACAATGCATTACGGCGAATGTTTACTAAGATAGTGGCTGCGAAAAAGCTTCTAAACACCAAACAACATGTCCAAAAATCAAACAGTCTCGCCGCTCAGAGTAAACAGTCTTAAACGCCACTCAAGATAAGTAAACAAAACGCCAGTAAGTGTTTACGTAAAAACAAGTTTTCTGTGATGCTTCTTCAAACAAGCCCTGATTTTTACTGACGCGTAAACAGCGCCCTTTTGACGTTTAAAGTTTGAGAGATGTAACTTTAGAGTAGTATGCTTATGTCATTTTTTGGTTAGGATTTCCACAGATTTGCGTTGATACGGATTGAGATCTCACTCAAGATATAAGTATATTTATATATTGTTGTTCTTTTTTTATTTTTTATTTTAATCTGTATGTAGTTGGAACACAGAAGATACTACGTTTAGAGGGAGTACGTATTTTCGGCTTTTAATCCCAAACATGAACTTTAAAAGTATTCGTAACTTTTTTTTTTTAATTTAGTATGGGTTCGCTCTTGACTCTAAACCAATCCTAGTGCGACTGAGACGAAGTCGAAGATGGAACGAGCTCGCCCAGAAGAAGTCTGTTCACTCGAACTTTGAATAAAGTAACGTATCAATGTAAGCGTAGCTAGTGAACTAACCGTTTACGATAGCCAGCTATCGTCACTCACGATTCTATTCGTCAGAGAAAGGTTCGTGCTCGCAAAGCTACCATGAAGCTACCTTTACATTACGATGCATCAAGCATTCGTGCTGTCAAATTTAGTTTGTTTCACGTCATATAGCGGCGCTTTCACGATTTTTATACAAGTAGATAACTATACGAATATTTTTACGCAAATTATTCGTGTTTGCTGTACTGGTCGTCACTGTCATTTAATTTTACTCATTTGATAGGTTTGATATTCTAAATACTTAACACGTTGTTGTTTTCGCATGGATGTAGTGCCATAAGTGCACGCTAAAACAGATCCTTTATACTATAATAGTTATCACTATCAAATGACCAAAATCTAAAAGACTACATATTCATGATTTGTTATTCAAACCGGTATGTGTCCAGATGCCTAAGAATACCTACTATTTGCCTGCCCGGGGCGGGATAATTTAGCATCATTACATTTAAAGGTCTACTATTACTGGCACCATAGTTCTGTTTCTATAGCTTCCTGTCGAACTCGCAACAAATACAGCTATTATTCCAACCTTATTACCATGAGCTCTTGCGATTTCTTTCTTTTACACACTGCCTGGCTATTTTGACATTTAACTTTCAAAATACACAGGACTGTCCAAAAACAAGCAAATTAAGCTCCTTAAACATCTCGGACTTCAAATTGCAGCCGTTTACTGTAAAAAACGAAACAAAAAAGGCTTTCTTCGAGCAGCTATCACAGTATTGCGTTACGAATCGTGATTACTCGGTTATTAAACAATTAGTTAGCGGTTAATGAATAGTGGAGGGAGAGTGTTCCCCGTTTCTCACGCACTACATGCCTCTGCAAGTAATTGAATTAAAAGGTATGCGTTGCAGCTAATTTGAGGTAATGTCTTGTTAATTGTACACGTGGAGGTTTAAAAAGAACACATTTCTTTCGAATTTAGACTGTTTTTTTACCTTACGCAGCGTTAATATCTTAAACCTGATAGACAAGACTCATAATACTAACTGTTAATCGAAGCACTGCAGTAATTCATGACATGACATCTAGTATCACACATCAAATCATGGTCTCATCTCAAACAGGTGTTAGTCTTGGTTGATAGATCTTACTTAATCAGAAACTGAACAAAACTTTTAAATACTAGTAAGTCTTTACTTTTTCGTATGTGCAATCCTAACTTGTTCTGTTACCAACAGTATCTTATCTCGCCCAGAAGACACGACAAATGTTTCATTCCTCTCATGGTCCAATTACTAAGGTGGTCGGATTACCACAGGAATCCCTTGCAAACGAGCCCTGAGGCACCCTTTGTTTGACTGCTTGACTGACGGGGCAGAGAGCAAATATCACTTCAACCCCTGTGCAACCCCGATAGGTAAGGTGGAGGCTATTTTGGATCCCTGAAATCTCCCTTTTTGCTGAGTAACTATTATTTGGTTAACGGTTAAGAGCAATACACTTTATTGAATGAGAATGCGGTGGTGAGATTTTTGGGACTGTTTGTCTTATGATTGGATTTAGCACTTGAAAAATATGGCAGAATATTACTACGATTATTTAATATTACCTTGGTATAAATTGTCAATAGTTTTTCATCCAGTCGGTCTATAAAAGCAATATCTAACAGAGTTGTCCGTAATGACTGAAGCGGAGCAAATAAAAATCATGTTTTGTTGCTGTGAATGTTCTTTCCATCTTAAACCTACACAAAAAACAGAACTGTAACACAGAAACCTGCTTTATCGACTATACAAGGTGGACAACTATTTCATTAAGAAAAAAAACAATTAAACCGCCTTCAATAAACGAATAAATAGTTCAAAATAACACATTTGCATTCTGTTTAGACAAATTCATTTGGAGTCGTTGCATGTTGTGCGTACTGTTGATGAACGTATTCTTGAGATATTTTTTTTAATCTTACACTGTAATAACCTAAGTTGAAATATACCAGATGGACCTGAAGGATCATCTGGCTATGACTTCTCTTTTTCAAGAAAACCGTGCACAAACATACATACACAGTTATCAATTCAATATATCTATAATATATATATAAATTAAGCAATATCATCAAATTATAACGATTTCACATATACATACACATAGAATTAAAATGATTACCTCCTTTTTTTGAAGTCGGTTAAAATGAGAAGACTACTAAAATAAAACTCTCATCATACACGGAACTAGAACTCAAGCTGTGAAGCCAAACTGTCTAATGAGTGGCAGCAAACATAACCGAATGACTGCAGCGCAAATGTTGACTCGCTACGGATAGGGTTGTGTCATACTGACACCAACTGCAATAGTAAGTCTTGGGTTTCCTTACTGTTGATATGAAAAAAAGTAAAAGTATTGTTGGCGGGACAACATCCCACTACTGGGCCTTACCCCAAGTATGAGGTGTTATGAGCAATACGCCACCACGCGCGCTCAGTGCGGATTGGAGGAGGGGTGTTTGCAAAGCAAGCGTCCAACCTTGCTATCTTTTATCAAGCCACCCACAGGTCTGCCTACGGTTATTAAAATCCACCGATATTATAATATGTTCTGTAATACTATTGTGCCGGATAACACGGCACGGAGCTGGATTTGGTGCGAAGTCAGACGGTCGGTCGCCCGTTTGTGTCTTGATGTTGGACGCGTAAATGAGAAACTCCTATGTCAGGTTTCAGAGTAACAGCCAACCCAATGTTCTAATGTGGACTGTATTGTGTGCGGTGAGGTGGCCGTTAATTGTTCCAAGTGTTTTCTTCAATGTTCTTTCTTGAGTGTTCTTTCTTGAATGTTCTTTCTTGAATATTCTTTCTTGTGTGCTCTTCCTATGTTGCTCAGGAGAGATGTTTCTTCTAGCCGCTGCTGGATCGAACTCCAATGTGTTCTTCCTAGAATGTTCTTTCTTCTGTGTTCTAGGGCTCTTCCTGTTCCTTAGGAGAGATGGTTCTTCTAGCTGCGGCTGGTGGGGCTCGTGGACTCGTCGAACTCATTTTCTACGTGTTTCTGCCCGTCTTTTATACAATTTTGTGTCCAAATGTGCGAGCAGGAAGTCAGTGGGAGCGAGAGGTGAAATAGCATGCGCGTGATATTCGCGGTCAAAAGCATTACCGTAAGGAAAGCCGCGTGCCATCTCACGATCAGAAAGAGAGAGGAGTTGGCCGCGCGTGATATTCGCGGTCAAAAGGCGTTACCGTAAGGAAAGCCGCGTGCCATCTCATGATTAGAAAGAGAAGGAAATAGAGCGGGCTTATATTTTGATTTAAAAAGGCAATACCGTAAAGAGAGCCGCGTCCTATTTCCCTATGATTCTTCTAGTCCTCGCTAGCCTATACGAGGGTGTGTGCCTACTAAATGTGTTTCCTATACCCCCGGCTGTTACTTTATTTATTAACATACAAATATTCACAATAAGTTTTAAACAAAACTAACAAATGAACGATTTTACAAATTATACATAAAACAACAAATGTATACTATTTAACATTTAGACGCCGTCCTGTACAACTATTGGTACCAAGTCCCTGAAGCTCTTTACTTTACCTGTTGTCAAAATCGACTTCAGCGTTGGTAGCGGGTGCTATACAAACGAGTCTCGTGCCATTTTTAAAAGTGTTTGTTAAAACTAAATCTACAATCTAAAAACTACTAATTTCAATAAATAATACATTTCATGCGTGACTGATGACCGGCATTTTATTTTCGTAAATCATAAATCATCGCTTACTCACATTGTGCGCTTACAATTTTGTGTCAAACAATAAAAAAATACATTGACATAGGGGAACAAAAAGCGCTTATTGCGAAGCGTCAATGCGTAAAATTGTGTGCTAGTTAAATGTTTGTCATTTACAAATGCGACGATGTGATTACAATCTGACCGGTCAATGCCTATTTCTACAAACACAACGAATTTGAATAACTAAACATTTGAAAGTTTATTAGAATGTTTGAATTTAAAAATTTATTCAACCTTACTGGAGTTTTGTCTATTGAACGCTAGTAAGAGAAATATTGTAATAAATATGACAGTTAAAATTAACTAGGTATACTATTATACTTGCCGAAAGTTTATGCCTGTGTGTAAGTTTACTTCCTTTGAATGTATTGACAACCCTACGGAACGTCCCTTTCAATTTTAACGTGGCTGAGATGCCGTGCTGCTATTACCAACTTAAGCCTTTAGATTCAGCGACTTAGTCTTTAGTGTCCAGAGGAGTGATTTTCATTAATAAATGCGGAATTGAGGACCTTATTATTATATTGTTGAAACTTTGTACCTTATTTGAGCAGTCTTTACTTTGATACGTTGGAATATTTCACTATGATGTCTGTCTTTTTCCCATAAAATTTTATTCAGTCGATATTAGTTTTAGAATACTATTAAACAGATATCAACTGACACACCAGCCAATCGTTCAACAATTTCGAAGTTAAACCTCAGCCACTAAACACCGCCTACGACTTTCTGTTGACGGTTTCTGAACGATTCGCGCCGGCATCAGTTGCTTACAAGTTTTTAAACTCGATACTAGTCCCAACTCGAAAGTGTCCTGGGCATCTGTTCTCTGTCAACTTGTTCCGAACTTTCTAAATCTGCTAAAGGATTACACAAGTGCAACGTTACTACCGATTTTAGAACGAATACAGAGGAAATACGGCTCCCAACGGATTTATCGTACTCCTGACAATCGTATTTGTTCTTTTGAGAGACCATGTATTTTTATTACCGTGTGGGTTTGCTGAACAATAAGCTTATTGTACAGCCGGGATTGTTTCTCGAATGCCACAGTGCTATCCCGTTCTATAGCACCCATAAATGGAATGCCTCGACTCTTAATCCCTTTTAGATATTCAATAGAAACTATCATTTCAATTCGCTGTTAGATACGATTGAAATCAGACTCGACGACCGACGTCTTTAAACGCAAATCCACGTTTCAGGTCATTGAAAATTGCTCAATTTCGAGCATCTAATCTCGGATCGCACAGAAGATTAAATTTCCCCAAATGCTGTTACCTTATTGATATGGAAATTTCAGAAATAAATTGCCAAGTTATTTGACGCATAATCCTCTTGGAGCACTTAAAAATGGATGGTTATTTTTCTAACACGTTCTCAAGCGTGTTATGATCGAAAATGGAAGTTTGAAAAGATTTTTGACACTAAGCCTATTTGAGTTATGATCGAAACTAAAACTATTCAGAAGACTACTATATGTCTACTACCAGATAATTTGAGTAAGGTCGAATAAATAATAAAATATTTTTAACCCTGCCAATCACTCCTGCCGTCTTTCGTACCTACATCACGTAAGTTTTCTTCGCAAACAATAACATGGATATTAAAAAGAGTTGTATCAATAAAGCGAGGGTCTACACGTGAAGGTTTCTAACGTCAGCAAAAGTTTCTTCGACCTTACATGGAGAAAAGTTTATTAACTTCGGAGTTACTACAGAAGGTTATTTGCTAACTTTCGCATAAACAAGCAAATTCCAAACTCCTAATTAGGCATTATTTATAATGTTCTTAGCAACTTTAATCCCGCTGTTAGCATGTTGAAACTTCAAAGTCGGCTCGGCTGCCGCTGCATAATTTATTGTTTTGAATTCTGTGTATGAGTAGCATTTTCATAATCTCTTGCCCCCAAAGCCCGGATGGATAGTGCAATAAATATTGTATGCTATGGGGTTACAACACGCTATTTGCCAACTCGCAATCCCCTTGCTACTACAGGGGTTGTTTCTATTCATAATATGGCCAGAAATTGCGAACCAATCTTCCGGTATAATAACGACCCAATGCCGATGTTATGAAAGTCCTGTTTTGAATTGCGTCTGTTAAGGGCACTAGATTTATGTTGCTTATTACATTTTACACGCATGAAATGAACAGCAAATGAAAAATGCAATTTGCTACTTTATATCTGTCAGCTTAGAAACTATTTGCTCGTAACGGGCCTTCACAGGGTGCGCTCCTAGAACCCTTTTGTCGTCAGCTCGTAAATTATCTACTTAGGTTTGCATTTGGCGATAAATTGGTTTTTATTCTTTGTTCAGCCGTGAAGAAAACACGTCAACAGTTGCTTTTATATTGATATTAAAATCGGATGAAATATTTTGCGCGATTTCGTGGTAGAATTGTAAATTTTGAATTATTTTAAATTTAGAAGCAAAGGGATGTGGAATGTGTTTATTTATTGTAATGTTGCCAGTGTTCTGTGTAACCCTGGTGGAGCCTAAAAAATTAAAAATTAACTGACTAGACTCTGCATTCCCAAGCGGTTGACTGGTAGACGATGGGTCTTGGCGTTAAGTTCGCCAATTGAATAACTTAAACTGCAATCAAGTTTAAATAAATAAATAAGTATTATCAACTTTATTAAATGTGGAATTTTCTGTTACAAAAAAATAAGTCAAGAATGTTAGATGAAAGAATGTATCTTAATTACCAAATTATCTTTTGTTATGATTTTCTAGGAAGTTTCATGTTAAGATAATCTGTTTCTCGCAAACCCATCTCAAATGCAGCTAGTTGGAATTGAAGGTACGTGATTGTGTTACAACTTATGTTGTCATTCGATATTAATTGAACATTCCAGTATAATTTTGTGTAATTTATAATTGATGGACCAGAGCCTGCATGTAACTTATTGTTTATTAATTATATTGAGATATTACTCGTTAGTGAGGATTTGACTATAAGACCTAGGCCTTCAGTACATGGGTTCATCGAATAATATTTATCAAAATTGGTTCAGCGGTACATAGTTGTCATTGGTAGAGGGTTACCTAATACTTCCTATATCCTAGTTACCTTTTTATATACTGGGTGGCCTAAACAGTGACGTCCAAAAAATATTTTGGAAGCCTTACATCCAGGGCTATGCAAATATACCATATTTATGCTAACCAAATTTTTGTAGTATTCAAGGCTGTTTTTTTCCATTTTTTTATAAACTTTTGTTAGTCTTAATTTTAGTTAGCTCATAATTTAATCTAAGTAAATTTCATTTATAGGGATCAGACTGCAATAAAAAAAAACTAAATAACACCATATGAACATGAAGTTAGCGGAGCACCCACGACAAACCGATAAATCGCTATAAGGAGAATTTGCCGCTAAATAGTCGCTAATTAGTTGTGGAAAAAAAATATTTGTCGCTTAATTTGTTTTTTTGTTTTTTTGGGTGCGCGAGGCTGCTCCGCTAACTTCATATGAAGTTAGCGGAGCAGCCTCGCGAAATCGTCTTTGGAAGTTTCTGATCGAAATTCGACTAGGGGATAATTTGCCGCTAATTAATCGCTAATTAGTTGTGATAACACGAATTTTGTAATTTCATTTTTTTCTGTATTTTTGGAGTGCCTCGCTAAGTTTACATGACGACAGCAGAGCATCCTCGCAAGAACTCGATGGATAATTTGCCGCTATTTAGCCGTTAATTAGTTGTGCAAAATAAAATGTCATATTAAACTTTTTTCAATAGTTTCTGGGGATTGAAGTTGGTTTTGTAATGAGGCGACAATAGTTCTCGACGCCAATAACAGAAATTGTTCGATTATAAGTTTAATGAGTCCCTTATTATGTATTTTAGAAAAATAATTACGTCGATTAATTGTAATGGGGGTTTTCTGGCTGCGCGTGGCCCCGAGCGGAGCTCTATAGGTCGATAGGGCTGCAAAGAACCCTAATCAAAAATCCAACGACTATATGATTTGCCGCTAAATAGTCGCTAATTAGTTGTGGAAGGAGAAAATTCGTCGTTGGATTTTTTTTTGTTTTTATGGAACCGCCTTGCGAAATCGTCTTTGAAAGTTTCTGATCGAAATTCGACTAGGGGGATAATTTGCCGCTAATAAGTCGCTAATTAGTTGTGGAAAAGGAAAATTCGTCGTTGGTTTTTTTTTTGTTTTCTGGGTGCTCCGCTAACTTCATATGAAGTTAGCGGGAGCCTCGTGAAAACGGCTTTGAAAGTATCTTATCGAAATTCGACTAGGGGGATAATTTGCCGCTAATTAGTCGCTAATTAGTTGTGAAAAAGTAAAATTCGTCGTTGTTTTTTTTTTGTTTTTTGGGTGCTCCGCTTACTTCATATGAAGTTAGCGGAGCAGCCTCGTGAAAACGTCTTTGAAAGTTTCTGATCGAAATTCGACTAGGGGGATAATTTGCCGCTAATTAGTCGCTAATTAGTTGTGGACAAGGAAAATTGGGTGCTCTGCTAACTTCATATGAAAACGTCTTTGGAAGTTTCTGATCGAAATTCGACTAGAGGGATAATTTGCCGCTAATTAGTCGCTAATTAGTTGTGGAAAAGGAAAATTCGTCGTTGTTTTTTTTTTTGGAGCGGAGCAGCCTCGCGAAATCGTCTTTGGAAGTTTCTGATCGCAATTCGACTAGGGGGATAATTTGCCGCTAATTAGTCACTAATTAGTTGTGATAACACGAATTTTGTAATTTCATTTTTTTCTGTATTTTTGGGGTGCCTCGCTAAGTTTACATGACGACAGCAGAGCATTCTCGCAAAAACTTCTGAAACATAACTGATCCCAAATTCACTTGATGGATAATTTGCCGCTATTTAGCCGTTAATTAGTTATGCAAAAAAAATGTCATATTAAACTTTTTTCAATAGTTTCTGGGGATTAAAGTTTGTTTTGTAATAAGGCGACAATAGTTCTCGCTAACTTCATATGAAGTTAGCGGAGCAGCCTCGTGAAAACGTCTTTGAAAGTTTCTGATCAAAATTCGACTAGGGGGATAAATTGCCGCTAATTAGTCGCTAATTAGTTGTGCAAAAAAATGACATATTAAACCTTTTCAATAGTTTCTGGGGATTAAAGTTGGTTTTGTAATGAGGATTCTTATTTTTTGGCATTGTTATCTCCTTAATGTACTAAAGGTTCACATTAATATTGTTTTACTATATTTCTTACGTTGGCGAAAAGCAATTACCCTCTGCTATAATTCTTAAATGAAGTTAAAAAAGTTAGTTCCTAAAGTGACGCTAGCGCCACCTCTCGATGATAGAAACATCTCATGACAAGAAAACTGCTCATTAGACTCGATGTATAATTTGCCGCTAATTATTCGCTAATTAAGTCTTTTGAAAAAAAATGCTGTATAAAGTTTTTTTCAGTTTTTCGATATAACAGCTAATTTGAAATAAGAGTACAATTGTTGTTCTCTACGAAAATAGCTTAAAATATCTCGCATTGATAATCTTTTTAGTGCGCTAATTATAAGTCGCTAATTAGGTGTACTAATAAAATTTTCATGTCCGTAAAATGGTAATCATCAGAGTAATGTATGATTTAAAAAATAAAAAGGAAAAACGGTGATTTTAAAAATGGTCTTACAATTTTATGAATTTTCATTTGATTTTTTTTTCACTTGTAACACGTTTTTCACAACGTTATCATTTGGTAACCTATAAATAAAGATAAAAATAAAATGACAAATGTTGCGAAAACGGGAGAAAGATATTCCTTTTGAGAGCTTCCGCTGCATACGCTGCGGAAACCGCTTAAGTTACACAAAAATCATGTATGACAGGATTGTTCAGCATTAAGAGTTCTATAATAAAGTCCGCGACAGCATATGTCTATCTTTTATGGTTGCCTTACTACAACTTTTTTATGTTAATAAATTTGTAAAAAAATAATGCATTATTTTTAGAGGTGTATTATACACACAGGTATTTATTCTTATCAAAATAAATACATTCATCATCACGAGCATTTCATTTAGAACCAAGTTGCCCTTTATATCATTTGATTTCAATAAATATCTTAGGAGCTATCACAGTTTTAACATAACTCCGTACAACGTGCGCTTGCGCTAATATATTATAAAGCTGAAGAGTTTGTTTGTTTGAACGCGCTTATCTCAGGAACTGCTGGACCGATTTGAAAAAATATTTCTGTGTTGGATAGCTTATTTATCGAGAAAGGCTTTAGGATATTAAAATTTACGCTGCGACGGGAGGGGAGGGAGCAAACTCAAAACGCGCGGACGAAGTCGCGGGGGACCTATAGAGCTCCGCTCGGGGCCACGCGCAGCCAGAAAACCCGCATTACAATTAATCGACGTAATTATTTTTCTAAAATACATAATTAGGGACTCATTAAACTTATAATCGAACGATTTCCGTTATTGGCGTCGAGAACTATTGTCGCCTTTAATCCCCAGAAACTATTGAAAAAAGTTTAATATGACATTTTTTTTTGCACAACTAATTAACGGCTAAATAGCGGCAAATTATCCATCAAGTGAATTTCGGATCAGTTATGTTTTCAGTAGTTTTTGCGAGGATGCTCTGCTGTCGTCATGTAAACTTAGCGAGGCACTCCAAAAATACCGAAAAAAATGAAATTACAAAATTCGTGTTATCACAACTAATTAGCGGCTAATTAGCGGCAAATTATCCCCTAGTCGAATTTCGATCGGAAACTTCCAAAGACGATTTCGCGAGGCTGCTCCGCTAACTTCATATGAAGTTAGCGGAGCACCCAAAAAAAACCAACGACGAATTTTCTTTTTTCACAACTAATTAGCGACTAATTAGCGGCAAATTATCCTCTAGTCGAATTTCGATCAGAAACTTCCAAAGAAGATCTCCGCTAACTTCATGTTCATACCATAAAATGTGGAGTAATTATTTGTTTGAGAGTTCTCAAAATTTGCGAAAAAATTAATATCTCGAAATCTACGAAAATTCGGCTAACATACATAGTCATATTTGGATAGCCCTGGATGTAAGGATTCCAAAAAAAAAATTTTGGACGTCACTGTTTTGCCCAACATGTATGTATAAGTAGAAGTTTCTAAGGATACAGTAATGTTGCTTTTTGCAGAGAAAAGTGACAAACATTATCTGTCTTATATAAAAAATACTACGAGGATTTCAATGAAAATTAAATTAAACATCAAAACTATTTACAAATATAAGGTTTTAATAACTCATGAAGCAAAGATAAATGTACGCGGACAGAGTCACGGGTAAAAGCTGCTTGGTTATATTGAAGGTGTAATATTATAGTACATTATGATACAAGTGTGCTAAGTTGACCATTATATACAAGGCGATATTGTGTACGCACGAGCGAAAGCGAGTGCGCCATAAGAAAGCCGCGTATATTATGGTCACAGGCAAACGTGTTTCATACGACGTTTTTCAACACACTTGCCGCATTAATCCATACTTCGTCACACCACAGCCGCCAACTCATACTCTTACTAATCTGTGCGCCAACTATTTACGAAAAATGGCGCGTTGTTTTTTTTTCTTGCCGCGATACCGATGCGCGCGCAAGGTTAAGGCGCGAACTAGATCAGCCAACAGCCAAGATTAAAAATGCAATAATTCGTTATTTAAAACACAAATTACAGAAAGTTTTAAATGAATTTGAGTTATTTTTAGTCATAAAGCTGGATTTACCATTTATTGTAATTAATATGAACATACTGTTATTATGCGCATAAATACTGTTTGTTGTGTAAGTTATAACCCGACTAAATTATATCGCTTCATCTTCTTACTTACTCCTTGGTACTAGGGTACAAATGTAAATTGGTCGGGTTAATAAACAAAAGGCACTAGTGCTATAATATACAGAAAAAGCACGCGTGTTTAATATCTATGATTATGTGCCAAAAATCGGTGTAATAAAAACGTCATTTTGAGCAAGTGTGTTGAAAATAATATTAAATGTCTTTTGTGTAAAATTAAAGGAGCTAGTAACAGAATATTAATTAGTACTTTCCTCAGTACGTTTTCATCTGAAGTTACTAAGACCTTTGTACTGAAGTAACCTGGGTATAATTCATGAAGTTATTAAATCCGACTGAACTGGGAATTCGTTTAATTTGGATGTTTCCACTCTGTTATTAAATGTGCTGTGTAGTGAATAGTTGTTCCTCCTCGTGTTAATTAATCATTCGTTTAATTTACTATCCTATTTACTCCAGTGATTATTACTCGCATATGCCAAGTATGTGAAATTTATTTGTTAGAATATGTTCGAGAAAACTTTTCTCCTTAGTATTTTATTCTCTTCAAAAATTATGCGCTAAATATTGTCGGATGTTGACAATTATTACGGCCTGATTCGCAGTGTCCTAATAAGTTCTGGCTAGTCTGGCTAGCGTTATCTGTTCAATAATTCATATGAAAGAACTTTCCATGTTAGGATTATTCTTTATTATTCGATGGTGTATAGGCCCATGCTTCAACACCCGAGCGGTCGCATGAGACCGCATAACAATAGAATATCTATTGTGTCTCGATCACATACGCTTGAGGGATTAATACAATTGTGGGATATGGAGTGGAACGGAACCTAAGAGGTTATAGATGACAGATGAGAGAGAGAGTGAGAAAGGAAAAGAATGCTTAAATTTAAATAAGGATTGCGGAAGTTGATGGCTGATGGTATGACCGCGAGTTTTCTTTGTAACATTGCTAACCATAGGGCTATGACTATCATGTGAGGATAGTGGAAGTGGTCGATGATTTAGTGAGTGGTCAAAAGTGATAATCAAAGCAAGACGTATGCCTGCTTAGTCTTTGGAGTTCTGTAGAGGGAATCAGGTACAGTGTGCTGTATTAAGTAAAGAAAGACACTAGATAAGTAAGAGTTTCTGTACTTCCGACACGATGGCATCTATAAATAATTTACTTTAAATAATTTGTATGTTTTCACTGTCTGTTATTAATTGTGCTGTGAAGTAAATAGTTGTTTCTCTTAAATAAATAAATAGTTGTTACTGCTAAGAGTCGATTTAACCAACGTCAGGTTTATGACATTCACAGAACATTCGTTGTCCTTTCGCTGTGGTTGTGGTACAAACCGTGCATGGCCAAAAACAAAAAAAAACGTTGAATGTAATACAAAAGGCCTAGTTAGAAAACGTCACCTATTTGTCAGCAATCATTTATAATAATGACATTTTTAAATCGGTCTTTTTATACTTATTCGGTCGGATAAGTCCTATCTGACGTTAGTAAAATCGACTCCAAGCTTGCAAATCTAACACAGTATGATACGAAACAACACTTTATGATACGAAATACTGTACCTGCCTATTTCGTCCAAACAAGGTTATTTTGATGTTGTTTATTTACTTCAATCCTTAGGTAGGCAACTAATGATCAAATTACCAATTTACTATGAGAAACCAGTACCCTTTGTGTAGGGACGGAATACCGATTTTATCCCGGAGTTATTAGTAATTCTTATCTTAACCATCGCTGTTCGGATGCCTTACTCAGGTCATAGGCCAGAGATACCGCTAACAAGCCATTTCGGGCTATTGCCAACTCTATCAACTAAAATTTAAGGTTGATTTTACGGTATTAAGATTTCATGTCTACATTTCATTGGAGAGTTTAAAAGAACTTCACTCGAGCTATATCTTTGATGGATGCCCGTTATTTTATTACAGGATATTCAATGATAGTGAGTTTTGAACCTTGTGATGTAAGATGAAGATGCTTATTAGATTATTTGAGCGATATTATATATGTCTTGAAGTAGTTATTGACATAATAATATTACTAGAAAACGATACCCCATGTTGACGTGATTGAAAATAAAAGTGAATTATCTGTCGTTGTTTTCCTAAGAAGATTTGATAAAACCAAGGTACCAACTTGGTTTTATTAGAAGTATCAGTAAAGATACCATTAATTTACGTGAAATTAAAATTATGCCATTAAGGGCCGATTTTTGAATGGTCAGATAAAACTTGACAAACTGATAAATTATAAAGTGACAGATTAAAAAAATGTCAGGTACCTGTGATTGCTGACATTTAGGTGACGTTTTCAAATTAGCCATATTGTATTTTGTTCAACTAATATTTCTTATCTGACTATTGAAAAATCAGAACTTAGCCTTATTAATAAATCTAGAAGATAAGAATTATAATCGTTTATCCTGCAGATCATATTCGAAACGTTAAACTAATTCACTTTACTTAATGCAGAAACCCACGACCACACGAATAAATATTTAATAACCCAACATTTCCTCATCTTCCGGTAACGTCAAGTATTTCCTTACCGGCTGTCCGGCTGCCCGTCCGATTAGTCCGCTATCTGAACTCCCCCTTATAAGTCAGTGAATTACTTACGGAAGAACAATTAGGGCGTTGTGTTGATGTGATAATGTTACATGTTTGGAAGCAACTGGTATTTCTCTACGAATAGTGTTGTGATTGTTACCTGAAGCTATTTACAACGTCAAAAATATATGTTTTAAACATATGGCAATGACACTTATCCAAAGCAATATTTATTAACTTATTTTTACGAATACACTCTACGCAACTGGATTGAACCTACAGTTTACAGAATTCAAATATGAATTTGTACGAGACCATACATTATCTTATCGGTGAGCTAATTTATTATTGAAAAGACGACTTAGATGTTTAACTAAATAATTGTTAACAAAGTTTTTGAAGCAAATTTGTTAGAACCACTAATTATAAATTCTGTCCGAAATAGTAATAAAAAATGTAATTAAACACTATTTTTATTTTCGATACCACAGAAAAGTTATAAGTAACACTAACCCTGACCATTTCTACGTCTCAAGAGACCTTTTAACGAATAAATATTTAAAACATAAACACGAATAAATCACAATGAAATAAACTATCTCTGACTGCGAACTGCAAAAGGTTAACCCACAAATTAAAGAAACCACTAGATTAAAGGAACTTGAAAGGCGTTCATTACACAAACCATTAGCTCTGAGTAAGACGAAGAGTTAATCTCCGGGTGTAAGTGTGTTTTACGTTTTTAAACCCGAGTTTGACACATCCGTCCCGCATCTTTGAATAATGGCGGGCGCCGTTAAATTTGGGTAAGGCCGCGGCTTTGAAGCAGCTGTGATTTGGAGAAATAATGTTTTAAGCATTGTATCCGCTATTTTTACTTTCTCCTGTCTGTGTAATCTATATTGTAAAATAATATTTTGTTAGTTACACCACTTGTAACTTGAGACGGGCGGTCCGATTTATATGAATTTTACTTTGTTAGATTCGTCCCCGCCCCGAATAGGATATTAATTATTGAACAGGACCGAGGCGAAATAAAGTTTGTTGCGTGACTTACCTAACATCGTACTTTAAAAACATACCAACGTCTGACGAACTCCATATAAATTTACTAATTCAGTAGCCTTAGCGCGTTACGAGACAATTAATATAAAATATAGTTTACTTACATTCGTTTCCATTATAACCTACAACATCTAGTCAGGTTCTATTAAAACCTCAAAAGCCACGCTTACAAAATCACGCGTCTTCACACGCCCCTTCAATACTAAAAATAGTATTTGCCCTTTGACAGCTAAAATGTTTATTTGTGGGAATATCTGAGGGGAATTCGGATAGTGACACTTTTAGGGATATTACACATTTGCCTTAACGTGGGCCGTTTGACAAACCCACCGAATCGTGTCACTTTTGAACTCGTGCATTAGTTTCTGTCGGGAACTTTGATAAACAAATGAATTTCGTATTTTATAAATTGCAGAGAAGTTAATTTATAAAGACTCTATTTCCGACTAAATTAAAAGGTTTTAAAAACGAGCATGCACGAATGGAAAGCAGGTCTTTTTCTCTAAAAAATAAAGCACACGTAGAAAATCACCAAAAAAAGTCACCATAGAAACTGTACTGTTACCACTAGTCTACGGCAGTTTAACTCGCTTGGATGACGTAAAAAAAGTCTATGGAAATTTGCATAGCGCCTCTAGCGGTCACTTGCAGAACTAAAATATTGCATACACTTTTTTACGTCGTAGCTAACGAGTAAAACCGCCGTATACTCATGGTATCGGTACTGTACTGGTATAGAGAGGTACAACGTTTGTGACTGATACCATAAATAAAAAAGACTATAACGCTGACTTAGAAAATCTTTTATCTAATCTATGTAGCTACAACCAGAGGTAAAATAGAAGTGTGTTTTTCTACAGACAAACTTTTGGAATTTTCTGTCTAGTATATGTTTTGCTATAAATACTTATAATATTTCAGTTTGACGTCGTGTCTAGGGGCTCTGTAATGTCATGTCATAACATCTGCTCCTCCCAACTTTCTCATTCGGTATGAAACTCGAAACTTTTCAAAGGCGAGAAACTAATATGAGGAATAAGCCAGGATTATGAATCCTAGTGAGACGGCGGCGTCTGTTAACAAAAATGGCGGCACGATTTTGTTAACTGACGTCTGAGTTTCGCGCGAATATATTTCGTTACACATGCAAAGTTGATCTGCGATCAACTTAAGGTCCGTTTAAGTTTAGTTCAAAAGATCATTTGCTTTGGATAGACTGAAAGTACTTTTTGTAAAATCGTAACTTAGGAGCTTGAAATCGAACCTTTATTGTTTTTTATGCTACTACTAAGAGGAATATTCGTAGAATATAAAGCGCCTAATTTAAAAACGACACCTATTTGTCAGCAATCATTTATATAAATGACATATTAAAAACGGTCGTTTTATACGTATTCAATCGTATTATATTAGATGGATATTCCTTATCGGATGTTGGTAAAATCGGCTTAATGAAATAACTCGATGCGTAACATTATTTAAAATTCATTAAAATTCTTGTAATTCTTTTTCTTAATTCAAGAGTTTTGGTCCTTGACGGTGGATTTTTCTCTATTCTTGTCTAGAGCATGTCAACTCTTTGACCTCATGGTACGTCTCAGCTTTTCTTGCACTAGTATTTTTTTGGCGTTGTTAAAAAGTTGAGCCCGCTGGGCTCCTACTATAAAGTTTAAGCGTTTAAGCAATTTCTCCAAATCATTATTTCTTTCATTAGCCTGCTATGTTTGCGCACAAATCGTTCCAATGTTTATCAAGTCCAAGACCACTTAACAGGGCCGTATTTTTTACCATAAAAACCGGCTGTCACCATAAAAAGGGTGTAAAAGCTTAGTTTTATCACTATTACTCGCAAACAATCGTGTCTGACTCATACAGATAAGGTGGCCAAACATTGGGCCCACGCGTAAAATTGCTTAAACATTTGCTCACGAATTACTCGATAAGCCGACGATGACAGCTGTCAAACCAGTTTGACAGCCCGCGGGTTTGACCCCGTTACGTCAGATTTGAATCGAATGCTGTAACAAAAATCCGTGAGCTTTATTGGATTAAATTATGACTACTGTTTGGAAATGTCGATTTAATTTTAATGCTCCTATTTGATGAGCTATTGCTATAACAGTAAGATGTTGTTACTACTACGTATAGACAAGCTATGAGAAGCAAAAAATGAGTCGCGATTACGACAAAATTATGACGTTTTCCTTGAAATTTAAATTTCGAATTTTGGATCTTTACACCATTTTTTTTTGAGTTGATGACTTTGTTATCAATTCATGGAACACGAAATTCATTCGTGGTGTCAGTTCCATACGTTAGCAATAGTACATATGCGCTATAACTCTGTTATTAGTGCCGGTTCTGTGGTTTGACTTTTTTTATTAGGTACTGTTTACTGTTCTCTTCCTTGGATACGTATTATTTAATTAATGAATAAACACGGAGGTCTGATACCAAGTATCTTTTAGTTATCTGAAAAGGTTTCCCCTGTCCAGTACTTATCAAGAAGCAAACACAGCGTATCATTTCCAAGAAATTGTCCAAAGTGATTTCTGTATTAGTTGTGTGTTAGAAAAATATTTGAGTATGATAATTTTGATAATAAGTACCTAGGTATGTGTGGGAAGTTGATATGGAGTTCATAATATTTACTTATAATCGCTTAGCATTCAAATTAAAGTTCAATATTGTTAATATTTAGTCCATCTGAGTCGAATACACAAAAAAACTTTCCTAGTTATTTGACGGACTCTTGGTTAAATCACCATTCTGTGGCTTTTATGGCTTATTTTGTCAAAAACTGTGACTTTGTCGTTTCGACCCAAATTTTTTTATACGAAGTAACTGAATAGACGCATGTAGTTTTCGGTATTTGCAAAAGAGTCTACAATATTATTTTCAATGCTTCGTTGGATTTTATTTCAATTACTAAGGAACAAACATTTGTTAATCCGTTTTGCCGTGATCTCTACTTTTTTAAATCAACTAGCAATTGGAAGCGATTATGCAAAATTCCGTCTGGACAAAGTATGCCTCGTTTCTTCGAAGCAACGGCCAGTTTGAAATAATTCTCATCGTCTCGTATTACTATTCGATACTTCACTGTATCTATACATCGGAAATAGTTCTGTCAAGTATCCACGACATCATAGTCTGAAACTAGCGGTCCCTCGCGACTGCGTCCGCGCGGTATGGGATTGCTCCGTATCCTCGCGTTGCAGCGTGATATTTTATAGCCTAAAGCCTTACTTAATAAATTGGCTATCCAACACAAAAATATTTATTCAAATCGGTCTAGTAGTTCCTGAGATCAGCGTGTTCAAACAACTTCTTTTAATTTAGTTAAGTTATTAATAACTGATGTCGTATCTCTGTAGATTCTATAAAGAGTTTAACGTTTCATATCTTTTCTTTAACGCACTAAACAGCGCTTTCCTATCTAGACTGTCAGGCATCGTGATGGAGAAAATCATAAAAATATGCGCAAAGTATTTTTTCAGTGCGGTGAACCGATTCATCTTAATATCCGTGGCAGAAGATAACAACTTCAAATCTATTTTTGTGGGATTTCTTCGCATACCTGTGGGAAGCCACGGTTTGTGAAAATTCTATGGTATTTTTAATGGTATAGCAAGGCGTAAAATGAGGCAAGTAATGAGGAGTATCGGGGAGTAAATTACTGGCTTTATAGAACACATGCTCTTTAATAATACGGCCGGTGGATTGGACGGCGCGGCGCAGGTACAACGCTTTTTTTTTATCGAACGGTTTATACTTTTTTTTGGGGTGGCGCGTGTGTATGGCGGTTTTGTATCAATCGTTTTTAAGTGTGACTTAAACCTGATATTAGTGATCATTTTATTGGTTCCTAAGAGTGCTCAAATTTTAGTGGCAAGTAAATGAAGTCATTTATGTGAACAATAACCAGTGGTCCCAGCAAACATCGTTTCGCCCCGGTCCACCCCAGCCCAGGCCCCGTCGAACGGGATTAAAAGTATAATTTGTCTTTCTCATGGTTCTAAGCTACATCTCCACCAGATTTCAGCCAAATCGTTTCAGCTGCTCTTGAGTTATAATAAATAGTGTAAACTAACACACCTTTTTTATTAAAATAGATTTTCACAACCTTACTATTGGGCACATTAACATACCTGAGATAAAATATGTTGCAATTTCAGACAACGTAATAAAAGTGGGATATATTTTTTGTAAATATGCTGAATCGTAAGGTTTTAGTGAAAACAATATTAGTTTCTTATATTTTTATGAATTTTATGTATTTTTTTTCTACTAACCTAATTACGTTATGTGCGAAAAAAATAACAGTTCTATGTTTCCCGACCTGAATCAGCAATGTACTGCTTTAAAATTCACGGCTCACCGTGCTTCCCTCACGTCGATTCCCACCGGAGACCCTTATCGCACAGAACGCATGGTGTATATTAAATTTGAGGGTAGAAGCAAATTTGCATGTCAAAGAAGTACCTACAGAAAGGCACGCGTCGATTCGCTAAGTTTTGCGGGTAGTTTCAAGTCTTTATTAGTTGATATTGGTCTGGTTTAGCTTGTTTAGGCCTTCTTGGTTAGTTTTGGGTATCTAATTGAGAGTTTTTGGTAATTGAGAGTTTAAAGTGGATTGGAGTTAGTCGAGGTCAATCCAAATGACTTACTGATATTTTCACGCTCGAACTGCTTGATTGACTTTGATGATACATGAATTAATTAGTAGAATTGTTGTTATTAAGTGTTATTTTTACCAATTTAAAAAAGGAGGTAATCAATTCAATGTGTATGTATGTGATATCATTAGAATTTGATAATATTTGAGTATGTAGATCTATTAAAGCATCCAAACACGTGTGCAAAATTTTGAAAGTGTTTGTATGTTTGTTCTTGAAAACGAAAAGTCATAGTGTGATGATTCTTTTTCAACTAGGTATGTTTCAACTAAGGGTACAGTGTAAGTTTTTATCATTATCGGTCCAGTAGTTTTTGGGATATGGGTAAAAACTAAAAATCATGAAATAAGAAAATAATTTTGAAAATAAACCGTATTCAAAAAACTCAAAAAAACATTCATTTGGAGTCTACTACGCACATCATGCACAGACTCCAAATGAATTTGTTTCTCCTAATGTGTTTTTTTTTCAACTATTTAATCAGGTTAGGAAGGAGGTTTATTTTTTTATTGAATATTATTTATTGAATATAATATGGAATGATACATCAGAGGAAATATGTAGACAAAACAAAAAGTCAAGAAGTAATTCCTACTTACTCATACAGGTTGTTCTTAAAACAGCCAAAGCCAAAGCCCAGAGCCATAATTACTACGGCTACCCGAATCACCTCTATGTATATTCCAGGATTTTTGATAAATTAAAACTATCATAAGCCGCGGAAGTTATGATTTTCTTTTTTTTCCAGTATGTTTCAATATATTTTTTAATGATTAATTTAGAGCAGGGATGCACAGACCGCGGCCCGCGGGCCGCGTGCGGCCCGCCGGTCGAATACTGGTGGCCCGCCGACAGCAAAAATAATACTCTCGTACATTCGAAAAATATTGAATTCTATTCCAGAATAAAACCAAAAAAAATATGTTCGAAAAGTAATTTGAATCTCGCGCGCGCGCTCTTAAGTGCACGAATTCCCGATTGCTCGCGTAGGTAGATACACGAAGCTTCCAGAGTCGGTTTCGAGATTTCTCCAGACAGTTTTCGACTCTATACGCGCGGTATAAAAGCCACGCTAACCGCAGCGACCCATAGTTCGGTTTTAATTTGAGTGAAGTGTCAATAGTTCTAGTGTAGATTTTAACTCGACTAGCCGGTGTCATATATTTTGATCCACATTCAACGTAGATTTCCCGTCAAGTGCCGTGTATAATTGTGTTGTGAAATCGTAAGTAAAACTCTGTTATTAATAAGTGTTTCCCTACCTATTTAAATCAATTATTTTTGCTAATTTAAAAAAGGATGGGTAATTTAAGTAGGTACTGTAATTGTTTTTAGGTGCTGTGTTAATCCTAGCCAGGATTAGAACGCAACATGGACAAGCCAGGACCTAGTAAAAAACGTAAGGTTAAAAATGAAAATCGGCAGTTTCAAGAAATTTGGACTGAGAAATATTTTTTTGTATGGTCGCATAATAAAGTCGTTTGTTTAATTTGCAAGAATTCTGTTGCGATTGCAAAGGAATATAATGTAAAAAGGCACTATGAAACGCAGCATCCTACTTTTACCAAGTTTACAGGCGAATTAAGAAAGCAAAAAATGTTGTCTTTAAAACGGGAGCTTATTGGTCAGCAAGCTATGTTTACAAAACCCATCCAAGATTCAGAAACAGCTACAGAAGTTAGTTATGAAATTTCTCGAATGATAGCAAAGCGCAGTCGCCCCTTCAATGATGGGGATTTTGTAAAAGAATGCATAGAAATTGCCGCTAAGAAAATGTGTCCAGAAGCAGCAAAAAAGTTTGAGAAAATTCAACTGAATCGTATGACTATCCAAAGACGTATTATGTCTTTGTCAGGTAATATTGCAGAACAATTAAATGAAAAAACTAAGATCATTGAATTTTTTTCATTAGCACTCGACGAATCCACTGATATTACTTCCACAGCTCAACTTCTCATATTCATACGAGGTGTTACTCAAGATTTTGAAGTCTTAGAAGAGTTGTTAGGAATGTGTTCATTGAAAGGTCAAACCAGAGGAGTTGATATACTCAATGTACTTTTGGATGAGTGTTCAAAAACTGATTTGGACTTATCAAAATTATCGGGAGTTGCCACTGACGGTGCTCCTTCGATGATTGGTGTCAATTCTGGGCTAGTTACTTTGCTGAAAAAGCATCTGCAAGAAAAAAACATAAACGCTGAAGATCTCATGCAGTTTCACTGCATTATACACCAAGAAGCCCTCTGTTCTAAAAAAATTGAATTTCAAAATGTCATGAAAGTGGTAGTTTCGACTGTAAATTTCATAAAATCACGAGGACTCAATCACAGGCAATTCAAACAATTCCTTGATGACATCGAAAGCGAATATGGAGATTTACTGTATTATACAGAAGTAAGGTGGCTAAGTCGTGGATTGACCCTGGAACGATTTCTAAATTTAATAGAAGAAATTGGAATATTTCTGGCGGAAAAGCAAAAGGATGTCCCGGAACTTAAAAATCCTGATTGGTTGTGTGATTTGGCTTTTTTAGTTGACATTACAAATCATTTGAATGTCTTGAACACACGGCTTCAAGGCAAAAATCAACTGATATCCCAGCTCTACGCTCACGTATCATCCTTTCAATGCAAGCTGACACTTTTCAGATCGCAATTGAATTCTGGAAATTACAATCATTTTCCGAATTATAAGAAAATGGCTGAAAAATTCAACAAAACTGCGATTAATTTCAGTTATGTAGAAAAGCTAGATATTTTGATTCAATCTTTTCAAGAAAGATTTTCGGAGTTTAAAAAAGTGAAACCTCTGTTGGACATATTCAGCAATCCTTTCACGATTTCAGTTGAAAATGCGCCAGAGTCAATGCAGTTAGAAATTATCGACATTCAAAACGACCAAGATTTACGCAACAAATTCAACGAAGGAGACTTGCTGAACTTTTACCGCTGCATTGATAAAAATACGTACAAAGAGTTGCGCATAAACGCTCTGAAATGTGCCAGCTTATTTGGTTCTACCTATATATGTGAACAAACCTTTTCAATACTAAATAATAATAAAACAAAAAATCGAAACCGCCTTGCAAATGAAAGTTTGGAAGCAGTTTTACGTGTTGCTACAAGTAAATTTGAGCCAAATATAAAAAAGATTGTAAGCACTATGCAGTGCCACGCTTCAAATTAATAAATTCTTTTTCAATTTCAATACATAATTATCAATTCTTTATTGTCTTTAATTACCTATACTTCTGGCGGCCCGCCATCAGTTCATAATTTGCCCGAGTGGCCCCTAGTCTTAATAAGTCTGTGCATCCCTGATTTAGAGCTATGGATGGAAATCCTTGAGAATCAGATACTCTTAGTATTCATCTGGTAAAGAGAAAAAACAGGCATATACCTTAAATAATCGCGCCACAGTGACCCTAAAGTGCCTAAATCGAGAAATAAATAAAAAACGAAGCACAAACATGGGGGGGTTATTCGGATAGCCCTCCTTAGTGATGCTCTGCCTGTAGACTTAACACTATGTTTTGTGACACCCTATATTTCGTATCGAAGATACTTTTGTATTTATCAGCAAAGAAAGTCGTGTCAGTTACAACACCACTTGTAACTCGAGAACGGACGGATGGACTGATTTTCACGATTTTTACGTTGTCGGATTTGTCTTGGCCCCGAATAGGACATTAATTTAACAGGGCTGGGACGAAATTAATTTCGCTGGGACTGTTAGTACTCGTAAGTACTAAATAAAGCGATTATAATAAAAGTTACACAAAATACGAGTAGTCGCTGATTAATGGGGTCTTAAGTTGTTCATTACTTAAGTAAGACTTAATAGACTTGCAAGGCTTTATAACTCGATAAAACCTGGCAATATCCACAAATTGTGTGGGCTAAGTCTGGGCTTTAAGGTTAATGAAGATAATAACTTCGATAATTTAATTTCTAATCAATTTATTAAGACAGACGTGGTCTACAGATTATGAAAAAAACATTTTAAGGTTATCATAAATATGATATTAGGCGTCAAAATAGTATTAGTTGGAAGCCGAAATCCGAACAAAAGTACGGGTGGACCGATTTTCATGATTTTTACTTCGGTGCATTCGTCTTTGCCCTCTGAATAGAACATAAGGAGGAAAACGACCGCCGGGGCCTACAGTTTAGTAAAACATCAATATAAACGTGAAAGACCGACTACGTTACGCAGAAAGCTTTTTTAATTAATCCAAGGGGCCAACCCTCACGTACCACAACCAAACCACATCGCAGCGATATAATGTGGTCGAGCAGTGGTAGTGTAAATAGTATCAGCTTTTTGCAGTTGCGTTGTGTTTCCGCCAATGTCGATGTGTTTCTCGTTTCTTTCTCGGCCACTAGTTATAAGTGTCGCTGGTGGTTGCGACTTGCGCGAGCGCGGATACAGCGTTGTGGGCACTGTGGGCATGCCCACAACCCTAATCAGAATTTAGAAAGGGCATAGTTGGTTTTTACCATTTTACTACATTATGAAGCCTTCCTAACAAATATCTTGATCTAATTTCAGTCGCCCATTAATTCTTACCATTTTCTTGCTTTTATAAGCGTCGCGTCGTGAACCAAAGTTAAGCGCGCTCGCTTCGCTCGCGCTTTAATTTTTAACATTTCCTTCGTTTGATGAGCGTCGAAAACCATATTATAGCGCTCGTTTTACTTGCGCTTTAATTTGATTATGCTCTTGGTTTGATAGGCGTCGAAAATCGACCCTTATCGGAATTTTGTTGTTGCGATGTCGTCGGTATCACACAAGAAGTCGATAATTAGTGCGAAATGTGGTACGTGTGAACTAATACAAATATTTGCCCGACCTCGTGGTGTGGTTGTGTTACGTGTGGGTAGGCCCTAAAGATCAAATACAAAATATTTTATTACAAAAAGTTAACTAGACAATTATGTAACACATCGGTTTCCGTACTAAACTAAGATTTTACAATAGAGTATTTAATATGGGAAATATGTCACCGTTATATTGTAAAAACCGCGGGATTACAATTTAATTGCTTATAATCCGGTTGATTGTAATCTGTCGATTTTTTGTAAACATGTCAACCTGACACGAAGGATAAACGGCGTGAGCAAAGCGAATACCCTGACCACTCATTTTGCCCAGTGATCTATCATTTCAGCTTATGTTATCCTCCTGACGCCCAGTCTTATATAAGCTTACAGCAAATAGGAGCCCGAAGTCCTATCTATAGGACTCAATGGTTACGACCCAGATTTTACGAGATTAAAAAATATAGTCTATGATAATCGCATTAAGGATTATTTTTTTCTGTACATCTAGGACCATTATAAGCATCGAAGAAAATAACGAAATATAGAACCTAAAAGTACCTAGAAGTATCTCATTTTCGTTCAGAAAATTTGACTGGTGATAAAGCGCCAAAATCAACTACAAGGCGTGATTTTTATCGTGGTCCTTTTAAAAGGACCGTGGGTCATTAAAAGATGAAACTGACTTTATCGCTGGGCCGTAACCCCAAGTGAAGGAAGGTCCTTAAAATAGGACCGTGGGCGTCAGGAGGTTATGCATGAAGTTCGGTACAGTTCACAATAAATCGTCAAATAACAATTTTACAGATTTAAAACCGTAAGATTGTAATCACGCGGTTTTAACAATATGACATCATATATCTCCTATAATATATAATAAAAATAAAAATAATAAACATCTTTAAATAATATAAATCTTTATTTACGTAAACAAGTACATTTTTATGGTTACTAATTGATGTAGTCTCCTATTAGGCATTACAGTATGCCTGTGGCAGGAGGCCACGCTTTTCTATAACTAACACTACTTACATAAAACTTATAAATTATATTACTAATAATAATACTAATTAATCATATTTGAGTGCGTGTGTGTACTATAAAGATCGAGCTAGACATTTTGGCGTAGATAGACAGAAGATAGGTACAGACACATAAAATGCGAACATAATATTGTACTTGGGGCGTCGTTCAACTCAAATTCTTGCTAAACAATAAATTTCAATGTACATAATATTTCTCGCGAGACACGTTTTAGGTCTTATGACGCGTCATGGTTGAATTATGTCAAGCAAAGTACTTATATTGCCGAGATTCACCTCTCTTGAGGTTAAAGATAGTGCTGGGTAAATGAGAATCCAAATCTCTAAAACCCTGTGGTGGTTTAAAAGAAAACCTACCCAAATCGCGTGGTCATCCAATAAGGGTATTGTCATAATGTCATGAATTAAATAATTAAATTAAGTTAATTAGTAAGACGCCAAGCGTCGCAAGTACATCTCACTTGCAAGTGATTATGTGTTTGCGCCGTTTGACGTTGGAACATTTGGGCCGTGGATCCTCTGCTAAATTGCTGTTTAGTAAAATTGCGCCAAAATTAAATTCTGTAACAGCCAATAATAAAGCTGTCTGGTTCCTAGCTCAAAGGATAAGCATAGCTTTCCAACGCGGCACGCAGCCAGTATCATAGCCTCCTCAGTTTTTAGGTTTTTTTCTATGTTACATGTCTTAGTTTTATTTCTTCTTGTTTGTTATTAATAAAGAAGTAAAATTTGACATACTTTAATATAATATTAGTACATTTATTAAACATTGCCTGCTTAGCTCTGCCAGGCAAAGTGGAGTTAAGTGGTGGGGACCTAGTCAACAGAGTGATGGAAGCCAGATACTCAGTTTAGTTCACGTCCAATCATCGTGAAGTGTTGTTCGTAATTATAGCGAAGCGCTGATCTTACTTATAACGAATGTGATAATTGTGAAATGGTTGAATAAAGCTTTGTTCTACAGCTACGACTGGAATTCCAGTCGTAGCTGTCGTTTTCTCTAAGTATAAAATTTTAATGATTTGTTATTAGAAAGTCTTAGAAAATACATCAAAATTAACAAGCAAATCTGGCGTTGCAAAAATAAATTATTTTTATCAGCTACTCGTTCTTCTCATTCCTACTCCAAAGAAATCTAAAGCATAAAAGGCCCACTTACTCGAAAGTTATTATGTCACTAACATTAAATTCGTTGGAATTCGACCCATTGAATCGCTTCAATGGGTCTGAAATAAAATAAAATGGTCTCCCCTTTTGTCTTATTTCTCGGAACATGTCCCATCACTAACTCTGCTAAGAAATTATAATATATTCTAAGTAGTAATTAACACGCTTTTCTAGTCCTAGGGCTAGATAGGCATGTATTACGATATGAGGCTTATGAAGGTCAAGATTATTTGAGACACTTTACTTGGGAATCTAATTTAACAACACATGAATCTGAAATCTGAAAACCATAAAACTTCGTATATCATTTTACATATTTTGCAAAGAAATAAAAAAATAATGGTACTAAGCTGACCTACTCTTTTATATGTTTAATAATATCTACCTGGCTGTTAATAAAATACTTAATGAATGTGTACTAGCAAAAGCCAAACTAATAAAAATAACGAATAATAATAATAATATCCTTTGGACATTCCCACACATCGCCATCTAGTCCCAAAGTAAGCTAATCAAAGCTTGTGTTATGGGTGCCAGACAGCGGATAAAATTCTTAAATACTTTTTGTTTGTAAATACATACTTGATAGACATAGAATACACTCAGACTAATACAAACAGACATGTTCATGCACACAAATGTTTGTATTGTGCCGGGATCGAACCCGCACCCGCTTTTTAGTAGGCGATTTCTCGACCACTACACCAGACGGGTCGCCAACTGCACTTTTAAAAAAAGCAATACCTCTTCTGTCATGCATACTAACGTGGTATTACCTATTTCTTGTAATCCTTTTTGAAAAAAAAAATAACTCAGTGAAATGAGTTTTTTTTTATCTAACACAAAAACAGTCAAACTAAAAACCACTGAATGCTGTGCTCTGCATGAATAATCCAACCCTTGAGTGAATTCAAGTACGAGTAAATGCAATAAAAAAACACAATCCAAATTAGATTTAAGCGACTAGAACTCCATTAAATCAGAAAACACTGAACCTTATTTACTGAATCATCGTTTTTTACATGTAAATTTGATTTATATTCTGGTAACATTTTGGGCCAACAATAAAACGATTAGGGTGCCTAAATTTTCTGCGCAAATGTTTGCCGACATAATTTGCGATTTCAGCTTTAAATATTCAATCTGTGATTAACGTGACGCAAACAAAAGAACCTTACAACACTTCGAATCTACGATTTGCGGTAGAGATGCTCCGATTTTCGATATCATTGTGATCGATACATTTTTCACTTCATCTATAGTTTTTAAATTCTTAAATACAATACAATAGAGAAGTGTTAAGACTATTCTGTGCAGGCGGAACAATTGGCTGAATTTTGAAAACATTTGCGGTCGAAATATGATTGCGGGCGAATGAGTCAAATTTGGTATCATTCGTTTTCATTGATCCTTGACTAGGCTTATAAGTCTTGATTAAAGACATAGAAAGTTTTAGTAAATAGAAGAACCTAAATATACAGTTTTTGTCAAAAAATTCCTTAGAACTTAGTCAATTATTAACCAATCAAGCCTTAAAATAACGAAGACGTACAAGCTTATTTTACGATGTATATGAAAACGAATGAGACCAAATTTGTCTAATTCAATAAAAGTTTACGGGTTGGAAAACGTTATCGCAAGATGCATAAAGGTTTACGTGTTGGAATTAATGCCAGCAAGATGTCGACCGTTAATTGTTCCATCTGCTTACGATAGTCTTAAGTTTTTAAATATTCTTCTCGAGCCGCGACACCTTTCGCAAAAGGGATATTGAGGAGTTTTATCGTATAAGATAATATAACTCTTTATTGCACATCACTTCGGTCAATAATTTGTTTAAACGAAATGTAAAATTAGGGTCTTACTGCTATAAGCATAACCGATCCGATCTCTTCCTGACAACCTTTGGGTTGATAGACAGAGTTCTTTTGTTTCGCATTTATGTTAGTTTTAGAATAGAATTAAGTAAGGTAGTAGATAAAGCTCTAACTTTCACAACGTTTCGGTCAGTATGACAGGAATTTGTTTTGAATATATACTAAGTTTATAAGTTTTTTTTTATTGAAGACTTACTTATTGATCAGGCATAACTAACAAATCCCCTGAAATCGAATTGGGTTATAGTAACTTCAAACGTGAATATCGATAAACAATATCTCGATAGCAAAAGCAATGCAGAGCGACTCTGATTCGTGCAATTTAGGATTTAGGGCACGGCTGAAAGCGAGCCAAGTTGTGCACTCAAACAAAGTGTTCCCGTTTTACTTTCGGTGGCATTTTTCCTTGGGAAATACTCTTTATTTTTGTTGTTTGTTATTGTTAAGTCACTGAAGCCGAAGGTCAAGAGCAAAAGTCCCTTTCTTTTTGCTACGTCCATCACGTTTCTCCATTAGCTGGGGGTTAGCAAGCGTGTCCTTGGGAATCGATTGCAATCAATGGCTTTTAAATGCTTTTGTTCTTTATAGCGATTGCACCAATATTTTTGTGTATCTTACGTCACAAAGTTGAAAGGGTAAATGGACAGTCTGTTTATTTAGTTATGATTTCAAATAATTTCAATTATTTTAATAATTTGTCGTAAATCTGTGCGTTGTTTTCAATATGACGTAAAATAATAGTACATAAATACAGTTTAGTATCCTAATTTAGCTATAAAATTAATCTGTAGTTCCTTACTTAGTTTTTATCAACTACTGTTACAACAAAAAATATATGGATATAATCCGTCTAATTAATGATTTAATTTAATTTATTAAGATTTAACCAGGCGTATATACGTTGTTAGACCAGATACAGGAAAAATTACCGTAAACTTTTGGCGAGGTCAAAGTCAGCTCAGAAAGTTATGTTGTTATGTAAGCCTTCTTCATCTTTAAAATACAGAATAAATCTTCCCCATCCTCAGAAACGTGGAACATGACAGGGGTAATTAGCAGAACATCAGCCGACGCATATTTCGCGATTATGCAAAGCAGGAGGCGGCCATTACAGAAATGTGTTTGACGCGTAATTTCGTTATTTTATTGCGGGATAATTAAATTACATGCGTAGGGAGAGACTGGTGGTATATTTAAACAAATTTGCTGGTTGTGCGATTGGCTGGTTATTATGTATTTTGTGTTTTAAATATGTATATGAAAAAGCGCTTTCAAGGCGGTGGAACTCAAAATGTACGAGTTATTGATTGTAATAATTATTGACTTTTTATTTTCCTTGATTTTTGTTCCTAGTCTCGAAGAAATTACAATCTGAAATACATTAGCATATTCTTAAAGATGAAATAATACGCCAAGTATCCCGCCCTTGCGCAATTTTTGATTTCTCGGATATAAAATATGACACTGAGTGTCAAAAACATTTTAAAACATTAAGTGGCTTGTTTCATGCTTCCTGTGATTCTTAACCCTGAATTATCACAAGCATAGCTTAGCTAGCAGACAAATTGCGTCATTTAAATGTTACTTCTTAAATGAGTATTATTTCTTAAACTATTGTCTATGCAAGTCTCATTTCGGAGAGACGTCGTATTTAAGACGAAACTTGGCGCGAAAATTTTAGCGCTCATAATTCGAGTTACCTACAAATGACGTACTTTTGAGGAGGAGCTTGAATTTGTTTATAAACATTATTTTGGTCCGTTGTGTTTAATATTCAGAATTATTTCTTAAATCTGTACCAGGCAATATAACAAAAACAATATTCAATTATTTGTGGTCATCATCATCACTAACCCAAATGACGTTCACTACTGAACATTATTTATTTATTTATTTATTACTATCATCATAATAAAAATACACGCATAATAGCTTAATTAATAGTATCTTAAAGCCTATTACAGGTTTGTGTAGATACTAGTGTTCTCAGTGATCGTTGAGCATCCATACTCGGACAGCAATAAAAATCATTAATGAATATTTTAACATTATTAATTAAAACGCGTGACAGCATCGAAACTCACGCAGTGAACATATTTGATGTGGCATCGATGCTGTCGCGTGTTAGTATCGATGCAGTCGCCAATATACAGTACGTAATTTGTTAATGTCCAGCTTTTGCACCGCGACTGCATCGATAGGACTAACGTGCGTTAACATCGCGACAGTATCGATGCATGCATCGTCGCTAAAAGTCGCATTGTGCAAAGTTCCTAAGACTCCCTTATCCTCTCTTATCTGTGTTCACAATCCAAAACGAGTAGTGTCTGTGTCTTTATAAAAAATTACTATTTTAGAATGACTTCGACTTTTTTAAGTGCAGCTTGGATTCTCATCTATTTCTTAACTTATGTTCTAGGCGGTTTCAGATTTCAGTAACTAGAAAGCCGTCTAAATGCGGTATCAAATCTAGCACATTCCTACACGTCAACTCACAACTGGAACAAAAAGACAAAAACGAGTTACACCGTGTAACGTGTGGCTGAAAAGCGAAGCGAGCGAGCTAAAAATAGTACAGCTCAGCTTAATTATGAGAGACGGCCTAATTCAACTCATTTAGTGGAAAATAGTCGGGCTTACTAACGCGGAGTTAAAAAGCGTGTTGAGGGCTTTTTAGTTATGGAACTTTTTTTATATTTAAACAGTTGCAGGAAATTGACTGTTTAAAAAAATGCGGTAGAATAGAGAAGAAAGCGGCTTATAGTATTACCTTTTTTATTTAGATTAGTTTAATAAAATTAGTAAGCAAGTTGAGCTAATTAAATCTGGGCGCACCATTCGTAAACAACAACACTGTTTTTTCTTTATCAGTAATACGATTAGAGAAATTAACCCTCTAGCTAGCGTACTGTTTCAACCCATTTCAGCTTTTGACCTAGAAGTCGAAACGGCACTTAAAATATTTCTAAGCTAACCGAAACTCCTTGAATCCAACGAAGACTACCTAAAAGTACTTGACACTAACCAACAGCTCTGGACATGCCTTAGCCTGGTAATTGGGGCGGGCCACTTGCCTAAGACATGTCTCTAGAGACGCAAGAACAAAGATGGCGGCAGTAGGTTTAGTCACTTGAGCAACTTGATTCTGGGTCCTCCTAGATTCTGAATTGCTTTATATGTGACCGTAGTTAAAATATTTTTTAGTTTTGATTTTGATATATCCTTAGGGTTTCGTCTAAATAGGTTGAAATATTTTTGTGTGCCTAGGGAGTCGTTGCTTTGTGTTAGTTAACAGATTTTTGACTTTCACCATAGTTAAAGTGTTTAGCTGATACGCAAATTTATGTCAACCCACAAAATCAAAAATTACCTACAACACTAAATAAGCTATCCAACACAAAAAATATTTTTTCAAATCGGTCAGTAGTTCCTTAGATTAGCGCGATCAAACAAACAAAAAAGCTCTCAAGCTTTATGATGTTAGTATTGATGAGACAGTTGGCTCATTAAATATAACGATGTATCTATTTAGTAAAATCAAATCAAAAGTGATTTTGTATGGGCTTGCTATAAAATAAAATGGCAACCATGAGTGAACAATATGAATTATTTCTACATTTCCAAAAAACAGAGCTGGTTTTACCAAGAAAATATAAAACTTTACCGTTTCTTGGGTATTTCAAATTCTAGAGATTCGGCAATTCTCTTCGTAGGCGGTCGCTGTCATAGTACTACTTAATATTAATCAGTATTAAATGATCAAAATAATGTTTCCCTCAAAATATTCATAACGCTGTTTCTAGCCACGCGTGTGATCATTTGACAGCTAATTACAACTGAATATGAATAGGAAATACCTAATTAGATCCCATAAGACTGTCAACTTGTACAGGCTACCACAAAAGTCTTACATTTTCAACCCTATTTTGGCTGGAGAGCGACTGTATTCTCGAGCCGTCTCAGAAAACCATTCGATTTTCAGTCTTATCCGCTTTATTTAAGATGCACATGTTGTGTGTTCAGTCAGGCCGAGATATTATTAGATTAGACACGGTGTGAGATTTTATTACACGATCACAGATGTTGAAATAGTGTCAAGTGAAATCAAGGTATTTGCGTGCGAAATGGTGTTTCCTTCCACATTATTAAGAGGAAAGATATCAGTTTTAACTGCAAGACTGCTATTTAACAAAACGGTCGGTACATAGTCCCCCGTATAATGAATTAATTATATTGGACACCGATCACATAAATTGCTCTGATTCCATAGGAAGTAGCTAATGCACTTGTGTTATGGAAATCAGACACAACGGTGGTACCACGACACCCAGACCCGAAGCAATGTAGAAAGTTCCGATTTCTACATTGACCCGACCGGGAATCGAACCCGGGAACTAGGAGCGGCAACGACTTAAAGCCCAGCGTGCGTAACCACTACACCACGTAGGTCGTTAAAGTGAATGACGGTCATCAGTTAGTAACATTACCAGCAAGAGCGACTTTTTGAAGTGAAAACTTCTTTAGCGGCGTTGAGCACTTTTGTAAGATGGGGGAAAAATGTGAAACTCGCGTCAGGACACGTGACCTGATCGAAAAACCGTAAGACGGTTGGCGAAATTATGGATGTAAGTTGATTTTTCTGAGAGATAAACTTTTTAATGTAATTTAATATAAATTGTAATGTTTGTGTACGATAGCGCAATAAATAAATATTGTATTCTATAAAAATATTATATTATTATTATTATTATTATTATTATTATTATTGTATTATTATTATTATTATTATTATTGTTGTGTTCTATCACAAAAGTGATAGTACTTTTATATTGATAATAACTATTCCAAAAAATCAAAAATGCACAACATTGATATTCAAGTTTTCACTTCTGCCGGCACTCCTGGAGTGCTTTCACAGTTTTTTTGCCTACTTTACTTTTGGAAACATACCTACATGTTTCATCAATTCCAAAGGTTATATCAAGAAATTATCTGCCAAAACGGTCGATGTCTTATTTACGTAAAATAAAGTATAACGACATTGAGCTACAATTCAAAATGCAGATTATACTAGCACTCTTCAAATGAAAATGTGTGTTCCCAGATAGATAAATTTGTACTATAAAAGTACAATTAGGTACCTTCTAGTGAAAATACTTTCAATTTTACACGCAACAAAACTACAGCCATCGAGAATTAATAACTAAAACACTCCACTCACTACTCCGATCGGAAACGATTCGTACGAAATTGGGGGCTATTTGCACGGCGACAAATTCCCTATCCTCACCTCATTGCTACGACTTCGCGGCTAATTCAGCGATTCAGGCCGACGTACAGGGACGGAGTAAGGGCGTCATGTAACAGGCTATTAATAATATTTTCTAAGGCTAGTTATAAGAGCTTTTTTTAAATAAATCATATACAGGGTGTTCCAAGATACCTGTACCAGCGAAGATGTGAGGTTAGAGAACACATGACTTGGGGTAAAACCCAACGTTTATGCCTAATGTATGTTTCGCGATATTTAATAGTTTTCGAGATATCATTGTTTTTGTTCATTTTGGATTGATTTAATTTACACTTGATGAATTACTTGGTAATAATTTTAAAAACTTCAGAGGTTCCTTTGCTCTCAAAATAATATAATTAATCTAGTACTTCATGGGAAGTCTTATCCCAAAAATAGGACTCGAAATTGTAAAGTGTGAAATACTGAAATTTACTACAACCATACAAAGGTCTCCTCAACAATTACTCTACTTATTTTTTTGGAGTTAGACTGACACTTGGCTTCTACTTGTCGCGTGTTTTTTTTTTGTTTTCACAAAGTTTGATACTTAATTTTGTGATGTGTCTGCAGTCTTGTAACTAATGCTGACTGAATTCATTCTGAGTTATTTATTCTTACATACTTTTTTAACTAATAAATAGAAACTATACAGGGTGTGTAGAACAGAAGCCCTATAACACGAGCAAAGGTTTTAAAGTTTAGACCCTTTAAGTAATAAGTAATAAATTTTTAATGGTGTTAATTTAACAAAACAGATCGAACCAGCAATATATTGCAAACAAATGTGTCAAGTCATAGAAGTTGACATTGTCATTTAGTACAAAGAGTTAGCCATTTCGATATTCATTGATAAGGGATTATTACTTTGGATTACTATATCTGTGAGTTAAAGCATTTTAGAGCACTTTGACCAGGTCAAGATAACTAAGTATACTCTGTAGAATCATTGATTATATATTTTTCTCCACACATCACATCACATCGCTCCACATTACAGGCCACACGCGTTTACGAATATGATTGATTCGAAATAACGAAAAAAATATTCACGGTATCTTAACAAAACCAAACAACAAGCCCTTTGCTAACAGTACTACTCTGCCACCAATTCCTCAGACTACCAAACATTACAAGCTGACTCCCCTCCTGTGCTAAAGTGAATTAATTTCCACAATTTCGCATTCGCCTCACGCTTGACACTTCACATCGCGACACTGCGAAACGACCAAAATAAAATCACAGTCTAATTTTTGATTCAGCAGGCAGAACTGGATTAACAAGTTAGGAAATAGCCTTTTAAAGTGCACTCTGATTTTGCGGTAAATTTGAATTTATGGCGTTTTTGCGTGCGCCCCTTTTTCATATTTTGTCCTTTGATGACAGCGAAACGAGAGGATTCTAAGTGTAAATTATAGGATGACAATTTATTGCCGTCAGGGTTAATACACATACAAATAAAGTATCTATTTATTGTATTGACGAATAAATCTATACTAATATTATAAAGCTTAAGCGTTTGTTTGAACGCGCTAATCTTAAGAACTACGAGACTGATTTGAAAAAAAATATTTTTGTGTTGGATAGCCTGTTTATCGAGGGAGGTTTTAGGCTATAGTGCATCACGCTGCAACGGGAGGGGAGGGAGCAACTCAATCGCGCGGGTGAAGTCGTGGGACAGCTATAATATAACATGGGAAGCCACGCTATTAAAAAAAATATTTTGTCTTATAGGAGTCACCTTACCTATTACATTATCTGTAATAGATGAAGAAAAGACTGTTATTATCTGTACTTCGCCGAATTATAGCAACTAATTACTAGTATTTCTTTTTACTTCAACACAATCGTACCAAAGGTAATACAGCTAGAAAGTATTTCGTGTGGCACTCAATGTCGGAGAACATCTGGTGTACAAGTTATTGAATTAATATGAACTATATCTCGGCGAGTCATCGCTTTGTTGCTTTGCCATGAGTAGGGTGACCATATTTTAAAGATAGTATGAGGGACTTAATTAAGAAAAAATAAATATGACTTGGTGGCGCCATCTACCCGTTTGTATTGACAACCGAACCGAAGCGTCATCAATTTCCAAGTTTAATTTATTCTTTAATGCAAAACTACTTGATCCACTGTTGCAATACAGACGGGTAGATGGCGCTGACTTCACGTGTAATGAGGTATCTATAAGAGACCAAAAATTTCTTGCGGTCGGATCGACGGCACGGTAGCTCGATTGGAAAGAGCGTTAGTCCGGTTTGCCAGAGGTTGCCAGTTTGAATCCGCAATTTGGGGTTTCTTATTTCATCTTATAAGAATACAAAATAAGACTATGAGTGTCAAATACATTCTAAAGCTCGTGATTGCTATACGTTACTTATATGGTCGGAATGGTCACCCATCCCACAACGACAGCGCTGCGAAGCATATAGTAGGTAAGTGTAGGGCGGCTATAAAGCTATAATTTTGCTTAATAAATTGTGGCAGCGAACTGCGTCGCTTGCCTTGCAAACACCCCTCCGCAAATTCGTTCGAACTGAGTTCACGTGGTGTAGTAGCTCCTACCAATTTATACTTGAGGTAAGGCCTTTGCCCACTAGTCAGATGGGATGTAAACTTAAAATATGGTTGTCCTCACTAAAGCAACCGACATGGCTACCCCACACACCTCAAAAACCGGTCCTAGGATAATTGAGGCTCTCCGCTTTTCAATTTTTGATGAGCGAAGGATAAGCTAACATTTTATTATTTAGTGCCGTTTTTCATTACGTGGGATTCAGTGTTGCATCCACCAGATTGCGCCAGAAAGGGGCTTTATTTTGTAACATAATTATTTAAAAGAATATTAAACGTTTTTCCTTACTTCTGAAGAAAAAACAAATGCTTTTAAAAAAAGGCTTAAACATCACATAGAGTGAGATGCTTATAATCCGTCATTGATAACTTATTCAGTTTAAATTGGTCGGTAATATACAGTGTGTGGACTGTATTAAGAGCAAAAAAATTTATCTATTATTCTACTCAGTTTGTAAGAAAATAACAATAAAATTATTTTAGATTATAATAAATTCAAACCATTTAGAATTGATGACTGGTTACTTAACGGATTTATATTAGAAAATTTTGCTCCTATGTAACCGGCATCCAGTTTGATCCTGCGATCTTTATAAGGTCGTCTGTCCGTCTTGTCGGTGGACCTCCTACGCTGCGTCTTTAGGCGAAGGGTCTCCAAACTTCAAACTGGATGCAGACCGCTAGTGATCGGTCGCTGTGGAAAGCCGTGGAGGAGGCCTATGTTCAGCAGTGGACGTCCTTTGGCTGATAATGATGATGATGATTACACCGGTGAAGCTAACCTGCTAAAATAACACACTGAAAGTGTAATTGGTTCGTGAACACTATCCCCTGTATTACATCAAAGTTTGTACCGGGTTTTAATTTAAACCAAAACTAAAATAACCCAACCAATTATAACATCACTTCTGGAATTGAATGTCGTTATTATGGTACTATTTTTGAATTGGTTAGGTATTTAATACTTCAGTGCGGTACTAAGCCTAGTAGCCTATTAAGAATAATCTATCACCATATCATCAGAAACCATGGGTTACTTTTAAGTTCGCTTCCGCCTCGTCGCCTGTTTATTTAGTGGCCCTACAGTAGAAACAATAATAACTTATTATTACGAGCACTAAATATCGGTGTTGATACAGCAAATCTATATCGGAACCATCACGGAACATGGACTAATTGAGATATAGACAGAAAGCTCGATCAAAACTGTAGTAGATGTTGCTTACCGGCTGAAAAAGTCCAAAACTTGAGGATAGCAATTTATTCCACAGACTCGGAAGTACTAACTAAAAATAGGGCGCGAATTTAGCAGTGAAAAAGCTCAAGCTCAGTCCTTACAGATCCAAAAATATAGGATTACTTGTTAATGGAGAAACTAGATGCTCAAGATGGTATAAACTAATAAGGTGCGTTCTGGGAACCCAAACCACTAATGTATTGGAGAAACTAGATGCCCAAGAAGGGTATAACCAGTTTGGTGCTCTCTAGAGACCCAAAAAAGAATTGAATTTACACACAAAGCTAAAGGAGTACTTAACCTGCGGAACAAAATCATACTCATCGCGATGTAAATGTGGTCAGCGCCATCTATTGACAAGTGGCGGATCTAGTATATGTGTGTACTTATTAATATATTTTTTTTAAAAAATCGTGCGAGCTTATACTGGAAAACGCCATCTATTGACAGGTAGATAGACATGTCAACCTTAGTATAAACGGGGTGTCGCTTTGCTTACCCCGTTTATCCTTCACCTACCCTGACCCACCACTTTGCCCACTGATTCGTCATTTCAGTTTACGTTATGTAATTTCGTTACAGTTCACAATAAAACAACAGATTATAATTCAACGGATTTAAACGCGTTTGATTGTATTGTAATCACGCGGTTTTCTGCACTTATGTTTTAGATAATAATTATGTTCCATGTTTAACTGTAATTTGTTTTGTGTGCCTTATAAATAAATAAATACATAAATAAATATTACGGTGGCATATGATTTTTGTAACGATGCCACTGAATGCTACTTTATTGTATTTAAACTAGATGTTATTTCGACAGTACATTACCTGCGTATTCGATTTTGGTTATCATGATTGAAAGAAAGAAAGAAAGAAAAAAAACGTTTATTGGCCTACATCACAAACACACACATTCACAACATTACACATAATAATCAAACGAAATCCGAAGATCGAGAGAGAAAAAAAAGAAAGTTAACACATAAGAGTTACAAAAATCAATGTGGAACCGTCCATGACAAAGTGTTATACCGACACCATACCAGACCAACAAATGTGCGTCCGTGTGCGCGCGTGCGTGTGTGTGTGTGTGTGTGTGTGTGTGTGTGTGTGTGTGTGTGTGTGTGTGTGTGTGTGTGTGTGTGTGATGCCTATACCCAAAAGGAGCCTCACTCAGCATAAGCCAGGTCCCCTGGAGAACCGCTTGACTACATTGTTGTAGGATTAATTCTAATTGAAATTGTATATTAACAAACAGGTTCCAGGTGTATGGTTTTCATTACCTTTGGTAATTAATTTTGAAGATATCGAGTCAATAGTTTACCATTTGGTTGTTACAATGTCATATTACCTAAATTTAATAGTTTAATCAACCACTCAGAGATAAGGCTTACTTGAGGTAAGGCCTTTGCCCAGCAGTGGGATGTTACAAGCTAACTTTACTTTACTTTTAACCACTCAGATGATTTGGTCCTTCAGAGGTCCTTTTTAAAGTCATATTACCAAATTTTCAACCAAGCATTAAGATGATTTGGTCCTTCAGAGGACCGTTATAAAGTCATATTACCAAATTTTCAACCAAGCATTCAGATGATTTGGTCCTTCAGAGGACCTTTATAAAGTCATTTTACCAAATTTTCAACCAAGCATTCAGATGATTTGGTCCTTCAGAGGACCTTTATAAAGTCATATTACCAAATTTTCATCCAAGCATTTAGATGATTTGATCCTTTAGAGGACCTTTATAAAGTCATATTACCAAATTTTCAACCAAGCACTCAGATGATTTGGTCCTTCAGAGGACCTGACTAACCTGTCCTTTTGGTTCGGATGTCACCGACACACGCGCACAGCTTGTCTGGCATTTGTGTAATTATTATTATTAACATATCAGTAATCTTGTCTGTTTATTTTGCTTGTATTATTTTTGTTGATGTATTATGTAATATTTTCTAAATTTCATTTATGTATTTTCTTTGACCTCGTGTGTGCGGTTATCGGTGTGTATTTGTGTGTGTGTGTTTGTGATGTCCTTAATCAATAAACGCTTCGTTCTCTCTTTCTGATTTCACCATAGTAACACAAAATCTTCATGGAAATAACGAAATTCAGCGCGCTTTCTAGTGACAGGCATTTTGCCACAACTGAAACTCTTGGTTACAATAACAAAAGATTTGCTTAAAAATTTTGAAAGGGAACATGGCTTTCAATACTTCTCTTTCTGACAGCCTTGACCATAAAATGAAGTTACCCAGATTTTTCTACGTAAGGCTATGCCTGTTCGCTCAAAAGCAAAAGATATAAATAATATATAGCAAAAAGACCGCTTATCTTTTTAATATTCTGTCGTTTTGTTCTTTTTACTATGTCATATTATAAGTCTGTGAGGTATTTATTATATGGGCCTAATTGCTTATGTAATTATTTGTAGCCTGAAAATAAATAAATAAATCAAAATGTACTTCTAAGGAATATATAAAATACTATCCTGTGTAATTATGTTTATGGTGTGTAATAAAGTATTTTCATTATAATTATCTAAGAAATATACATTTTTTTTTATAAGTTCTTATCCCTCAGTTTCCTGTAAATTGCGTAGTGCGCCTGATCAAATAAAACAAACTTCCGTGATTGGTTAAACGGTAGCTAACCAATCACAAAAGATAGTTTCAGTAACATAACTGATACTTTAATCAATGTTTAATCAGCGTTTAACTCTTCTTCAGACATTAAAGATGTTCAAAACTTATTCGCGTAACTCGTAGTTGTAATAAGTACTTCAGTTTTACGACACAAATTAATTATTATTACGTTTTAACAACATACAGGCACTGCTAACATCGAAATTTTATTGATATTTTATTGGTGCTGTTTCAAAATGCCTCATTATCTCCATGTAATTAATAATTAATTAACAATAGTGTTATTTATTTCAATCAATATGGTTGGTAAATCGATTCCCGCACTTAATAGGTAGACGGCCATTTCCCTGATTTAAAAACAGAAGCTTTGTGTCAAGTTCTATTAGAAACATAGAGGGATTCTTAAAACACGGTAACGAGGGTCGGTTCGGGAATTTAATCTGGCAAAGGTCCGTTAAGGTTAGACCTCACTTAGACCCAACTTTTCCATCGATAGAAATGGTAAATTTTCGTCACCAGCTGTAAAATACTTACGACTATTTGTGTTTTAAAGAAAAACTGCATTAAGCAAATGTCAGAATGGCTATTTTAATGACCAACTTTTGATGTAGAAATTGGGCCTAAGACGTGGTATTAAATTCGCTGAATACAATTAACTTGAAGCTCTAAAAGCTGATGAGAAAAGTTATTTAATGGAGTGATTTTGATTAAGAAGCGACTGCCAGGCTGCGTATAACATCCGTCAGCGGATGATAAGATGACTATATAACTTTTAAGACATTGCGAAATCAAGCTGTTACCGCTTGTCCATTTAAAACCAATACAGACGTCTGCGTCTGCAGATAATATTAACCTCAAAACAACATGACTCTTTTTTCAAATAGATGAAAGTGTTTCATTCATTTGAAAAAGAGTCATGTTGTTAGTAGAGTAGTGAAGCAGCTTAAATCTTTATTTATACATCCCCGTATTCCTCAACAGGGGGACAATTAGAATACGAAAAAAGTTCACAAATCGAATTTTCTTTGTCGAAAAAAAAGTTTTTAATTTCTCAAGGTCACGTTTTCTATGTGTTTAGACTTTGTTTTTGCGATATATTTTTTACGTGTAGATATTTTACTTGATTTTTTTAGTAAAACGGTTAAACTCGCAATCGAATTACCACACGAAAATAATTCGATTGCCGCGAAAATCTGCCTCTCTCTGTTCTTTAACTGTACTCCAAAAAAAAACCTCTTAATTACCCCAATATCTCTGTCTGTAAATTGAAGCGTTGCTTAAAAATCTATTAGAATTCTATCTTGTAAATCCATCCAATCAAATAAATCCCCAAATGGGGTTTAGCCTAAGGTCTAAGATTTAATCAAGGGATAATGAGAACACCTCTTGACGGACTGGCCCTAAGCGACATGACATATCGATAGGCCCTGATGTTTGTAGCCAACTCATTTAGCGACGTAAAAATTGGAATAATTTCTGAATTATGATCACTTGGAGCTCACATATATGATACTTATCGACTGGCATCATAAAAAAGTAATTTATTTTTGCATGAAAACCCAACACGGCTTAACATTGAGACCACCACATCATCAAGACCGCTGTAGGCTGGTGCTGAGAGGAAGCAGCGGAAAAAAAGTAATGTCAAAGTCAAGAGCTGTTTTTTTTTTCAATCTATACTTTTATTATAGAAATAAAAAGTTGGTTTGAACGCGCTAATCGCAGGAATTGTTATTATATTGTGATCGGCCAAAAAAATTTCGGCTCCATGTAACCTAGATGCTATTTCTTCGCATTTTGATCGACCAAAGTAATGAAAAACAACAAAACGATAAAGGAACTATGGGTGACGGCAAAAATTGAAGACGGGTACGTATTCCATCAGGTTTTTACTATCTGGCTACAGTCCAGCGGGCGTAGTCTAAAGCAATGTTTTTGAAATTTCGCATAGACAATTTTAAATTTTCTAGTGCTTCAAATATCCTTTTAACTTACGGTAGCTATATATTCAATAAATCTTAAAAATAAATTATATTTCAATAAGCTTCATTCAAAAATTATTCTGTATCAAGAGAGCCACCAGATTTAAAAGGGAACTACGAGTATGTCGAGATTTCCATACCTGAGCCACAGTGGTCAAGCAAAGTACACCTGTAACGTCAACCATCAATCGAATGTGTTGTTAACACAAATATAATTTAGTTCATTGAAACTAGTTTTTCTCTAGAGTCATAAAAACATTTGGTTTCGGCGATTGATACTCGTTAATTCATTATTATGTTCAACGACAAAAATCATAAAGTCCGTGTAGCTTAATGTAGCCAGCCAGCACATCAGATAAGCAAGCAGCACCTGCATAAGTTACCGCAGTGTTAACCTTGGCGTGCTGTTGCCCGTACATTGCTACAATTACGCTCGTACAATAATTATCAGCTCCACTCCGTAGGCCACCCCCAAGACTTTCCACAGCGACTGGTCACAAGCGGTCCGGATACAGTGTGATCCTGCGATCTTTGCAAGACGGGTTGATTAGAATCCCCTCATTCATGATGAGGGAACTTCTCGAGATCATCTTTGATAACATATTTCGTTCAATAAAATATTATTAGATTCATATTAATTTGTATTTCTTAAATATCAAATTCTTTCTGTACTTACACTGTGCCAAAACTGAAGCGATTTTATAGCCCCAAGATTGGAATACGCTGGTTAAGGAGACAGTAACTTTATTATTTCGCATATGGAAATGTTTTTCAAAGTTTTATTGCTGGTTTTATGACACGGCCAATGGGACGGGGAAACGGCTTTTATTTGTTTTGAGTTCTTAAACAGCTTTACTATGGCTTTTCAGTTGTATATGCCAAGCTTTTGGCTGGCTCAACGCATTTCAATGGCTTATGAAAGTATCTAAAGCTGTCAAGCGTAGCAGTTCGATAGTTAATCTCAAGTGAATCATATTATCTATCTCACAAAAACTCAAGAACGGCTGAACTGACTGATTTAGGTCTTCCAATATTTCAAGGAAGTCCAAGGGAGGTATAAACGGTGATAAAATAAAGAAAACGAGGATGGGGCTGCCGAGAGCGACGAAACGATGTTCACTGAGATCGCGTCGCTAGGTAAAATTATATGTATTGTGTTAATAGTGTTGTGTCAAGCTATTGTGACACACAAAGAATCGAACTTTGTCTCACGCTATCCGGGGGCATGCCTATACCATTCGGCCACCACCACATTGGCAAGCCTGTTGAATTTTCAAGTGCGTTCTTCAACGCGTAGGCTGCGTCATGTTGTGTCAAATTTACCCTGCTGTTGGATGATCGTGTAATTTTCGATATTCAAAAAATCCAATGGTTACAGTATGTTCCTATTCGCATAGTTTCTTAAATATATTGTCGACCTATCCAAAAAAATACCGATTTTTTTAGGGTTCCGTAGCCGAATGGCAAAAAACGGAACCCTTATAGTTTCGTCAAGTCTATCTGTCTGTCTGTCTGTCTGTCCGTCCGTTTGTCACAGCCATTTTATTCTGTAACTATAAGCATTACACTGTTGAAATTTGGCAGGAAGATGTATCCTGTTAACCGCTTACTGGTTCTCATACAAAAAAGAAAAAATAATGTCATTTAAGGGGGGGCTCCCATACATGAAACTAAAACCAAAAAAAAATTTTTTAGTCAAACCTATGCGTGTGGGGTGTTTATAGATAGGTCTTGTAAAATGATATCGAGGTTCCTGAAAACCATTTTCTTTTAAAGTCTAACGTTTCATAGCTATCCGCTTCCAAAGTGGTAAAATGGGCGTCCCCCCCATCTAACTTCTAAACCAAGAGAGTGTAAATTTTGAAAAAAAAATATAATATAGATCGTAACATATACTTTCAAAGAAAATTGGTTTGGACGAGATCGAACGAATAGTTTTTGAGATATAGCATGTTTTCAACAACCGCAAACATAACTTTGTACTTCATACAAACACTATGAAAAACAAAGTTACATGTGCAGTCAACAAAATATTGTGGTATTTTACTAAGTAGAAGTAAGAGGATTCCCTTATTTAGTTAAAGTTGGCACGGAACCCTCAGTGCGCGAGTCCGACTCGCACTTGGCCGGTTTTTTCTCTTCCAGATTTTCATATCGTGTTTTTCCTGAAGATGTTTACTGAACCTGAAGATAAATGTTGCCGAAATACTGCCACCTAATCCATTCAACATTGTCTGCTATTCAACCGAGACGACCTTCAAATAAAGGAACAGATCTCAAAAATATCAACAGTTTTCTTCCATCACATTACAGCTCTCACTAGATGGCGTTAGGATAGCTTTAGACCATTTTTTTCACGTTGGCGCAAAAAAATAGACAGTAAAAAAGTAAATAAATATTGAAAAATGCATTAATGACCCTAAGATTAATTATGATACAATTTTTTGTCATAATAAAGTCCTTTTATTTACTGAAGGTATACATTATTATTGTTTTACTGATTATCATTTACGTTGGCGAAAGCCAATAACTCTTTGCTATATACTTAAATCTTAAGTTATTTTCTACAGTGACGCTAGCGCCATCTCATCTACCCTATGTCGAAGGGGTATTATAAAATTCAACACTATCTTAATGACGATAATGTATGGACAGTCCAGCCTGCACCAAACTGATGTACCTACCTGTTTGTTTTGATTTGTATCTTTTTGTGGCAGCTAGTGGTGACTGGGTTTCTTCCGGCATTCAGCACTTGCCAAATTGTCTGTGTCTTGTCTCGAAGCGCTAGTAGGCCCAAACGATAGGGAGACATGTTCTAGCCCCATATGGGCCATAATTGATTGATATTACACTAATTATTGACGTCCATAAGTGGCATTTTGTGTCCTAAACAGAATGAATTATTTTTGACTTTGATCTCTCGATGATGGACAAGGAAACTGCTCATTGAAACTAAATAAAACCCCGGACGTAAATACAGAACTTGCACCATACCGACATTGTGTTACTGTGTACGTAAATTGCTTAATAACTTTGCATTGAATTGTCGGCGACGATACCCAATAAATATAGGGTTTAAAAAATAGTATAATATGGTAATTGCCGTCAAAATTAACATCCCGAAATATGGAGATCATTCTTGAGATGATCGGATCCATGTCAGGTGGTGTTATTATAATCTTTTTACTCTCTAATTTACTCTTATCAGTCTCTCTATAGTGTGTTACAAAATGAGTTATTAAAGCATACACACACTGACACACTTTCTGTCCTTATGTATGTAATTTTTTTCGATCTAATAGATCTGTTAATTTGTAGGAACCCCAAAAGTGCCAAAAGTGGGTACCAAAGAATCCTTTTCGCAACTATTTCGAATAGTCGAAACGGCCGCAAACGGTTAGGGTCGCAATAGCCCGACCGCGTGATAAAAATCGCGCATCGCCGTGATTGCGGCTCAACCTCCCCGTAAATATGCCGCGTTACTGCCGAAAGAAACGGCCGGTGTTGCCAGCTCTAGTAGCTTTAAATTTCCCACAAAAATTTATTAGCTACACTTAAATAATGCTTACATCCAGCAGTTTTATTGCTACTAAAATTTTTAGGTCTGAGCATCAGTTTAAGTACGTGGTATCTATTAAGAGGGTGAATAGATATTACAATCGATAAATACGATTTTAAATAGCTCCTCAGTCATTTTTATGATTACATTTGAAGGTGGTTCCTAAGTTAGAGCCTAGCTAGTGTAATGTTCAAATACGAAAAACTAAAAAAAAAAGAAAAACAATGACCATTGCATGACTTAAGATTTGACTGGCAGAGAATGCATTTAGGATGAATTCCACCTTTGTACTTCATGATTTGTGCAATAAAGTATTGACTTTAAATTAATAAATAAATGGCAACCCGACATTATTTTCTTCATCACGATAGTATTGTTCTTTTTTAATTTTTGTATGTTGCACTCGTATTCCTAAATTTCCTCCAACTGAGGTAAAGTCCCATCCTGGCAACCCAGATAAGTGTAACCTGCGAATTTACCCAACACTCCAGACGATACTAAAAGAGGACGTAAAATTGAGAGTAAAATGTCACGGGACCCCTTAACAAGTGCGTATAGGTTCCGTTCTACTGTGCTATTTTAGACCTTACTGCTCGGTATTAGGTATTATTTGAAGCTTGCATCGACAGGTATAACAATTTGTTTCGAAAGTGTCACAAACGTTTACTGAGGCTATGAGGCCTATACTTAAATGTTATTTAAGGTTATGTATGAATAGTGTATCGCGATAAAAGCAGGCATTTAATAGTATATTTACATGTTCTGCGTTTCTTGCCGTTTAAATGTGAATGCATCAATTTATTTTTAGAGTTCCGTAGCCGAATTCCGTAGACAGGGGTGCCCTCTTTCACCACTAATTTTTAATATTTTTATTGAATGTGCCATCAGAAAACTAGTAGAGACGGGAATCGGGGGGTTAGTATGAACGGAAGGAAAAATGCAGTTTATTCGTTTCGCAGATGATATCGCAGCGGTGGCCGAATCATCCAAAGAGCTGGAGCATTTGGTACAGGAAATGGATGACATCTTTAGCGAGTTTGGGCTGAAGATTAATAATGCTAAAACTAAAACTCTGATAGTAACAAAAACAATATCCAAACACGAACCGATTAAGTTGAATAATATCAATTTAGAGCAGGTTAAATGTTTTAAATATCTTGGCAGCATAATAACGGATGACTCTAGGTGTACAATGGACATTAAAACAAGGATAGCCATGGCAAAAAAAGCTTTTAATGCCAAAAAATATATATTCAAAGCCAAGATATCGAGGCGAATTCGCAAAAACTTATAAAATTGTACATCTGGAGCATCGCTTTGTACGGCAGTGAAACGATGACGCAGCGTGATAGAGAGAGAATAGAGGCATTTGAGATGTGGTGTTGGCGAAGGATGGAGCGGATCATCATAGAGGGAAAAGTAGAAGGGCGGAGAAAAAGAGGAAGACCTAGAAGGGCATACATGACGCAAATTAAGGAAAAGTTAGGAGTCAAGTCGTACCAAGTAGTCAAGGAAATGGCATGGTATCGATTAAATTGGAAAAAACTCCACCGACAAGAGCATAGCTCTTAAATAAGAAGAAGAAGAAGCCGAATGGCAAAAATCGAAACCCTTATAGTTTGTCTATCTCTCTGTCCGTCCTAGTGTCACAGCAACTTTATTCTGAGACCATTAGCATTACACAGTTGAAACTTTTTTTTTTGTATTTTTTCGTATAATTCGAGATACCCATACAAAAAATAAAATATTATATTTTTGAGGGGTGTAGTACGCGAGTCCGACTCGCACTTGGCGTTCGTCAGAGTTTGAGTTAAAATAAAAGTAATATTGCTGAGTATGTTTTGCTTAAAAATTAATAACAGAATTGTAACAGTACCTACCAGAAAAGTCTTGTGTTAATAGAAGCAAAAAAAAAATGAAATCTTGTATACTGTCAATGTCAATCTCAAAATGATGCAATTTTATTTTCCCGCTACAGTGCCACATGGATCTTTTTGGCCAACGGTGTCAGTCAGAACTAACCTGTCATCTTCAAAAATGCGGTTGCCAGTTCTAGTGTAGCGAAATCTCCCCAATCTTACAGGTGATTTTCTGATTTTTCCTAATGTTTAATTTTTGTACACAAAATCTGTGTAAACCTTTAAAATGGTTCTTTTTAAATACCGTAGAACTAAACTCCTAAAATATAGTTATAATATTCATGGTAATGAACATACAATTATACATGTTCATACAATTGTTTTGCGTAAAATCAGTGGAACATACATGCGTATACTGCTTTAAATTAGTACCCATCTCTTTGATTTTGCCATGTTTGGGTAACAAAATATTCGTTAAACAGCTTACTGAACTCCTTAAATCAAGGGAGATTGGCTTTCCTGATTGAATGCTAGCGCCCCTCTGTCAACGTATCGTAATGGACAGAAGACCCTTGACGCACTGTATATCTTTTGACAACTTCGCATTTTAGAATTTGTTTGTATAAATATTGTTCTTTAAATACAAACGGAAAATTGTGGGAAACAAAGAATAGGTGTTGGAGTAACAGATGCATAGTCGAAACAATGGTATAAATACCATGTCTTACAATGTGCACCTTGAATCTTTTGAATTAAGACCTAATTTGAATGGCATTTGTGTTTTATGTGTGTGGTTTAACAAATTACTTATTACGTATGCTGGCTACCGTGAAAAATACCGTAGTTATGCATTTTTCACGGTAGCCAGCATTATAGGGACGGGGTTATGCAGAATGGAGAACGATTTACCCCTTAAACAAGCCGCGGATTTGTCCCACATAGATTTTTTGATGCTGTAGACAGGTTTAAGGTGTAAAAAGTCCACAATCTGTCTAATTATAATCCTAAACCCAATTCGCCAACTCTGTGTACCCGCACGTGTGTGCCACTGACAGCCATTTGAGTTTTGACTGACCGCGTGACAGGTGATATTTATCGATAACGAAAGAAAAGTCGAACACATTTTTTTAATTTTTGGACATTTTGAGCACTCCTATTTAAAATTACTAAGATTAACATTTATTCTCGTTTGATCGAATCTTCCCTAAGTAGTTCTATGTTTTTATACAATCATCATTAAATAGGCTGCTGTAAACGTTTTCTTATGAATAAGACCTGTCCAAAATTAGGGACCACTGTACCAATGGTTATACAATACAATATTTTTATCATACTTACTTGTGTTTTTCTACCTCCCGGATTTTTACAAGGTTTGTATCGAAATGATGAAATATGATTTCTACAACTATAATTACATGTTCTAACTTCATCAAATCAACTAATCAGCTCATGTTGCATACCGCCATCCCTTCTAATGCATGCCTCCGAATCCAGCTAATAACCTTCGTCCAATCTAAGCCTGATGATGCCATTAAGTTTTTGTCTTGCGGGAACGGATGTGAGCTTCAAACAATAGTTTTTGTTAATTTGTACTTCTGTTTTGGTGTTAGCTTTGTTCCGTAAATTAGTGTTATTTTGGGCCGGAATGTTACATTTATCTTGTAACTTTAACTACGGATTGTTTGTGTCACCTTCTGTAAATTTTATAATCTTTTTTATGGCGGTTATAGCTAAATAAATAGAACACCAATCACATACATTGCACTGATCCCAAAGTAAGTAGCTAATGCACTTGTGTTACGGAAATCAGACACAACGGTGGTACCACAACACCCGAACCCGAGACAATATAGAAAACAATGATTCCTATATAGTCACGACCGGGAATCGAACCCGGGACCTCGGAGCAGCGACGCCTTGAAACCAGGGTGCTTAGCCACTACACCACGGAGGTCATCAAAGCTAGGTGTTACTTAATTTTAATGGCTTGACTAGAGATGTCTAAATCGTTTTTTCCCATGCAATCCAAATCTATATTTTCATGATTGCATTTCAGTATTTGAGTTTACGCAAGATGCCACGGTAGATGGTTATGTCAATCTCCCTCCAATATTATACTACTGATCGAAAAGCTGCTATATTCCATTTTATTCATGATGGTTGCGAAGACATTTTTGACATTACTCATTTTTTCGTTTTACGCATACAACATTCCAAACAGGAAAATATTATTTTATAAAATAAACTAGCGGTCCCCCGCGACTTCGTCCGCGCGTTTTGAGTTTGCTCCCTCCCCTCCCGTCGCAGCGTGATGTTTAATATCCTAAAGCCTTTCTCGATAAATAAGCTATCCAACACAGAAATATTTTTTCAAATCGGTCCAGCAGTTCCTGAGATAAGCGCGTTCAAACAAACAAACTCTTCAGCTTTATAATATACTAGCGGTCCCCCGCGACTTCGTCCGCGCGTTTTGAGTTTGCTCCCTCCCCTCCCGTCGCAGCGTCATGTTTTATATCCTAAAGCCTTTCTCGATAAATAAGCTATCCAACACAGAAATATTTTTTCAAATCGGTCCAGCAGTTCCTGAGATAAGCGCGTTCAAACAAACAAACTCTTCAGCTTTTTAATATATTAGCGCAAGCGCACGTTATACTTAAGCTGCGAACATTATTTTCGTGCGGAGTTATGTTAAAACTGTGATAGCTCCTAAGATATTTATTGAAATCAAATGATATAAAGGGCAACTTGGTTCTAAATGAAATGCTCGTGATGATGAATGTATTTATTTTGATAAGAATAAATACCTGTGTGTATAATACACCTCTAAAAATAATGCATTATTTTTTTACAAATTTATTAACATAAAAAAGGTTGTAGTAAGTCAACCATAAAAGATAGACATATGCTGTCGCGGACTTTATTATAGAACTCTTAATGCTGAACAATCCTGTCATACATGATTTTTGTGTAACTTAAGCGATTTCCGCAGCGTATGCAGCGGAAGCTCTCAAAAGGAATATCTTTCTCCCGTTTTCGCAACATTTTTCATTTCTGCTGTGGTCTTATGAGCCGTATCTTTATGTTATATAGCCTAAAGCCTTCCTCGATAAATGGACTATCCAACGCAAAAAAAAAAATTTCAAATCGGGCCAGTAGTTTTTGAGATTAGCGCGTTCAAACAAACAAACAAACAAACAAACAAACTCTTCAGCTTTATAATATTAGTATAGAGTAGCGCAAGCGCACGTTGTACTTAAGCTGCGAACATTATTTTGGTGCGGAGTTATGTTAAAACTGTGATAGCTCCTAAGATATTTATTGAAATCAAATGATATAAAGGGCAACTTGGTTCTAAATGAAATGCTCGTGATGATGAATGTATTTATTTTGATAAGAATAAATACCTGTGTGTATAATACACCTCTAAAAATAATGCATTATTTTTTTTACAAATTTTTTAACATAAAAAAGGTTGTAGTAAGTCAACCATAAAAGATAGACATATGCTGTCGCGGACTTTTTTATAGAACTCTTAATGCTGAACAATCCTGTCATACATGATTTTTGTGTAACTTAAGCGGTTTCCGCAGCGTATGCAGCGGAAGCTCTCAAAAGGAATATCTTTCTCCCGTTTTCGCAACATTTTTCATTTCTGCTGTGGTCTTATGAGTCGTAGCTTTATGTTATATAGCCTAAAGCCTTCCTCGATAAATGGACTATCCAACGTAAAAATAATTTTTCAAATCGGGCCAGTAGTTTTTGAGATTAGCGCGTTCAAACAAACAAACAAACAAACAAACTCTTCAGCTTTATAATATTAGTATAGATATGATACAATTTTGATTAATTGTTGCCAAAATATAACAAATTATTGCCTTATTAAAATATAACGATCTATTGCCTTATAGAACTTTATGTTATCAAACAGTAATGATTTATTATCTTTACTTATAAAAACATCACAAAATATTCTTGGAACGAAACTCGCACTATAGTGAATTGACAAAACCTAATGTCTTTCCGTAATAATCAACCTCTATATTTAAAGCTTAAAACCGTTTTATAAATTCTATCGACATCGATTTTTAGGCTTTATTTATTTAATCGAATGCTATCCTACTTGTTTTTGTTTCACTGCTGTTTTGCTAATTGTTTTCGACAGAATTATCCTTAAAGTCATAAAAGTCATTTTATTTATGCAAATAGGCCCTCTGGGGGCACTTTTACACGTCCCAATATGGGTGATTATCTGAAATTTGGTTAACTTCTGACTTTATTTTGAAAGTTGTGGTTTTAGTTAAAAATCAGGACAGTTTATATTCTATGATGTGTGTATATCATCAACTTTGCAGCATCTAAAAGGGCCAGTCACTTTGTTTGATATTTTTAGAGATATTAATGATTTTGTAAAATCAGTGTTCTAGGGACTGACGAGACGTGATAGGGACTGACGCACAAACACGGTCATTATCTCAATTCACATTTTTATAGCAAAATTAACTAAAAAAAACAAATTATCGTTTAAGTTTACATATTCAATGAACTAAAATAACAGGATCTATTTATATTTATGCGCATGACAATAATAAATCAACATTTCTTAACAATTCAATTTTTTTCTATCAGTTTTATACTTACAAACTAATAGTCTTTAAGTTATTAACATTTTTTTAAACTATTAGCCTTCTTAAGTTCTAAGTAACCAAATGAACACAAAATTCAGACTTCTTCTAATTATTAAGAAACATTAATGGGCTTTTCATTAAGTAAAATACTGTATTTCTCTTGACGATAAGATTAGGGACTGGCAGATTTTCTTGTCTTCGTAAAGCACGTCGGCGATATCATTATCATTTATTTGAGTTTCTGTACCACCTTCATTGTAAACTTTAAAGAATGAAACTGTCAGCTCTCCTTCATCGTCATTCTTTGTTTTAGTCTTCTGTTTCTTTGTTGTGCGCTGGACAGGACAGGTTTTTCTTTAAACTTCCTAAGATTAAGTCCTTCTTCTTCAGTATAATACTTCTTTTTTACGTTGAACTACTTCCTTCTAGCTTCAACTTCTTTTTCATTATTTAACAAAGGAACCTCAGCAATAATTTCGTCTTCTGATGATTAGTATTACACAGTTGAATCTGAGTAGGTAGATGTATTCTGCTAACTGCTTTACGATTCTTATACAAAAAATAAAAAATCATGATATTAAAGGGTGGGCGCTCCCATACATAAAATTAATTCCTAAATTGTTTTTTGTCAAACCTATGCGTGTCTTTGGATCATCATCATCATCATTATCAGCCAAAGGACGTCCACTGCTGAACATAGGCCTCCCCCACGGCTTTCCACAGCGACCGATCACTAGCGGTCTGCATCCAGTTTGATCCTGCGATCTTTTTAAGGTCGTCTGTCCATCTTGTTGGTGGAAGTCCCACGCTACGTCTCTGGTCGAAGGGTCTCCAATCTAGAACTTTCCTGCCCCAACGGCCATCAGTTCTTCGCGCTATGTGCCCTGCCCATTGCCACTTGAGCTTACTGATTCTCAAGGCTATGTCCGTTACCTTAGTTCTTCTACGTATCTCCTCATTTCTGATTCGATCCCGTGGATAAACACCCAGCATAGCCCTGTCCATCGCTCGTTGTGTGATTTTGAGCTTCATTATAAGGCCTATAGTAAGAGACCATGTTTCGGATCCGTATGTCATCACTGGTAACACACACTGGTTGAATACTTTCGTCTTTGGATAGGTCTTTTAAAATGACATAGAGCTTCCTAAAACTATTTTCTCTAAAAGTCTTAGGTTTGAGAGATAAACGCTTCCAAAATGGTATGGGCGTCCCCACCCATCTAACTTTTAAACTAAGCGAATGTAAATTTTGAAAAAAAAAAACATGATGTAGATGTTGACAAAGGCTTTCCAGGAAAATTAGTATGAAACGAGATCGAAGTAGTAGTTATTGATATAGAGCTCATTTTCAATAACCGCAAATACTCTGCGAGTAAAACAGTGTCTTTTTTTTAATTCCATCTTTACCTGTTCAGACTTTTTCCTGCAATTTCCTCGTTAAACAATGTGTTTTTCTTTCTAGGCGCCATATTCCACAACAAATACATTGGTATTATGTTTGAAACTACGCGTTACAAAGTATGTCTATCAGTCCCTAGATGTAGCGTCAGGCCCTAGTCACTATTACGACTAGGGCCTGACGGTCTAGGGACTGACGAAACGAAACAAAATTTAATGAAACTTTTTATTTAAAAACAACATCAAAATCAATAGGCGGTCCAAACAACAAGGCAGACCTAACTCATGTTTACAATCAGTAAAAAGATCAATTCGTAATTTATTGTATTTTAAAATACTGACCTAGGGCCTGAGACTTTGACTGGCACAACACGTGTTTCCGCAGCAAAGTCAGCGACAGCACTAATAACACAATCTTGGCCGCGGCTACGGTCGTGTTTGCAACTAACTTCGAACCGATGCTATCGTATTGAGTGATAACTGAAAAAGCCATATGCTTGGATCGCGCGTAGTTTTGAATTTCGTAAATGACTAGGGCCTGATAATATTTATCGCTTACACTTTTTAACTTGAAATAATGTTATATAAAATATTGTTAATTTAAATAAAATCGAAATGACAATGTTTGTCAAGTAATAGAAAATGAATTTAGATAGGGCTTAATCAAAATATTCTTGTGAAATTATTTTTACAGTGAAATGAATACTAAAATCGGGAGACCTTACACGGCTAGGGCCTGATATTTGGAGTAAGAAATGTAAATTGTTAGATATAAATAATTCTATGATAGATATAAAAAATTGTGACCGAACCAAATGAACTTTATAACAACGTTTAGTAGTTTCAAATCTGGGATATTTTTAATAAATATTTTAAAAATTGATGCTAACACCAAGTTAACCAAATTTTTGATAATCACCCATATTTATATTGGGACGTGTAAAAGTGCCCCCAAAAGTGGGTGTAGGGTTTACCCTACCACAGCTTCGGGGCAATTGTGGGCTAGTGCTGAGAATAAGAAGACTTACTATTATTTAACCTTGATCAGTCAAGGTTAAATAATATGCCCTAAGACTGGCATGGGATTAAAATACACGCAAAATTTAAAATATTATAAATCCTAAGACGCTTATCGATTACTTTGTTCGAAACACATCGGTTCTATTTCATCGGGTTACATCACTAAAATGATCGAAATGACAACGTCTCAGCGATCATCTTAGGTAAAATCAGCTATACTTTGATAATGTCATAACCTTTTTACTTTCTGACGGCAACAAGCATTTATATTTTCCTCCCGAAAATAACTCTAATAATCCTATGGTTGTTGACTCCTCTGCATTTTCACCTCAAGAGTCTCAAGACCTGCTCATGCCACGTCACAAATGTAAAATTGGCCAGTCAGCGTCTCGTCGAAGTACGAGCAATGATTGTTCGGAGACAAGAGTGCTTGAACCACTTTCCGCTCGGACCTGTATTTGCGAATGCGAAGACGAAATTTATTTCATAAGCTTTGTTGCTGCGTAAGCGAAACGTCTGCCTTTTTGAAGAATTTCCGGCTGTGCAATAATACTCAATAAATCTTATATATAAAATTCTCGTGTCACAATATTCGTTCCCGTACTCCTTCGAAACAGCTTGACCGATTCTCATGAAATTTTGTGAGCATAGTGAGTAGGTTTGAGAATCGACCAACATCTATTTTTTTTTGTTGTCCACCCTTAACATTTTTCTTTTATTACGTGGCTGGGCGGGACGAGGCCGGGCAAGACGAGAATGGGGGCGAAACAAAGTTCGCTGGGTCCGCTTGTATCGTATATATATGTAATAAAAAATTCTTAGTAACCTTAGTACGTTTCGAACGAAACATTCGGGTCACCGAATCAGTAAGTGAAATTTTCACTTATAAATAAAATTATAACACTATTATTACTTTATACAGTACGTATGTAATAGTACTTAGAATAATGACTTTTAGGTTTTAATCTTTTTGAGTTGTATTAAAGATATTGTGAAGATAATACCTATTTAAGAGATAAGCAACTATTTCAAATATCTTGGTATCTGTAGTAAGCTTTAATATTCTCGTAGTTTTAAAGTAATAAACCAACAATGACTGGTCATTTTTTATAATGTCCCACTCACTTTAATATCTTCATTCAGAGTCCCCTAATAAAGCCACAATACAGTTAATCCAAGCAGTAGATCCAAGTAACGGAAGATACTGTTTACATATCATTTTCTTAGGATTTAAATGGTTTGAATAAAGCTTCTTCCACCGAATTACGGACCTGCAGGCTTTTTTTAGGCGTTTATTTTTCTAATTTTATTCACTAGTTAGGTAATACTGTAAAAGAATTTCTGAAAAAGAAACTTGCACAAGCAGGTTATAGAATAAAAATATTTTTTTTGAAGTGAAAACTTCTTTAGCGGCGTTGAGCACTTTTGTGGGATGGGGGAAAAATGTGAAACTCGCGTAAGGACACGTGGGCTGATCGAAAAACCGTAAGACGGTTGGCGAAATTATGGATGTAAGTTGATTTTTCTGAGAGATAAACTTTTTAATGTAATTTAATATAATATAAATTATAATGTTTGTGTACGATAGCGCAATAAATAAATATTGTATTCTATAAAAATATTATATTATTATTATTATTGTATTATTATTATTATTGTATTATTATTATTATTATTGTATTCTATCACAAAAATGATAGTACTTTTATATTGATAATAACTATTCCAAAAAATCAAAAATGCACAACGTTGATATTCAAGTTTTCACTTCTGCCGGCACTCCCGGAGTGCTTTCACAGTTTTTTTTTTAATTATGTTTGTATAACTTTTGTATAGCTTCTAAGAGACGGGCGCGAACGATGTACACGTTAATAATACTTTTTGTCTGTTTCTGTTCTCAAGTAAGTGACAAATGACAATATGTTTTTATTGAGAAAAAAATAATCTTTAAACCTGACACTGTAATTTCTATACGGTCAACCGCCAAAAAAACTTATCTATTCTACTCAAACGAGGTCTTCTCTATTTTGCGCTGCTTCTCAACAGATACTTAAAATTTTCAGGTCGTCTGTCCATCTTGTCGGTGGTCGTCCCACGCTGTGCTTTTGGTCGAAGGGTCTCTAATCTAGAACTTTTCTGCCCCAACGGCCATCAGTTCTTCGCGCTATGTGCCCTGCCCACTGCCACTTGAGCTAATTGATTCGTAGGGATATGTCGGTTATCTTAGTTCTCCTACGTATCTCCTCGTTTCTGATTCGATCTCGTAGAGAAACACCGAGCATAGCCCGCTCCATCGCTCGTTGTGTGATTTTGAGCTTCTTTATTAGGCCCATAGTTAGAGACCACGTTTCGGATCCGTATGTCATCACTGGTAGGTACACATACTGGTTGAAGACTATCGTCTTCAGACACTGAGGTTATTGAGGTAATTTGACGGATCATACCGTACGTTTTGAACTGTCAAATAAATACGATTGCATTACACAATCGCTCATCAGATATAGAATATAAAAGTGAATATGATTCACCTGAGCCTTCTCTATAACGTTCTTCTGTACAAAAACGTCAAAATAATAACCAAAATCGTAACGGCGGTCGTTCCGACTTGCGCACGAGTTGATACCTCTGCTTCATCTGTAACAATCGCTGTTAATAAAGCTGACCTAATCTATATATAATGGGTTCACATGTCTAGCTTGTAATTACCTTGGGTTACAGTTTTCGACCATATTTCATGGTACAGTAGGTTTGGAGTTTCGGCATTAGTAAGTTATAAGAGGCAGCGATTTTCAATTTTAATAGCTAACTAGAGTTTTCAATACCTGTGATTGGTTTTTGCCGTTTAATCTTATGTTTTTAAAATTCTACTTACGATGTTGCTTGCAAATAATAAGTACGGATCACACTGGATGCAGATCGCCTGTGATCGGTCGCTGTGGAAAACAGCGGGGGAGGCCTATCGTATATCGAACTTCCTTTTGCTGATAATGATGACAGTTCACGAAGAATCGAAGACCTCCTTGGTGTTGTGGCTAAGCACGCTGGGTTTCAAGGCGTCGCCGTTTCGATGACCCGGGTTCGATTCCCGGTCGGGTCAATGTAGAAACCATTTTTTTTATTTTGTCTTGGGGTCTGGGTGTTGTGTTACCACCGTTGTGTCTGATTTCAATAACTCAAGTGCATTGACTACTTACTTTGGGATCAGAGCAATATTAATTTGTTTTATAATAAAATCCAGAAATTTATTGAAAACAGAGATTAACGATAATTCCGCCCAGAATATGCGTCGTCTGGTCGGTGACAGATTGGCAGGTCGCGTAGGGAGGAGCCGCCTTCACACTATTGTATAGTGTTGTGCCATGCTTCTCAATTTTCTACTTGCTAACAGTATGTATTAAATTTTGCTGTCATGTTTAAAATTTTGTGTTCCAGAATTGAAAACGTAATTTTAAAATATCCGTCTCATATTAAAGTTTCTGAGGACGGATGTACTCGTATGTTTGTTACTCTCTGACGCAAAAACTACTGTATACATCTTGATGAAACTACAATCATATTGCTCATACTACAACACAATAACACATACACTAATTCATAGTGTTATTTTTTGAGATATCGTTTACGCGGTTAAAGCCGCTGGGAACCGCTAGTATCTCTATAGTGTTAAAGTTAATAACTTGAACCATTTCTACCGCGTAGGCGAAGCGGTCATAGAATAAGACGCTGGGCGTAGCGTTAACGCTATTTCTGATTACATTTCTCAGGACGGCCATTTTTTCTTTGAATTCCCATTAGGAGTGGTTTTTATACAAAATTGGATGTTCGCCACTAAGTTTGATTATCCGTTGGTATTTGATATGATCTTGATTGTTTTTGCAAGCTGGTATTATGTTTTGATTTGATACTGCGATTATGATTTTTAAACGTTAATCTCTAATTGTATTTTTTGTTTGTTTCAGGTAACTACTTGAATTATTTCTTTTGGCTGCGATGTGATTCTCATCGATCGATCTTTCAACATTCTTGTAAGAGTTTGAAACGAATAAATGAGGTTCTTATAAAATAATCTGTCTCGGTGTAGTAACAATATGATCAAATAGATCCGTTTATCACATTTTCTCTTGAATTCTTGATTTGCAAAGAACCATTATAGCTAAGCATGTGAAATATCCATATCCCTGAAATATCGAGGTGCCAAACTTCTTTGAACGTTACTAAAAATCGTACCCAAGGGCGAAATAAGTACTTGTAAACGTCAAAGGTCGCATCGCTCGTTTCAATGGTCCTGGGAGAATACAACTTTCTAACCTTACTAGCGGTCCCCCGCGACTTCGTCCGCGCATTTTATGTTTTACTCCCTCCCCTTACGTCGCAGCGTGATTAGCGCGATCAAACAAACAACCTCTTCAGTTTTATAATATTAAACTAGGCGCGCACTAGTGACTTATTGTCACGGCGAATTTTTTTTGGGTTCCGTAGCCGTATGGTAAAAAACGGAACCCTTATAGTTTCGTCAAGTCTGTCTGTCTGTCTGTCTGTCCGTCCGTCCGTATGTCACAGCCATTTTATTCTGTAACTATACGCATCACACTGTTGAAATTTAGTAGGAAGATGTATCCGGTTAACCGCTTTACGATTCTAATACAAAAAATAAAAAATAATGATATTTAAGGGGGGCTCCCATACATGAAACTAAAACAGAAAATTTTTTTTTAGTCAAACCTATGCGTGTTGGGTGTCTAAAGATAGGTCTTCTAAAATGACATGGAGGTTCCTTAAACCATTTTCATTTAAAGTGTAACGTTTCTTAGCTAGACGCTTCCAAAGTGGTAAAATGGGCGTCCCCCCCATGTAACTTCTAAACTAAGCGAGAGTAAATTTTGAAAAAAAATAATAATGTAGATCATAAATAATAAATACTTTCAACGAAAAATTGTTTGGACGGGATCAAACGAGAAGTTTTTGAGATATAGCACATTTTCAACAACCGCAAACATAACTTTGTACTTCATACAAACACTATGAAAAACAAAGTTACATTTGCTGTCAACAAAATATTGTGGTATTTTACTAAGTGGAAGTAAGTGGATTCCCTAATTCAGTTAACATTGACACGGAACCCTCAGTGCGCGAGTCCGACTCGCACTTGGCCGGTTTTTTCTTTTTTATAAAATAATAGACGCAACATCCATTATTTATTTATATTTATTTATTTATATTCGGTATACAGACAGGATACAGTCATCACATACTATAATTATTACAATACACAAAAAAGACTGGACCGTAGCCCATAAATAGTATACACAACATGTTTGGTAACTGCTAATGTATGCTACTAGGACATTAAATCTTATACGAGTTAAAAAAATAAATTTACAAAAAAGGAAGAAAAAATTAAAGTGAATTAACTTAAAATTGTTGCATTTCCTTGTTACAGCGAGAACACTTCTGCCTTAGTGACTATTAAGGTACATTATTTGGTTAGTGGTCTAGCCGTCATGTCACAAAGTAACAGTATTCTTTTTTGTGCTATAAAATGAGAAAAGAAACATGTCACTGTGACAAAAAGTCACTAGTGAGCGCTTAGCCTTAGTATAGATAAGTCGATAAGTATAGCGTTCGCCTGGGGTTTAAGTTTTAAATACGGTTCATTATTGGTTAAGCCGTCTTGCCGGATAAATGAGCAAAAATCGGACAAGGATATCAGCTAATGAGTATCGCCGCAGAGGCAGACCCAGAAAGCGCTGGTGTGACGATTTGGTTAGGTTTTCTAAGGATTGAGAGTCGTTGGCTCTGGATAAAAATAGGTGCAGGGGTTTGAGGGAGACCTTTGTCTAGCAGTGGGTTAAATAGGTTAAAAAAAGGCGTGTTGTTCTATTGTTATATGGTCTTGGTATGAGTAACAAGGACGGTAAGGGTCAAAAGTCTTAACGTTTAACATGTAACGTATAGAAGGGACCTATAGGGGGTTACAAACACTTTGCTCGTTATCTATTAGACCTAGATACGTTTTTAATAACGTAATACATTTTCTTACGAAATGAGTTTTTAGTAGAACTTTAACATTAGGTAGCATAGCATACAATCACAGAATAACAAATCAACACACGCCCGCTCTTGTCAATCAATATTACTTACAATTCTCACCTTACAGCCGGTCAACTATAAATAAATAAATAAGCGCCAGACAACACACCGATTGTCGTGGTAACGAAGTAAGGAATTTTCATCCTTGTGTTACGAATACCAGACAACGATTATGACGAGGGCGTCTTCCATAAGTACTTAAATACATAGTATAATTCGTGCTCATCACACAAACATTTGCCCCTTGCGGGATTCGAACAAGATGGAACAAGATGGACAGACGACCTTATAAAGATCGCAGGATCAAACTGGATGCAGACCGCTAGTGATCGGTCGCTGTGGAAAGCCGTGGGGGAGGCCTATGTTCAGCAGTGGACGTCCATTGGCTGATAATGAAGATGATGATGATGGGATTCGAACCCGCGACGGTGGCGTAATAGTCAGGAGCGCTAATCAATACACAAAACGCGTCGTCTACCTACTAACAGATAAACTATGTTGCTAGGATCGTTTGCCAAAAGACTATACATAATATAGTATGTGTATACATAGCGTCCTTGCGGTCAGGTGAGGAGGCTTCTACTAACTTCGATTGACATCGAGCCACGTATGAACAAAGTTAGAACGAATTTCGGAGGACTTATTTCATGAGAGATAGCGAGCAAGATAAAAAAAAACGCTTAAAATAACACATTTGCCTGTTTGTTGTTGTCTCTGTTTAGGAGAAACTTATTCATTTGGAGTCGGTGCGTGATCTCAAGTTCGTTCGTTCGTTCGTTCAGGTGCGTTCATCAATAGTCCACGCACATCATTCACCGACTCCAAAAGAATTTGTTTTTCCTAAACAGAAGGCACATGTGTTAGTTCGGACTAGTCAGTCAGTTTTTGTCAGATTTTGATAAAACTAAATTGTACTGTTTCCTTATTTGAAGTTTTCCTAATTTAAATTATCATCTTCTAATGATTTTTAATTTTCAAGGAATCCGTAAACAAACATTAAATATACAAACATGCATACACTTACGAATATTTGAACACGTCTTTGGAAGCCTTGTTCAATCAAAATACTCAAATGTAATCAAATTCTAACGATATCACATACATACACATTGAATTGATTACTTACTTTTTTTGAAGTCCGTAATAAAGCGGTCTTTACTTCTACAAAAGTGTTCTACTAAAAATGTTCTGAAGAAGATGAAGAGAACTGTGAAACATACTCCACTATATAATTAAGAAGGTTTGTAAGAATAAATCCACGAGGAATTAAAACCTATAAAAATAAATAGGTACAAATTTTGGACACCAATCACAGACATTGCTCGGATCCCGAAGTACGTAGCTTGCTTAACTTGTGTTTTGGAAATCAGAAACAATGGTGGTACTATAACACCCAGACCTAAGACAGTAAAATAAAAAAACTACATTGACCCGACCGGGAATCGAACCCGGGAATATAAAAAACATTAAATATGCATCACTTTTAATAGATAGTTCCTATCTAACTTATCTATTTATTACCAAATAAAATAACCACTAATCCTTAAAAACAACGGAAGCGGCGATCGCACAGTCATTCAAGACGCTTCCGTGCCCCCTAAACATTAATTAAAAGGCCGCCATTTTATTTCTATCTATAATAAACTCCGTTTCTGACTTACGCCTGCTACCCTCATCAAGGCATGGTTGGGCGGGGCTGTGGTTGGATGGAAACATACGGGAGTTAAATTGAGACGGGCGTTGCTGCGTTTGTTTTAAAACAGACTCAAAAACATAACAGTTATGCTGCATTATGTTTTTGCGGGTTTCTGCAAATTTTCTGCGGGATCCAGTAATGCAATGATACCGCAGAACTAGACTACCGCGGGAAACAGCCCTCTCTCTTTTGTAGGTCACTCACCGTGTGCTTTATCATTTACAACGGTCAGTAATACTTAGATACATTTTAATTTAGGGGACCTACCTAACCACTATCTTAACCTTGGCTCACTTCAGAATTAACCTCAATTTCGTTCACTGCTGTCGCTAATATTTTAATAGATGTCATCAATATCTTCACTTTCCTATCTGTAGTTTATTTTTTATTAAATATATGTATTCTATGTAAGTTTATTAATGCAATGCTTATATATTTACAAAAAATTTTGTTTATCTATGTAATTTTTGTATGTATGTTTTTGTTAATGCATTTTAAATTTTTGTCCCTCTCAGTACTTTTAAATATTCCGCCACTGATTTAACTCTCTGCATCTCCCAAGCGGTTGACTGGTAGAGAAGAGAAGTTTAAATAAATAAATAGAGTTACATTTAAATCAAATATTTTTGCGTTTGCATAAAGATAACGACAGTATTTTGGTAGTTTCTATCCCCGTGTGTTCCCACCAAAGGTGCGGGTTTGACGCTCGGCAGTCACCACTGTTTATTGATGATACTTGTTGCGTGTTCTTGATAAACTTGTTCACGAATTATTGTTATTATGTATGAGCACACCTTTCTTACGTGGTATGGTATGAGATATTGAGATGGATACATGAGAACATGACAAAATCGCATCGCTATTGGTGGTAAACAATAAATGAATGCAATTCGGATTTTTTTCCCGATTGGTGGTTAAGTGGTTATCGCTTCAGACTACTATGCCGACGGTCGCGGGTTCGAATCCTGTAAGGGTCAAATGCTTTTGTGATGAGCATGGATATTTGTACCGAAGTCAGGGATGTTTATATCTCTTTAAGTATTTCTGGAACACGTCTCTTTCGTGAACGTTGTCTGGTCTTGGTAACGCTAGGAAAAAAAAATCCTTACTTCGAAACTTGGTATGTTGTTTGGCTCATATTTTATATGACTTATCCTTATGACTTCATCCTTTTGAAGACGAAAGGACTAAGAGAAAAAAATCGTCAAACATTATATTCGTGAAAGAAAAAAATCGTCAAACATTGTATTTCGGATAAAACAATATTTTAATTCTTAACACGTACAGAACGCTTAAGTTTGTCACGTTCGTTGAGAGAGGAACGTAGTTTTTAAACAATAACAAGAGTTTTATCCAAGAGAGCTAAGAATATTTTCTGCTATCCCATCGGGCTATGAGAGTGAGAGGAATAGAGAGTGCACCGGTATTTGCACACACACTTGTGCACTATAATATTCAGTCGGCTGGTCGTTGAGACTGGCACTATCTATTGTTATTATTTCTCATGTTCAAATAATCGTTCATTACATTAATCATGTTGGATTTCTTGTCATTTATACAGTCAAATGTATGCTCTTTAAATGAATTAATTATTGGTTGTACTATTATAACCCAAAGAAGTATAAAAGATATTACACTAATAATATTTTTTTCTTAAACCGTAACTTTCTTCTAACCATTTTAAGTCAAAGCAGGTCGCGTATTTCCAAACCCCATTATCGGCAGACAGTAGACGCATATTTACAAACACGATCCTGCAATTCGCCCGATCCGAACTATCAGTTTGGCTCTTATTTACCGACGGGATGGCCTCCTGTGGAACCCAGTTTTTCCTCTATAAACATTGACCGAAGAAGATTTGTTGTGTGGTACAAGATGTAAGTAGGAGCGGGTACAAGCTTTATTGTAATTAACCTTAGTAAAGTTTGCCTGTAACGTCCCAGTGCTCGGCAATGCCCACTGACCTCAGGTATGAGGTAGTTCGAGGTATACTGCACCACGCGGGCCCAGTGCGGATTGGTGGAGGGGTGTTTGCAAGGCAACCCTAAAATCAGCAAAGCGACTAACCCTGCTGTCGGCTGTTATCAAGCCGCCCATAAGACCTCTGACGACGCTTAACGACTAATATCAACCGAAATTACCCGGGACCAACGGCTTAACGTGCCTTCCGAAGCACGCAGGTGCGTAATTAACCTTAGCTTTAATAATGCAATTGCATCCATCCATACAGATTTTTGATAGACCATGATCTTAAGGCGGTTTTATCGCTAGCAACAACGTGAAAAAAGTGTATGAAATTGCACAGCGCCTCTAGCGGTCATTTGCAGAACTACAATCGGTAGTATGAGTTCACTTGGTGAAATACCAATCTAAATGTTTTCGCTAACGACTAACGTTTTTCGCAGTTGCCATAGCATTTATTTTACTTGTGGTGTAATTTACTTGTAGATTAACGCAATGCGAAAACACACAGCCAACAAGTTACTTTAGATGTATTTATAAATTGTTTGGTAGAAATATTAAATAATTTTTTTTAAAGTGGGGTAGTGTTCAAGGAACTGTACATTATCTAATACTAACGGGGGCGCGACTGCGTCAACGCGTTTTGAGTTTGATCCCTCCCCTCCCGTTGCAGCGTGATGTTATATAGTCTAAAGCCCTCCACGATAAATAAGCTATCTAATCTAACATATATTTTTTTTTTCAAATTGGTACATTAGTTCCTGAGGGAGCGAACTCAACTCAAAACGCACCGATGCTGTCGCGAGGGACCGCAAGTAGGATAATAACTATTTCAAATACGAGGCCGGGGGCAAAACAAAGTTTTCTGGGACTGCTAGTAATCTTATAACTTACGCCAGCCCCTAAAATCGTATTAGGAGAGGAGGGAGGCAGAATGTAAAAAAACAACGGAAGCCTCGGCGGTAAGAGGAATACAAATCGAAAGTATCGTTTTTTTTTTCTCTCTTTTTCAATTGAATTATTCCCCCAACAAACTGGGAAGGTGAGATTGGACCTAATAGAGGAAATACGTTTTTTTTTACCGGTCGGCGTTTGATTTCGAGATTCGGAAATAATGCCGTTCGAGGCGAGACGCTTCTAATCTCGTGGAAGTAAATTGCCGTTTTTAAGGCTTATTGTGTTAGCTGATATTATGGTTCATTAGCTAAGCGATTGAAGTTCACTGAATAGTAAAAACCTTTGGGTTCTTTCTAGATTTTTAACTGACTTCAAAAAAGGAGGTTCTCAGTTCAATCTGTATGTGTGCTTGTCCGCGAATATCTCGCATTTGCCTTCTCCGATTTTGATGCGATTTTCAGTAAAGTATTTGTTAAACTGAAGAGGTTGTAGTATCTTTTTTGATCGATTTCATCAAGAAAAGAGGTTCTAAAAACGACGAAAAAAATGTTTGCCAAATATTTAACCGCCTTGAAAAGACACTTTAAGGACTTAAATAACGCTAATAGGAGTAACAAACTCATTTGAAGTCGGCGCATGATGTCACACTTAACGGACAACAGCAGTCTACGTACGCACATCAGAGACCGACTTCAAATGAGTTTGTTTCTCCTATTAGCGTTATTTAAGTCCTTAATGTTTTTTAATGGCGGTTAAATTTTTGTAAAAAAAACTTCTTGGGTTAGAAATAATAACTTAGGTCTAGTGAACTACTTTTAAGAAACACTTACTCCCTGTTTCATAATTTCTGAAGAAAGTAATATTGGACACCAATGACATACATTGCTCTCATAACAAAGTAAGTAGCTAATGCACTAGTGTTATGGAATTCAGACACAACGGTGGTACCACAACACCCAGACCCGAGACAATGCAGAAAATTTTGATTTCTATATTGACCCGACCGGGAATCAAACCCGGGACCTCGTAGCGGCGACGCCTTGAAACCAGCGTGCTTAGCCACTACACCACGGAGGTCGTCAGTAATAAGTAAGTTTCCTTTAGCGTTATCTGTTACAAAATTATCTATAAAGATAAGGGCGTGCATAAAAAAATTAATGGAGTAGGCATAAACTAATTTTGAGTCCTAACTTCGGAACAAATTCAATATCGATGTTGGATTTTGTGTCTAGTAAAGAGCTATATGAAAATGACGGTGTAATAACAGCAAATAATAACTTACCTAGTTTTTTCTGTGCCATTTATGAAGGAAGCATACAAACTGTGTTTGCGATAATTTAACACCACACACAAGTATCAAGGAAATGGATGATTTTCTAATGACATGCCATTTAACTGATACCCATAGTGGCTATGATACGATTTTGACCTTCCTTATTCACAAGCAAACGTCTTGCCTTTAGTTAGGGGATCAGCGCACAGTTAAAACTTTCAAAACAAAACGAATCTTCTTTCGAACCCTAATCACACACAATACCACTTTTATGGCACTCACTGCAATTTCACTATCGTTTCAAATGCAAAATATACAAACCCCGAAAACACTTTCATTCTATCGAAATACAATTGTATACTTGAAATTTAAGATTTCTTACACTCGCGGAAAGCAAGCGGAAAGCAAAACAAGAACTCCATAGATAAAAATGGCTGCCGCAAACTTAAAGAATGTTTGCATTACTTTTAAACCAAAACTTTAGCTGGGTTGACTTACTTGCATAAGAAAAATCATTTGAAATAAAATTACGGACTTTCCTGCGTTCATAATATCATTAGTATGAGATTTCTTTAAGATTATGAATTAGGAGAATAGCGCAGGAAATTGGAACGTCGCGCCATCTAGTATCGGGTAGACGAGTAACGACGAAATTCCCGCTTGCACACAATTATTTCTTTTAATTAATGTTACATTAGTTTATCAATATCATAATCTCTTTAAAATAAAACCATGGTTTATTAATATATAACCATGTTTCTACCCTAATTTAAAATTAAAGTTTCTCATAAGAGATGTGTTTTGATTAGACTCCGAAGAATTTTACGTCATTTGCGCGCGAGTAGGACAAAACACTCTCCAGTAGGGAACTGATAGAGAAAAAAGATAGTATGCATGCCTACTTTAGGAGTCTATGATGCGAATATCCTCTGCCACCTTGAATCGTATGAACAGAGCGTCATTTTCAATTTGGTCGGGTTTATATCATCATTGTGTGACATTGTAGGTACGAGGGGCGATTGCAAGAGTGTTCGTGTATTTAGCAAGCAGCCGATACCTAAATATTTTCGTTTTAAAGTTGAGCGTTAGTACTTAATGTATGTAAGTTGATAATGAAAATGATTTTAGTTTAAGCTTAGTTTATAGATATATTGTAATATTGATTTGGCATTATAATGACGAGGTAGGCACTGCTTAACTACCTATATGAAATGCACGCCCTTGATAAAGATGCTATAAATGAATATTTGATTTGACTTGATTTGCATCAGTTCTTCCTACAAAACGACGTTCCATGTTTGAATTATCCGTTGATTAATACTTATTTTTCGATGGTGAAACAGGCCTAACTAAATCGTTGTTCTTAACAAAATTTAATAAAAAGGCATTGTATTCATTTTTTTCAAAAATCTTGGCAAATTCAATTCCAACAATAGCACAATTATACACATCGAATTGAATACCTCCTTTTTGAAGTCGGTAAAACACTATTAAACTACACAGTTAAACACATTTACCCAACTTCGCAAAACAGTAAAATGGAATGCACCGGACAAATTAACCAACATTAATCAATGGGACGAGTTTTAAACTTAACTTTAACTAACTAAACGTCATGTCAGTAGTTGCGACCCGGGCACAATGATCCACATCTGTAACTAACCCTTCGTTAATTAAAACCAACCGACGAACTTGTGTTATCGTTAAATTAGAACAGTCTTAACACAATAATACTCTTTATGTTAATAGGTGAATCGCCGAATCAACCAGATATGCGTCCAAAAATCAGTTCTGAGTACTTTTTAACAATTAGAATAGTTAGATACGGGATTGCTACCATGTACCTTATTATTTATGAGTTTCCGATATTTCGGCACTGTTGCAAGCGCCATGATCACGGAGTTACTGAAGAGAATTTGCGGGTGGGTTGTTATTGGCAGACATATCGGTCTACCCTCCTTCGAAGTCGTTTATTCCGCTCGCCGCCGGTACCATTGTCCACAAACTCACTATTTTCTCGCATCTTTTCTCGACACACAACACTGACAGTATCTGTTCGCGAAACAGCACTATGTTTATTTACACGGGTTTTACACATACGAACCACTGGATTCCAGACACTTGACAATTTAAACCCGTCCTCGCGATTGAAATTTTTGTATTTAGTTATTTCAATCGCTTCCCTATCTTCCCTAAACTTTTTAACAAAATTAAAAAGTATTTGACCCGTATGTTTGTTTGAATGTATGTTTATATGTTTGTCCGGAATTATCTCGCGAGTGGCTGAACCGATTTTGATGCAGTTTTCAGTAAAGGATTTATTATGCAAGAATAATGATAAACGCTTTCATAAAACAAGTCATGTTACTAGATAAAGCCCCTTTACAAATAATGACAAACCCTGATATAAAATAAATCGTACCAACAGATGAAGTTTCTATACAAATATGTTGTACTAGCAGTCCCCCGCGACTTCGTCCGCGCGATTTCAGTTTGCTTCCTTCAATCCGGTCGTAGCATGATGTTTATAGCCCAAAGCCTTCCTCGAAGCTATATATATAACACACAAAAAAAAAACCAATTCGGACCAGTAGTTCCTGAGATAAGCGCGTTCAAAACTTTAAACAAACAAAAAAAAACTCTTCAACTTTATAATAATTACTAAAAACATATTTTGCCTCATATTCAAGTTATACATTTTCTACTTTATACGACTTCTTCCAGGCTAGCACATTACGCTAGTTATGTGCTTTACCTGTTTCTAATGATGTTGCCGCTCATTCTTTGCTGTGGCTAGAACCCCACCCGTTGTGCAGAATACGGAAATTTACATTACAACGAAAATATAATGAAAATAGCTTTACAAGTGTTTCCACAAACAGTTCTGGCACTGGCCAAGTTAGAAAAAGGAAATAACAAACATATTTTTAATTTACTTATCCATATTTTTATCCATAGTCAAGACATCACCCATTCCGGCTGGACCGACTTCAATAATTCTTTTTTATTGTGTTTGTTATTGTATGACAAAGTTCGCTAGGTCGGCTAGTAGCTTATAATATTTAGGGGTCGTATTAAGAAGCCTTATTCATTATTCTCTGGTTTGGTCCGTATGTATGTTTATTAAGAAAGTTTTGTTTCAATAACTTTTTCTTAAAATCTACATAAAGAAGAGAGTCGAAATAAAGGTAAAGAGCATGCGGATGTTTTGGTTGATTGATAGCTACGAGTACTAAGGGGACAGTCGGGAGCTATCCTGTGATCGTTACAAGGTCATTTCTCCATCTCATCGGTGGACGTCCTACGCTGCATCTTTGGTCAAGGGGTCGCCAATCTAGATTTTTTTTGCCCAAACAGCCACAACGAGCGATGTAGATGACTATGTTTGGTGTTTCTCTGCAAGATCTTATCAGAAATGAGGAGAAATGAAGAAGAACTAAGGTAACGGACATAGCCTTGCGAATCTGTAAACTCTGGGCAGGGCTAATAGACGTAGCGACTGAGCAGAAAAGTTAGGTACTGAAAGAAACTAAATACTCTTACTACCACACATCCAAAACTCTTAACCCATAAACGGGCACTGGGTCACTTGTATCCTACAGCCTCAAAGCGACCCGTGTAACTCGATTGGGCTAATGTTACAAAGGCTTCGGCCTTCAAGGGTATCACGTAACTTAAAGAGACGATGGAGATGGCAATCAGAAATGTATAGTTATATATAGAAATAACGCTCGCAAGTTATGAGAGACGTACTGTTTCTCGTGTTTGCAGTGTATTTGCTTGTCATTGCTACGAATTGGTCAAAGACCTTTACCAAAGACGCAGCGTAGTACGTCCACCGACAAGATGGCTGGATAACCTTGTAAACTGGTAAGATCAAACTGGATGTAGACCGTTTGTGATCGGTCGCTGTGGAAAACCGTGGGGGGAGGGGGTCTTTGTTCAGCAGTGGATGTCCTTAGGCTGATAATGATGATGGGGAAAAATGGTCACGAAAATGGTTATAAAATGAAAAAAGGCTATCTATTAAAGATCACCTTTAGTTTGGTAGAGGCGACAAGACTGTTAGTTTGCTTTTGGTTGAAACGAATTTTTGCGATTGATTATATTGCAAGATACGTAATAACACCACAAGTTTCAAAGGACGTAACTAGTTTACCGCTAAACTGAGTAAAAAATGAATACGTAAAACGGTTTGCTGTTTGTCCTTAAGTGGGTCGCTTACGAGTTAAGATATTTATAGAAGAGTTTTCGGGACAAACTGTCAGGTATTTCTGCGGGTAAGGTGTTTTCAAAGTTATGTTTTGGGTTCAATTCAGAAAAAAAGTATTGACAACGTGAAAAAAACTTCTCATTTTAATAATGAAGCTTTTTTTATAACCATCACACCAATTAGTTACCACAAACTAAGCGTGAGATATATTAGGACTAAGAGGAGCTATAATGAATAGGGACGGATGCTATAGTTTTTATACTTATTTAGTATGGGTCTGGTTTTGTGTTAAGTGTGACGAAGACGGAGTCGAAGATAGAGCTAGCCCATAAGAAGCTTGTTCGTACTAACTTTGAACATCACTTGGACATATAGTTTATACCTAAGTTCGATAAAAATAAGATTTATCAATTTCTTTGGGTGGTCAAAGACAAATAATATTTTTCTTGGTATCCCAATCTCTTATGCTCTTTATTACACTAAAAAGCTAGATCCTAGCTGCAGAGAATTTAAGAGTGAATAAGCCTCCGCCAGGCAACAAAATCGGTGGCAGGGTATGAATCCTTGAGCCTAATTTGTTCATTCGATGCGAAAACACGCCACAAACTTTAACTATCATCCCTCTCAAGGTTATGAATGAACTAAAACTACACTAGAAAACCCACAAAATGGCTGAAGTAAAAAAGTTTTCAGAATAAACAGCCAATCAGTAAAGAAAGCGACGGACCCGAATTTTTCGCATCTCATTCATATTTATATCAAAGATGCGAAGATCCAAACAAAGGCTTGTAACAACAGTTCAACTAGCAAAAGATGTAGAGGGACCACAAATTCTTAAATATTAATTAAGTAAATAAATATTGCACTCCGATCACATACATTGCTCTGATCCCAAAGTAAGTAGCTATGCACTTGTGTTCTGGAAATCAGAAACAACTGTGGTACCCAACACCCCGACACGAGACAGTGTAGAAAGTTAAAATTTCTACATTAATCCGACCGGGAATCGAATCTGGAACCTCGGAGCGGCAACGCCTTGAAACCCAGCGTGCTTAGCCACTACATCACGGAAATCGTCGATTAATAACTGTCGTTATCACGGGGTCACTTGATTGTTATCCATAATATTCTAATAATACATGAATGTTCATGTTAGTTTACAACTAAGGCCGGTTTTAAGCTAGAACTATTGTTCTAGCTTACAACCGGTCTTGGTAGACGGGTTGGAGAAATCAGATATTTCAGATTCCTCCTCACACCCCTCTCCCGTGGTTCAACCCGCGTCTGCAATGTGGCGCTGGACACAGACATAACAACTGGTATTATCATTGACTGTCATTTTGTACAAGTACAAAAATACAACGCGTCCCCTTTGCACAGCTTTAAGTCCGTTAGTACACCACAAGTCTCAACGCATTCGCATGCGACAGCGATGCGTATGACTGAACGATACCAACAAGGATGCAACTAACATCTAGCTATTTTAAAGCGAGACATAGCATAATCCAATATCTCTTTCTGTATTATAAAACCAGCCTGCCTTACATTTGAGTCATGTATTTTTTGACTTCATCATGTCCGTAATATTATCGATAGCTGGTCACCTGACTTGACCCAGTTTTCGTTCCATGGGAAATTCATCGATGTCTTATCCTAAGGGAGTTACTGGAGACAATCAAACTGTCATTTTGAAACTTGCCCCTGACGTATCTTTCGCTCATCGTGCCTTTCGATTCTTCGCAACTAATTCTGTATAAGTCCGCAGGGTAATGTTTTTGATATTTTCGCTCTTGGGGTCGGTAACGAGTTGTTGGGAAAATAGTTTTAGGTTTGTGTCTTCAAGAAATAAGAGGCTTGAGAGGAAGCTTTGTACAGGTTGGCGTCCACATGATCTGGACTAAAAAGGTTTCGAGCCAAATACAAGCTTGGTTGTTCATTATGTGGTATGTACAGCCGCCAGCACATCAAGTTACCCACTTTTGGTGCAAAATAGCCTTTATTACAAGTGCATAAAATACCGCAGTATTTACCTTGACGTGTTGTTGTCTGGATATGATTGAAAGGTAAAGATAAACAACGCTGCCAAAATAATTAATCTGTCGTTCAAAATTAACATATTAACTTGTGCCTTCAAACCGTGGCGTTGAAAATCGATGAATAACTGGATGCATAATTGTTAGCCTTTGTCTGGTATACGTCTATTTTAATATTATTATGGTCTATAATTGTACTTGTAAAAAGCAACTGTGTCAGACAAGGAACCAAAGCCTGTCTGTAACGCTATAGCGGGCGCTTGCCTATACCACTCGGCCACCGACATATTGGCAAACCAACCTGTTGAATTTTGCAAGTGCTTTCTTTAACGCGTCGGCTGCGTTACTATACTTAGTTTCGTACTGCGTTAAGTATAGTGTTCTATTTTTCCTCTTCGTTACTATACCGAAATTATTTAGACAAACTACAAACTGTAGGTGTCATATCGTCTTTAAATTCATCATCATTTCTTATAATCTACTTTTTATCATATAAAGGAAAGTCGCGTTACTTACACTTTTTATAATTCAAGACCGGCTGAATTAATTTGGCTTAAAATTGGTAGGGCATTGGTAGATAGCTTTGAACCAGGAGACAGACAAATGATATTTTTTATCACTACTTATTAGAACGGGTCGACCGCTTTCGCAATTTTTACTGGATTTGTCTAGGCCCGGAGTAGGATATAAACCATAAAACGCAGTTGGGGCGGGACGAAGTTCGCTGGGACCGCTAGTTGACCATATTCATAAGAAAATTAATTTACAGAAGCACTCCTATCTTTGCTGCCTCGTGATTAACTTTTTTCCATGTTTTATCGCAACCAGAAACATAACCATTTACTCCAAGTTCATCATCATCATCATTATCGGCCAAACGACTTCCCCTGGTGAACATTGGCTTCCCCTACGGCTTTCCTGATCACTAGTGATCTACATCCAGTGGAATCGTGCCATCTTTACAAGGTCGTCTGTTCATCTTTTCGGTGGACGTCCCACGCTGCGTCTCTAGTCAAAGGGTCTCCAATCTAGAACTTTTCGGCCCCAACGACCAGTTCAGTTCAGTTTCAGTTCTTCGCGCTGTGTGCTCGGCCCATTGTCACTTGAGCTTACTGATTCTCAAGGCTATGTCCGTTACCTTAGTTTTTCTACGTATCTCCTCATTTGTGATTCGTTTTCGTAGAGAAACAAGCGTTGCCCTATTCATCGCTCGTTGTGTAATTTAGGGATTCTTTACAAAGCTAGTAGTTAGAGACCCTGTTTTGTATCCGTATATCATCACTGGTAACACACACTGGTTGGGGACTTTCGTCTTCAGACACTGTGGTAGTTGAGATGAGAAGACACTCTTGCGCAATTTGACGAACGCTGCTCAGCCGAGTGTGATAAGTCGATTGACCTCTTTCTCAAAGTTGGACCTACCCAATAGAATCACTTGTCCCAGGTAGACGTACACTCGTCGACAACTTCGAGAGGTATAAGTTTCAAACGGATACTGGAGTAGGTACAACAAAGTTGTTTACGTATTATAAATCAAAACGCTGTTCATAACACCCACCTCGAGCAAAGTGTTCTTAATAAAGCCTTCGTGCTATTGACCCTACAACAAAGTAAGTTAAGGTGCAGGTTTATGAAATGCGGAGAAGTGGCGAGCGCTGCAAATTCGATTTAAGGGGAAGTTTGCAGGACAACGCGTGTGTGGTACAAAGTGTGAGATAAAGCGGTTGATAGTGTTTATTTGTTTGAAAGTTAAGTGTCAAGCGATGTGTCAATATCCGGGAATTAATGGAAAAATCAGATTACATTGTAGAAATATATAATACCCTCATGTGTTTATGGAGATTATCAGGCTGGTTTCAAGGAGTTACTCTTCAGTTGAATGCACTATTTATTACCGTTACATGGATCAAATCTGGAATACCGTTACTTGGATCAAAAAAAGGGAGAATAAAAAATATGGGCCGTGTAAGTAAATTGTTATTTTGTGACAAAGTAAATCGAACCAAGAATGTATTGCGAACATAATAGTGTGTCCTTACAGAACTTGACATTGTCATTTACATACTGTGTAGAATGTATTATTTATTTATTTATAAAATATGGAACACCAACAGCATACAACATTAGTTAAAGATAACTTAGGTATACTTTTTCTACATGTGCCAATTATAGGTTTACACAATACATCATTGGAAGGAAAACCACAAAGTTACACTAGGGCGAAAATAAAATAAAATAGTTTATTATTAAGCTGAAGAGTTTGTTGGTTTAAATGCGCTAATTTCAGGGACTACTGGACCAATTAAAAAATATATCTTTGTGTTGAATAGCTCGTAATCGAGGAAGGCTTGAGGCTATAAATCATCACGCTGCAACGGGAGGGGAGGGAGCAAACTCTAAACGCGCGGATGCAGTGTTTGCTCCTATGACAGGTTACACGCTATGTACTCATAAATAACTCATTTACCTGGCTGTAATTAGCCATTCAAGATAGTCCCGCCGTGTACCTTAAAATTATTTGCATCAATAAATAAATAAATGTTTTTCTTTTTCTTGGGTAACATACAACAGTTTATCTGTCCATTGAAAAATCGACCCTAGATTTTTCAATGGACAGATAAAACAGGCGACAGATTCTAATAAAAACAGTTACGTATGATTGCTGACATTTAGGTGACTTTTTAAATTAGCCATATTGTATTTTGTTCGACGAATATTTCTTATCTGACTATTGAAAAATCAGCCCTTAGTGAAAAATCACGGTAAATGCCATAAAGCAGCTTGTTTTTTGTTGAGTTCAAAATATTTAAAACTTATTTTGTTCCCGCCAAACTTTTTAACTTGCACCACCCTCACAAAGTTAGCCAGTTCGCACCCAACAGAAGTGATGTTTCAACTCCTCACATGCCCTGATAAAACTGATGTTAAAACTACTTCTTTTTTGTTCTGCCAACTTCTATCTACAAGGCTGGATTCTCAAGGAAATTTCCAGAAAGTTTTGACGTTAAATCTTGTTTCGTATTGCAGTTTTTAGACGTGTTCGTTGAATTATTCTACGCTATTTGAAGTTTGTTGTTATGTGTGCAGTTTGTTGTTATGTGTGCAGTAGTATGTGACTAGTTTTATATGTGTCGATTTTTGCAAAATGTGCTGATACATCATGATATTCAATCGAATATTAAATTAGGCTACATTTAATTGTTGCTGTTTTTAAATATACATTTTTGTATTGATATCTGGTCTGAATAGGGATGTTACGTTATATGTAGAAATCCCTATTTAATTCAGAGTATAATATATATTTTATAATTATTATGTTTTAGATTGAGTTTTGCTTTTTAATCACTCACAGTTTTTTTTAGGGCTAATTTTTCAATAGTCAGATAAGAAGTATTCGTCGAACAAAATACAATATGGCTAATTTGAAAACGTCACCAAATTGTCAGCAATCATACGTAACTGTCAATTTTTGAAATCTGTCGCTTTATAGTTTATCAGTCTGATAAATTTTATCTGACCATTGAAAAATCGGCCCTTAAACAAATAAGAAATAGCTGTCAATCTCCATACAAAACAAAAACTTGTGACGGTAAACATTTTATTTGGAAATCAGTTTTTCCTTGCTAGTCGAATAATGTAAACAATCATTTATAACATTTAAAATAATATCCGTGAATAAAATTCATTTACTATTTGATTTAAAAGAATATCAGTGCTAATAAATAATAAGTGATTGGTCAAGAACAAGGTCCTAACATGGCTTCTAGCTCAGACTTATAATGAGTCTGAACTTTTGCTGAGGTCGGTACAATAATTTCATTTCTCAAATGCACATTCACGCACACACACACACACACACACACACACACACACACACAACGCAATTTTTTTAAACTTTATGTTTTGAATGGCCCCTATAACAATGTTTAAACTTTTCTTATTTACCTAAAATTATAATATATACATACAACGATCTTAATCTTTTTAATAATCTTATAATGTATTCGCCAAACTCGAGCCCCCAAAAGACAGGATCACCTTGTTTGGGGACTACCAGCAATCCCTTTAGATAAGTTATTTTAATTCCGAACTTGTCAAAATTGTTGTGTTACTGAATTCTTTCGTTAATAAAAATTATTATACTTATTCTTATTCTTAAAATGACGAATTCCTATTTAGTTAGTGAGTTTGGTAAAAAGCATTGTAAAGATTGTTCACACTATTCGACGAGCAAAAAGTAACAGACTATCTAGTGATAGTGTAACACTTTTTTTATACCCACGCGAGAATTTGCAATCAATTGACGTGTTCAAAATAGATTTGAATGCTGATCCTATTTCTCTATCATTCTTTTAATAGTTACAAAGTAAACAGAATGACGGTAACCCTGTTAAATCTGCATTTTATTTGTTCATCCGATTGACCCATCAGAAGGGTTAAAAAATAATACTACTTATTCAAAATTCGTGCTTAACTTGAAAAGAATAGAGTCGAGGTTTCAGATAAAGTTTGTGAACAATTTAAGCCATCTGCCGTTTGAAATATTTGCCCCGCAAATTTTGCATTGTAATCAAATCAATAGATTTTGGTTTGAAATGCTGCAGAGTTGTGAAATTTATTTTATTTATTTGATTGTAAAAAAAGTTAGCACGGTTGTAAAGATTTTTAAGTTTAATACTTGATGATGGAAATATAAAGTCCGTTTTGGTTTGCTAGTCGAAAATTGTAAAAAATCCTTACATTCCTTTATAACGAAATGATTAATTTTAAAACAAGAATCACACAAAACTTACAAGTTGCATAGGTAATTCAGTGTTGAATACTGAGATCTTTTTAAATCAAATAATTAATTTTAGTGAGTGATATTATTTTAAAAGTTATAAAAATATTGAATTTGACTACAACAGAGTGAAGGTAAGGTAGTTGTTTTTTGTTGACGATCCTAATATTTCATTGCGTTTGAAATAAAGTTTACGAAAATATTATTATTATATGTGCGCTTTATGAAGAATACCAGCAACTGTTCCTCTGGTACCATGATCTAAAAATAAATATGCAAACTTAAAATTACGAAAATTTTCCCCAGGTGTTGGGAAGCCTTAATAGATCAACATACTAAAATGATATCTAATTGTTACGATATCACACATATGTGTGTGTCACAGATTTTACGAATTTATTACCTACTAGCGGTCCCCCGCGACTTCGTCCGCGCGTTATGAGTTTGCTCCCTCCCCTCCCGTCGCAGCGTCATGTTTTATATCCTAAAGCCTTTCTCGATAAATAAGCTATCCAACACAATAATATTTTTTCAAATCGGTCCAGCAGTTCCTGAGATAAGCGCGTTCAAACAAACAAACTCTTCAGCTTTATAATATATTAGCGCAAGAGCACGTTGTACTTCAGCTGCGAAAATAATTTTGGTGCGGAGTTATGTTAAAACTGTGATAGCTCCTAAGATATTTATTGAAATCAAATGATATAAAATGCTCGTGATGATGAATGTATTTATTTTGATAAGAATAAAAACCTGTGTGTATAATACACCTCTAAAAATAATGCATTATTTTTTTACAAATGTATTAACATAAAAAAGGTTGTAGTAAGTCAACCATAAAAGATAGACTTATGCAGTCGCGGACTTTATTATAGAACTCTTAATGCTGAACAATCCTGTCATACATGATTTTTGTGTAACTTAAGCGGTTTTCGCAGCGTATGCAGCGGAAGCTCTTAAAAGGAATATCTTTCTCCCGTTTTCGCAACATTTTTCATTTCTGCTGTGGTCTTATGAGTCGTATCTTTATGTTATATAGCCTTAAGCCTTCCTCGATAAATGGACTATCCAACGTAAAAATATTTTTTCAAATCGGGCCAGTAGTTTCGAGATTAGCACGTTCAAACAAACAAACAAACAAACAAACTCTTCAGCTTTATAATATTAGTATAGATTATTTTTTGAAGTCAATAAAAAAAGCATTCCATATTTCCTTATTATTAGGGATAAAGTTTTTAATAAAAATTATCAATACTTGTGAGTAGTATCGGATAAAAAATATCGTACTCATAAAAGTATACAACGTGTAATGTTAAAAGCGATCAACCTCAGACACTCCAAATTACTTTTATCACACCTCTAATTCTGAAAGAAAAATAAATAAAAAAATTGCACTCCGAGAGTGCCGGCAGAAGTGAAAACTGAATATCAACGTTGTGCATTTTTGAATTTTTGGAATAGTTAGGGAATAATTTTGAACGAATTGCTCTTATTATCAATATAAAAGTACTATCATTTTTGTGATAGAATACAATAATAATAATAATAATAATATAATATTTTTATAGAATACAATATTTATTTATTGCGCTATCGTACACAAACATTACAATTTATATTAAATTACATTAAAAAGTTTATCTCTCAGAAAAATCAACTTACATCCATAATTTCGCCAACCGTCTTACGGTTTTTCGATCAGCCCACGTGTCCTGACGCGAGTTTCACATTTTTCCCCCATCCCACAAAAGTGCTCAACGCCGCTAAAGAAGTTTTCACTTCAAAAATATTTAAGGCTTTATACGGTGTTTTAGTTTTACTAGCACTAAAAACATTTCTCGGTATTTATAGTCAGTAGTTATATCACCGGGCCGCTGCGCCGTGCTGACATTATTATTATTATTACTATCTACGCTCTGGCTTGTCTTATTAATACATAGACAGGGCAATATCTATGTGAAGATTTTTTGTAAAATGATGATGTTATACTTAAAACCACAGACATGCACACGCACACATCTTTCTCTTCTTCTTTAAGTTCATTGACAGGCGCACTTTGCAGGTATAATAATAAAATTCTGTATGAGATGTAATATACGTGCCTAGCTGATTGCGATTCCCTACAGTACTTGCAACCTTTGTCTGAAGTTGCACGTTAGACTAAATAGTTTTAAAATGACCTTGTCTGAAGAAAAAAAAACTTTGTAGTACAGAAGAGAGTTTGCAGTAATGCACAATTTTAGTTATTAAACACTCGCTTCCTGCGCGGCAATACAAAGTAGGACCGAGTTAGCGCATACTGATCTTGTCTTTCACATTTACAGATCTTATGGTTAGGCGTAGTGTTGCACTGCACACTGCACTGTTGCGTTAAGCGTGTGCTGTCACTTCCTAGCGCATAAATGAATTATGGACACAGGAAGCGAGTGTTTAATATTCAAACTTTACCAATACAATGTAATAAATTCAAAAGTCATCGAATCGTCATCGGTAAGATGTATTTTGTACTCAAAAATATTTTCGCTTTCATTAAAGCTATCATCGCACACAATCTATAGAAAAATTGGTTATTCTACCATGTATTGTAATCATAGTAACGTTTATTATTTAAATATTCAAAATTGCTGTATGTAAGTGAAGTGTTCTATTAAACCCATTGTAAAATTATTGCTTTCAGCTTCATCTCTTAAAACTTTGCCATTTTCAAAACACCCTGTATTTGAACATTACAAAAAGGTTGTCAACTTTGTTCCGAAAATCGAAACCTTATTTACAAAGTTCGACACAAAAATAAACACGACCAAAAGAATCTCCCCAAGCAAGTTATGACTTTAGGGACAACTTAATTTTGAACTCAATTTTGATTCAACAATACCTACTTATGTTCGCGAAAATCCTATGCATTAATAATTTTGAGACCGCGAAAACTCATTAAAAATAACACTTCAAACTTGTAATCGTTCAGAGCCGGGCCTTATAACATAGTTCACGAAGAAACAGCCAGGACATCATATTGTTATCAATTTTAAAAACAGTGTCTTGTTTTTGTTATGATTGTGGGATATGGACGTGAAACGGAACGCAAGGATGTAATGGACGTGAAACGGAACGCAAAAGAGTAACAGGCGTGGAACGGAATGCAGCAACAACGGAGATGAAGTGTGATTTGAATCTGGATGAATGCAGAAGGTATCTTTAAGCATGTGAGTTTTAGAATGACATATTTATTTATTTTTGAGATTACATTATCCTGTATTGTATTGATTTATTAATAAAGAAGTGTATAACCAATAAGACGAGTTTCCTATCCCAGTTCATGATTAGGTTATTTTTTGACCTAGAGTTTATTTCAATCATCAGGAACATCCTAAACGCAAATTCGATTGATGATTAACGGATAATAAATAGTTCTTTTACACCTTAAATCCTCCAAACAATATTATTTTATAGGTATTCAGTCACATTCACAGATAATTCATATACGTTTTCGATTAAAACGCGTAGTAAAATAGAATCAGTTACAATTTAACGTTATTTATTTAACATCTTCAAAACACCGTTAAATATGTCAATCTTTAGGCAAAGTCTCTTGGTAAACTCTATTTACCTTTGAAATATTAAGATTTATTAAATTGCACTCTTAGATAGTAATGACTAATGAACATACACAGCATAAAATAGACGTATTTAATGAATTTGATATTATGAATTAATATATTGAAGACATCCAAAGTGACACAATTTAATTTAATTATAATATTCATAAAGATGAAATAGGAAACCAAAAATTTTGCGCACGGGCGGGACTTGAACCAGCAACCTTTTGTCTGACCGGGCCAAACGCTCTTACCAATTGAGCTACCGTGCTGTCAGTCCGACCCCACGAAATTTGTGGTCTCTTATGAAAACGTCAATTGCGTGACGCTTACAAATTTTTGGTTTCTTATTTCATCTTTATGAATATAAAATATGTCACTGTGAGTGTTAAAAATATTCTAAAGCATTAATTATAATATTTAATTTAGTGACAGCCCAAAGCAATCTTTATTGGCCACAGCTTCTCTGGTGTGGCTGTTCTATCCCACCTGTGGGGTAGGCCGGGAACTTTAAATTAGACTTGTCACCCCGCGCCGACATCTCCGGAGCTCACCCGCAAAAAATCTCAGCCAAGTGTGTTGAAGAAGAAGATTGAGGTTCTTCACATTTCTGGAATATAGTGAAAGGTTTTCCCTATTTTATTTCAAAAAAGAAAGTAAGTAGTTTAAAAAAAGCTTGAAATCATCCGACCAATTAATTATACGTCAATTATTGAATGCTGTAATTAGGACATTGTTTTTGAATTGGTTGGTTAATAACATAGTTCATAGCCTTACTAAATCTTTATCGGTTTTAATCTGATATTACTAAATTGGTTGGACTTCGGAGTTCAGTTTTGAATTTTGTTATTTTGTTTGTATATAGTTGGCTTATAATCATCTACGTCTTAGCCTTCGCTAATAGTTGCAACTTTTATAAATAGTTTAAACAATAACTACAGCTTTATTAGTAAGTGTGCAACTGAGCCTTATTATTAGACCAGAAGTAATCAATAACAAATGGAGTCGAAAATGACATGATTTTTATAGTTAATTTAAAGTAAAAATAAAGTAAAGTTAGCCTGTAACGTCCCACTGCGTGGCAAAGGCCTTACCTCTACTATGAGGTAGTTTAGAGCCATACTCCACCACGCGGGCTAAGTGCGGATTGGTGGTTTTTGCAAGGCAAGCGACTAACCCTGCTGTCAGATGCTATCAAGCCGCCCATAAGGCCTCTGACTAGGCTTTACGACTAAGACCCTTTACACACTGCCACTTTTAGCAGCGATGCAGTCGCGCTTCTGGTTCGATGCTAACGAGCAACTGCATCGATGCTAAATTAAATCTGCTCATTGCGTGAGTCGCGATGCTGAAGCGCGTATTCAAAACGCGTGACTGCATCGATGCGAAAAGTCGCAGTGTGTAAGGAGTCGTCTAAATGGGACCACTAATATCAACAGTGGTCGTATTAGTATGTGGTCGGAATGGTCACGCATCCAAACACGACCGCGCCGTAGGTTGCTTAACTTTGGTATCACTACTTAAGCGCTGCTACCACTGCGCGAGCAAATGTATTTGCATTCAGGCTGATTTACGCTAAACCGTGCTGACGACGGGCCGGGGCACGGTTAAACATTATTGTATACATTTTAAATAAAGTTATTCATGCCCGACCGTGCTCCGCCCGGGCTCGGACGGGGCACGGCATTGGAATTTCGGTGAGATTTTTTCCCGGCTCCGGCACGGTCCGACCCCGGTACGTCGTAGCCTGAATCATCCTTTAACATATTGATAAACAAACTTGAATCAAATCAGGATTATTCTAAGGATCCCTAAAAACAAAAAGAGGGTCCAGCAGAGATAATACGTCTTAATTTTAAACATTACTTTTGCCTGCGACTTCGGGCAGAGAATCTTACTTAGTCGCAAACTTAGTTACGGAGTTCATATTGATTGCTAAATAAAGGCAATACTTTTTAACTTTTTTAAAATTTTACTAGATATCTGTGTTCTTCTCATTATGAATTGAAACTACTACAAAACAAACGTAAGGATATTAAATCCATATACAAAAGTACCTTAAAGTTTGGGCTACTATTTAAAAAAAAACGTTTTATGGGATGCCTCTCAAATGAATCTATAAAAATGAGCAACTGTGTCTCAACACGGTAAATGTAACTGTATTATTTTTATAACTTTGAAATTTCTGCATCAAAACTATTATTGTAAATTTACATACAAAAGTTTTACGAGTATATTATGGCCCAAAAAAGGTTTTTTACCCGATTTTTCCAAATTAACATGCCCACAGGAAAAATCCGTGCTCCCGATGATACCAGAATATTTTCCCGGCTGCCTACTTTTTGTGCATACAAATTAGTTCAGACAGATATCGACCGAACGAGATTTTAATTGTATGGCAAATTGGATTTTGATAAATACGCCAAGTTATTCAATTCGTTTTGTATTAAAACTGAAAATACAACAAACCTTACATCGCCCTTCAGATACGCATGATTATTTTTATCCATCGCTGACATTGAATTTGACAAGTTTTTATTCAGTATTTTTGTGCGTCAGAAAAAACATATATCAAATCACCGAGGTAGGTTTGATTTTAGCATGGAAAACCGGTCTTAATTTACCAATGGCCATCCTGAGTCATAACTGACACTCAATAAAACAATTTCGTTGGCCAATTACATAGAAATTCATGGTAGACACGTGAAGTGATTGATTGATTTAACGACCGACACTTCTTGACCTTCCCTACTCCTAACCGCTTTTCTATTCTTACCAGAATTCTGAACGATAAAATGTATCCAGAGATCAAGTTACAATGGCAGGATTAAATCTGATACCAGTTTGTTTTGACCTACCCTGCGTCTGATTAGTTCAGCTGTTACAGACCAAGAAGGGGAAGAGTAGTGGTGGATTGAGGGTCAGAATAAAGTGGGTAGTCTGACAAATTACATCGAAACCCCAATCAGTGTTAAATTGTAGCAAATTGTCACGTCTAATGACACGATGATCGCTGATTGTTGGGATATGTTCGATTCAAATCGGATGTGTTTAACATAAAGGTTAAATAAAGGTCATTTATTCGTTGCCACTTTGCTAGTGCGAGCATTGAAATCAATCAAATTTACACTTGATTTAAAATCTTGGAAATATACTCAAGAGTAATATAACATAACGATGTTGAAAATGAGACTTATTAACTTATCAATATTCTAAAAATACCTATTACCCAGTTAACCGCCTAAATCTTAAGATGAACGTTTATTGTTTCTGTGTTATTTGTAGTCTCTAAATCTAAATCTCACCAAGCGAAAGTGACTCTATCTTTAGGGATTGTTCTGATAAATTACATTTTTAAACAAAAGAAATCTGTTCAATAGATTATTACAATGTACATTTCATGTACTCGACCCTCTTTGCAGAGCTGGGGCTTAGACCCTATATTTAAATAATAAATATTTAATGGCCCCACAATTGAAATTTACCATTTGGGTTTATTGCTACACGTACAACATTAATGACATGGCAAGATGATTATCATTATTAATTACATTAACGCCCAAAGATCAAAATCTATTAGCTTGACTATTGTTAATATTTCACTTGTTGTACTTAGTGTTTATTGTACTTTTCTGTTGATAAGATAGTAAAACGTGTGTCATAAACTCACATGAACTTTGAATTGACTCTACTAACTGTAATAATTTAGGAAACTTTTAATTTTCGTGTTGCATTACAATGAGAATTAGGCAAAGCCGCGGTTTATGAGTTGGCTTGCGACTCGGCTGTTGCAATACAGCCAAAACGTTTAGCAGTGTAAAGCATTTACACATTTTTTTCTCATCTAATTCTCGTAATTAAAGAAATCTAGGACTATTATTATTACATTATACATATGAGCATCAATTATTCACAATTAATCTTAAATAGAAATACAATCATTTTATTTTTATATGGATATTTACCTACATTTTCGAATGTAATTTTGTATTTTATCTCCTCTACTGAGGAAAAAAAGTAAATTCATTTACACATAGGTACTCGTATCGCAAAATGTGCGAGTCTTTTAATACTATTTCCTGCTGTCTGTTGTTTCGTAAAAATATATTAATCCTTAAACTCGATTGTTATATGTATGTTATGGTAAAATACTTTGTTCGTCCATATTGTAACACTTGTCACGTTTCCGATAGGGTAGTTCCTGATATTTGCTACTATTTATTTGGGAACAAATTACTGTCAACGTCACACCCAAAATCCTGAGGTGATTTAGGAGTTTTAACAATTGGTTTAATCGATTCAGGGAATAATGCCCCACAAGAAAGCTATGATTAAAAAAAGTCATACCTAGTGAGTGTTTTAAAAAAATAACTCAAATTTTCTTATACCAGAAACTTAAAATAAACTATAAATTTTAATTTGTTTTTTGCTAATAAAGTTATTTTTGTTTTTTACAGGTAACCCTTTCTTTTAACCGTCAGATAATATTTCAAATCGCAGGTAAACAAGGTTTTTGCTTCACATTAATCAGAGTCTGCTGCTTTATCGTCTTAAAAGGAAAACTGTATTTCTAAAGAAATAACTACTTTATAAAGTTGTCTCAACAGCAAAATGCTAAAGCTGGAGCCACCCTCAGATCCCTACAGCTGATATCATGTTATTTTCTATTAATGACTTATTCTCCCTTGCTCATTTCACCCCAAAGATGTTATCGCGTTGATGCCATCGCATTTGCCCCCGAAATAAATTATTTGAGGTATCCAACTATTGTTAGTTCAAGATCGATTAGATAAGGAATAGGATGTAATTAAATATGTTTTGTCGGGACATTGATTGAGAGATTGATATGTCATCGAGTTTCGATTGTTGTGAATTCAGTTAGAATTTGATTTCAGTTTTTACCACGCTTTTATTAGGTTGGGTTGTATGTATGTATGTAATGGAATCTTTGAGCTTAAATTTGACTGATTTCCAGTAGTTTGATTAATTTGAAACTTTTCACACGTATCAAGGACCGATGACAAAATAATTTAATAACATTTTCTCAATATCCTTATAAGGACCGCCATGATTAATAAATTCTTTCGTGGATCCTCTGTAAGGGAGTAAGAAAGATAGAGCTATCGCGTGTCGCATGTCCGCAAATAATTAATTGAAACATCGAACTAAAAAATGAAAAATAAATTATAGTTTAAAAAAACTAAAAAAACACGCTTATATAGCTAACCGAACTAAAAGTAGAAAATAATTTTTGATTACAAAGAGTTAGAGAATAATTCAATTCAGAGTAAAAAGCGTGGGGTGCTTGATATATTAAATGTTACAATTATTCTACATGCGACTATCTATGTGCTGAGAGTTATGAAAAAACATAGTAAAAAGTTTTGAAAATATAGTAAAATAGTAGTAGTCCGCAGATGTAATTTTGATGATTTAGTAGTGAGGAATACGGGTTTGTCAGAATGAGTATCAAATATCATGAAAAAAAAGTTTTAGTAGCAGTTTTTCTAGTCAAATCATGACATAGTCCATATTTGCCCGTTATAAAGATAGAACCCTTCAGGATGCATAAGAAATTTAAGATTCTTTTGACTTTTGTCAAAATATAAAAGGATATATAACTAACGAGTATCTTTACACCCTCAAGTTTTTCTTAACATCAAACGAAGAATCCTTAACGAGAACCTCTGATTCCGGGCCCTGATTGGCCGAATTGTTTTTTGATGTTCCGCCCTCGACGGAGCGGTCTTTATCATCGTATTGTTATGATGCGGAACCCTAAAGTGTTTCCTCGATGCCTCGATGTAATCTTAAAAAAACATTTCGCTTTTCGCGTCCGTTTGGATCGAATCGCTTTGCGTTATAGAGAGATGTGATGATTATGAGATTTTTGTGATTGTTTCTTTCTTTCTGTTTGAATGAGTTTTACATCGCTTTTCGATACTGTTTAAGATACCAGATCATGGTGAATTATGGTTGTAGAACGTGTATAGGATATTATTATTTTACTAATTATAATATAACTAGACGAAAACGGTGAAATGTGACGCATTATACACATCAAGGTATACAATGTAGGTAAATATTTCTGTAGTCATCGGTTCGCAAGGAATATTGTTCATTGTGTTTGATAAATATATTAAATAAAAACTGCAATAGTTTTTACACAATTTTTTTTTATTTAAAATCAACATTCTAAACAAACTAATATAAATTAACAAAACATATAACTTTTAAAGTTTATTCTCTGTAAACCGCTTTGTTTTAAGCACTCAGTCTCTTTATCTACTTTGGCGGGTAGATGAGTACTTACTTATTTTAAAAATAAAAAATGAAATTGTTGTTCTTTATTCAAATCGGTAATTAATGTGAAATGGTTATATACCTTTGCCTGTATATCATCCGCATAAAAGAAAAATAAAACGACGCTAGCGACACTTTAGGTTGCTTCCCCAAACTTTATAAGGTTCCTAAACGCTCCAAGAGCTTTTCAATCTATATATGTCATATCTATGCACTATACGCCTTGTCAATGGTGACTGCGGTTTGTTTGTCAGTGCTATTAGAATTTAACAAAATTCTCCATAATCCGAATTTTGCGGCTATATGTTGTCGACTCGAAATCAATATATTTTTATGTTATATTATTCATATAAGGTTTCGATCGAGTCTACCGTACCCCTTCACGAAATTATTAATATAGATTTTGTTAAGTAAATCATGGTAACATTCATACCCTTATTAGGATTGTGAGACGGATAATCGATATTGGTTTTACTGTGGTAGACAACACTAGCACACATGAACAGCACTAGATCTGTCAGATAGATGGCGTTTGACATTAACTCGATATTAATTGTTATTGCATTGGCAAATGGGCTGTATGGTTTAAACCTTTGCCTTTTCCAATCCAAACGGAAAGAAGAGCGCCAAAAGAAAAAAAATGCATTGTCCCGCGCATATTTAACTGACTGCATTGAATATTGTGCAATTGTAGCGAATAAGATCATCTTCAACACACCCATTTGCCTGAAATAGTATCAACAAAAATAATGTAATTAATTGTTATGAAGGTAATTGGACACATTTTCATGATTGCAACGAAATCATTAATGTTTTCTTATCAGAGGTGGAATTGTGTGAAGCAATCATATTTATTTGACAGTTCAAACCGTACGGTACGATCTGTCAAACGCTTTGTTCTTTACCATTTTCATACCGTACGTTTTGAACTGTCAAATGAATACGATTGCTTTACACAATCCCAACTCTGGCTTTAAGAGTCAAAACAGATGACATGTTTTTAGGGTTCCGTAGCCAAATGGCAAAAAACGGAACCCTTATAGTTTCGTCAAGTCTGTCTGGATATCTGTCCGTCCATATGTCACAGCCATTTTATTCTGTAACTATAAGCATCACAATGTTGAAATTTGGTAGGAAGATGTTAACCGCTTTAAGATTCCTGTACAAAATATAAAAAAATGAATTTAAAGAGATTCCCATACATGAAACTAAAACCATTTTTTTTTTAAAATTGTCTATAAATAGGTCTTTTAAAATGAAATAGAGGTTTCTAAAGCCATTTTCTCTAAAAGTCTAACGTTTGCGAGATATACGCTTCCGAAGTGGAAAAATGGGCGCCCGCCCCTCCTTTAACTTCTAAACTAAGCGAGTGTAAATTTTGAAAAAAATATGTAGATCTTAACAAATACTTTCAATGAAAATTGGTTTGGATGGGATCGAACTAGTATTTTTTAAGGTATAATACATTTTCAACAACCGCATTTTAATTGTCTCTATCGACAAGATTTGTGCAAGTAAACTAGAGACGCCATTTTACTCAGTTAATAAACGAGTAAAGTTAACAATACCGTCGCAATAATAACGCCAGTGAACCGAATGACAAACAATTTCTATAGATAAAAGGCCTCTAGATCGAGGTTTAATACATAATTCAAAGCACATCGTGTTTTACGGGTCACAAGAATGTCCAGTAAAATCTTGGCGAGCAAGTTGGCAAACGATTACCTTTAACTGGCATGAAGCCAATAAATACAAATGGTTTGTCCTTAAGAGTGAATTGATTCTGTATAAGCTTATTACTAACTTTTACTGCAGTACCTGTACGTGCCTATTTGCCTAATGCCTAGACATTCTTCTAAGAAGTTTCATTTCGAAAAAAAAACTGTATTAATTGGTTGATACCGTAAAAGAGTAGCAGTTTTGCTAAAAGTTGAATATAAATCTTGAAAATTGAGATTCGACAGAATAATTTTAATGTAAACAGATCTAGAAATCCTATTTCTTTGCTGTAAAAGTTAGCCAAATTTTGCGGTTAATAAAGCGTACTTTTTCTGACTGACATGTGGACATAGGATTGGAGTGATTTATTACGAGTATATTAAAAGTCGGAATGAAATATTTAAAGACAACCACCGTGGTGTAGTGAATAAGCAAGCTGGGTTTCAAAGGGTCGCGTCGCGTCGCCGCTCTGAGGTCCTGGGTTCGATTCCCGGTCAAGGGCAATGTAGAAACTATCATTTTTTATTTTGTATCGGGTCTGGGTGTTGAAGTATTATCGTTGTATGTTGAAGTATTATCGTTGTTTCTGATTTTCGTATCATAATTTAATTCCTTTCGGATTCGTATTCGTCAAACTTTTTATCCGTGTGTATCACAAACGAGGACGACGTAATTACCAGGACCTCACTTGGAAATTGTTATGGCGCTGCACTAAGAGTCTCATTTTCTAACGTCAAAATCAGACAAAAGACAGCTCTTTGATTTTGCGCAGACGAGTAAAGCTGGTATATCTTTGTTCGCTGTCTGGGTTTATACGTACGTTGGTGGATAAAGTTTGTTTTTCGTGGCTAGTCGAATATTGTTAACAATCTTGACATTCCTTATTAATGAAATAATTCATTAAAAGAAAAAACCGGCCAAGTGCGAGTCAGACTCGCGCACTGAGGGTTCTGTGACAACTTTAACTGAATTAGGGAATCCACTTACACAGTTACAGAATCAAGTGGCTGTGACATATGGACGTACAGACAGATAGACAGACACACATACAGACAGACTTGACGATCCTATAAGGGTTCCGTTTTTTGCCATTCGGCTACGGATCCCTATAAAGATAAAGACAAAAATCAAATCCTACACAGGCAATTAATCATTAAAACTTGAGATCTTTTTTATTTAGATAGTAAACCAGTTTTATTCAGTGACATTGTAAAAAAGTTATCAGAAGATTGTTGTGAATATAGTAATATTGGTATAGCTAAAAAACAGGCTTTACCTAGAGAAACTGATTATATGACGATTCATATATATTAAATAAATTGAGTTTTTAAATATAAATGCTCATACTAAAGTCAAGTATTGTTAAAATGGCATGGCTTAAACCAATTACACTGCTTCTTTGCAGATATGATCGAAATTGATTTAAATCAAAACGTGTTTTGTGTTTGCTACCTACCGTCTCAGCGTGATGCTTTATAGCGTAAAGCGTTCCTCGATAAATAAGCTATTCAACAGAAAATAACTTTTCAAATCGGTCCAGTAGTTCCTGAGATAAGCGCGTTCAAACAAACAAACAAACTCTTCAGTTTTATACTATTTATTAGTTTAGACTAATAGTACATCCGCCATATTCTACACGTAAACTACTAGTATAAGATAAACTACTCGTTAGATAAATAAACTTAATATTTGTACCGATATTTACTTCTAACCTAAACTTAAAATAGTATAGTAACAAACATTTCTTATTTTCCAATCGTTCTTCTATGTACCGCGCAAAAATACATGTTACAGCCAAAGATGTATCGAGCGTCATAAATATAGACTTTTAGTACATGATAAACGATACTATATTATATAGACGATGGTTTTATGACCACTATCGCAGTTTTGTTCACATCTATACAGGGTGACCCAGGCAGTGGGCATTTTTTTTTTAATTTCTTACATCTAGTGCCATTCAAATATATGTGTCGTACCAATGTATGTTAGCAGAATTTTTGTAGTTTTCGAGTTACTTTTATTTCTCGTAGATAGCTAGACATTTGGCCACGATTGCACCTGAGGTTTAGTTAAATTGCAGCCTAAGATGGCCAATGCCTGCCTAGTAACAGCCTTTTCACTCTTTTCTTGAAAACGTCGAAATATTAGTTGACAGGGAACACTTCTGCCGGCAACGTATTCCACTCTTTAGCGGTACGCAAAAAAAATCGTTGGGCGCATATTGTTGGTCCTAGTGTCCAACATTATTGCTGGTTGGTTAGGGTGGAAGCCCCGCCTGCATCTTGTGTTTCGAAGAAAGAAGTTAAGGGGCTGGTGGAATCAAGTCATGAAATTTCCTTCGCACGAACAATCTCTGAAATGTAACCTGTAGAAAACCGACAGACATGCTACTCTTTTCCTATAGGCTCAACAATTTATTATGGAAGAGTTTATCGGCTCTCATAATTTATTTAAAAAATAATTCTTTCTCTTTTTATGGTTTTATGACGCTTTTTTGCAGTATAAGTCTTATAAATTAAACATATTTAAATAAAATTATGAGCAAGCTATAACTAAAAAAATGACGTCACTGTTTGGTTCACCCTGTATATACTGTGTAAACCTAGATATATGTATGTATGTATATTGACATATTTGAAGCTATAAGGTGTTTTAGCAAATGCGATGCATGGCTTTAACATTAAAGTTAGATTCATCATCATCATTACAGCCGTAGGCAGGACGTCCACTGCTGAACATAGGCCTCCCCCACGGTTTTCCATACATATCAGATTATAAGCTTCAGAAAAAGCATGTCCCTATATCCGTAGTTTTATGAGAAAGTGAAAGCGAGTGAAAAGGTACATTTCCCTGCCTTTAGTTTTAAGAAATGATTTCTATCCTTCTGTTTTATTAATACGGTAATAAAATCCATAAGTTTTCATTTTATTCGACCTATTTCCCGAGCGTCTAGTGTAATTCCGGAAGAGCTTCGTATAAGTGTCGATTGCCGTTCGCATCGAGCTGAATATTTTATAATACGCTCGGTGATTACACTTCGGGACAAAATAAAATCTATACTTTATTATAAAGCTGAAGAGTTTGTTTGTTTGAGCGCGCTAATGTCAGGAACTCCCAAACCGATTTGGAAAAATATTTTTGTGTTGGATGGCTTATTTATTGAGGAAAGCTAAAGGCTAAAAAACATCTTTTAAATTCCTTCGTTCAGTGTAACTAGAACCAGCGACTTCCAAAGCAAGATTATATTGCAGCTGGATTAACATTTTATGTACAGACAACAGCACGTCATACACTGCGGTATCTTACGCAGTTTTAATAAGGGTTAGTTTTTAACAAATATGTATAGCCTGATGTGCTGTCGACTGTACTATCTATATTAGTTATTTTAACATATTGTAAGAAAGCCTAGTAAATGGAGTTTAGCTTTAAGATAAGTGTAGGATTAAAAAAAACTGACTGAGTTCGACTTATTTTTGTATATAACATCAGTCAATACATTGCGGTTAATCAACAAAGTAAGCAGGATAAAAGCAAAGGTACGCGGAAAAAAAGAATTTAAAAATCACGTTTATTATTGGATGATCAAACGAACTTACCTTAAGTGAAGTTCGATCCAAATTGTCCTGACTTCGACGAAGAGATTTAATTGACCATGTAGTATGCCCTACTACGCGTCCATTCACTCGCACACAGGTTTAGCGCAAGAAAGAGAAGGTAAATGACCTCACTCCCTCCCACGCCTCACAGCACTGCCAGCCGCCTGTCGCTCATTCATTTCAGAGCAAGGAGACCGATGTATGAGATGTACAACATTGATTATACTTATTGTAAGGGTGACGATTATTTTTGCATAAAAAACGTACACGGGAATTGGGAAGGGTGGGACCTTAAATCTCTTCGTCGAAGTCAGGACAATTTGGATCGAACTTCACTTAAGGTAAGTTCGTTTGATCATCCAATTGTCCTGCCTTCGACTCTGAGATTTAATTGACCATGTAGATGTTTGGAGTAAAATCAATGTTGTTACAATAGAATAAGTTGACATCTCTGATGTTAGTAGTGATTGATCATTAAAACGATCATTTTAAACAACAATTCATTGTTCATGTCGCTATCTTTGACATATACATGTATCACTATTACTAAAAAACATTAGTTGTATGATAACTATGATAAGTTATAACTTTCTACTAATAAAAATATCTTTATTAGAAAGAAAGAAGATATTTGTTAGTATTTTTTATTAATGATTAACTAAAAATTGATAATTTATTTATTTTAGTAATTTTAAGCTGAAATAAAGCATTTCTGTTTAATTGTGGCATGTTATAAAAATTGCAAACAATACAGAAGACGTATTGTTGGGCTGAGACGGTTTGCGAATAATATAGTTTTACACACTGAATTTGGCACGTAAAACAAATGATAATTTTATTACGAGGAAAGCCACATACAGAAAACACCTTTTAGTTAGCGCCTTATCTTTGGTAAGATAAAGGGCGTGAAGGTAATGTGGTCTGAAAAGTCGTTATCTTATTCTTGCAGTATTTAGCATATTTTATAATTATAGTTTTGAAATACGTATGTACATGCTATTCTATTGCTTTTCAGTATGGGATATGTAGGTATTAATGCGACTGTTTGAAAAATATTCGATCGAATACCAAACACATAAATAATATTTTATAAATTAAAATTTCGAATACCTGAGAAAATTTATAAACTTAATTTGGTTATAAAATGTGTTTATGATTTGTATAAAAGTAATTGATTAAAAGATTCATTCTTAGGAATGTAATTATTTTAAGATCATGATTATATTCACGGGTGTCTATCAATGATATATGATTATTTGCTGTGTAAGAAAAAGAATACAATAATTCAATGGCTTTGAAATATTATCGTTATCAGAAAGTTTAAGGCATAGGTAGGTAAGTAATGATTTTTTATGTATTATTTATATTTCATTAAGTATATTAGTTTTTTTTATATTTTAAATAAGATTTAAAATCGGCTTCTGGGAGCTTTATAAGGGCAAACGACCGCAAACGATTTCTCCGATATAAGTTTTGGTACCACCCGGCCCCGACCAAATACGTTTGCCTAATATTCGACTAATCGACCAGGAATGTTCGCCGAGTATTCGATAGTTGGCACATGTTCAGATTTATATATATGATGTATATGATAAATTTAATCATAATTTTATTGCCTGGGTAAATGTCTGGATTACTTTTAAGGATTACAATAAATATCAATCCTATGTTTCAGGTTGGTTGCTATGAGTTTTTTATTTATTTAACTTTATATATATTTTTAAGTTTGACAAATATTTGTAACATATTTGGCTACAGATGAGACTTGTTTCAATATTATAAGCTGTGTCAAAAAAAAAAAAAAAACTGAAGATGACTTAGAATAAGGGTACCTATTTTGACACGAAATCCAAAAATAAACGGATATCGTATTAAAAGTACCTATGGCATATCGAGATCCCAAGGGTAAACTGGTTTTATACATATTTAAAAACATCTTTACATATGGTTAATAAAAAACATAGATAATTTGGTTTGAAATAATTAATTGATTCAAATTTTAATAAATAGTCGAATCACATGACGTCCTCTGGCGTAAGAATTAAGGAAAAGTCCATTAAAAAAAAATCATTTTCAAAATAAAATACTTTTTCTCAACCATACCACCCGACCTATTTTATTATTAATTTTTAATTTTCAATTGTTCCACCGTATGTAAGTAACTGGTGAATATCAAGACAAAATGTCCTTTGAAAAATTATTAAACACAGTATATCGAATACTATAAACATCAAACAATAAAATGCATATAATAAGTACCTATTTTATTGCTTATTAGAGCAACGTTTTCAAGGAACAGTTCCTTAATAACTTAGTGGCTTTCTGGGGAAGATTGTTGGGGAGTGGGTGGATGTAATTGATTACAAAAAACTGATGATTAGAGAATATATTTACTTGATGTACTTTATTCTTAAATCACAGAATAAATAGTAGGAAAATAAACATGGTTCATATTTCCAATAACTCGAATTAGATTATTATAGTGCAATTTGATTCGAATGCTGCATTGCATTTAGGATACGTCAGTTTTTTTTTTTAAATATATATATATAAATAATAATTTCCTAGCCTTTTGTTAAAAAATATTGATAGTGATATTTTTGTAATAATGAATATGGCTTGTATTTATTTCACGTCAAACGTAGGTGTGTGTGTGTAAATGGCAAATAAAAATAACCGAATTATATGAAATATTGTAATAATACTTGAGAAAATAAAATTGTGTCAATTGATATGCTTTGCTTATGCATTTCCATAAAAAGCAAAAAATGCATTATCTTCATAAATGAGCTTGTTTCAATTTAATAGCTACCTACTCTTATGGTATATCTAACAATGTGTCGATAAGTTTTGGTTTATGCTATCTGCCGCATACTTCAATACAATAGAACGTTTGATTTGAATTATTCTTAGGTGGTGCTTGAAACAAGGTCATAGAAACAAAGGTCAATTCCAGGTGACCAAAGGTTGTCACAATTTTTACTGGGCGTTGGCTGGCTTTCCCAAAGATAAAGGACACAGATCTTTATTAAGTTTTCTCGACTCGAGATTAAGTACCGAACTTTGCGACGGTTAAATGAACGTATTCATAAAAAAGCATATCACTTTCACAGCATATTTTTCGAAAAACGAAATAACCTCTAAAACAATGGAATACAGCGCACCCTAATAAATCTTATATGACGGTAGTACTATATTGATTTCGGGGTTTGATAAGATGTCTCATTGGCATATTTAAAAAAAATACGCTTTCCAGGTAGTTGTTATTGCTTCAGTAAATAAAATCTAAGCTTTACCGAATTATTTACTGAGAAGTTGATTTAATCTTAGTTGGATATAAAATAAATACGGCAAATTTCCTACCATTCAGAATCATACATTTGCCAGGTATTTAGCAAAGCTCATTCTTATTTTTATTATAGCTGTTAAAATTAAAAGCATTTAATAGAGTTTTTAAACGGACTGGTTTTTATATAGACCCAACCATATTTTAGTACGTCCTGGGCAAGCTTACAGCTTGCTTGCTTGCTAGTTATAATCAAAGAGCCAACCACAAGCTAAATAGCTATAGGTATGAGCAGAAAGCAGAATTGTATGTAGAAAAATCTTGCTTTCTTAAAAAGTACATTGTTTTCTTTTTACAAAATCTATTAAATTCAATATTTTAAGTAGTATTATTAAGCAATTAATGTTTACCATAGCATTGTCTAGTTAGACAATTTTATAGCCATTGGCAAGAAATAAGTACAAAAGAGTTGTGATCAATGGATAAGGACCCAAACCACCCATAACTATGTGAGCTATGGTGGGATGCTATGCTACCGTTTTTAGAGCTTTGTGGAAAACATATTAGGAACGTGTACTGCAGGTTGCAGAGTACGTGTATTTATGATTAAGGTCTAAGTTGTTAAAGTGTTTTTGAGTCTCTCATGTTTACTATTCTGAGTAAAAATTTACAAAATAAATATTAATTTATTCGATTTGAAATAAATCTTCTGCCACTATTATTACTTGGTAAACCATTTAATTGCTATTTTGGTTTGTACGTGTGATAGCTCACATTATGCTCCATTTTAATATTTGCCTAAATATTGGCTGAGACAAGTGTTCGGTCGTGGTTTTGCCACGAGTGGAATACGGTAGCCCGTAATAAGTACATGTACGTACGGCCTTAAGGTGATATAACAAAGCATTCATAAGAGCACATACCTTTTTTGGTCGGATTCTGATTCCGAGTGCGAGACGTTTAAAACACGCTGGAATTGTGACGGTAGATCACCGTTGCGAAGCAATTCGCGGCGCGTCATGGGCCACACACATCACAGGTATGGCCGGATGAGTGCGGGCGAGGGCCGCTGATTCATACTCAGAGGCCATAGTGGCGCATCGTCAGCGCTGCTTAATATTAATCATGAATGTCTTTGGCTGTAATTTATTATTATAGCATCAAAGAACAATTGGCTGTAAATTCAGCTAACTGGTTTCCCTTTTTTCGCAATGAAAATGAGGGTAGGATATTGGAAGCAACGCATACCAAAAGTCTCAGATAAGATCTAGAATAATCTAGATAATTAGGACTGGCTGACCTCACGTGTCAGCTCTGCCAGTATTTGCTACAGATCAATCTCGCGTATTGATTCGGAGCGGAAAATGCGGACTGGCTAGCATCGCGTGCTAGCTCGGCCGCGAAGCGTAAAGCATGCATGGTGCAGCCACGCTGGGTAGTGCGTTTTACTTCACATTCACTTGTTAAATTAATAACAAAAACATTTTTGAACTAACATGTCACTATAAGATAAATTTCGTTTAGCACGAAATAAAAAATTAACGGTTATATACTGTGGTTACTGCGTGCGTTGGAACGGCGCGCGCGCACGGACACGAATGAGCGACAGGCGGCTGGCAGTGCTGTGAGGCGTGGGAGGGAGTGAGGTCATTTACCTTCTCTTTCTTGCGCTAAACCTGTGTGCGAGCGAATGGACGCGTAGTAGGGCATACTACATGGTCAATTAAATCTCAGAGTCGAAGGCAGGACAATTTACAAAAAGTGTGTCTTCACTTGACCTTGAAAGAGAAAGGCGAATATTATATTGCGCACATCCCTCGAATCAGAAATAAATGCGGCCCCAATGCCTTGTCCCCAAGTGTACTCAACTTTACGACTGAGCAAAACAGCGATAAGTCGTATCGATGACGTGAGAGTAATCGATTAGCCATCGATTATCGATGCTTGTACCTACTTATTGCGATGCTCTAAGACTCCTTACACACTGCGACTTTTAGCATCGATGCAGTCGCGCGTTTTGAAAATGCGCTTCAAAATCGCGACAAACTCAGTAAAGAGATTTAATTTAGCATGGATGCAGTCGCGCGTTAGCATCGATGCAGGAGCGCGACAGCATCGATGCAGAAACACGACTGCATTGATGCTAACGCGCATTGGTATCGATGCAGTTGCCAAAATTATGTACATAATTTGTCAATTTCTAGCTTCTGCATCGCGGCTATACATGCTACAAGTAGCGCATAGTGTAAAGGTTGACATTTTGCGACTGCCTCGATGCTAACGCGCGTTAGCATCGCGACTGCATCGCTGCTAAAATTCGCAGTGTGTAATGGGGCTATGTGTTACTTGTGCTGATTTTGCTTTTGTTTTTTTGTATTTTAGGTACAAAAACTGGTAAACTTATTTTTGCTGACAACAAAGTTTTAAATCATATTTATTTTTGCTGAGCTAACAAGCAATATTTTGTTTTTATTTTTCAATAAGTCGTGTACAAACAGTGGCGTGATGTTTGAATTTGTTCGACGCTGAAGTGGAATTAGATAGATTATGAATTAGAGAGGTCATGTATAATTTTACCGACAAGAAGGACAGATGTCGTTTTTAAGATCGCAGGATCAAACTGTACGCAGACCGCGTGTGTTCCATCGCTGTGGAAAACCGTGGGGTCACGCTTGTGTTCATCGCACATCATGCACTGACTCTAAATGAATTTGTTTCTATAAATAAATGTGTTATTTTGAGCTTTTAGGCAGTTTTTTCAAGGCGGTTTAAATTATGATGTGGTGTTGTGATGGTTTTCGTAAAGTTAAGTCCTGTAGACTAGGTATTAGTGGTCGTAAGAAAGTGACAGTCTCAAAGCATTTGATATATCCAATTCACACAACATAGCATGGGGTCCCTGACAGATTGCGTGTGGCTATTTTAACGTCATCTGGGAGCGTATTGCGATGCAGTTTTGATAGGTTGAAGCGGCTCAGCTTTTGAGTGCTTTCACACTTAGGCGTTTTCAGCAGCGTGACGGTCGCGCGGCAGTCGCGCTGCTATCAATTTCATACATAAAATGTCAGCAGTAAGCCCTTTACATTGGAGAGTTGCGCTGCTTTCGCTCTAACGTGAAAGCGCACTTACTGTCAAATTAGCAATTAGTATTGCGATTTCGCATGATATTTATAATATTATTATAATAAAACATCATAAATTTTAATATTCCTACTATTGTAGTATTATTTTGATATTAATATATTGATAATATATGTTTACACTTAGTCGGAATTGAGGTGCCTGAAAATTGAACGGCTAAAGGTAGATCGGAATACTGAACCGAAATTTCAAAATACCGATTCTTATAAGACCTATAATTGAAATGCCGAATACTAAAATGCCGAATTTTAAAATACCGGCTGTTTATATGACCGAAAGTTCAATATACCGACTGTTTTTATGACCGAAAGTTTAATATACCGAAAATTTTTAAAACCCGATGATTAAAAATACCGAATTTTACAAGACCTATGAACGAAACGCCAAACAAATTATATACCATTGAGATTGAGGTTCATTAAGAAAACAAATTTTGATTGACCCTGACTCGCCTTGGTCCTTCGCCGTGGTACTAGTCTGTCCGATACTGGAGTGTAATTCAAAAGCCGGAGGCAAGGAGGGAGAGCAGCCCTCGCCCGCTGTAGCAAATCTTAGGCTCCCGTGCGAGCTGGAGCGGCATCTTCTTCTTCTTAGCGTGTCGATGGAACCCGAGGAGCTGGAGCGGCTGAGGCTGGTCGAAGGCGACCAGCAAGCCGAAGCTGCGGAGGCGAGCTAGGGCGAAAGGGCTGCACTTCCCGCAGCGCCGGAGAAGAGCAAAACCTATGCATGCTGCTACATGCATGCCTGTTTGATTGCTTGCATGCTGCATGCCTGCTTGCTACATACATTGAGACTGAGGTTCATTAAGAAAAACAAAACAAAACGCCTACCGCAAAGTTAATCTTACTTTCGGGATTTTGCAATGATATTGTATTAAGAAGTAGATGACGCCTCGCGAACTAAAAGAGTACACAAATATGGCACCGTCTGATTAATGGATGTCAATGGATTGACATCTATCACATCAGACATCAGTTTTGGAACAGGGTCTTAATAGAGTAGCTTTCTTAATATATTTTTTTAAGTATTTAGGTTTATCAACAGTCTTTTGTTATACTTTTGTTAACGCGAGTTCCGGTGACCTTTTGATTCGTGAGCGTCTACACTGTTACTGTAAAAAATTGAAGGTGTAATTTATAGTTATCTAACAGACATATTAACATACATTTCCATAGACATATTTGTTAGGGACGTGCGGCCGGGATTCGAACCCGCGACTGCTTCTCTTTGTAGTCCGGAACGTAAACCACCACACTGTGACGGTCGTTAAATTATTATTAAAAAATATAGTACCAAACTACTCCATGTATAGCACTGTCTTAGAATATCGACTATGTTAGTCCGTAGGTTGGCTAAGAAACAAAACTTGCTAATTTTATTGAAAATACTTCAATCATGCATTATAGGCATCATAAAATACAATTTACTTAACGAAAATATGGTATTCGGACTGTTTTTTATTTAGTTAGGTGTTTCTGCAGTTTTAATGACGCACTGAGGCATTAAGACACTGACGCCATCAAAAACTGACTAAGTCAAAATTATGACCCCAATTTGAAGTGAGGTGTTGTTTCGCTGAGCCATCTTTTAGCCTCTCACCGGTGATCTAGTTCTTAATACAATATCATTGGGATTTTGAACTTCGGTATACTAACTGCAGGTATATTAATCTACGGGATTTTGAACTTTTGGTTATTTGAAATTCGGCATATTGAGCTTCGGTATATCGGGTATAGGTATTTCATTCGTTCGGTATTTTGATTTTCGACGTTTCAAGCGTAGGTATTTCATTTGTAGGTAAGTATTATATGAACTTTCGGTATTATAATACGTACCTTTGTTAACAGTTTACACTTTTATCAAATTACTACAGGATCACCAACTTCAAAATCCTCCTATGTTTTTAACCCTCTCACTGCCAACAATTATAGCAATAATCGTCATATTTGGCGCGCGATCACATTACGCCCGGGGCCGGGTTTAACCCGCTTGGCAGAGGCTCCGACTGAATATTTATTATCCGGGAACAATACTTGGTTAGATGTGTAAATTATCTAGTGATTTTTGTTTGTTTGTCATTTTGGTTGATGAGGTTTTGGCAAGCAATGAGTTCCCGATGTCACAGTGAACAGTCTCCTTCTGGTTACGTTTGCTCCATCGTCGGCTCAATCTATGATGTCTCAACATCTGGAGTCACTCTAGTGCCAAACATTTTTTTCGTCCGAAAATCAATCAACTCTACAAAAATCGAGCTAACATAGATTGACATTTTGTGAGTAGTCACAAAATTTTATTTATATTTTTTTATAAGTACACTGTTTTTCAGCAGGTTTTCATGGAAAAACGAATATTAATCAAAGAAAACCACACGTTAATTGAAACGAGTAGTTTAAAAAGAGACTGGTCTAGGAAAAAGAGCAAACCCATTTCATATAATAAATTAGCAGTTTCCCGCGGTTTCACCAGCATGAATATCGTATCTTACAAAATATCGATGTAAAGTTTAACCTATGTTTTATTCTAATGTGTAAGCTTTAATATAGTTAAGTTTCATCAAAATCAACTCAGTGGTTTTTGCGTGAAGAAGTTTCAAACATATATCCATTTTGGGTCTACCTTGTTTCGCAGAATTTTTATTGTCATAATTTTATTTGGCATATCATCAAATAGCATAAACTTCCTTTCGCAGAACATCAATTAGCATTCACTCATTTATCAGACGTTCAAAACGCATAATCGTGTAAGCTAGAATCATCTTTGGGCAGAAATTTAATATCCATAATAGTCCTGAAGCAGAATCATCCTAACGCAGAAAGTTCACAGTCCGAATCGTCTTTTGGCATATTTTTCATATTAAATATTCTCCTGTAAACCTTAATTTCTCTGTGTATCCCAAAGTTCTATCTCAGCAATACTAACATACAACATGCATGGAAAATCAAACATGCAGCATGCAAGCAAGCATTCAACATGCAAGCAAGCAAGCAAAGCATGAAGCAAGCAAGCAAGCAAGCAAGCAAGCATGCAGCATGCAAGCAAGCATGCAGCATGCAAGCAAGCAACAGCTTGCATGCAGTATGCATGCAGCATGCAACATGCATGATTTCTGTCACGGCTCCGGCGCTGCGGGGCTCCGGCAGTCCCACGCGAGCTTATCGTCGCAGATGGTTTTCGCTCACCACCGCAGCTTCGGCTTGCTCGCCGGCCCAGCCTCAGCCGCGGCGGCGAGCTTTCAAACCACCTGCTCCTCAGCTCGCGGGCTGCCTCGCCCCTCCGCGCCTACGCGATTTTGAATTACACTCTAGGGGTGGGGCAAACAAGACTGCGTGAAGTCGGTTTTGCACCGATTCGTTTCTGTCACTAACTTTTGTACCACAACTTAATGACTTTTTAATTCATTTTGAGGGTAAAATACTATGTAAAAGAAATAGCAATATGCGTAGTGAAATTATTCTAAACGAAATTCTGCTTTCTTCATAGTATGCCTAGTCAAATTATGCCAAATAAACATCGTACTTAATAACCATTATGCTTAGCGAAAGTATGCAAAATAAAATTTTGCCAAAAGTAATTATGCCTTATAAATTTCTGCTATCTTAAAAGTATGCCATTGTGAATTCGGGCATATGAATATTCGACCAAACAATAATTATGCTAACAGAAAATTCTGCCTGATTAATATTCGACTAGGTAAAGAAATTCTGCCAGATAGAGGGAACCCATCCATTTTATCCTAATTTCCTGTTTGTATTTAGACGTTTATTACATAGATTCTACATTTGCTCTACTGATCCGATTTTCGGAAAGCTGAAGAGTTTATTTTTTTAACGCGCTAATCACAGTAACTACTAGACCAATTTAAAAAATCTGTTTTGTGTTGGATAGCTTATTTATCGAGGAAGGCTTTAGGATAAAAACGTCACGCTTCGGCGGGAGGGGAGGGAGCAAACACGAAACGCGCGGGCGCAGTCGCGGGGGACCGCTATCAATTCTACATTTTTGTTGAAATATAACCCTTAATACAACTACATGAGATACATTGTTTAACTTAACGGGCTGTTGTCAGTATATGGAATACGATATGGCCCTGCGAATTGCCTTATGAACGTGAGATGTATTTGGGCTTAGGGTTGTCAAAAATAAAATATTTTGGCCCAATAATTGAATCATTATCATCATTATTAACAGCCAAAGGACGTCCACATCTGAACAGTAGCCTCCCCCACGGCTTTCCACTGCGACCGGTCGAAAGCGGTCTACATTCAGTGTGATCCTACTAGCTGTCTATGGTCGTCTGTATTGACGGTGGACGTCCTACGCTGCGCTTTTGGTCGAAGGTTCTCCAATCTATAGTTTTTCTGTCCCAACGGCCATCAATTCTTTTCGCTATGTATATATTTGTATGATATTTGGATACAGTGTAAAAGAACCTGATGATCGAATTTTTCAGATTGATGTTGATAAAAAATCATCCAATATAAGTCTTGAGAACATAGGTGGCTGTATATTTAAATTTAAATACTAAAAAAGGTTTATGGCCAATTAAACTACCAAAATGTCAATGTTGAGTAATCCGTTTTTACTCGTATTACTAAAAAAAGTAGTATCTCAGATACTTCATAAACTGATAAAATTTACGGATAACAACTAACTCAAAAGCTCAAAATACCGCCTAATAATATAATTTACCCTGTGATTAGGGGAAAAAAAGTCATTTGGAGTCGGGTCATGATCTCAAGCTTACGCACATCAATAGTCCACGCACATCATGCACCGACTCCAAATGAATTTGTTTTCCCTAAACAGAGGGAAATGCTTTATTTTGAGCTTTTTAGTCTGTTTTTTGAAGGCGGTTTAATTTTTTATTCCATGATTTTTAGATTTATATATCAAAACTACTTGACCGATTTTGATGAAACTTACACTTTACCTAAGTTGAAACATACCTGACTGAACTAAAAAAAAAAAAAACTTGTCATGGCTTCTCTTGTGGACAAACATACCAATACAAATATGCAAACAACATGTTTGAAAGCTTTAATAGATCAACATACTCAAATATTATCAAATTCTAACGATATCACGTAACTAACTACACATTGAATTGATTACCTCCTTTTAATGAAGTCGATAAAAAAAACGTAAGTATCACCTTCATTTTACCCAGAAAGTCGCCACAGAATTTGCACACCCCTAAATGCAGTGGTATAGATGTACGTTTACGACAAATGCATTTTACAATGACCATTTCAAATTCATTGCCTTTCTTATGGCGCTGATGCGTTTCTTACTATTTCTCTGGATGCCTTTGCAAGCATTATCCTGGCTTTATGAGTGAATAAGTTAAAGATCTTCGCGCTTGTTCAATAAATACAAAAGTTAGGGCCCTATTGAGTATGTCTGTCTGAAAATAACTGACTTTAGTGTCATACAGGATGTAACAAATAAGTGTATGCACATTTTAAATGGTGATCGAAATGTCATGCTGTCCTTGAGCGGTTAAAAGAAGAAAGAATAGGATGTATACTCTCAGAGCGCATACTACGGCCATACCACACAAGCATTGCTATTTCATCGCAATCGCCTGAATCACCTCTCCTAAATTTATTTTATTTTATTCAAAGGAATGTGTGTTATTAGTAGGTAATAGCGACTTTTAAAGATCTTTATAAATTTAAGACCCTTTTCACAGATGCTGAACATTGACAAATGTATCTGTATATTGGCGACGGCATCGATACTAATGCGCTACAGCATCGATACCAAAATTGGTTTATTACAGTGGAACTGGTCCAGTTTGATGACAAAACTGAATTAGTAACATACCAGTAGTACCATAAAGTGACACTGCAAACGGGATGTATCTATGTTCATATATGCATTTAACAGCCTAAACTACTAAACGGCATCCTGCAGAAAACGGCGCCTGCAAAATACGGGATGTTGCCAATGGAAAACGGTCCTAACTTTTATTAAGCTCATCTGAAAATCATTCAAATCATTCTGAAAACGCAGAATTCCTGTGATGAATTTTCCATAAAATACCAAATGTTTGTTTGAAAATCATTTCGCTTATTTTAGTCAGTGAGATTCTGTTATAAAATCTACGAATGACTTAGATATGTAATAGATAATATTATGTTACACTGTGCACAGAACACAAAAGCAAATACAAAAAGTAGTTTCAGTTTCGAATGGCTTTTAAATTCACATAAAGTAAAATAACCGTCCAATATGAGAAGTCAGTATTTAATATCGGTCCGGCTCATTTAAGCTGATAATTAAAAACATCAGTGGGTCGCACCAACCCCGGACCTTTACCCTAGCTTGCTACGACCGTAGAGTAAAAAGATCAGACAGTCTTACAGCGCTTTCACATTGGAGCGACAGCAGCGCGGCAGAAGCTGATGCCCATAGAAAAACACAGCGGCGCTGCTGCTATTTATGTACAAAATTTTCAGCAGCGCTGATACTGTCGCGTGACAGTCGCACTGATAAAGTGTGAAAGCGCTCTTGAACTTAAGCCTTAAGTTATTAGCTGTTTTATTAAGGTCTTGTTATTAGATGTTGCATTTTATCATTAAGAGATGGCGCTCTCGTACCTTTAAGAAATTGGGAATGTAAAAGAAGATACTGCTTTTCGTCAACGTGAATAAATAAAAACCTATAGAATCGTCAACGCCATCTAGTAAAAGGTTATAATATGAACACCTAAAGTCTTGCAGAAATAGATAGGTATTGAAAAAAACCATTCCGGTCAAAAGATAAAAGTTGTCAAAAATGAAATGACAATGAAATAAAACTTCGAAAAGTTTGTATGTATATGAACAGCACAGCAACTATGCGAACTCATACCTGAGGTGAAGCCTTAGCCCAGCTGTTTACAGGCTAACTTTACATTTCTATACTTTATTCATTACTTTTATTTAACCTGGCAGGAGCTTAAGTAACCAAAAAAACTGTCCCAGTAATGCAATTAAAAACATTTATAAAGCCCTCAAATTTTAACTTGGCACTGAAAACCTTCCAGCAAAAATCCTTTTTTTTTCACAGATGCCCATTTCAACACTAATTGGACACATTTGCACATTCAATTGTGAATACTGTTCTTTCTAGTCCATGTCATACGGACGGCACGCCCCATTACCCTTGCTGGTCATTAGTTCCCGATTTATGACTTTATTTTTAATGGGTCGCCATGCTCTATAGAGCTTTGTTCTCTAAAATATTATACAACGGGCAACACTGGTTTTGGGTCACAATGCAACGATGCAAGGTTGCTACTAGACTAGAGAAAACGTTGTCTTTTTGTTTAAGATGTCGTTTTAACAAAATAGTTCTATAACTTCAAAAAAATTAATAACAGACTAGGTATTTTTTCTGCGGATAAAGAATCTATACTTTTATTATAAAGCTGAAGAGTTTGTTTGTTTGTTTTAATGCGTTATTCTCAGGCACTGATAGAACGATTGTTTTTTTTTGTGTTGCATAGCTTATTTATCGAGGAAGGCTTTAGGCTATAAAACATCACGCTGCGACAGGAGGGGAGGCAGCAAACAAGTCATTAATAAGAGTAACATTATCAGAAAAATACTGCATTCTATTGCAATAAGATACTTATATCAGAGTAAAAGTTGTACAATGCTTTGGCAGTGATACCGAAGTTAAGACACCTACGGCGCGGTCGTGTTTGGATGGGTGACCATTTCGTCGAGCGTCTCCGTGTTTCGGATGGCACGTAAAGCTGTTGGTCTCGGCTAACATCGGATGATATTAATCGGCTCTATGCCATCTGACAACAAAATTTGCCCTGTCGTGCAAATATCCCTCCACCAATCCGCACTGAGAACGCGTGGAGGAGTTTGGCTCTTACCACATCATAGTTGAGGTAACGCCTTTGCCCAGCTGTGCAACTTTCAAGCAAACTTTATATTTAATGCAAACTAAGCTACACTTTTTGACGTGCATTTTTAATTTTGTAAAGTAAGTCATTACGACTCGCCCCTAATCTTTTAAAATACCCCAACGAGGCTTAAAATTGAATTATATTTGACACGGCACGCAACAAAAAACTCATTAAGATATTAAATCCAGTCATTAAAATAAATCGAAATTAAGTCTTCCTTATGTTTTTTTAAGTTTTGACGACCCGTCTGGTGTAGTGGTCGAGAAATCGCCTACTACGCAGCGGGTGCGGGTTCGATCCCCGCACAATACAAACATTTTGTGTGCATGAACATGTCTGTTTGTATTGGTCTGGGTGTTTTCTATGTATATCATGTATGTATTTACAAACAAAAAAGTATTTAAGTATTATATCCGTTGTCTGGCACCCATAACACAAGCTTTGAGTAGCTTACTTTGGGACTGGATGGCGATGTGTGGGAATGTCCAAAGGATATATTATGTCAATAACAATACGTATAACAATATAGAATGTATTAAAGTAAGAGGAACGTCTGTTTGTTGTTTGTTTGTTTGAACGCGCTAACCAAAGAAACAACTGGAACGATTTGAAAAATTATGTTTGTATCGAATAGCTTATTAATCGAGGAAGGCTTTAGGCTAAAGTACATCACGATGAGACGGGAGGATGTCGCGGGTTCCGTGCGTTTATAGTATGCTTATAAAAGCGTTTTCTCATCACACTTTTTATGGATCAAAAAACGTGGTGTGTTTGAACCTAAATACTTTTCAGATTCATCAATTATGCTATTACCATCACGGACACTTCAAATACTCTCAACCATCTCACCCCATCGCTGGCCTAATATCTCATGCCCTACCCGGGCGTCGAACCCCATACCTCAAGCACTCACTGAGAGTGGGTAACGACGTGTTAACAACTTTTATGGCCCAACTTCTTGACGATAACAAATGGCTAGTGGTTCTTAAAGTGAGGGTAGTGTTAAGTTGGATTTGAATTTTGCGGATGTATTAACATAATGTTGAAACTGACTGACCTGCTTTTGAACTGTCCAGTTAATTTTAAACCGTATGATGTTGAGGTCAAAATAGCAGTTACTCGAGTTAGTTTGCTTATAATGGAGTAAGTATAATATCTTCTCAATTTATGTATCTGAAGCAAGTTTAATCTATGCTGATAGTAAAAATATATTCTGATTTAAAATCATAGAAACACTGGCGCTGTGGAAACGTCGTTAAATATTATTACCTTTAGATAAAATGAAGGCTTTGACTTATCAAATTAACAATAACACCATATTTTTTTAACCAAATCCATTTCAGATATTATTTTTTATACATTGATGTATCAACTTTATTATAAATAATAATAATAATAAAATCATTTATTGCAGGCATAAAAAACCCATACAAAGTATAAATTACACAATAAAAATAAAAATACGAATAAAATAAAATAAAATTAATTTTTACCGAGAAAGAATCCCGACGTCATTAGTGCACAGCCTGATGAAGACTTCTCCAGTGATTAAAAATAGGCCCACGTGATGCTTCACTGGCCACCTTCAAAATTTTATTGTCGGAGTCCCTTATCCTTTGCCAGAATGAGGCAACCCGCGTTCTAAGGACAGCAAAGAAGTCCGGCACCCGCGCATCCGCGAACATTCCTGACGCGCTGCAGTATCGCGGCAAATGCATAAGAATGCGAGATGCGAATTATTATTGTTTATCTATTGCAATTTGCAACAACAATTCCCTGAAACGAAGAAATTAACACTTCAATTACTATAACCGTTGATCAATCACTTGACTGAACTCTTAACGCGCGTAGATCACGCAAGATGTCTCTCTTTCGAAACACACAAATCACGTCTTCCTACCTTCAAACTACCTCACCGTTCAACTTACTTTGATCCTTACGTCTTATAATATAAAGTTTAATTTCTATTCACGAATTAAAGTGAATTGGTCGTTCGTCGTCAGTCTAGCGTCGACCTCCGTTGGGAGCGGACGTTATTTACGCCGATTGCAGACTTTATTGGGAATTAACACGCCAGCTCCGGTATTCAGTGCGAACCGTTCGGACAGCTGATAAATTATAGAGATAGATTGTCATTGTGGCTGCTCTGAATGGGAAACGTCTTTGTAGATTTATATTTTAGCTTTTGGTTGGGGAAAGAGCGGTTTACTCTATGCAAGGATTTCACACAATTCCTATTCAATATGCTGGCCTCCTTCAAACTGCCACGCCTCAGACTTGACTGAGGAACCCTCAAGAAAAGTTCAAAGAAACCTCTATATCGGTACACTAAGTGAAATCGAACGACTATTTAGACACTTCGCTTTGACGTGATTTGTAAGCACTTGACAACCGATGAGTATTCTTAAGTGCGCCTTCACGGGCTTACTGCTGTCATCTATGTATTAAATTATGAGCAGCGCGGCTGTCGCGCGAGTGTCGCGCTGCTAAAGTCGCCTAAGTTGTGAAAGCGCTTTAAAGTAGCTCGCGAGATACCTCGAGTTTGAAAATCGTTTCCTCAAATCTTATTTACTTCGACCATAGGAGTACTATCCGCTGTCGGAAGGGATACTCATTTTAGGACCTCGACTGAGCAAAACTTTGAGTGAAGGATTTTTATGCTCTTTAAGAATACCGATTCATTGCACTAAGGTAGAAGTGAGTATGAGTGGAGTCGAGAGAACGTCTTAACATATCGGTGTAGACACTATTGTCAATGCCCTATTTCAGAAGGTTTACAATGTTCTTAGTGATCATGCAAGTCCACAATTTGTTATCTTTTATATAATCACCTACTTTATTATACCCTTTCGTCATTAGGGTTTCTTTAATGAAAGCTTTAAATTTATTAACCGGTAAGTTAACAATGTGTTCTGGTAATTTATTAAAAATTGTATACATGAAAGAATTACCAACCTTTCGAAGCCTGAATCGTGGAATAGCAAGCATATCCTATTATTCCTAGTGTTTTTGCGTACATATATATACTAAGTCATGCAACATAAAAAAATAACTTAGAATCTACCTATTCAAAAACGAAACCATTTCCTCGCGGCAAGGAGGCTATGATTCTCATAACTAATTTCTTTAAACACCTCTCGTAAAGAATCTTGAGTTTTAAGATTATAAATACCTCGCACGGCTTTTTTTTGTAATACAAATATTGATTATATCAGCAGCCGAGTCCCACAGTAAAATGCCGTCATCAAGCTATGGGACAAACTAAAATAAACTTACCTAGCTGTTTCGACATCAGTCAAACGCCTATTCGTCCTTACAATAAAGGCAGCTGAGCTTAGTTTCCCTGAGAAGGCCTCTATATGAGGACCCCAGACACAGACTCGTGCTATCCGCACCTCGCATGTATAGACTATGTAGCTAAGATGATTCTAAATTATAGATTCGTCGTATGCGCTCGAAAATGGTTACATGAAAGGCAGGTAATCGCCCGGAGTACATTCAGTTGGGTACGCTTTCTCTCTATGGCTATACGTCCCGACAGTGCCATAAATTATTTCTCGTTTTCTGGTAAAAAGCCTTCCTGTGTGTTTAGGAGTAGAAACAATTACATTGCAACTGTTAGAGACAAGAAAAACGTGTCATTACATTCATAAATAAAGGTTTTTCATTTAAAATAATTAAAACCTAAAATACGTATTTAGTCTTTACCATAATTTGGCAATGGCTGACATTAGGCTAAAGAGCGAAATGTCACTCGCTCGCGCCGATGAGCGCTCAGTAGCTATCAGTGCGTAACGAATGTTATATATATTTATGTTACGAATGTTATATATATATATATATATTCTCTTCCTGTCAACAAGCATGCCCCATCATTTGTCTCTATTAGCGTTGAGTGTCGTAATACACAAGTACATGTTTGTATATAAAGTAATCCTTGGGCCACTTTAAAATGTTGGTGTATAACATGTCTATGCTTTCGTCAACATCATTGCTATGAAGGCATAGGTAAGACCCTTAAAGTGCGCTGCCTCTGCCCACCTATATCACGTAACTCGTCACTTGATCCCTAAAATCAATTAAGACGCCGTTAACCCGTCCTTTTTATTCCTTAGGGAGTTGACGAAATTAAGACCTTACCCGTAAAAGGAAAGGGACGTTTCACAGGTCTCGTGCAAGATTTAGTCCCAAATTAGACGTGGAACGATGGTATGTTATATTTGAAAGTGTCACAGGGCAAATGAATGAGTTTGAGGGTGATAAAAAGGCCCTAAGCGCAAATATTTATTGAAATATCATTTGGCGTTTATAATTATTTGGATACATAAATCTCTAAGAAAAGACATTTCAATAACTTAAATAAGACCTTCCTTAACATTTTTGTTTTTATAGTGTTTTGTCACTATACAAACTCAATAATATAAATTGCACTTGTAAAAACAACCTTGGCTGTGTGACAAGCGAGGAATCGAATCCCGTGTAACTACGCGTTAAAGTAAGCGCTTGCAAAATTCAACAGGCTGCTAATGTTACGGTGGCCGAGTGGTATAGACATACGCTCGGATAGCGTATGACACGGGGTTCGATTCCTCGTCTGTCACACAGCCATAGTTGCTTATTACAAGTGCAGTTTATAAGACCATCCTTTTCATCGGTTAAATCTGTTAAAAACACGTAAACTTTACTATTTACGTAGACAAACTTGTAAGGAGGTCACTAATTTCGTCCGTGACTAATTTTCTTTTTAGTTAAAAAAACACTGTGAATTCCTCAAGCGGTTGACTGGTAGAGAATGCCATAAGGCATTCAGTTCGATTGTACAATTTACAGTGCAACAAAGTTTAAATGAATTAATAAAAACATCATACTGTCTTGAAAAACGTAGATAAGTAAATTATTTTTGATATAGCAATGATTACATAAAATTAAGTTTGAGTTAGCTTATGTGTTTTGACTATGTAGATGTAAACTTGAGATGAAGTCATATAAGCCATATATAGAAAATGCCGCCTTTTTACTGCCTTGTTCATTTAATTGCTTAAAACCTTGTATGAATACCTTTTTTTTTAAAAAAAAATGATTGAGTAAACTGTATTCTATAAAAAAAAACTTAATATAACGAATTTGCCCTCTCAAGCTTACCTTACCAACAGTCTATTTACATTCATCATGCACAGACTCCAAATGAATTTGTTTTTCCTAAGTAGCAAATGCGTTGTTTAAAGCTTTTTAGGCAGTTTTTTGAAGGCGGTTTATTTAGTTTTTTATTTTTATTTCATCATCTTAAGTTATGTACCCCAATCTCAAAAACAACTGAACCGATTTGATTGATTTGATGAGATTTACACTGCACCCTAAGTTGAAATATACCTAATCAAACTAAAAAATATATCTGGCTATGACTTCGTGTTTTCGAGAAATCCCTATACAAACACGTTACACGTGTCTGGAAGACTATAGGTTTTCTTTTAGGTCTTCAGATTTTTTTTACACTCAAATATTATAAAATTCCAACAATATCATATTTATATACATTGAATTAATTACCTACATTTTATGAAGTCAGAAAATGTTATCGCTAAAAGCCGTCGTTTAGAAGACTACAGTCTACACGTCAGTTTTAAAACTTGATCTTGCGTAAAACTACGTTAGTGTTTTCATGTACGGACGATATCACGTCAAGGTAAACACTGCGGTATCTTATTCAGTTGTAATAAAGGCTAGTTTGCAACAAAAGTGGTAGGTAACCTGATGTGCTGGCTCCTGTACTCCGTTATTTTTTTAAGTTCTTGATAGTTTCTTAAGGTACAGTTTAACAAGGATCTCCTGGCAAATAGATAACATTGACGGGAGGCAAAGCATTCAAAAAAGATAACCAGTGCAAGAAAATCTTGATTCAGGGAGTCCTTTTATTTTTATTACCATTTATTGTTTGCCCGACCAAAACAAATAGGACCAATGGGACGGTAATGATTATAATAGAACTATACTGTTACTGTTTATATCCTCAAACCATTGAAAATTATAACTTTAATTAATGACTACAGCTCGTACAGTATAACGGTATTTAAAAACAAACATTTTAAAGGCTGATTCACGCTACGGCACCGGTTCGGGCTCCGACCGGGCGCCGGCCGGGGCGCGGTCAAATATTATTGTATACATTTTGTATGTAATGATACATGCCTTAGGTCGTTGCAATATCTGTGGGAAATTTTCCCTGCTCCGGCACGGTCCGACCCCGGCACGTTGTACCATGAATCATCCTTAATAGTATACACAGGACTCGTTCGAAAATAAAACAAAAGGGAAAATCGGAAAATCTCTTGTAATTGGGGAGATTTCGCTACACTCGATCTGGCAACCGCATTCTTGAATTTGACAGCGTTAGTTCTGATTTTTGCCGTTAGCCAAAAGATTCATGTCGCACTGTACAGTCGACAGCACATAAGGCTACCCACTTTTGTTGCATACTAGCCTTTATTACAACTGCATAAGATACCGCAGTGTTTACCTTGACCTGCTGTTGCTGTACAAAAGATAAATAATTCCTCACACGTCACGCTTCTAACTGTTCTGTGTCACTGTCTTAATTCAAACCAAAATGACGTTTCAACTAACAAGTCAAGTTACCTTGCCTGTGACGTGTAACTGTCAAAGTTAACCTATGTTAAATAAGGGGTGTGATGCGATTATCAGCCCGCTTGGGAGGTTTGAGGTTGATTTGTCGTATGATGTTAGTTGTTGCTTGTGATGTCACGATTTCCTGTTTGTAATAGTTTGATAAGGTTAACATTAAGTTAACCGTAGCGTGTGGTTACAGCGTAAAATTTAAGTTTTTTTTCTTGAAAATAAATTAACACTTTCCGTGACAGTGAACGGCTATAGCTGTAAAATAATAAAAGTTCTATTGTGTCTAGGAGACTGCCCTGAAAAGTGTTAAAGAAATGTTTTCTTCTTCTTAATCCGATTTCATCTTTTTAATTTTCATTTTCAATTTCATCTTTTCAATTTCATCTTTTCATTTTCATCTTTTTTGATTATTTTGAATTTTGAAGTCATTTTTTGTTATTTGTAAGTTAATATAACCGTAAAAAAAACAAAATATAAATGTTATTGTAAACAGAGCTTTTTGAAATTTGCTGTACATTATTACAGTAGCGTCGTGATATGAAAACCCACGATTCTTAAAAATATACGAAATCTTAAAAATAACTAATTACTTCAGGGCATTGTAAGCAATTTCCACTAAAACGTCAAAATCTTCACTCCAAGTTCTCCAGCAAAACGACAATGTCACTCCAACTTCTGAGATTATAAAGTGGCCTAGTAAAAACTTTTTATACATAACCCGTATTCACAGACAACTGAGCAACATACATGCAATTTTATTGTGACCAAAGGGTGACAATTGAACCGATATCTTTCGCTCTAGGGTAAGGTTAGTGCTGCTCAACGTTCTCTGTGGTGAAGAAAAATTTGACTGAAACAAAATTGACATAAACTTTAATTAACTGTTTTTTGATTCCATATTTCGTTCATTAATGTATTTTGGGTTTTAAAATGTAAAATACCCTTTTATTTCATTGGGCGTTCATATTAAAGTGTGTCAAATTCCCTATTTTAAAAAATGCTAAGTTTATCTGCGTCTTCGTATTTGGAATACGAGGGTCAAACTGAAAGTTCTTAGAAAATCAAAAACTGATTACATTAGCCAGTTATTAGTTTTATTATATCTTTTCAAAATATTGTCCATTGACGTCAATACACCGCTGCATGCGATGGAACCACTGGGAAAAGCACTTTGCCCACTCGTCCTTAGGGGTCTCTTCAATGGCATCGCGATACGCAGCCACCGCTTCTTCAGCATTCATAAACCGCTTTCCTTTAAGTTTTTCTTTAATTTTTGGAAATAAATAAAAATCACAAGGCGCGAGGTCGGGGCTATACGGCGGGTGACCCAGTAATTCAACGTTTGATGTCGCCAAATAGTCGATCGTTCGCTTGGCGGTGTGCGACGAGGCGTTGTCGTGGTGAAGGAGGATCCTACTGCGAGGTCGTTTCTCTCGAACTTTTTCCAAGACAAGTGGCAAACAATTGGTAGTGTACCATTCTGCAGAAACTGTTTTTTGATCCTCTAACACAATTGTTGCGAAATGACCTATTCTTCGAAAGAACGAGGCCACCATTTTTTTTTTCGCACTTCGATCTCTCTTCACTTTAGTTGGCAACTCCTCGAAAGGAAACACCCACTGAGCAGATTGTCTTTTGGTTTCAGGATCATAACAGTAAATCCAGCTTTCGTCACCTGTTAGTATGTCGAACACAGCATTTGAGTCACCTCCGTTAAATCTTTCAATCATTTTACGGCACCAATCCACACGATGGAGTTTTTGAGCCTTAGTCAAATTATGAGGTATCCACTGGGCGCAAAGCTTCCTGACCGCTAAATATTCGTGGAGGATTTTGTGCGCTTGACTCATACCGATGCCTAAGCTTGTCCGAATCTGCTGATAGGTCACTCTTTTGTCAGTCTCTATCATACGCCGCACAACACAGATGTTATTTTCAGTCATCGCCGTAGAAGGCCGTCCCTCACGTACATCATCAGTGAGATTAGTGCGACCACGTTTAAACTCATTAAACCAGTTGTAAACAGTCGCACGAGATGGGGCTTCATCGTGAAAGGCCAATCGTAGTCTATCATAACTTTCTTGTTGACTTAAATGACATCGAAAGTCATAAAAAATCATTGCACGAAAATTTTCTCGTGTTAAATTCAAGTTGACGTGACACAGACAATTTTCAATTTGCCGCCAAATCGTAAAACAAATGACAAATGAATGAAATATATACTCAGTAATATTGGCAAAGAGTTCTATTTTCAAATTTTAGAATATTTTTTTTATTATATTGTTTATAAGTGGCCAGTTCTAAGAACTTTCAGTTTGACCCTCGTATGTTTATGGGGACTCAGCGTTTATGGCGAGTCCGCTTACCTAGCCACTGGGCTATCCTAATATCTTCTATATATTACCTTGTGGTGTCTATTTCTCCTACTTATCTATATTTTATGTCGTAACATTGTTAACTTATTTTTTTCTATTCTTTCAGGTAAGTCAGAGACAAGTTTTAATGAAGCTGGATTAGCATAAAACTCAGGAATCACCTCCATAAGTATATCATGTCGGGAGTCCGTAAGTCTGAAACAGTTTGAGTACTCTATATTACCGTGATAAAATTTAATATTTATATTTATTTATTCTCCAAACTCACAAGTATCAGTACATGATAATAATTAGTTTGACAGACACAGAAATCTGATTACTGTGATTGAAAATGTTTTTATTTTCTGTGATCATAAATATCAATGTATTTTTTCGTAGTCCAACAAGGAATCCTTATACGAGGGTCAAACTGAAAGTTCTTAGAAAATCAAAACTGATTACATTAGCCAGTTATTAGTTTTATTATATCTTTTCAAAATATTGTCCATTGACGTCAATACACCGCTGCATGCGATGGAACCACTGGGACAAGCACTTTGCCCACTCGTCCTTAGGGGTCTCTTCAATGGCATCGCGATACGCAGCCACCGCTTCTTCAGCATTCATAAACCGCTTTCCTTTAAGTTTTTCTTTAATTTTTGGAAATAAATAAAAATCACAAGGCGCGAGGTCGGGGCTATACGGCGGGTGACCCAGTAATTCAACGTTTGATGTCGCCAAATAGTCGATCGTTCGCTTGGCGGTGTGCGACGAGGCGTTGTCGTGGTGAAGGAGGATCCTACTGCGAGGTCGTTTCTCTCGAACTTTTTCCAAGACAAGTAGCAAACAATTGGTAGTGTACCATTCTGCAGAAACTGTTTTTTGATCCTCTAACACAATTGTTGCGAAATGACCTATCCTTCCAAAGAACGAGGCCACCATTTTTTTTCCCGCACTTCGATCTCTCTTCACTTTAGTTGGCAACTCCTCGAAAGGAAACACCCACTGAGCAGATTGTCTTTTGGTTTCAGGATCATAACAGTAAATCCAGCTTTCGTCACCTGTTAGTATGTCGAACACAGCATTTGAGTCACCTCCGTTAAATCTTTCAATCATTTTACGGCACCAATCCACACGATGGAGTTTTTGAGTCTTAGTCAAATTATGAGGTATCCACCGGGCGCAAAGCTTCCTGACCGCTAAATGTTCGTGGAGGATTTTGTGCACTTGACTCATACCGATGCCTAAGCTTGTCCGAATCTGCTGATAGGTCACTCTTTTGTCAGTCTCTATCATACGCCACACAACACAGATGTTATTTTCAGTCGTCGCCGTAGAAGGCCGTCCCTCACGTACATCATCAGTTAGATTAGTGCGACCACGTTTAAACTCATTAAACCAGTTGTAAACAGTCGCACGAGATGGGGCTTCATCGTGAAAGGCCAATCGTAGTCTATCATAACTTTCTTGTTGACTTAAATGACATCGAAAGTCATAAAAAATCATTGCACGAAATTTTCTCGTGTTAAATTCATGTTGACGTGACACAGACAATTTTCAATTTGCCGCCAAATCGTAAAACAAATGACAAATGAATGAAATATATACTCAGTAATATTGGCAAAGAGTTATATTTTCAAATTTTAGAATATTTTTATTATTATATTGTTTATAAGTGGCCAGTTCTAAGAACTTTCAGTTTGACCCTCGTAGTTTCGCCATGTCCTCTTTCCGTCTGTCCGTCCGCAGTCCAGCGCAGATAGCTAGGTGCTAGAAAACTGTAATTTCGTTTAGATATATATTTAAAAAAAATTTTTGGTATACTAGTAACGTGCGGATGATTTTTTTCACTTGCCAAACCCATTATGTGGTGATGGGTATTGTTAAATAGGTCTTTTAAAAAGATTGTGAGTTTTCTAATTTCAAGAAAGTGGCTTGTTTATTTGTCAGTGTTAGATTTCAATGTGCCTACCCTCTCTTAAAAAAACGGTAGTAGGAGGATACGTAAAAAAACTAATGCAATCTTTTTCATTTTATACAGGTGATTTTTATGGTTATAAAAATGCTTACATAGATAGTAGATACAAAACCCTTCGTGCGAGAGTCCTACTCGCACTTGGCCGGTTTTGTATAAGGGTGGGGGCCAAACAGCACGTTATCAAAAATAAGTGCCTCCTCCATCCCTTCGTGTAAAGCACGGTAAAGCTGTTTTGCAGTAACTAATACTTCCAAAGTACCTCGTCCTCAGTTATTTTATACCCACCATTCATATACAGGCCGATTTTAAAAATTCGTTGACAATTTCAGTGACTTATTTTTAAGAAAAAACATTCATCATTATCATTTTCAACCCATGGACGTCCAACGCTGAACATAGGCCTCGCCCACGGTTTTCCACAGTTTGGTCCTGCGCTCTTAACGAGGTCGTCTGTCCATCTTTTTGGTAGACGTCCTACGCCGCGTCTTTGGTCAAAGGGTCTATCTAGAACTTTTCTGCCCTAACGGCCATCAGTTTTTTGTGACCTGCGCATTGCCTCTTGAGCTTACGGATTGTTGCATGTTGTTACTGAGCAGGGCTGTGACCGTTACCTTAGTTCTTTTACGTATCTCCTCATTTGTGTTTCGATCTCGTATAGAAACAACGAGCATAGCCCTCTCCAAGCGCTTGTTAATTCTATGTTTCGGGTTATGGTATATTATAAAACATTCGTAAATAATTATAACTTATTAACCTCATATCAAAGTAAAGCCTTTGGCCAAGAAAGGAACATAATCCAAACACATACATTTTTAAGCCTCTCAAATTCAGTCCGAACTTTTTACACCCTGTTTATCATCGCTCCCTTGTAGGGGTCGAAGGAGCTCTAGTCGAAAACCACTAAAGGTTAAAAATTCAGAAACTCCCAGCGTCCCCCTTAAAGTCCCTTATTTGCATACAAAATGTATGCGCGAAGAGAGACCAGCGTTTGTTCTGTGAATCTAAAATTTACCGTTCAACAAGGTTTGATTACGTAACTTATGATTGCTAAGCGACTGCGATCTGTGTCGCATGGCTAATAACTGTATGGTAAGAAGACGTTTCCTTGAAACAACCTCGACTACACATACGACTCAACTGAGGAACCCTCAAGGAAAATTTAATGGATACCTCGAAATCGGTATCCCAGGTAAAAATCAAATAAACTTTAAAAAAAAGTTAAAACCGAATTCAAAACCAAAATGCACTAAAAAGTCTTAAATAAACTCTCCGTTTAAGGCAAACAATTTATTTTTAGAGTCGGTGCTGTGATAGTTGATGCTTTATGGTCAAAGTGATGGCACCGACTCAAAAAATAAATTGTTTGCCTAAAACGGATTCCTTTCCTTTCAATGGTGAAGAGTTTATTTAAGACTTTTTAGTGCAATTTGGTTTTGAAGTCGGTTTTTACTTTTTTTAAAAGTTTATTTTATTTCTTCATTTTTAGTGATTACATAAGGGGCGGGGGGGGGGGGGGGGAGTTGCACGTTATGATTCTATTTTTTAAAAAGCTACAAATTACCTATCATAAGTTCCGTCATTATATTTACTGAACTCCTAAGCTTTAAGGAGTTCCACCATCAGCTCATCAGCTCAGCCCCACAAGATGTTGAGTATCAGACATTAAGATTCTAGTAAAGAAACACTATACGTGCCTTTAAAATTTGAGGGTTTCCCTCGATTACACCAAGATCCCATCATTAGAGCATAACTTTGAGATAAGGAATTTTTGCCCTTTCTGCCCAAGTTTTTTTTCAACCTTGACGCATCTAAAACGAAACCAGTGTGTACTCACACTGGTTTCGTTAGTAAATTGGCAGATATACCGTGAAGCATGCCTAAAAAGCATTTCCAGTGATTGACTTGTAGAAGTTATATTACTCGAGTAAGGTTGAACCTATGTGGACGTATAATTGTTACATTCGACTGAATAAGATATAGGAAGCAAACTGCAGCGAAAAGAGAACCGCACTTTATTTATTTATTTCAGGAAAACATAACAGATCACAATCACTTTGATTACATTAAGATATTTATATAATGGTATTGTACTAGATAGCAATCCCAAACATGTTTCCACTTTAAAGCGACGTCTGCCCCAGAGGTCCCGGGTTCGATCCCGAAAGGTTTATTTGTTCAGAATTTCTTAGGGTAGCCCGGAGTATGGTTGTTGTCGGTGTTATTTCAACCCCGTGCCTCAAAAAAAACTCGCAAAGGCGTTAGTCCTGCGCCTGATCACTCTCCGGTCGTGTCAGATTGCTATCCCATCGGGCTATGAGAGTGAACACTTGTGCACCATAATATGTCCTTTCGCATTCGGTTAGTCGCTGTGACTAGCCACTCGAAATCGGCTAGGGGACTTCTATTATGAGGAGCCAAAACAAAGTGCCCCGGGACCTCAAGTAAATAAATAAATAAATTAATGCCTCTCCATTGAAGCAACAGTGTCTGTAACGACGTCATCAACTTTTGCAATGCGAACTCTATCAAGTTACGTAACAGCTTTTCAGTCCTTTGTATAAGCTATATTGAAGATAGTGAACATTGTTAACTTGTTGGTGAATTTCGCAAATAGAGGAGCTAGTTGCTATTAATATTGCATGGCTTATGAACGGTACCATTTTAGACGTCTTGACTCTTGCTAGGCTGAGCCGACTTAACTGTACCTATGTTATAGCAAGTCGCCAGATTTTGAGTACAAGTACATTGAGTTGTAAAGTTAGCCTGAAACGTCCCACTGTTAGCAAGGGCTCAACTATGAAGTAGTTTAAGCCATGGTGCACCACGTGGGCTCAGGGTGAATTGGTAAAGGAGTGTTTGTAAGGCTTGCGACTAACCTTGCTGTCAGATGTTATCAAACCGCCCAACCAATGGCTTGACGTTCCTTCCGAAGCATGGAGATGCTCGAGATATGCGTGACTTACATGGTCGGAATGGTCACCCATCCAAACACTTCTACGCCATATGATGCTTCTCTTTGGTGTCACTACCAAAACGCTGCTGCCACTGCGCTACGAACATCTATCACCACATTGAGTTAAGAAATACAGTATCATGTCTAATTCCAGGTCCTTAATTCACTTGCATTACTGTGGTTGTCCTTTAAGATGTGAATGGGACAGGCAGAGTTAAGTAAATACTTGGACATTGTCAATTTTACTAGGGGCATGTTGTTTTGACTTTTATGGTCACTAAATTTGAATAGTTAGATACGAGACCCACCCGCTACTCCTGCAAGTTTCTTCAGTTACTCCATGGTCACGGCGCTTGCAACAGTTTCGAAATATTACTATTATCATCATCATCATTATAATTCAATAAAAATGACGTCCACAGAACATAGGCCTCTTCCACAGTTTTCCACAGCGACCGGTTGTGAGCGCTCTGCATCCAGTTTGATCCTGCGATCTTTTCAAGTCAATTCATCTGTCCATCTTGTCGAGGCCCTACGCTGCGCCTTTGGTCGTAGGGTCTCTAATCTAGAACTTGTCTGTCCCAGCGACCATCATTTCTTCGCGCCATTTGCCCTGCCTAATGCCACTTGAGCTTTCGGATACGCAGGGCTACGTCCTTTACCATAATTCTTCTACCGTTACCTTAGTGCCGAAATGTCGAAAGATTATAAATGATAAGGCACATGGTAGAATTTTGTATCTAACTATTACCAGGGATGGAATTGTAAATGTGTGAGTTGTTGACCAATCAATAGCCATTTCTAAGTATCAATTAAAGCAACAATTTATTACGGTATATTAACTTAACTTATTATTATTTTTAACCGACTAACTTACGTCATACCGAAAAGTGACGTAAGCAGATAAGCCCCTATTGTTTTTGAGCAATAATAAGACTCCTATTAATAATTTCTTCCACGCAAATCCTGAGGGGTGTATAAATTACGTAGTACAGCTCACGAAGGATCGTCCCGAGTTTTAATTAACGATTATAGCCCCCCAAACTTCTCTACAAATTTCGCATAACGCCATTTTTCTTGTAGTCAACCATTTTGTTCTGAAGTCATTCGTAATGTCGCAGCACTTATTCCATAGTATTTCTTTTCGCCCATATCTCAAAAATTACTTAACCGATTTTTATCATACTTACTGACCTTGTTTACCTTAAGTCTTAACTTGTATCTTAGTATCCTTCCTTGTCTGATCTATAGGTCCTTAATATTTCTCAAGTGATTTGAAAATACTTGCTTCCATCTATTAAGTTACTTGAGACAAAACCAAACCTTGTATCTTTTTTCAACGATTTTGTGAAATTTCTAACGACCTGTATTTGTAGTATTTAGGTACGGTCGAGGTTTCTCGCGCCTAAATACCTTAAAAGTCAAAATTTCTTCTTTATTGTGTCGTCTGTTGTTTGGGGTGATGCCCGTTTTTGTGTTATGTGTTCAAGCTCTTTGAAAAATGTTTAGGTTCAGACCTCGATGGACCGTACCAATGTATTATTATCTGCTACTTCACGGGTTTGATTAGTTTATGATAAATAATAATAAATATTCTTTATTGCATAAGTAAGTAGAGATGTAAAAATACCGTATTATACCAAATGGTACTGAGTCATACCGGTATTTTACAATAGAATTCAGTATTTTTCGTATTATATTATTTCTTATCACAAAGCAATTGACTTGAGTTTTTCACGTATCACTGGAGAATGAATTGATATATACTGAAATATCTATACATATTATTAACATAAACATTGAAAACAATGCTTTCTTCGTATTTTTTCGACTGAATTCATGCATATAAAATATTGCTCGCACCATCACACGTTGCACGAAGTGGCAACGTCGGATTTGTTTGCTGACAAGTCTTACGTTCGCACGCTTATTTGTGTATACATGTATTTATCACTACTACATTAAGAGTGAATGAAATAGAATGACTTCCTCTCTTTCGCCCCATCTACGCACACGCACGCACGCCGCGCTGGCGCTGGTCATTTTGCTATCGTCCGCCGCTAGTTCCGTCCGAAATGTTGTTGCGAGTAGTCGTTACTATAGTTTTGAGTAGTTTCTTTTAGATACATATTTGTGTTATTTGTAAAATAAGAATCGAATTCGTAATCACTTTTTTAAGGAACCTCAAACATGAAACCAATATCGATTTTCTGAATATTTAATGTCTGCCATCTTGGATTTACAAATGGGTGCCATTTTCGGAATCAGTACCCTTGTAAACCTGATTTACGATACCCATATCGTTTTTACTCCATACATCTATTATCTGTTAATTTCCACGTCTTAGTATTGTTTTAAACACAAAGCATAATATACATATATTTTTTAAAGTGTCTATCTACAAGAGTAACGAATTGCACACGTTCTTTCAACCCATATTTTTCCCCATCCGGGATGACTTTAAAAAAAATACACTTTTGTAAACACATACAATGCAAAACATAAAATACCAAAAATACCGTATGAAATAGTATAAATACGGAATAATACGGTATTATTGGTATTTTACCTTCGAGCACATTTGGTATAATACCAGGCTTACAACTCTATAAGTAAGGAAACAAAAAACAATAACATTACAGGCAAATCATTTGTACAATATTGGCGGTCTTATCGCTGGACACGATCTCTTCCAGACATCTGTTGGGTAGAGGAAACAACGTTTATCAGTGAGGTAGAAACGGTGTGCAAAAATATAGCTAGTAATTTAATATTGTTACAAAATAAAAGTAAGAATAAGAAATATTTTATTTTTTCCACTAGCACACAATACCCTATATTGTGGATGTTAGCTGTATGGAGGTATTTATTGGAATCGTTATCTGGTATCGTGAACGTTGTCTATGTGGTATTCGTAACAAAAGAAGAAGATTCCTTACTTCAGGCATTCCTTACTTCATTTAATTAATGATCAAGCTGCAGTGACAAATATCGTATGCACAACATAATAGCCTATATCCAACATTTCTACTACCTAATAGAGTGCCTGTATAGATTTCTATGATCTCAGATCCTGTCACAGGCATATGGCATTTGACATGGCAATAAATACGACTTGTCAAACCGCACAGCCGGCGAATAGATGCCATAAACTGTCATTGGCATCACAATTAGCGTGCTATAAACTAACAGATACATGTGGAAGTCGGACTGTGATAAAGGAGACGTAATTGAGTGTAGGTAGGTAGGTCAAGGGTTTTAAATTACTATTTGAAATCGAATGATTATTCATTCTATTGCGCATATAAAGTCGTATAAAAGGTGGACTGAATGCGATGTGGTATCCTTTTCACAGTACAGAGATTGTCTGTGTCATTGACCATGCCTATTTATTGTTATAGCATGAGAAAAATAAGATATTTTGTCAGATAAATATGTACATCAATAAAACATTTTATTATATGAAAAGTAGGTACTTGAATGAAGCCAAAAAAATGCTGTTTTGTATTATTCGTAGATAAAGCTCAAGATTTCATAGTTTTTTTATCACTTGATCTCATTTACAACATTATTATAATTATATTTTTGTTTTTTAGTGTTTTGTCGCTGTACAAACTTAATAATATAAAATGCACTTGAAAAAAGCAACTGTATCAGACGAGGCCTTGCCAATGTGTCGGTGGCCGAGTGGCATAGGCGTACGCCCGGATAGCTTAAGAAACGGGATTCGATTCCTTGTATGACACAGTTGCTTTTTTCAAGTGCATTTTATACAAAATTATTAGTTCAAAAGAATAGGTCAAGCAATAAATTATTATTATAACCGATGTTCATTCGACTTGTGTTATTATTATTGGGAAATAGTTTCGACCCGATGTTCTTGGCGCTAGATCAAATTCCCCGTACATCCGATCCAATACGGATGCCATTAGTTATCTCGAACATACGTTTCAAATATTATTTACCATTATTAATAACACGTTCATAGTAAAGTTTAAGTTTAAAGTTAAGCAGATGGTTTTGTGTTTTCTATCGTTTAACTAATACTTTTTCAGTTTTAAAGTGAAACAATTTAACGTCCCCAATCCCTTGTTTACACCTTGCATCAAATTTCCCATTACTTTAAAACAGGGGGCCTAATACGCTCCCTTTGGGAAACACTCTTGCACCCCACCGCGCATTACTTATCCTTTCTTAATGAAACGATACGTATTTTTATTAAGAAAATGCCTTTATTTATCAGCTCCGCTTGAAATGTCTGAACTTGTGAATCTTGGTGTAATAGCAATTGGCCGTATTTATTGTCTGTGTAGTGTTGTGCGATGGGTCGATGTTATTCTGTTTCTTCTTAATGTAAGTGGTGTGCTCCTGTCGTTTGAGTTTTCTTCATTCTTATCTTTTTCAATGTCGGCACGGAATTAAAGAGAAAAAAACTCAACTCTTATCTGAAAATTCTTTTGGCCATATTAAACTTGTTTTCACTTCAACTTGTACCTCTTTGATGATTTTTATCAGTTCATCGTGTCTGTCTGCTAGCTCGTCAGCATCGATCCTCTTTTACTGTAAACCAATTTTTGTATTTTTCGTTGGTGTTATTTTTTTCGATAAAATGTCAGAGCAAATATAAGCCAAATGCCCCATGTGATGGGTGATGTTAACAGGTCGTTATTACTGGAACGGATAATAAACAAAATTGAACGAGACATAACAAATTGCTTTCAGTCCATAGAGGCTGCTTGGTTTAGACACTAACTTACCGAAACTTGGTGATGGTACAACATATATTTTTAAGCATCTCTTTATTATTTTAAAGTTATACCGGGTGTGCCTTGTAATAGGAGGAAAAAAATAAAATATATTGTGCCCCTTAAGTAACCAGTAGTCGATTCTAAATGGTTAAAAAGTTGAACACAAAAAATAAAAGATATTTTCTAACAAAAAAAACAAACCAGCAATGTATGCCAAACAAATGTGTCCAGTCATATAACTTAACATTGTCATTTATTACAATGAGTAAGCGATTTTGATAAACATTGATTAGGGATTATAACTCGGGATTACTATATCTCTAAGTTAAAGTATTTTAGAGCACTATGAACATGTCTAGGTAACTATGTATACTTTGTAGAATCATTGATAAATTTGTTTGCTTCTATTACAAGCCACACTCCATATAAACACAAATTATGATGAATATTTACACTAATATAGTATTTATTATATGTTTAATATAAATTTAACTTTTTATAGTAGTATTAGTAAATTATTGATTTTTTTGTCTTATTTTTAATCAAACTTACATGTAAATAAAAGCAAAATTCAAATATCGATACTTCACTTGCGCCCCGCCCCTATTTCTCCACTTCCGCATTTCTTTGCCCGTACCATTTTGTTCCCGAAGCTTAATTTGAAATATCGTGAGGAGGGGAAGCTTCGAAGGTGCAACTACTAATCACCTTAATGCAGTCTCAAGCTCAGAAAAGCCTTTGTCTGCCTCTTTTAAGTCTTTTTGAATCTTTTGTGCCTTTAAAGTCTTAGAAACTGGTTATTATTCGGGGTTATTTTTGAGATTTCTGTTTTCGATACTTTACGTTGATTGGTTTTTACTCGACTTTTATAGAAGAGGGTGTCATTTGAAAAGAATGCACTTTTCAAATTATTCTTATTGTTTAAGTCTAAAATCACAGAAAAGTGAACCAAATATTAGAAAAGTTATAACGCATACCTTAGCATACCTAATTATTTAATGATTGAGAAACGCGGGTGTTCCACTGTTTACAATAAAGAATTAAGGTGGTAAAGCAGACCTTGTTAGTACCTACCTTATGAATCGATTAATCAAACAAACGCAATTTGACAATCAGCTATCTCCTTAACTGAGTTTAAGTGGCTAATTTAACCCGTGACAGGGTTGTATAGCTGAAACGTATTACGTTCTCAATTAGCACAACTGAGCAGAGGCTGAAATATTAATTATTGAATATCATGAACAGCAACTAATTATAGCATTTGAGCATTAACAGTGGCAACATTTGGTATAGTATGACTGATTGGGAATCGTCTCTCTGTGTTTATAATAACTACTTAACATTGATACTACTTCGAACTAAGCGCTTCTCGTCATCCTTAATAAAATGCGCACGCCCAAAAAATGGAACTCTCTGCTCGCATCAGTGTTCCCAAGGAAATAGAACCCGAAGACTTTCAAAGTCAGAGTGGCATCTTCTGGGTGAGCTCGCTCCATCGCGACTCTGTCCAAGCCCAATCAGTTCTAGGCTAGAGGCCTAAAGGAAAACCTATTCGAAAAAAAATGTTACCCTACAGTTAAATAGTCCTTTTATTTTACTAATTAAGTCCAACAGAAATTAAAAAATATATTTTGTTTTCGAAAATATCATGTGTTCATCTAAAGTAAGCGTGCAAAAGATAACTTGAAGTTAAAAATCATTAACAGATTTTAATTCAAACAAAAAAAAACTTTTCCTTAATAATGTGTCATAAAATATTAGAAACATAAATCGTGGTGATAACATTGCTGTAATCGAGTCACACTTGATAATCCTTAATTATCTGCTACAAAATACAATCGTGTCGTGACTATCCGAAACACAATTAATATTGTATCAGTTTGCGATTTGTGGTTTTGTATCTATCGGTAAGATGTCTCAGATAAATCAATTAACTTGATGCTTAATTAAGTAACATCGAACTCTTAGTTGTGTTCAATATTTTTAGAGGCATGAATATTTTATAAGCTCCGCAAGTTACTATTGCTATGCGCTGGGACCTGGTCAAATTAATAACCATTAAATATTTTTCACAACATCAAAATCATCACAATTAGTTTTTTTCTATTATTTATCATTGCCAATATGATTGTGTTAAGTAAAATGCAAAACTAGATGACTAGTATAACAACAATATTACGTAAAAATATGGCTACCAAGCGCATTGACGATTTCGCTTTTTAGACTTATAATGTTTCAGTCAGTATATTCATTAAACACTAAGTGTCGATTCACCAATGTCAGATAAGACTTAGCCAACTGAATAAGTACAAGACCGATTTTAAAATCACATGTACATAAATGATTGCTGACAAATAGTTGACATTGTCAATTACGCCAATTGTATTGTATTCAACGAATATTGTTTAATCTGACGTAAGTAAAATCGACTCTGAGCCTTAGTCCTAAGAATTCCAATAATTTCTACCAAAGTGTCCGATCTTCAAGAAAACGTGCTCCTTTATAAAAGAGACACGTCGTGTCTCCTTTGACGTATATCCTCAGTAAGTTTCAACACACGAACGCTTTTAGCCTGCCCAGTTGGGTCTTAATCTAGATCAAACGGAGTTCACACCCACCTCTTGAGTCTAGACATCGGTGTCTGAAAGTGATAAGCTACGTCACTTACGTACCTATCTGCGATTTTGTTACTTGGTTTGCTTGATTTTACCAACATCAGATAAGGAATATTCGCCGAATACAATACGCCTAATTTGAAAACCTCACCTATTTGTCAGCAATCATTAATATAAATGTCATTAAAGATGAATTATGAAACTTTTTTCTACAATTGTTTTAAACCTGTAACTAAATGATTACATTTAATTAAATCTAGAGCTGCTCACTTGGAGGAAACGCAACGTTAGTTTTTTTTTTGTATATACAACATCAATCAATTTAGTATCTCGTTAATTTCAATTATGATACCTAGAAACAAAATAAACTATGTGAATCTCTTTGCTACAAAATTATATTATAATATTCATAACGCTAGACTCATCTTAACCCTCCGCAACGCTATGTTCTTAAGATGTCTTTTTTTAACTCAAATGCTTTTAATTACTTTTATTTGACGGAGTTGATGAAGCCTTGCTAGTGACACAACCTGAATTGAAAAGTTTAATAATTTTGGTCTGCTTGTAATGGATCTCTATAAAATACAATAGGAAAAGTCATGTTCAGTAATGGATGCCAAGTAGCTAAAAATTATGAGGACTTTAATTTATTTGCCTGAGGGTCTTTTCCACTAAAATAATAATGTACAGCGTGATGATGATGTCAATAATTATGACGCTTTCAAAGATTTCATGCATATGATCAATCAAATCAAACCAAATCCCTAATTGTCTGAAAATGTAAAGAACGAGAAAAACACTATGCATGCAATATTTGAATTATTTTAATCAAAATAAATGTGCAAACATTTTATAGTCACCATATAAAGACTAACCCACTTATTCATAATAAATCACAGCCTTATAAACCTATTTTAGCTTTTTCACTGATTTGTCATTGTCTGTCAAATGATGACAGCGCCAAGTAAAAACGAGACAAACAGGTAATAGTTAAAACAGGTTTCTTAGGCTGTGCGTTGTTATGAATAAGGGAGTAAGACATTAATAAAATAACCCCCTTATAATAACGCAAACAGTCAAATAAACCTATTTTAACTATAACACTTTTTTGTCTTGTTCTTTCGTGGCACTACTATAATCATTTGACAGAAAGTGCCAAAACAGTGTAATAGCTAAAATAGGTTTTTTAGACTGTTTAAATTATTATGAATAATGGGGAATTAATCAAGATATTTTTCATTGTAATTGTCTTTTATAGTCTTTAATACCAGAAGCTACTAACTACCTATTAAAAGTTATTTCATTATAATTACTGAACTCCTAAGTAATACATGCGATTAAAAAGGAAAAACAGGGTTAAGTCTGCACATTCAGAAAAACAATACAGCTGTGGGCATTCCTTTTTACAAGCGGTAAAAAAGTACGAAATCTCCTATTCTAGAAGACTTTGACTATTTACTTTATTAAAGATCTGTCAAGTGTCAAGTCTGTTAAGTATCTGTCACTCGTATTAATAGTCCAGTGTCTGTAAGTAGGATTGATAGTGTGAAATACGGATAATGTTTTACATAGTAGGACCTTTGAGCAGTTATGCTAAGGTTGTTGGAGATCTGGGAAATTTTCGCTAATATATTATTTTCAGCAGTTTTTATATTTTAATTTTAGAATATTTTAACCAATCCTAACACGACCGCATTGCTTAACTTCGCAATACACTGCTACCACCTCGCCACGAGCACCTCTAATAAGCCCCAAAATTAAATAATTATTAAATAGGGCAACAGACCCTGGCGGCGTATTCCACTCAATTTGTTGTCCAAACCCGCAGGCTTCAACAGAACTATATGATGTTAATTAACGTATCTGAAATATTATTTTATATATCGCGAGCGATATCTTGCCACAGTACAAAATTAGCCGGTAACATCAACTGTAATAATAGTTGTTTGACATTTATTTTTTTTATTTTTTTAATATTTACAGTAGTAATTTTAAAAGTAAAAACCGACTTCAGAACCAAAATGCACTAAAAAGTCTTAAATAAACTCTTGGAAGAGTTTTTACTTGAAGTCGGTTTTTACTTTTTTTTTATAGTTAATTTTATTTCTTCATTTTTAGAGATTACAGAAGAAGAAGGAGAGGGGGGGGGGAGAAGTTGCACCTTATGACTCTGTTCTCTAAGAAGCTACAAATTACCTATTATAAGTTCTTTCATTATAATTACTAAACTCCTAAGCGTTAAGGAGTTCCACCATCAGCTCAGCCTCACAAGATGTTGACTATCAGACGTAACAACACGTCAACATTAAGATTCTAGTAAAGAAACACTATACATGCCTTTAAAATTTGAGGATTTCCCTCGATTACACCAAGATCCCATCATCAGATCCCAAATTGGCAACAATGGGACCAACCAACCAACCAAAAGGTATACCCTCTTAGTAGGCGAAACGAATCGGTCGACAAACGACTGAGATATGAGGTAACATAGATACAAAAAAAAAAACAGTCGAATTGATAACCTCCTCTTTTTTAGAAGTCAGTTTAAAACTGGTATGATTGTCAGACAGCTGTGTTAAAATTAAATAGTCAACGTAATTTTTGAAAAGTATCTTAATTATGTGAATATTTCAAGTTTTCTGAAAGTTTTATTTCATTATCATGCTTATCATGTCATAGCATGCTTATGATAAAATTTTGTAGTTAAATAAGAGTGTGTGTGTGTTGATTTTAGACCAATTTCCTTATTTCTAGGTACCACTGTCTCACATATCCTTTCTACTAATATCGGCCGTCCAAGGATCTACCCAAGCTTCAATTGTTGTGCTTTGTATTGGTTCACAGACTATCAAAAATGTATTTATCCCAAACAAAACGCATCACGTGATTAGTTCACGCAGAAATAACTTGCGTTTCCGAGTAATTTGCCATCGAATGTCAGATGCATCAAATTCGCTGATGGATTAAATGTAATCGGGTTGAAGTCACATGGTAGATATATCATGTCCGTGGGGTGCGCCTGTCGTTTTCACAGACGAGTAAGCGGGCTTTCAATAAAGCTATCTTGTTTATTTGTGTTAATCCGGCTTTTTACAATATTATTTGGCGCATAGTAAGTGTATCGTCCAAGGAAAGTAAAAAGTGTATCAAACGAGTTTCAGTTCAGAATTTTAGTAGGAAATATCTATCTATTGATAAATGTTCTATCCTATAATTTGATAAAATTCTGCTGCAACTATAACTTTTCAAACATTATGTACTTTATCTCTGTTTCGTAATAGAAGTATACTTTAGTTTTATCCAATAAATTCTTACTATTAATAAGTTCTTAACGGCAGCAATTGTATGCAATCGGTATTGCTTGAACATTTTAAGACCCCTTACACACTGCGATTTTAAGCATCGATGCAGTCGCGCGGTTTAGGAACGCGCGACAGGCTGGCGACTCACGCAATGAACACATTGTAAATCCATTATAAATTCAAACAGTTGGCATTGATGCGGTTGTCAATATACAGTACATAATTTGTTAATATCCAGCTTCTGCATGGCGACTGCATCGATACTAACGCGTGGTAGTATCGCGACTGCATTGATTCTAACAGTAGCGCAGTGTGTAAAGGGGCAACCTTTACACACTGCGACTGCATCGCTTTTAAAAGTCGCAGTGTGCAAAGGGTCTAAAGGTATACGCAAAAAAAAAACAGTGTATATCTGGCATGGTGTCATTTCTAGTTTTTCTAGCGTCCGCTAGCACCCTCATAACCTACTCACTATCCTTACACTGTGTCCTTTCGTGATTTCCAGGTAATTAACCATCCCTGGCCGGCGCGAGCTGATGATGTATTAAAAACGCACGCGCCTCTGATTGATTAATTTGCTCCAGTGTGGCGCGAATTTATTATTTGCTGTTTTTTATTTGCACGCAGTATGGTTTCGCCATTTCAACTGGTTGTACAGAGCGGTTAATTGGGGTGGAAATATTATTGATTTGCCTAAGAGCGCTTTCAAATTAGAGCGACAGTAGCGCGTCTCTCTCTAATGTGAAGGGCTTTCTGCTGTCATTTCATGTATGAAATTGACAGAAGCGCAACTGCCGCGCGACCTTCGCGTTGATAAAGTCGCCTAAGTGTGAATACTCTCTAATTTTGATATAATATAATATTAGTTTTCTTTATCAAATGATTTTTCATGTATTGCGAGAAAACTGATGTGTTAAGTTTCATCGCTGACTTACGTCGCTTTGACTCTATAGCCATATGTAAACTGGCCCACTTGTGATTGGGTCAGTGCTGGAAAATGGAATTAAGGGCCGTACCTTACTTCGACGCCTAGGCGCTGTTGCTAGGTTTCCAAGCAGATAATATTGAAATGTATGGTTGCCAAGCCGGTGCCAACTGAGTAAGGTACCATACATTTTAATATTATCTGCTTATACGTATCCCAGAACATCGTTATGGCGTCTCGGTGAGGTATGGCCCTAAGGCCCCTATTTTTAAAGGTCAGGTGATGAGGTTGCTGAATACACTCATTTGATTTAAAAAATGATTGATTTATTAAATCACCACCATTTTTCTCCATCTTTAAAGTCTCTCTGTTGTGAGTAACTTGACTCGAGCTATCATCATAAGCTATGTGTTTTTATTTGTAGACAAATATTAAATGGGGAAAGAAAACTTGCAACAAAACACGTATTTTTTCTATCTCTTAACTTTAATTTGATACAAGTTCAACTAACTGCATGTGCTCAGAATTTTATACAATTCGATTAAAACGACAGAATTGCGAAACTTTCTTGAAACTCTAACGTGACTCGTACTTTTAGTTTTATCTTAATTGAGAGCCATTTTAAAATGCAAATAACATTCATTTGCTTACGAACTAGCAACATGACATTTACATCAAATATTCTAGTTAGATAAAATAAATCTCATCTGGAAATTTATAATAGTTCCGAACCATAATGCTAAAAATCTTAATTCCTGTATCAATTTACACATCCAAAACTGGCATCTAACACGTCCAAATTCTTTTTGTTGTCTTTCTTCATTAATCTTTTTCCACATACACATTACTTATATTTTTTTGTTTGGCTAAAATATTCATTATGAAAATGCCGAGAAATAAGAAATTAATACTATGTCCACTTACGAGTATTACCATAATGAGCAATAATCGCTAATTTGTTCAAACATATCGTAAAGCGCATACATTCTAAGGAAACTTAGCTAATTTTGATATGGGGAGGCAAGTAGGTCAAACCGAGTCACAGTACAATTATGTTGTAGTAAGCTTGCTATGAACCTGTAAAGTCGCCAGCACATCAGGTTATCCACTTTTGTTGCAAACTTTTCCTTATTTCAACTTCATAAGATGCCGCAGTGTTTACTTTGACGTGCTGTCGTCCGTACTTCAAACGTTAGGTAACATTAAAATTGTTAGAAGAATTAATTGCTTCGCAATTTTCGCTATGATACGTAAAGCTTTTCAATCGATCAGTGTTGGCAATTATTACCGTTTCAGTCGAATAGTTACAGTTTCCTTGGTGTCGCCATTTCCTAGAATCCAGGTTTGAACCCCGGTCGAATTTCATTTTGTATTTTGTTATTTTTCTGTCTTCTGAAGGAAAAGGAAATTTTAAGGAAAAGATATGGTATTTACACTATACATTTGTTGTATCATGATTTTTTAGGATTTATTAAATAATATCTTTACCCACTGCCTTTTCCTGCACTGTGGCGAATCCTAGACGAATGGAAACTAGGTTGCTTTGCATATTTCAAGAAATGCCAGTCCATTGAATTAGGACGCGAAGCGGAAAGTATGGCTTGTTACTCCAAATTGGTATGGAAAGTTTTGGTAACTTTGACCTAGTTTCAAGTTTTCCCTCAATATTATGGATTCATTATTAGTAGCTGTATGATTAATTAGTTTTGAAGAAGTTTATTATATGGTTTAGTTAAACAATTGGTTACTCATAGTCTGTTTAACTTTGGTACGTCACTTTGAGAAATTAAATAGCAAAACTTTATATTGATATAGGAGCCAGTAAATTACCGTACACATATTTTTTCTTAGGATTTCTAATTAATTTAATTCTCATTGTCTGTTATTCAAAACTCGTTATCAGTGCTATCAGTTTAACTGAAGCATTCTTTAGATGGCGGAGAATGGAGCTTAAGTTGTCACTTTTAAAACGTCATTGCTGCTGGTACAATTGAGTGTGACCATCAACATTTCTCGATAGCAATTTTAAATAGGCGTCTGTATTATTTTTTAAATTACTAGTGGTCCCCCGCGACTTCGTCCGCGTGTTTTTCGATTTTTTCTCGCCTTTTAACTCTTCCCCAGACCTCCAAGAACATTTCAAGACTAAGATAAGATAAATCTGTTCAGCCGTTCTCGAGTTTTAATAAGACTAATGAACAGCAATTCAATTTATATATATATATATATATATAGATAGATTACATACTAAGTGATGATAACGAGGATGTCACAAAATCAATTTAATTAATAAGAAACTATTTTTGGCCATTTTTATGTTGTACACAATATTTACAGCGCTGCGATATTTTAGCTAGCAAGGAGCCGAAAACTAAAATAGTCCATAATATGTCAATTATATCTAGCCTGTTAGTGGTTGAGAATGCTATTTCGCGTTATACTTGTTTTTTAAAAAAAATGTAGTTACGGCGAGAATTAAAAATCCAGAAGTGTTTATTTATGTAAAACCCGGAACCCGGTCAAGTGCGAGTCGGACTTGCACACTTACGGTTTTGTGCCAACTTTAACTGAATTAGAGATCCACTTACTTTCATTTAGCCAAAATACCACAATATTTAGTTGGCAGCAAACATAACTTTGTTTATAATGTATTTGTATATACATTATAAACAAAGTTATGAATAACAACGTTATGTTTGCGGTTTTGAAATTGTGCTCTATTTCAAAAACTACTAAATCGATCTCGTTCAAACCAATTTTCGTTGCAAGTCTTTCGACTTTCGAAAAGGTTCCGTTTTCTGTCATTCAGCTACGGAACCCCTTAAAATAGTATACACGCACGAAGTATAAATCCCCCAGTCACCTATTTATCAAAGTAATCTCAAAACACTAGCATCAAAGTGTACTGCAGCGCATTAACCAAACTCGGCCCACATCTCGCTAAGTGGCGTATCTAGCCGAATATCCGCGCGTGCCTGTATAATAACCTAGCCAAAGCCTGGTGTAGGCCGTTCGGTGCATACCAGTGCAATACTTGGTCCTTCGAACCGGATTTCAAGACATATTCTATTTCGCTTTTTACAAAATCTTTTTTATCTATGACACATGGTAACTGACGACCTCCATGGTGTAGTGGCTAAGCACGCTGGTTTCAAGGGGTCGCCGCTCCGAGGTCCCGGGTTGGATTCCCGGTCGGGTCCATATAAAAATCATAATTTGCTATATTGTCTCGGGTGTTGTGGAACCACCGTTATGTCTGATTTCAATAATACTTGCTCTGATCCCAAAGTAAGTAGCTAATGCAATTGTGTTATGGAAATCAGACACAACGGTGGTACCACAACACCCAGACCCGTGACAATATATAAAAAACATATGAATTCTACATTGACCAGACCAGAAATCGAACCCGGGACCTCGGAGCCGCTTCGCCTTAAAACCCAGCGTATTAAGCCACTACACCACGGAAGCCGTCTTAAATATACAGTTTAGGTATATATGTTTAAATCTCTATGTTCTTACGTTTTCGACCCTCAAATCAAACTACTGCTTTTAGCAAGCTTTTGTTAAACTAAATATCGCACTATTTTATGTTGAATAATGCAAACCAGGGTCCACCACGCCGCGGCATGTTCTAGCCCGCACGCTTTCAATTTGCATTAAGGGTTTATCAGTTTTAATGTGCGCTAAAAGTTCCCGCTTCGCTAGCACAGGCCCGTTTAAGGGTTAAGTCCTATACCCTAGTGGTGGGCTAGTGTCTAAAAAAACAAAATTTTAATGATTTTAGAGACGAAAAAGTAGCGAATGACCAAATTTGAAACAAAGCCAGTCGCTTTGGTTTTCTTTCCGTGAGCATTAGACTTTATGAGATGTGGTGGCGTTAGTCGTTCAATAGCTGTGTGTTAACGAATTTAGTGCCGAGCACTCGGGTCCGAGTGCGCGAGAACCATTTCAGCGGTGCTGCCCACTCGGGCCCGAGTGTTTGCGGTGTCATTTTCTATTGCCATTTTGTATAGAATGTTTACGTTAAATACTTAAAACCTGAAAACGAACGAGCAGAATCATTTTTAATTTGGGTCAAATTTAAAAAAAAAACGGTCTAATTGCTTGAAGCAATTTCTTCCAGACAACCTTCAGGCAAGGAACAGGACGAAGAATAAAATATCATGTTTTATACTTTCTCATCTCTCTTAACAGTATCCTTTGTTAAGATTTGCATGTAATATTATTCCCTGTTTTACAGAATCACAGCACAGATAATTGTAATGTTTAATTCTGCTCCCAAACTTTTTGCTTTGGTGTTAGTAGTAGACTAATTAGCAAAAATTTTTTTTGACCGTGTTTATTAATTAATCGAAGTTTTGTGTGTAAATAATTTTACTAATATGCATTTCGTGAAGTTCATAAAATAAATCATTCTTGCTGTTGTTTTTCGTAAAAGACAGTAAATTATGACTTTAGTTTTAAAATTCATTTAACTTGAAACGTTTCGCTCTACAATATGAAACAAAAACCGTGAAAGCAATACGCCTGATGGAAAAGCACCAAAAATAACAGTTTTAAAAGGTTTTCAAAACAACGCATAGGGAAAATGGTCTATTGTCTTCCATTTTCAGTTTTGTATCGGATGAAAGTGTTAGCTGGCATTTTTGTGTAATGAAATAAAAAAAAATGTTTTTTTTTCATACCCAACCATCAAATTTTCAAGGCAAAGCATATTATAGCACTTTAGAGTTTTTTATATGATATTACTCTAAGTATTATGTCATCCTCTGGCCCAATATGAATACATATTTATGGCTCTGTCAATAATACTAAAAATTAGTAGGTATATTAAAAATGGTTAAAACTAGACGTCATAATTTAGCGCCGTTTTTTAGAGTTTTTTCCATTCTTTACGCTTTTCCGTAGGTCAAGAGAATAGCCTCTTAATAGGACGCAACATTCAACTTTTGCTTTATTTGATGCATATATTTGTAGCTGATTCTTGGTTTTCCTCTCTTCCTTCTTTCTTCTATTCTTCCCTCTATTGTCGTTATAAAAATGCAATATTGGACACCAGTCACATACTTGCTCTGATCACAAAGAAAGTAGCTAATGCACTTATGTTAACGAAACCAGACATAACGGTAGTACCACAACACCCAGACCCGAGACAATATAGAAAATTTTGATTTCTCTATTGACCCGACCGGGAATGGAACCCGGGACCTCGGAGTGGCGACGCCTTAAAACCTTAGCTACTACACCACGGAGGTCGTCAGTCGGAGTTCTGATGAATTGTCGTTTCATATCAAGTGTCCCAACAATTTCCCACTTCCACTCTACTAAAATAATGAAAAGAGCATAATTTTTACTATAATTAACATACTATATGTGGCAAACACTACCCTTTTAGTAGTATTTTCTATTTTACCATTATGCAAATATTTATGTTGAAATTTTTAATTCTAGTCAGCGAGATACAAGTAACGCTACACAGTCGAAGCAGACTCATCACACATAACTAGTTTCAGTTTAATTTCAGTCTACATCAAATTTAAAGGCTCACTTCACTGAAAAATGCTCATTGCGAGAAACATTGTCAGAGTGACGCCCAACATGGTGGAAATTTCATTGCAGTTTTTAATTTTTACAACCTTCTCATTTTACCAGCAAACTGTCGAAATTGTATGAAGTTGTAAATTCATTTAATATACTCAATTATTTAATGTTCATAATTTACACTTCCACGGTAATAACAGTTTAAAATCATTTGCTTTAACACGTCATGTTTGTAACTGATTTACACGCAGCGGAATGTTCGCTATGCATCTAATAACAGAATTAATAAGCGTAATCAGGTTGTTTGAGTCAGCAACAACAAGTACACTGTTGGTGTATAATAGCTTTGACATCATGCACCGACTCAAAACCAATTTGTTTCTCCTTAATAGAAAATAAATGCGTCAGTTAGTCAGTTTACTGACGGCGGTTTAATATTTTTTAAACTTTTGATTTACCTATACATCATAAACTACTGGACCGATTTAAATGAAATTAACACTGTAATCTCAGTGAAATACACTCAATCGAACTAAATAGGATCATCTCGTTATGAATTCTTATTTCAGGGAAATTCGTGGACAACATACACCTTCTTCTTCTTCAATTTAAGAGCCGCGCTCTTGTCGGTGGAGTAATCGCCATTCTTTTCTACAGTCTGCTTTCCTCTTTACTTCCTGATATGGCATGACATTAATTTTCTTCTTCACTTGGTCGAAATAGCTTATCCTAGGCCGTCCTCTTCCCCTCTTCCCTTCTATGATATTCTTTAAAAATTTGTCATGTCGTATCAAGTGTCCTATCATATTGCCTACACATACGAAATTTTGCATCCGTGTTTGGAAGCCTTTATAGATCATCACATTGAATTGATCACCTCCTTTTTTAAAGTCGGCAATAAAACACTTTTTCAGAAACTATCACACGAGAACACCGCCACCTTACCAAGCCAAAATCCATAGCACCATGCGAAGTGCACTTCACTTGAAAATTCACTTCTCGACGCATCGTATTTTGTGTGAAGTGACCCGTTTTTGTTTCGTGGGTGCAAGCGATTTTTGTTTAAAGGCTGCAGTCTCATCGACCGTAGCTATATTAAACATATGACGATGAATATGACCGTTTGGAAAAAACAATGTTTTAATTATATACCTTTGGATAAAAAATTGGCTTTACTAGCAAGTTAAACAAAGACAAAAAAAACTAATCTCAGTGTAATATCCTCTTCAACCCTTATCCTCATGCAAGTTAACCGATTGTCTTTTGTCTTGAGCCATACTTAAATATCTGTTTAATAATCGTCACTAGCGTTAATAGATACTTCATATTTAGGCCAATAAAATGAAAAACAGTTAATAATAAAATTATGCTAATCTTTTTCCCGTTTTTCAATATTCTGCGGTCCAATGCTGAAAATAGAGATACTCGTATGTATGGATAACCGCACGTCAAGGTAAACACTACAGTATCTTATTGGGTTGTAATAAGGGCTAGTTTGCAACAAAAGTTGGTAACCTGACGTGCTGGCCACTATACATTCCTATAGCTCTGTCACGCTGTGTGTGTATTAACATTTCAATTGTGTACCCGCATGCAATTTGCGGCCAGCAGTCCATTTGATGATATGTGCAAATATCTGATTCCTATCACTGGGATTTAATAGAGATTTTCGCTTGATATTTAATAACTTCAATCGATGGAATGACCGATGGAACATTTATTCACGTCCCCAAATGTTCAAAATGGTCGTGTGTGGTTGTTTGAATCTGTGGGTGGAATCGTATACACTCCGATCGCTGAAATCTTTTTATTGATTTTAGTGTCCAAAAAATGTGAATAAAACGAAAACTTACTATTTCAGAAAACTTTAAGTGAGACTAAACATCACTTAATGACAATCTAATAGGAATTTCCCTTACGTAGTTTATTATAGATACATAACGGGTATTATTTTGGTCAGCGACAAGCGATTCAGGGGATAAACGATACTGATGCCAAAAAAATGGACAAAACCCACAAATAAATTTATTATTTCGATACTAGCAAGCAAGTCAAAACTCGTACGCCAGGTCGCCTCTTCGTAGCTTACTAGCTACGGCGGAGTATTTCGTGGCTACGCGCGCGCAAGGGTGCGAGTGTCCCCATTAGCTTTGAATTTTTGTAGAATATTGTGAAGAGGTTTAATTTTATAAAACTTGCATTTAATCATAGTTTTTTTTTTGTAATAAGCATGACTCATATTATCATCCTTAAGTTGGATGTCACCGACCAAAACAACAGTCTGTATATCGGTACTAATCTAAATTTATATCAACTCCTGTAATTGTGTCAACTCTATTTCACCAACCACTTATGAAACAAATCAATCTTGCAACCAATGTTTGAAAAATTTTGCGTAAATTACCACGGCTAATTATATTCTTTTAGACTTAATAATCTCTTTAATATTCCCTGGTTCGCATAAAAACTTAAAACAGATTAGAGAGTGGATAAAAATGCAATTAAACTGCAACGCGGTGGGCGCCACTCTGGCCGGACATTACAAAGCAATTTTAGACGGGTAATTCTTTGATATAAAACAGGTTTTACAGAACACCCGGGTTGTTACCGCAAATTAAATTTTAAAGAGCATCATTATCCGACTTTGATGAGGAGATTTGCCGACTTTCTACATGACAAGCTTCTTGATTGATTGTAGCTTTCAGTATAAAATGAATTAGCTAAACAAAGACAGTTAATTGGTACTAATCTCAGTGTAATATTCTCTTTAACCCTTATGCTTATGCCAAAGTACTGTTATATATAGCTATAATACATATAAAAAATAAATTTCATTCTATAGTTTATTTCATAAATTCGTAGTAAACACATGTAAAGTGGAATATAAATAATTGATCATTACATTAGCTATCTGAGTCGTTTCCATTTTTTAAAGAAACCAAACGTCATCATGTAAACTTTTCTTGTTTTATTACAAAAATGATAGTCTTACGTGTATTCGTGTTTTGCCCTCCATATTTTTATGAACTTGAAAAAATATCGGTAATATATTCATGATATTCTTTCAACGCTTTAATAAATGGTTGTTGATCTACTCATTTCGCGGAATATTGATATTAATATGAATTTCGTTCAGACAGGCAGAATGGGCACTAACTAACAAATGTATGTGAGACGAAATTATATTACCTATCAAATACTTACTTACATATCAAGGAAATTCTTATTAGGCTGTATCCTCACTTTATAAAGATCGTGTGAAAACTAAACGGCCTTCAAAAACATACTAAAAAGCTTAAAATAATGCATTCGTCTTCTATTTAGGAGAAATTAATTATTTTGGAATCGGTGCATGATGTCAGGCTTATCTACATCAACAGTCTACACAAGTCGGTAAAAAAATAGTACAAGGTTTATAAACACAAATCTTAAGTACAAGTGACCCGACTAACTAGAAAAGCATACCTTTAACTTTTTAGCAGGGTGTCAAGTCTGGAATTAAGTTTTAGGAATTAGGGGGGGAAATGTATGGTTATTCATTTTAAGAAATGGTATCTATCTGTATGGATGTATGGAGTTCCATATTTAAATTATTCCGTTAGTGCTTTTCGTTAGTGGCGATAGTGAAAAAGACTCTACGTGTAGCGGCCGTGCCGGCAGCATGACGGCATGACGACCTGTAGTGGCTAAGCACGCTGGTTTCAAGGCGTCGCCGCTACGAGGTCCCGTTTTCGATTCCCGGTCGGGTCAATGTAGAAAACGATCTTTTCTATATTTTCTCAGGTCTGGGTGTTGTGGTACCACCGTTGTGTCTGATTTCCATAACACAAGTGCATTAGCTACAAGCTTACTTTGGGATCAGAGCAATGAATGTGATTGGTGTCAAATATTTAATACTTATTTAATACTATTAATACTTGTTTATTGCTTTATGCCGCTTATGCCGCAGCGACATTTTCCATATCATCACGCATGCCGCCGGGCGGTGTGAATACACCATAAGAAATGTATCCATAGATAAACATGTTAACTGTGTCTACGATATAGAAAAATAACGGCCTGCTATCTCCAAAGTTGAGTGCGTCAACCATCTGTCAAGCGGTGACAGGCAGCTTCAACTGTCTACCCCGTTTTTGACAGGATGAAACATGTCTGTTAAACGGTGACATGTCTTGGAGATGGAGATAAAGACGTGGCAAATAGTAGTTTGTCATGCCTGATGTCCGGGTAACTGGTTTTCTGTTTGTACAACTGTTTTTTTATTGTACACTAAACGGTATGCTTCAAAATGTCTAGTTTCGTTGTTACTTAGTACTTTTTGTGTGTTGTAAAACAGATACCTACTCAAATTGGTATTATTATGACGGTGTTTATCGATAGAGTTGGTTTGAGAAAGGTGACAAGAAACAAAATACATGCAATTTTTATACACTTACAGTGTCATATTTTTAATCAGAAAGATGAAGTTAAAAACCAAAAACGGTAGCCAGTAAGTTTCAGGTCCGAGTCCCGCATGTGCGCAATTTTTGGTTTCTTATTTCATCTTTAAGAATATAAAATATGTCACTGAGTTCACAAACACATTAGCTAGCAAAGCGTTATCAATTTACAAGTTGAATTTATTCTGTAATTAATAACTACTTGGCCCACTGTTGCATAAACAGACAGGTAGATAGCGCTAACGTCACGCAAAATGACGTATCCATAAGACACCAGAAATTTCGCACGGTTGGGTTAACAGCCCGGTAGCCCATTTGGATGAGCGTTTGGCCCGGTTAGCCAGAAAGTTGCTGGTTCGAGGCGCGCCCGTGCGCAATTTTTTGTATTTTATTTCATCTTTAAGAATTAAGATATTTATTTATTTATATATTCTTCTAACATATCACTCAATATAGGTAGCATCATCTCAGCAAGTTGCAGGACGTCTCATGCTGGACATAGTTTCCTCCAACAAACTCAACAGGCACCCGACATATTGACAAAATATGTCGGTGGCCGAGTGGTAAAGGCATGCGCCTGGATAGCGTAAGACACACGGTCCGAGTCCTCGTCTAACACAGTTTATTTTTACAAGTGCAATTGACTATTAAGTTTGTATCGTCACAAAACACTAAAAGTAAAAAAAAAAAAATAGGTTTCTCCTATCGGTGATATTGCGACTTGCTATAAACAGAAACAAATCTAAGGTATATCGCATTGAGTTCACCTTCTAGATCGGAAAGCTAAGATATAATGTTATCCTACGTGATTGAATATTCACTTACCCTCAGGGCAACGTGTACCTTCTCACGCGAGATAATTAACGTGCATCAATACCGCCGTTAGACACTCTTTAGTTTTACGCCGTAAAAGCTGTAAGACCGGTAGCTTGGTGACGGAGGTAGCGGGAAGATTACCCAAAGACATGTTATTTAAAGAAAATGTGTGTATTAATGTAAGTTATGTCCTTATCATCCCTGTCCAAAACACAATTTATTCACTTTTAAACTTGCGTTGCATCATACATCGAGGTATTAACTCGATCGCGATAAAAAAACATAAATAACTTTGTTTTGTCTGACCTGATCGTGATCACAGCCTCACAGGCGACCTGATGATCTGCGATTTCTTAACTCATGTTATTCTCATTTATGAATTCTGAATTCTGTTTCTAGATAGTAATGGTAAAAATGTCGTTACCAGCGGTGAAATATTTACGCTTGTATGTGTTTTGAAGACAAAATTCCTTAACCTTCATTCTATGGTCGTTAAAATAGCCATTCTGACATTTCGTTACGGTATTCTTTCTTACTATCGATGAAAAAATTAGGCCTATGCCATATTAGCGGGCCTTAGATGCGCACCTATTTATCGCGTCATTGGTGAATTTCAGACGTCATTTTAATCATATTATATTTTAAAAAGGGTTTTATTAACTTTAATGTTTTTATTTATTTTTAAAAGGAATTAGAATTAATAAAACATGTTGTTAAGGACACAGTTACATTATAGACGCGATATACGGTATCGAGGTGTGAATGTTTTAGGCTTACAGATGTAGACTAGAGTCATGAGCAAACCAATTAAAATAGAAAGAAAGAAAGAAATACAAGCTTCTATTGATCAGGGATATCACAAACACACACACACACACACACACACACACACACACACACACATACATACACACACATACACACACACACAAAACACATGAATTTGGAAATGTGTTTAAAAAAAACACTTATACAAATAGAACAGACAGGTACACAAATGCCAGCCAGCAGTGCGTGTGCGTGTCGGTGACGTCCGAACCAATAGGACCTCACTCAGCATGAGCCAGGCCCCCTAGAGCACCTGTCGCTGGTTTTCAGTGGGCCATACCGAGTGAAAATACATTAATACATTTTCGCTATGACGATCTCAGTATTTGATAGGTGGTTTTGATGGTATTGAAATGATAAAATTTTTGTAACTTTTTGCACTGAGCAGAAGTTAACACCTTACTTAGACTATCTAACTGAACAACGTCGGTTTTTCAAGTCAAGAATTTTCCAACAATCATTACCAAATATAAACGTATGATGTTTAGTCATATGCCTGGTAGAAAATGCTTCTGGAAATTTCAAATACGTAAATAATAAATCAATCAGCTGGGGTAAATAGGGCATTTGGTAAAGTAAAACATTTTTTTATGTTTTTTCCGCTCCGCCCATGACCCGAAACTGACACTTTCCGCCCCACGCGTAGGCGATAAATAATCAGCCGTTCACCCATTACGAGCAGCGTACGGAACCCTGTAATTTATACGTCGTCGTCGCCTTAATACGCGGCAGTAAGGACCGTGACACACTGCACGGTTGCCGAGCGCTTCGGTAGCTAAGCAATTGCACGGCGAAGGAAGCCAAGACCATGATATAAAAAATACCAGTGGCGTCTTAACCAATCAAGCTACCACCAAAGTTTCATAGATGTTTTTCGGACCGCGTGGTGCGAATCGTCTAAGTGCTGTTTCAGAATGGGTTCTTTCACACCGCGCGTGGTTTAGCGGTGCAAAACGCCCAAGGTATCTTTTGAATCGACCCATTTAGTAGATCACTGCGGTGCGAATAACCCCGTTCTTAATCAGGTCTTGGGCAATTCGCCCTGCAGTATGAAAACCTCAATCATCCATCAACTAATAACACTGATATTAGCCGGAACAAACTGCTTGACGTGTCTCCCGAAAAACGCGGTGTTCCTGACGTCACTTTTATAAGTGACTTTATAGTCGGAATGGTCACCCATCCAAATACTTGGGTTGTTTAACTTCTGTAATCACTACCACAGCACATCTAATGATATTTATAAAACGCTTTTTCGCTGACGCGCCGCGCTATGTTTATGATGGGCCTGAACATACACGGCCTCCCACGGCTTTTCACAGAGACCGAACACAAGTCTGCATCCAATTTAATCCTGCGATCTTTACAAGGTCGTCTGTCCATTTTATGTCCTACGCGGCGTCGTTGGTCGAAGTATCTCTAATGTAAAATTTTCCTGCCCCAACGGCCATCACTTCTTCGTGCTAAGTAATGAAATGTAAAATATAAATTAATAATGAAATGTAAAATGTAAGTAATATAATGTAGCGCAAAGTAGTGTATTTTATTGACTCAAAGTTCATCATCATCGATTCAGCAGTAATAATAATAGTCCCCCTTGAAGATTTTGACTACGGAGGCCAGTCACAACGATAAATCCACTGCGCCGGTCATATTATAGTGCAACAAGTGTGTGCGCAAACACAGGTGCACTCTCTATTCCTTTCACTCTCATAACCCGAAGGGATGGGATAGCTATCTGACACGACCGAAGAGAGATCAGGCGCAGGACCAACGGCTTTACGAGCTTCCCGAGGCACGGGGGTGAAACACCGGCAAATTCAAAACTCCGGGCTGCCCTGAGAATTTTCTGAACAGAAATACCCAAATTAATTAAATAAGTAAATTTCCGCTATTATGAGAGGCGACAACATATCCTGAGGATGCCACGTGTAGTGGCGAAATGCGTCGAGGTTTTATGCACGTTGGTGTTGGGTACTAACAATTGCATTAGCTGTGCCGCTTGCGTATTGAGGGCGGGTGGTGCATCCTGCATTTGCCTGAACTAATACTCGACGCGGTGACGGTTCGTGTTGTTAGTTGCCTGCGCCGGCGTCGCTTAGTGGAAATTTAGAGCAAAATTTATACTAATATTATAAAGCTGAAGAGTTTGTTTGTTTGTTTGAACGCGCTAATCTCAAAAACTACTGGCCCGATTTGAAATTTTTTTTTTATGTTGGATAGTCCATTTATCGAGAAAGGCTTTAAGCTATATAACATAAAGATACGACTCATAAGACCACAGCAGAAATGAAAAATGTTGCGAAAACGGGAGAAAGATATTCCTTTTGAGAGCTTCCGCTGCATACGCTGCGGAAACCGCTTAAGTTACACAAAAATCATGTATGACAGGATTGTTCAGCATTAAGAGTTCTATAATAAAGTCCGCGACAGCATATGTCTATCTTTTATAGTTGACTTACTACAACCATTTTTATTTTAATAAATTTGTAAAAAAATAATGCATTATTTTTAGAGGTGTATTATACACACAGGTATTTATTCTTATCAAAATAAATACATTCATCATCACGAGCATTTCATTTAGAACCAAGTTGCCCTTTATATCATTTGATTTCAATAAATATCTTAGGAGCTATCACAGTTTTAACATAACTCCGCACCAAAATAATGTTCGCAGCTTAAGTACAGCGTGCGCTTGCGCTAATATATTATAAAGCTGAAGAGTTTATTTGTTTGAACGCGCTTATCTCAGGAACTGCTGGACCGTTTTGAAAAAGATTTCTGTGTTGGATAGCTTATTTATCGAGAAAGGCTTTAGGATATAAAACATGACGCTGCGACGGGAGGGGAGGGAGCAAACTCAAAACGCGCGGACGAAGTCGCGGGGGACCGCTAGTAGTTTTATAAAATTCAACTTACGCCTGACATTATCTGAACTGAGAGAAACAGAACGATGATTTAACCCAGGGCTAACCGAGATTATTGTGTTTGTCGAGGGAATTATGTGGATCTTAGTATGTCAATAAAATAGTGACATATTATCCATTCTAATAATATTAGTGATTCCCACCCGGTGGCATTTATGTTAATTAGAGGCTTGTTAATGAAGCCCGATAATTCCCATCATACCTGATACTTAGCTTATATAAGTAGGTAAGTACACATAATTTCTTAGGCTATTATCATTGACATTGACTTTGTAAGCTGGCCTTATAAATATTCTAAGTCTAAGAATAAAGTTATAACAGAAGTGACAGGTAGGTTGACGTTTTGTTGCCTACGGTTTATTAATATGTTAAATATATTTTATTTGTTAGGTATACTTTTAACTGAAAGTTTGAATTACTTTTACACATTTTTTTCAAAGTTTTTTGTATACCAAAAAAAGTTAGGGATCCCGATGAAAACTTTGATAATGTAACCGAAGACGTGAAAGTTAATCTTTTTAAAAAATAGTATTGGACAACAATCACATATTGCTCTGATCCTGTAATAGTAGCTATAGCACTTGTGTAAAATCAGAAACGACGGTGGTACATACCACAACACCCAGACCCGAGACAATATAGAAAGTTATGATTTATTTTACAAGTGCTATTCATATTAATTATATTTTTTATTTAAAAATGTCATTGGTTTGGTTTTACAACGATTATAACGTAAGAATGAGTAAACTGGAATATGGCGGAGCTACTTTTATATGGGGTAGTATTGGTAAGACACAAAAAAAAAACACTCGTGTTGTGAGGCTTGTGTTATAATAATCAACTACATTTCATACTCTTATTAGTTTCGGGAATCTTCAATGTTAGAGTGAACAAGGCTTAGTCTGGCAACTCCTTCTTTGTCGAATAGGCACAAACTGAATTCAATCGTTCTTTATCAACCTTCGGTTTCCTTCATATTTGTTCACCGGACTATGCCCGGCTTATTTGAATTTGTAATGACGCAACATCCCGCGGTAAGGTTTACGCTTACTGAGTGGGTGAGCAGGCACTTCTTGGAACTATGCACTGGGAATCAGTTCTATTTCTAACTGCATTTTTGAATTAATGCTGAAAGCATACTGATGATTGTGTATTTCAAATTAAAATGGCTTCGCCACTTGACTGCTTAAGGCGCTGATTTTGTTAGTCATGATCAGGCAGGCGTCTGAACTCTAATATTATTCAATCTTTGTAGTAGTAGTAAAATTGTTTAAACTTGATCGTCCTAGTATCTGCTTCTTATGGCAATCCACTTAATCAGTGAATTGACCCAATATGGCCCGAAAACAAACTGATTAAATATTGTGTCTTGAATCTTAGTGCCTGACTAAATAATTATTCAATCCTATGTTATACTGACTTCAAAAAAAAAACAGGGCTACGTACAGCAACGGTCTATGCTCATCTAGCACTAACTTCAAATGAATTTGTTTGTCCTAAATATGGGTTAAGAGTGTTTTTTTGTGGTTTAATTTATAAATTATTGCCCACTATACTTATATCATTTAACCTGTATAACACCGGAAAGAATGAGACTGCACCAAAACAGGTTTGCGTCTTTGCGATGCAATCCCACCGCCCTTTATTAGTTGCATTGTGGTTACTTGTTCGGTCCCGCTATCCGAGATAATCATTTGGCCTGAAGCTAAAACGGGCCTAGAACGTATGGGTAAAGCCGTGCTTTGACTGAAAGCGGACTTAGTGTCTATTTCACCAACGTCACAAAAAAACTTATCCGACCGAATAAGTTTAAAATGACCGATTACAAAATGACATTTTACATGAATGATTGCTGACAAATAGGTGACGTTTTCAAATTAGGCGTTTTGTATTTTATTCGATGAATATTTATTATCTGATTGATAAAATCGGGCCATAATAATACAAGTTGATAACAGAAATGTGAAGAAAGAACCAAGAAAATAAATAATGTAATAGCAACGACTGCTGTGGTGGTTGTTAACAACATAAATATGCCAAGTAAACAGGAGATACGCGTTGGTACTTGTAGCAGAATGTATGTGTAAAACACAAGACAACTGTGTTTTTAGCCTCATAATCAGGCAAGACAGCGGTCATCATCATTAATCATTATCAGCCAAAGGACGTCCACTTCTGAACATAGGCCTCCCCCACGGTTTTCAACAGCGACCGATTACAAGCAGTCTGCATTCTTTACAAGATCGTCTGTCCGTCTTGTCGGTGGACGTCCTACACCGCGTCTTCGGTCGTAGGTTCTTCAATCTAGAACATTATGCTCCAACCGCCGTCAGTTCTTCGCACTATATGTAGTAGGTGATAGGGTATTTGTATAATTAGTGTAACTTTAATGTAAAGTTATTGTTATCACTAGTTCTTTTCTAGTTTGAACAACAGGTCCAATCTAGTTCAGACATACGCTATAATAAGTCTTTAAGTCCTGTCTGTTATTATAGCTTCTTTTATTTTTATTTTATGAAAAAAATATTTATTCAGTCTGTCATTGACTTACATTGACTTATGGTCCTATGTCCCCTAGACGGGATAGAGGGCGTCCATAGCTATCCACCCTAAGGTTTGACTGGTAGATTTTGCCATCTGGCGTTAAATCTACCTTTTACAGAAATATTCTAGTAAAGCCCCGTCCCCAGATATCGTATCAGCGAGCAGAGGCCCGCGTCGTGATCTCCGCTAAATATTAATGCGGCTTGTACTGCTGGTCACGCGCCGAGCCTACGATTGAGGACTCCTGGAGTTAAGTGCCTATTACTATTCTCTTAGAAGAATTACGAGAAGAAAGCCCTTTTTTCTGGGAAACTGACACGGTTTCTGAAGGTCACGTGTCACGAATTAACTGACTGCCTTTCATTTCTTTTTCATTCATTTATTAATGTGTCGACCTCCATGGTGTAGTGGCTAAGCACGCTGGGTTTCAAGGCGTCGCTGCTCCGAGGTCCCGTTCGATTCCCGGTCGGGTCAGTATATAAATCAAAATTTTCTACATATTCTCGGGTCTGGGTGTTGTGTGGTGTGTGGCGGTGGAGATAAAATGCTTTATAATAGTTGTGTTAATATATTTTAGAAGAAAATTTATGATCTTCGTAGTGTGGCTAGTGGTTAAGCACGCTGGGTTGCACTGAGGTCCTGGGTTCTATTCCAGGTCGTCTCAATACCTAGAAATAATATGGGAATCATGAATAATAATTATCTAAACTTTCTCGGGTCTGCTTGTTGTGGTATCACCGTTGTTTCTGATTTCCATAAAACAAGTGCATTAGCTACTACTACTTTGCGATCTGAGGAAGGTATGGCCCCAAATTACCTTTCAAGGATTAACACTAATATATACGAAAGAAATAAAAACTGTACTTTAAACCTTCGAGTAAAAGAGACCATAGGCAGAAATTGTCTTGGCTCAAACCATAGAACCCAAGGCAACTTTCACTGCATTTTTAACGAAAGCCGAAAGCAGGAAGCGGGGTTGCTCGTGACACGATAATCTAAGGCTTTTGATTATCAGTCTGATTGTTAACCGAGATATGGTGTAACGGAGCGGCATCCTGGCTGTCCTGGGGCAATGTAACTGCTTATTCGTTGTGAAGATACCGATGTCGATTTGTGGGTTAAATATGTTTGCCTGAAGGGTTAAGAACCTGAGACACGAAGTTGCATTTGCTAGCACACGTCACAAACACAACAATTGCTGAACGCAAAAGGTGCAGTTGTTACTTGAAGCACTAAAGTATGTGCTTATGATGATATAACTAAACTACGGGTCCCCCGCGACTTTGCTCGCGCGTTTTGAGTTTGCTCCCTCCATTCCGTCAGCGTGATGTTTCATAGCCTGAAGCGTTACTCGATAAATTAGCTATCCAACACAAAAATTTTTTTCAAATCCTTCCAGCAGTTCCTAAGATAAGCGCGTTTAAACAAACTAACTCTTCAGCTTTATAATATAGATGTTACTAACGGCCTGTTTCACAATGTCTAGTAGGGCCCATTATTGTTATTTATTCACTGTAATACGAAATAACGTTCATTATTTTACTTGAACCAGCAACCTTTTGGCCCTTAGCCACCCTTGCCAAAAGGTTGCTGGTTCAAGTCCCGCCCGTGCGCAAATTTTTGTTTTCTTATTTCATCTTTATGAATATCATCATCATCATAATCAGCCAAAGGACGTCCACTGCTGAACATAGGCCTCCCCCACGGCTTTCCACAGCGACCGATCACTAGCGGTCTGCATCCAGTTTGATCCTGCGATATTTTTAAGGTCGTCTGTCCATCTTGTTGGTGGACGTCCTACGCTGCGTCTTTGGTCGAAGGGTCTCCAATCTAGAACTTTCCTGCCCCAACGGCCATCAGTTCTTCGCGCTATGTGCCCTGCCCACTGCCACTTAAGCTTACTGATTCTCAAGGCTATGTCCGTTACCTTGGTTCTTCTACGTATCACTTCGTTTCTGATTCGATCTCGTAGAGAAACACCGAGCATAGCCCGCTCCATCGCTCGTTGTGTAATTTTGAGCTTCATTATAAGGCCCATAGTAAAAGACCACGTTTCGGATCCGTATGTCATCACTGGTAACACACACTGATTGAAGACTTTCGTCTTCAGACACTGAGGTAATTGAGACGAGAAGACGCTCTTGCGCAGTTTCCCGAACGCTGCCCAGCCGAGTTGGATTCGTCGATTGACCTCTTTCTCGAAGTTGGACCTACCCAATTGGATCACTTGTCCCAGGTAGTCGTACTCGTCGACAACTTCGAAAGTTAAATTCCCAATGGATACTGGAGTGGGTGCAACAAGGGAACTCGACATAATTTTCGTCTTCTCCATGTTCATTTTAAGACCCACTTGTTGGGATACTCGGTCGAGGTCTTCGAGCATAGTGCCTAGATCATCCAGCGTCTTTGCCACAACGACTATGTCATTGGCAAACCGAAGGTGTGTTATGTATTCGCCATTGATAGAGATGCCGAATCCTTCCCATTCCAAGAGCTTGAAGGCGTCTTCCAATGCTGTAAACAGTTTCGGAGATATAACATCGCCCTGTCTTACACCTCTTCGCAATGGAATCGCCCTCGTATTCTGTTCCTGTACTCGGACCGACATGGCGGCGTTGTTATATAAACACTTTAACACCACTATATACCTATAGTCTATGTGACACCGCTGAAGAGACCGAAGCACCGCCCAAGTTTCGATCGAATCAAAGGCCTTCTCATAGTCCACAAAAGCTAAACATAGAGGCATATTATACTCCTCGGACTTCTGTATAATTTGCCTTAGCGTATGAATGTGGTCTATGGTACTGTAGCCTTTTCGGAATCCGGCTTGTTCGGGAGGCTGGAAGTCATCAAACCTACGTGCGAGACGATTCGTGATGACCCTTGAGAACAGCTTGTAGACATGGCTCAGGAGTGAGATGGGTCTATAGTTCTTCAATAAGGTTTTGTCTCCTTTTTTGAAAAACAACACCACCACACTCCTGTTCCATGCCTCAGGCGTGATGCCCTCTAGCAGAACGGAATTAAAGAGTCTCTGAAGGACTTTAAGTACCGGTGTTCCACCCGCTTTCAGGAGCTCTGCTGTGATTCCGTTCTCGCCAGGTGCCTTATTGTTTTTAAGCTGTTTCAGGGCCATCCTAATCTCGTAGAGGCTGATGTCCGGGATGTCTTCAGTGTAGTGTCGGGTCAGGATAGCTCGTGGGTCTCCGGTCGAGCTATCAACGGGTTTGGCTACTGAGGTGTACAACTGCCCATAGAACCTTTCGATCTCCCTCAAAACCTCTGCTTTCGTCGACGCTACACTGCCGTCCTCCGTCTTAAGCTTCGTCAACAGGCTTTGCCCAATAGACATGTCCCTTGCAAACACTTTGGAGCCTTGGTTCCGCTCTACTGTTTCTTTAACACTATTCGTGTTAAAGGAACGAATGTCATGTCGCAGAGATTTCATTATTCGTCTATTAAGCTGCCTGTAGGTTTGAGCATTAACGGAGGTCTGCAGTGCCATAGATCGACGTTCTGCCATAAGGTCGAGAGTGTGGACCGAGAGTTTTTGAGGTCTATTTTTACGGCCAGGTCTAAAAAACTTAGATCCGACCGTTTGGACAGTTTCCACAAACCCGTTGTTTATTTCGTCCACTGATACGCAATTCTCTAGGCAATCAAAGCGGTTTGACAACTCGAGTTGAAAGCTCTCGGGATTTTGGATATGGGCACGAGTAGGTCGGAGCGTGGACTTCATCAAGCGGGACCTTTCCAATTTGACATTTATATTCAATCGGACCATACGGTGATCACTACCGGTTTTTACCCTGTTGAATATAAAATATGACAATGTGAGTGGTAAAAACATTCTAAACCCATAGAAAAAGTTCATATTCATCAGTGGAGCCTTTACAAATATTTGGTAACTGATTTAAATGTCACGCTGTAAAGCCAGTCTATACATTCCTTAAGCTACTTTAGATAAAGCAGAGAGTATTGTTTTAAACGGATACAGTTAATCCTGCCTGCACTTGTCAAAATCACAAACCCCCTCAATTTCGTGAAAAGCAAAGAGGATTAACTGGGTATAATGATCACCCCTAGCACCAATTTCATACTAATTTAATTAAAGAAACATCTAACGAAATTAGACTAGTGATGTTCTTTTTACATGACTTTTATTTAACTCGATTTGCTATCGCATCGACACGCTTAGAAGAATATGACTTTTATTAAAGCAGTTACACTAATAATGTTTTTAGTATTACTAGTTCACGAGTTTTACCCGACTTTGAATAGGCGGAGGTTCTCAATTTTCAAGAGGCACCCGTTGAAAATCAGCGTTGTTCCGCTGCCACGATTTATGCTAAGCCCTCGTGTCTTTTGGACTCAAGTACAGGCTACTTGAGTCAAAAAGACACTTACAAGACTTTTAGTATGTTAATTGATGTTATTATATAAGGGCTGATTTTTAATAGTCAGATAAGAAATATCCGTGGAACAAAATACAATATGGCAAATTTGAAAACGTCACCTAATTGTCGCAATTGTAGTAACTGACATTTTTTTAAATCAGTCACTTAATAATTTATCAGTCTGTTAAGTTTTATCTGATACCTTTTTATTGAAATGATTTATTTTAAAATAAGATAAACACAAAACTCACACTCTGCATAAGTAATTCACAGTTGAACACTGATATCTTTTAATATCAAACAATTTCCTTATTTTATCCACTGCTAATATTAAGAAAATATCAAAATATTGTTAACTTTTTGTTGTGCTTTTTAGATAAGCGAACTTTAGACATAAAAGATTAGTAGCTAGAGAACGCTTTTAGACAACTTATATACATATTCAATTTTGCTTATGCATCAGGCATACGTAGGAAATGTAATGAAGTTTGAGTTCAGAATTCAGTACAATCGAATTGATAACCACCTCCTTTTTTGAAGTCAGTTAAAAAAAAAGAGATTTTTTTCTTCTGAACGGAACTGTTTTTTATTTATTAGAGTCACAATTGCATGCATTTGATTTCATGCGTGTACTCTTTTTTTTTTTTGGTAAAAGTTTTTAAATCGAATTACCCTACAAAAAAGTTCGTTTGACGTAAGAAGAACGACGTAAGACGTAAGACGTAACGTCGTTTGGGCCCAAAATTGCCACATAGCTTCAACCCTTCAGACTAGGTTTGCGCTAAGTCTGAATTGGAAAGCACTTTCACCCTCTGAATACACCATTAACAGGGTTCCCTCGGGATCATATTAACACCTTTGGGAGGGGAAGAGTCAATTATGAAATTGGGGATTTTCTATTACATTAAGTTTAGCTTTGAGGCGGCATTCCGCGAATGTTGTTTTAGCATGCAATTTCGGTAATCGATTTAGTTGAGCTGGATTCTTTGGTAAGCTTAACGGGGAATATATCAAAAAGGAGTAATAGTGTATTAGGGAATCCACTTACTTCCACTAAGTAAAATACCACAGTATTTTGTTGACAGCAAATATAACTTCGTTTTTCATAGTGTTTGTATGAAGTACAAAGTTATGTTTGCGGTAGTTGAAAATTTGCTATATGGGGAGGGGAGGGGAAACATATTACCACATTGGAAGCGTCCAGCTATCAAACTTTAGATTTAAAAAAAAAATGATTTTGGAAACCTCTATATCATTTTAAAATACCTACCGATCCATAGACACCCATCCCACAAGTATAGGTTTGACAAAAAATTTTTTTTTGTTTTAGTTTCATGTATGCAAGTTATTAAGTTTTATTTCCTTATAGTTACAGAATAAAATGGCTGTGACATACGGCTAGACAGATAGACAGACAGACTTGACGAAACTATAAGGGTTCCGTTTTTTTCCATTCGGCTACGGAACCCTTAAAACACTTGTGCGTTTTGGTCTAATAACTAATTTTATAAAATGTCCTCTAAGTTAATTGTGACATATGGCAGCCCTCTCTGTATAAATTAAAATGGATTCGCACGACGCCTATTTTGATCAAAATACCGTTGGCTATCGAAAAAAAAGGCAAACTTAGTAAACATCTGAAAACAAAAGATAGATACAGCTGAAGTAACTATACAAAACGTAGCTTACTCTAACTATTACGTAAATACAATTCGACAAATTTTAGACGGCTGTTATAAATGTCAAACTATTTAAAAACCTAAGCAGCTCTATCCATCCGGGATAACCGCTACAAACCAGACACTTTCCATCAGCATAAACTCTTTAACCTCCCATCCAAAACCTAGCTCTAAAACACTGCCTAAACCTCTGCCAGCACTAATCCCGCACATCAAGACTTATTACCGTAGGACTCCGACGAGTAATGACGTCATCGCATCCGGGGACATTCCCGGGATCCCGGATCCCGCGGGATTTCTATCGCGCGGTGCACTGCCCGGGGATTTGAGTATCCAATTATGGGATGTTGCATGTGTCGGATATGAGATTTGTGATTTTATGGTAAAGTGCAACTAAATTATCTGAAGAATGGCCAAAAATTGAACTACAGTTGTCACTTTGAAAACGTCATGGCTGCCGGTACAAGTCAGTGTGACCATTATTGATATTCAGATATTCTTGGAAGCAATTTTAAAAGGCGTATTTTTTATACTTGCTATTGTTATATAATATATAAAATATTATTATGTTAGTTTATTTGTATGTTCTACATATTATTTTCATCGCTGATATTATAGCGAGCAAGGAGACAAATCTAAAATAGCTCACATTTCAATTCCCTTAAGCCCTAAAATATAAGTGGTAGATAATGCTACTCGACGTTTATTTAACCGTTGGTTCCGAATAAAGTTTGAAGAAATTTTTGAGAGTTATATAGGTTGGTCAAAATGTATTAAATAGTTGGGTTTATCTAAAGCATATTCACATACTGCAGATTTTGTTGACCGTCAATAATTCATGTTAGCTATATGTTTTTTAATCCGCACGCCTATATTACGCTTTGTTTGACCGATGTTAGAGAGGCCGCAATCACATTCAAGTCTGTACACATTTGCATCTTGAAAAGGTATCTGACACTTGACAGGTGGTAAAAAATGGTTTGTCTTCTTTTGCGGCTTGAAGTAGGTTTGATAGAAAAGCTCGCCTCAAGATGTTTCCAATCCCGTCAGTGGCACCCTTCATTTATGGTACTACCGCAGGTTAGCGTTCAACTGTCACAGGCTTGACACGGGATTTGTGACGACGTGGTGTGTTTCCTGTAGGAAGCTGAAACATTTCACACCGTAGCATCAACACTACTTGACATTCCAGTCAGTCCCTTTAGTCGCAAGCACTAAACCCATTCAAACATACTGCCTTAAACAGATCGTTCTGTATTCTCGTCCTTTATCCCACAAGTGTAAAGGCAGCGGAATAGTTTCGTGATCTAACGAAGGCCGAGGCTGCGCCGGCGCCGTGTCACTGACACCGGCTGTGGGGTGAGGACGAGGCATGAGCGGAGCGGGTTCCAAACGTAAAACTATACGCTTTATTTGTTGGAGTTTAAAGGTATGATTCCGAACTCGGCTGCAAGCAGCAGTGCTGTCGCTGCAGTGCTGCCGCGACAATACTGGTCCCCATACAAATTCTATAAGCTTATATGAGATTACATTCCGAGCTAGGCAGCAATGTCGCGGCAGCAATGTAGCGGCAGCACTGCTGCGCAACAGTGTCGCCCTGCCGCCGCGGCAGATCAGTGTATGGGGACCAGTAGTGTCGCGGCAGCAATGTTGGGCAGCACTGCTGGGCAGCACCTTAGTGGCAGCACTGCAGCGACAGCACTGCTGCTTGCTGCCGAGTTCGGAATCATACCTTAAGTGTAAGCATAGTTATTTAGACAGATCGAGCAGTACAGATATTTTACGTTTCGTCTACTTTTAGTTCGGATATCCAACTAAATGGCCTATAAAATTCCTACTATTTTTTTTTATGAGAATTAAAAAGTAGCATTAAGGACAGTAATGATATTCGCCAGACAACAAATAAACAAATGTCTGGTTACGAAGTACGCTATTTTATCATTGTGTTACGAAGTAATCCCTCTAGACAACGATAATAACGGGGCCGTCTTCCATAAATACTTAAATACATATAACATATATCCGCGACTGCAGGTTTAGTAGCCAGGCGCTTTAACCATACACTACACTGATAATGTAAGGATTCCTTTTTCGCGGGTTGCTAAATCCAAATACGCAAACACAACTTCGAACAAATATTGTACCCAAATCAAACTTGTGGGTCGTTGCTCGCCTACTTGATAACGTTATTTTTATGGTATCGTAGCCGAATGGCAAAAAACGAAACCCTTATAGTTTCATCAAGTCTGTCTGTCTGTCCGTCTGTATGTCACAGTTACTAAACTAAGTGACGCTTCCAAAGTGGTAAAATGCGACCCCGACCCCGCTATCTCTTCTCAATGTACACACAGCCAAAGCAGACGTACTAAGCCAACCGGTCTCACGCACACACCCGACAGACACCAGGTATACTTGTGTGCGTTTTGATTTATGTTAATGGTCCAATGTTGATTTTTGAGCAGGAATGCTGGTTGTCATCGTAATACAAGTTAGATCATATCGGGTTATGAAATACTCATATATTTTTTAAAACGTGTGATTTGTGTATCTGAAAAGTTGTCGTGTTAACTAACATTGGTAGTGAATCAAAAATTGTTATTAGTATTGATTAATGTGCGTGTTGATTTTGAATGAGGATTCAATTCTTAAAAAGCTGTGTTCTGGGTTGTTAAAAGTTTTAAACCACGTAGCTTTATGTTTAGCATTTGAATAATTTTGTAAAGGTGTTCTTGAGCGTAATTAATGTACTGTAGCCTATTATAAAAATACACTTATTGAGTTTATTAACGTACTGATTTCTGTACAGAAAAAAAAACGCCTTCAAAACATGGACTAAAAAGCTTAAAATAACGTATACTTAAGAGAAACAAATTCATTTTAAGTCGGTGCATATGATGAGTGTAGACTAGGTAGGTAAGCTTGATATCATGCACCGAATCCAAATAAATTTGTATCTCCTAAGTAGAGGGGTGCTTTTTTTTAGCTTTATAGTCAGTTTTTTGAAGGAGGTTTCCTCCTTCTGCCTTCCTAGGAAACCTTATCGAACTAAAAAGAATCATCTCGCTATGACATCTTGTTTTCGAAAAGATCAGTGGACAAATACACAAACATACATCCACTTACGAAATTTTGCACACGTGTTTGGAAGCCTTTATGGGTAAACATAATCAAATATTAACAAATTCCAACAGTGGACACATTGAATTAATTAACTCCTTTTATTTGAAGTCGGTAAACGGTCGGAAGACAGGATTTTTTTTTCAAACTGCTCTACATTTTGAGAACAGCACGTCAAGGTAAACACTGCGGTATCTTATGCAGTTGTAATAAGGGCTAGTTTGCAATAAAAAAGTGGGTAACCTGATGTGCTGGCGAATGTACAATTAAAGTATTGCCAAATCTTGTTATTTTTGTTACTAACTTTGCTTGTTATAACTTTCCCTTTGGTATCAGGTGTAAGCCGAACTTTGGGAGTTGACTTTCAAATTAATAAGGGCAGGCAAATCAACTAAATCCAACAGTTTGCTGTTAATCGCATTTTTAACAAAAAAATGTGTCATTTTAGAAAGAGTTATATGGTTATTTTTTTAATGAAAATATGCAGGTACAAATGGTCGTCTGGAAGAGTTAGCTTCCAGCGATAAGACCGCCAATATTATACTTGTTATGTGTCTGGTTTTTTTTTGTTATTTTTGCCCTTGTGCAATAAAGAGTATTTAATACTAATATTAAGTACATAAACCTAACCTAAATAATTATGGTATAATTTGGTAAAAAAAACAATACGTATAATCATATAAAGTTTTTTTTTATGTGAAGTTTAAGAGTTATTTGCCATACATTAATTTTAAGTCAAATGAATAAGCTAAAGCCAAAGTTGCACTCAAAGAAAACGACCCACAATCCATAGAAATATTTTAAAGTTATTGACCGAGGTAGTTAAGAAAAGTTAAGAATCCTGTCTCATAATCATCTCTGACTCGTTCATTCCATACAATCTCAGGGCCCCGATTCTCACGTCATTCGAACCATTTTCTAGTGGTTATTCGATTACGAGTTTCATCCTTTACAAAAAAAAACAAGCAATATTATATCCACTCGTTAAAAATTACCGCGCGAATTAAATCGAAATGCATAGAAGTTTAGACCCTGATAAGGCAAAGGTATATTTTCTTTAAACATTTTCAAACGCGAACTCGATGAGAATTGGGGCCCACCCCCAGGTTTACAACCTTTTGCAACACACCTTTCATTTATACTACAGAAATGTATGAACTACTATAAAGTTTAACGAGGGTCTACAAGGCTTGACGCCATAAATTCAGTTGTGCTTTCTTACAATATTTTTTTTAATGTTAACTTAACAATATTTTCTTGTTGCAGGTTAGTAACAAAATGCATCTAAGATGGTGGTTATGTAAGTAAGAAACAGCGAAGCCACTTTTCAATTTTATTATTTCTTTAAAAACATCTAAACTTAAATATATTTTATGTTTGCTTTACCTGTTAATTTTTATGTATCTTTTGTGGTTTTCACGTTAAATGGTCTATTTTGGGTAGAAAAAGCCTTACGTAGATACAACAGCTATATGTATTATGTATCGGTCCTGCATTAGTCGATTAAAAGTAGATTTTACCAACTTCAGATAAGATAACGTAACCTATTTGACAGCAATATTTTGATTTAAATGACATTTAATGCTTATTCAGTTGGATAAGTCTTATCTTATTGGTGAAATTGGCCCTAAGTAACAAAATTATAATTTCTTGTCATGCTTGGCTTATTAGTTATTATGGAATAAACCAAACCAATAAATTAAATACACTATAACTTTTTGCACACTGATCAGTAGCTATGCAGCATTGATGCAGTCACAAATGGTCCACCTTTACACACTTGCGCTTTAGCATCGATACAGTCGCAATACTGTCGCGCAGTCGCGATGCAGAAGCTGGGCAACCAACGACTGTATCTGTATATTGGCAAGTTTATCGATACTAAGGCGCGTTAGCATAGGTGTACACGCGCGACTGCATCAATACCAATGCGTGACAGCATCCATGCTAAAATCAATTTAATACTGGTGTCGCGATGCTATCGCGCATTTTAAAATCTCGCGACTGCATGCTAAAAGTCGCAGTTTTTCATTTTCGTTATGTTTGTCCATAATTCCATACATCGTTTCGATGCTACATGTATGAAAACTAGTTAAATATCAAGTGATCCAACACCCGGCTAGTATGAGATACAACTTCCTTCGGAATATCTGCAAAAAGTTACGCGGACTAGTTTCGGAGAGGACAGGCTTGAGCGGAACTGAAGCAAGAAGCGTCAATTATCTAAAAGTTCATCATTTCACTTTTTATGTTCCGTGGCTAGTCAAGCTAGATTTTATATTGGGGTATAGGGGCGGTTTTTGGACCGCGGTGCGAATAGCTCAAGTGCTGTTTCAGAATGAACCCATTCACACTGCCAGTGGCTTAGCAGTGCAAATCGCCCAAGGTATTTTTTTAATCGACCCATTTTATTGACCACTGCGGTGCGAATAACCTCATTCTGAAACATCACTAGGGCGGTTCGCTCTCCGGTACAAAAACCTGGTGGTGCGAAACGCCCCATACCTTAAAGCGTCGCCGCGCTGAGTAACCGGGTTCGATCGCCGATTAGGTCAATACAGAAAAAATTGTCGTGGTTCTACTGTTTGTTTTTTTCTAGAATCCATAACACAAAGGGTACTTACTTTGGAATCAGATCAATGTATGTGATTCGTGGCCATTATTATTTGTATTTATTTTTATCAGACTATCTGTTTTTTGGGTCCCTGAATAGCAAAATATATCATAGTAGAAATATTTCGAGACAGACCACGACCTTGTTAAAGCAATTTCAGACTATTATAAAAAGGTAAGTTGTTTTTGGTTTTCCACTTTTCTAATACGTATTTTTATTGCAAAAACAAATTATGTACATTACATAATGATAATGACAAAGACTTCCCTTAAATTCTAATTCCAAAATCTTTGCACCAGTAGGCCTACCGCGCAAGTGTCGTCGGCATCGGAATCGACGACTTTTTGACAGCCGACGGCATTTTTCGTACCGCGCAACTTCCCAAGCCGAGCTGTCAGTTTAACAATCGACGTCGATGGTGAAAGCACAGATAAGATAGGGCGAAAGAACGAATGAAACGCTATATTTGACAGTAAATAGCTACCGCGCAAGGAAATCCAAACCGACGTCGAATACGAAACGTTGATTTGAAGTGTCATTTCAATACGGCACCTCATGAATAGTCGATTTGATTATTTTGTTTGTAAAAAAGTTTGATTGTTCCAATTAAAGCCTGCTTTTTTGAAATATTCTGCTTTCTAGCGACTAATTAAAGCACACGTTAACTTTTTATTTGAATACTTAATCGTTTTTGCTGTGTTGTTGTTTTCTTTGTGTTTTACAACGACAACGATTTCATCGGACGGTTTCGCTTATCAAAAGCAAATTTTGTGAGGCTATGTGAAGATATTGTACCACACTTGCCCACAAATGAAAGGACCAGCGGGATAAATCCCGAAATTAAGGTACGTATGTATACGTGGACAATTGGTTGCAAAATGTGGCATATTCTATGATTCTTCCGGACATAGGGCCAATGATTGACCTCATACATATATTTATGTTTACAGATACTGACTGCATTGAATTTTAATGCTACCAGTAGTTACCAAAGAAGTGTGGGGGAGAATGACTTTCTTCACCTGAGCCAACAATAAACATCCATTTGCTTGCATGATGTAACAAAGGCTCTCAACACTCCTGCCGTTTTGAGGAAATATATAAAATTTCCTCGAACCCAGAGGGAACGAGTCGCTGTAGCAATGAGGTACTTAGTTTTGATGCTATTGCATTAATGGTAGGAAGTTACAATAAATAATTAATGAAATACCTAATACTAAGCTATTTTATGAGAAGATGGGATTTCCTAGGGTCATTGGCTGTATAGATGAAACCCAAGTGGCTATTATAAGACCAAGCGATCATGAATAGGCATTCTATAACAGAAAGGGCTACCATTCCCTTAATGTTCTTGCGGTGAGATATATACTTTATTTTACCTTTTTTTGTTCTATGTGGGAGAGCCTTATGTCTAGCAGTGAACTCATTCCATTCTGTCTGTACAATATTGGTGTTGATAAACTTTGAGTGTTTCAATTATTCCTTAGTCTCTTTTTTAATTATTAATTTACAACTTGCTACTAAGCCAGCATATACAATGCTTAGCTTGAACCACTGTATCTAGAAAATGACGTTTGGAGGAAATATTTATTAGGGTTTACCTACACTTGGTGCACCAACAAAGGATTTTGGGTAATTCCCACTGTAGCAGTAAGAATAAAAGTGTTAAAATATTTTCAGATTTGTGATGTGGATCTCAAGATCTTGCATGTTGATGCCTCTTTTGGTGGTGCAAGCCACGACTCTCATGTTTGGAACATGTGCCCGGTCAATCCAGCCATGCGAAGACTGCATGATGAAGGGCAGGATTTCTGACTTTTGGGTAAACAAAATGATAGCTTAATTTTTTTTATAAACCTCATCTGTTAGTATTATATTATAGTTATTATAGGATTTTATGTGACCATGTAACCCTTCTATTTCACATAGACATTGTTAATTTTATGATGAAAATCGGTTCAACCGTCACAAAGATATTTGATATTTTGCTTTCAACAGAGATTTTATATCAAAAATTTGTAATTTGCAGTGGAAATAGATTCCCAGTTGCACTTTTATCATATCATATCATTTATTAATTCATAAGCATGGGTATTACAAGATGTCACATACAAAAAATTGTTAAGTACAGCCATTATTCACCTAAAAGGTATATGAACATTGGTATTAATACATTTTATAACATAACTACTTGCATAATAAAGAGGTAGGTATGTACCCATTGCATTTACTATTATTATTATTTTGTTTTAGCTAGTGTGTAGTATGTGTATAGGTATTTTAATCTTTTGTTTTATATGGATAATTATATACAGGATTGCTACCATGTACTTTTTATTTGTGAGTTTCCGATATTTCGGCACTGTTGCAAGCTCCATGATCACAGAGTAACTGATGATATGTCTGCCAATAACATCCCACCTGCAAAATCTTCAGTTACTCCATGATCATGGCACTTGCAACAGTGCCAAAATATTGGAAACTCACAAATAAAAAGGTACATGGTAGCCATCTCGTAGACAGTTATCCATATCATGTTACTGACCATGAAAGTTTCAAACAATATTATGTTTTTATAGTAGGTATATTTATTAAATAAAATATTCTAATGAATGTCTATTTATTATTTAAATGTATACATGTCTGTTAACATTTATTAGTATGTAGGTAACATATTATGTTTAATGAGTTGAAATAATGTGTTTTTTTCTTCTTTTTATTCAACACTCCTACACACATCTCTCTGCATGACCCTAAGGTTGATTGGTAGAGAATGCTTTCAGCATTAAGTCCAACAATTGTACACATTTTAGTGCAATAAGAATTATAATGAATAAAAATAAGAAAAAAGAGAGTGACAACAATTCAATTCAATTGCAGGTGACTCTGGCTATGCCCAGCATCCCTGGATGATGACTCCTATTCTCCGTTCTGAGCCGAATTCACTGGAGCGACGGTCCACGTGCGCACACGGAATGCCGTCGAGCGCACTTTTGGTGTGCTTAAGTCCCGGTTCCGCTGCCTCTTGGCGCACAGAACCCTGCACTACAAACCAGAAAAGGCAGCACAGATTTTGAATGCATGTGTTGTGCTTCACAATTTTATAAATGACCCACTTGTCGAGGTCGACAGTGAGGCATTGGGTCGTGATGAAGAACGCCAGCCTCCACGTGCGCCAGGCCACCCTCACGGAGACGAACGCTTCGTTGACAGGCAACATATAGCGGAGAGGTTGTGGCGCAACCGACACTAATTTATTGCGAAGTGAATTTGGCTGGTATATATCTATATATTTTAAATGAACTCACTTTAAATGCTGTAGCTCATAGCTCAAAAATAGAGCGAGAATTCATTACAAAATTATATTTATTTACAGCATGACTCAAGAGCGAAGACACCAATAGAATTAAGTTAAAATACTTAAGTATAATTGTTATTTAAGTGGACTCATATGGTCCTTAAAATAAAATTACAATTAAGTTAAAATCATTTAGTTTAATTGTTATTTAAATGGACTTATGTGGTCCTTAAAATGTAAATTATTATCCTGAAATACTTAAGTTTAAATATGTCATTTATGTTGACTTATATGGTCTTTGAAATGAAAGTAATTGGCTGAGTTTCTTGCCCATTCTTCTCAGTAATTGGTGTAATCTAATTGGGTGGATATTTGTTTTAATAAACGACATTTAAAAAGTGCTAGTTAACCAAACTTCATTTGACATTTCATTTACAACAAATTATGTAATAAGTGCATTCCAGCAGATTATCGCTACTCATCATCGACCACCATGGGGTACATTTTAGTCATGGAAAGTAATAAAATCGAACATTTGAATAAATTACTTTCCATGGTTAAAAATTACTCTATGGTGATCGATGACATGGCGATTAATCTGCTAGAATGCAGCCAATGTAACAATAATTTATACTCTATGAGATCTTGAGAAAAATTTCATAGCTTACGCATGCAATGGTTGACTGGTAGAGAATTGGAGTGTTTTAAAAACTGCAAATGCAGCCGGGACCAACAGCTTAATGTGCCTTCCTTCCTATTACTTTGGGACCAACAGCTCAACGTGCCTTTCTTCCTATTACTTTCACATTACTTTAATGACAAAAAAAAAGAATTCATTTTCATTCAAGTTTACCATTATTAACAGCCAATTGTTGTATTTATCGTTTTTATATCAATAAATATAAAAATGGTAAAAAAATCTACAGGTTTTTTTGACGTGACAACGTCTTAAACTAGGTTGCGGCTGGGAGTCACTTATGAAAAAGTGTAACGCTCGGTAACGTTACGATGAGTCACCGAACGAGAGAGAGGCCCGCCGAATGCCTTGCGTCTCTCTCCCACTCAACTATGATCGGTCTGCCGCGCGCGCAGCACTGAGAGCGAGTGAGAGGCACGCGTAAGAACGAGAGAGACAGACATAAAATTCGTTGTCACGTAAAACTTTCGCCCGTATACCGACTTTACAGGCAACCAATTTTTAATTTTAATTATGATTCTAAATAATCTATGTTACCTCTCCTTTAAAGGCTGTTTGGAACATGAGTGCAATCATCTTCCAAACATCCTGTATATATAGAAGGAATTTTGGGAGTTGGGAGTGTTTGATAGAAAATCATTTTTAATAAAATCAATTTTTTATATTAAGGAAAACATTTTTGGTACGGAAGACAGCACATCAAGCTACTACACTGTGGTAGTTTTGCTTTATGGTGAGGGGTTTTTTAAAACATAAGGCCTTTGAATTTATCTACTGTCAGCGGTCACGTAGCATGTTGTTGTTTATTTCTAGAAGTGTAGCGGCTGCATCTTTTTAGGACGCGACTGAGCGCCCAAATAGCGCCACCGCTCGCTCAAAGAGCGCAACCCTGCGCTCGTCAGCCTCGAGCCTGCGCTGGTCCAGGGCAAGGCGGTTTTGCTCCGCCTCCCATGCCCAGCGCGGCTGCGGAATTTCCGTGGAATCTGGAAAAATAAAAACGGTACTGAACACAACCCGCAGTGCCCTTGTTCATGTCGGAACCGATACTATTTTTAAGGCGGTCAACCCAATGCACCGCGCTGTCGCAGAGCGCAGATTTTACAACTCGTAAATTATCACACATTTACGTCACGCCACTGAGTGCTACTTTTTCGATGCCCCATCACCGCATTCAGTGTGGCCGCCAACTACTCCCATTGCTGCCTCACAGCGGCCTTGGCCTGTGGCGTGTCCAAAGACTGGCCCGTAGCCAAGGCACAGGGCCTTCTCCTCCTCCTCCATGAAGCTCACGAGGAGCTCGATCTGCTGCAAACTTACTTTTCTTTCTTGCCGCTGGCATCTACAAAATACATACGAATGAATTCACTATATGGGATAGTATTTGTTACATATTATCTAACAAATTATGAGTAAGTAATAAAGTGCAAAACAATGTTTACTTACTTCCTCAATTAAGTATTTATCACAAAATAAACAAAGATGCACAAGCCACAGATTATGATAACCGGTTTTGGCTGTCATGTCAACAAACACAGATTATAATAGAATAATAAATTTAACGTTCCGTTACCATATCACGCGTTTGATGAAAATTGCCTAAAAAACACTAAACACCACGGAATTCAGTGATTTTCTGTATGGAATCAAGTAAACTCAGAATAAATTTTCCTTGGAGTGCCTTTCAACCAACAAAATTGTAAAAATACTTTAATTATAATTATATATATAAATTGAATGTTCTGCATAAAACGGACCGCAAATCGACGGCATTTTTCCATTCATTCTCGCTCTCGACGCTCGACAAATCGACGCAAAATTATTTGCGCGGTACGGATTATTCGACAGCGTCGGCATCGGCATCGGTTTCGATCGTCGAAATCGAGTTCAAGTCGACGACACTTGCGCGGTAGGGCTGCTGGTCTAAAGCCGTACAAAGGTTAACCGATCAATTTTAAGAGTTTTTTTATTTATTTTATTGATAGATACTTCGATTGTTTGAATGTGGTGCTACATTTTTGTAATAAGGGGTTTTATCTTTTGTTAGATCCATCTCACAGAGAAAACTCAAAGTTGACATAATATATAGTGAGTTAATAACGTCACGCTCTTTTTTTGTCCCTTTATTACTTTCTTCGCACCGCCTGTTCTTTCTCTGTTAAGAACTATATCTGTTAATGCATGTAATCATTATTGACGTATATGAGTGGCATTTTGTTTCCTAAATTGAATATTTTTTTTTTCACTTTTGACTTTCACTTTTGGTTGACTGGTAGAGAATGCTACTAGCATGAAGTCCGCCAAATGCACCGTTTGTTTGTGCATGAAGTTTTAAAAAAAACGCTTGGTTTTAATTTCACTTTACACATTACGCAACGCTTACGCCATCTAGTCAGCTCACTCTGCTCTTATCATAAAGTCGAAATGCACTCTCGCATAACACCATCCGTCTGCATTAACATGACTAAGCCGCCTCGAGCCGACAATATGGGATTATGCCATCCGACATTGATCTGACCTACGATTTATGAGGTCCAAGTGAATGTGCTCCTTAATACTGGTAGTTAAAGTAGTTTTTGTTTCGTTGTTCAATGATGTCCTTGAGTTTTCTTCGTGCATTCTTCGAATATGATCAAAGAGATGAAATTGTCCATTCATTGAATTCATAAACTTTATTTAAGCATCACTGATGATAGTTCCTTGATAAAACATAGAAATAGGTACTTGACGTTTGAAGGTTACCTACTAACATTTATAGAACTACATCTCAAACAAAAAGAAACACATACAAACACAGACACAAGACAACACACTTTATATATATAATATCTCTATATATAAAAATGAAATCATATTGTCATTGGTCGTGGCATTACGCGTGAACGGCTGGACTGATTTCGCTAATTCTTTATTTATGCGCGGAAAATTAAAAAATTTGAGAGTACCTACTTTCTTACTGGGGCTGGGGCGGTACGGGGCCGGGAGCGAAACAAAGTTCGCTGGTTCCTATAGTTACGAATAAGTTTTACGAAATGTTTGAGATATATGTTTCATCTCTCTTCGTCCTACGTGGGTTATTCTTTAGTACAATTTTAGTAACTAGTAGTATCTTTAAACACATTTGGGACTTCAAAGATACTAGTTTTAAAGGCAACCTGTAATAAACATTAATAAATATGCGCCAGACAACAAACCAATTGTCGTGGTTTCGAAGTGAGTAATTTTCTTTCTTGTGTTACAAATACCAGACAACTATGACACGAGCGTCTCCCATAAATACTGACCTAAATACATATAAACATCCACTACTTAGTTACAAAATATTCGTGCTTACCACAAAAACAATTACTTCTTCTCCTGCACCCTCTAAAATCTTTCTGCATGACCTAAAGGTAGGTCTGGGAGAGAATGCTTCTAGCATTATGTCCGACTTTTGTACACGGTTATTTGTTTTCGGATTTGGACCCGAGAAACCCGGCATAGTAGTCAGCTACTTCATCAAACGCGTCGTCAAAAACCTATCTATCCATTTAGTTATCAAAGTGCCCATGCAATAATGAATTGAATATCACAGAAACGTGGAATAGCGTATAAGTACTACATATAAACATACAGGTACTACATTAAACGAAACATCATGATCACACATTACTTTATCAAAATCAGTTCTTCATTACACCCCATGACAACACGCACCATACGTCCAGCCGCTTATTTAGCGTCCCGAACTTTGCCCGCGATCAATCCTGCACGAACCAGTTTAATTCGGTCGGTACCGGTTTAATCCGGAGTTTTCCGGTCGCGGCCGAGACCTTACACCCCTATATTGGCTAGTTGACCTGTGGTTCTACAGTGCGAGATATTAGCCTTGTTCTCAGCTATTGCACAACTATTGCGCAATTAGTATTGATACAGATAAATCGACGTGTTGAAAATATTCATATTTAATAACTAAGTTAATAAATAAACAATCAATAATCAATATAGTAAGTTTAATTGCGCGGGCCAATACCACAGCAATCAATCTTATGTCAAACACGATCTGACAGCTCTAGTGCTGTCTATACTCTAGTGTAGTTTACCATCGTAATATCATAATCGATTAACACATCGTAAGCTGTCTTTGGACTATTTTCTCGGAATCGTGGACGCAAGCTGTCAGTCAACTCTTTAGGAATTAGTAAACAAACATGTAATAGGGTACATTTTTATGGATTGGTGGACTCAAGCTGATAGTCGACTCCTTTACAAATAAGTAGATATTTTAAGGGGATGTTTGGGGTTACCCTGAGTTTACTCGCTAGTGACGACGTAACTTTTTGTATGAAAAATTTTAGAGGTGCTATGCAATTTTCTATAGACTTTTTTGTACGTCGTCACTAGCGAGTGAAACCGTCCGTTAACTCATGGTAACGTTACTGCAATATAATAAAATGGGATGCTGTTTATCCTGGTAGGTGTGATGAAGGCCATAGCGAAAGATGGGTGGACGTGGAGGATGGAAATGATGACTCTGATGGTTATGTGAAGTAAAAAGTCATTTATTTATGCAAATAAGCCCATTGCCCACAGGACACTTTAACACGCCCCAATATGAACATTGCCACGCTTCGGGACAATTCGGGAATTTTTTTTTCGGGAATGAATGTAATTTTTTGCTAACATACATTAAATTTTCATAAATATACTAAGAGGCTACAGTTAAGAGTAATATTCAAATTTCTTTAAACACCTCTCATAGGGAATCTTGAAGTTTCAGATTATGAATAGTTCGCACGGCTCTTTTTTGTAATACAAAAATTGATTTTGTATCATCAGCCGAGCCCCACAGTAAAATGCCGTAGGACATCAAGCTATGGGAATGACTAAAATAAACTAACATAGCTGTTTCTATAGCAGTCAAACGTGTAATCTTTCTTAAAGCAAAAGCAGCTGAGCCTAGTTTCCCTGTAAGATAAGATATATGATTTTAGAGAAGAGGAAAACATACGTGGATTGGAACTTAAGACTATGCAGTAAGAGATGAAAAACAAAACAAAGTTAAAAAGGAGAACGTTTGAATTCGAATGAGGAATTCAAAAATTGACGTTATGATTGAAATGTGAGGAGAGAGAATGATCCAGTGAAATTTGAAGAAAGAAAAGTTGTAATAGTAGTAGTAGTTCTGCTGTGTACTTAAGTAACAAAATATACACTAAAACTATAGTTATTTTGTCCTGTTCCCACATAAGTATGTTAGTGTTTAGTAGTAGAAAAGTGAGATGTACATGTTATATCTATATAGACAGTATATGGGCGTTTCCATGCTGATTCCCTCAGTCATGCTGGTGCCACTATCTGTGGCATGAGAAGCAGGGATAGGTAGAGAAAGAATTGAAAATGGACTGCATTTAGGAATAGGACCTCTGATGAATTAGCTTTTGTGTTGGGGCGTCGGAAGGCATTCAATATTCTATAGTAAAAATCGATTCATTGGGTCCGTGATGGCATGAATGAATAAATCTACTTTTTCATGAGTAAATAACTGCAAATAAAGATCTCGTAGAGTTAGTTACATTTTGACAATGGTAAGGTAGTACAAGGTTAGGTAGAACCAGTGAAAATGAATTGCTGTTTTTCCCTAAAACAATTTCTTCATAGATTTAAGTCCTTGTATTTTTAAACTTGCTTGGAAATTATCTCTAAAAGTAATAGAAAGTTATTAAAGTAATTTTATGATGCATTAGGGGCACTTTTACACTTTTACCCAATACGAGGGTCAAACTGAAAGTTCTTAGAAAATCAAAAACTGATTACATTAGCCAGTTATTAGTTTTATTATATCTTTTCAAAATATTGTCCATTGACGTCAATACACCGCTGCATGCGATGGAACCACTGGGAAAAGCACTTTGCCCACTCGTCCTTAGGGGTCTCTTCAATGGCATCGCGATACGCAGCCACCGCTTCTTCAGCATTCTTTTTCTTTAATTTTTGGAAATAAATAAAAATCACAAGGCGCGAGGTCGGGGCTATACGGCGGGTGACCCAGTAATTCAACGTTTGATGTCGCCAAATAGTCGATCGTTCGCTTGGCGGTGTGCGACGAGGCGTTGTCGTGGTGAAGGAGGATCCTACTGCGAGGTCGTTTCTCTCGAACTTTTTCCAAGACAAGTGGCAAACAATTGGTAGTGTACCATTCTGCAGAAACTGTTTTTTGATCCTCTAACACAATTGTTGCGAAATGACCTATCCTTCCAAAGAACGAGGCCACCATTTTTTTTCCCGCACTTCGATCTCTCTTCACTTTAGTTGGCAACTCCTCGAAAGGAAACACCCACTGAGCAGATTGTCTTTTGCTTTCAGGATCATAACAGTAAATCCAGCTTTCGTCACCTGTTAGTATGTCGAACACAGCATTTGAGTCACCTCCGTTAAATCTTTCAATCATTTTACGGCACCAATCCACACGATGGAGTTTTTGAGCCTTAGTCAAATTATGAGGTATCCACCGGGCGCAAAGCTTCCTGACCGCTAAATGTTCGTGGAGGATTTTGTGCACTTAACTCATACCGATGCCTAACCTTGTCCGAATCTGCTGATAGGTCACTCTTTTGTCAGTCTCTATCATACGCCGCACAACATAGATGTTATTTTCAGTCGTCGCCGTAGAAGGCCGTCCCTCACGTATATCATCAGTGAGATTAGTGCGACCACGTTTAAACTCATTAAACCAGTTGTAAACAGTCGCACGAGATGGGGCTTCATCGTGAAAGGCCAATCGTAGTCTATCATAACTTTCTTGTTGACTTAAATGACATCGAAAGTCATAAAAAATCATTGCACGAAAATTTTCTCGTGTTAAATTCATGTTGACGTGACACAGACAATTTTCAATTTGCCGCCAAATCGTAAAACAAATGACAAATGAATGAAATATATACTCAGTAATATTGGCAAAGAGTTCTATTTTCAAATTTTAGAATATTTTTTTTATTATATTGTTTATAAGTGGCCAATTCTAAGAACTTTCAGTTTGACCCTCGTATAAACCCTACCACAGCTTCGGGACAATTGTGGGCTAGTGCTGAAAATCTGAGCAACAACCCATTCACTATTTTTAATGCCTCTTTTTAAAAGATTTACAATGTTTGTGTGATCTTACAAGTTCATAAATTACTATTTTTTTAATATTCATCTACTTCATAATACCCTTTCGTCATAAAGGTTTATTAAACGACAGTTTTAAGTGTATATCACTTTTACCTTGAATGAATGTAAAGTTTTGCGTTCATACATATATATTTTTATAAATATACGAAGATGCTGCAGTTAATATTCTAATTTCTTTAAACACCTTTTGTAAGGATTCTTGAGGTCTTAAATAGCGAGGTTATAAATAGCTGGCGTGGTCCTTTTTGTAACACAAATTATTATTCTATATCTGCATCCGAGCCCCACAGTGAAATGCCGTTGGACAGTAAGCTATGGAAATAATTAAAATAAAATCAAAGTTACTGTTTATTGTGTGTATTAAAGTTTGGAGCCTGAAGTGATTCCCAAGAATGTTGTATAGTCAATAGTATCAAGCAATTTGGCTTTTATCTTAAGTTGTGCCTGTCGGACATTGGGCATAGTAAACTAAACGCATTTTGTTTTGCTTCCATTAAAAATACGATTGTTGACAGTAAACCAATGTAGTATTTGTGAAAGAGTATTAAGCTTTGGCAAGCGTGTGAAATATCTCTGACTTCACTTCGAAAGAAATGCAACAGATTTACTAAGATTACGAACAACACGTTGAGAATTTACTTAGAAACAGTACTGTTCATAACATTATATGAAGATCCAACTCAACAGTTGCTCATTACGGAAACAGTAAACCTATTTTCTTGTGCTAAACGATACTTAGTTTAACACATCAAAAACATTTTACGTTCCGCAAATCCCTCAGACGAAGCTCAACAGTTACCGCTGTAAACAGAGCTAATTTTAACTATAGTGGTCTTTACACAATCATACCGTTCGGCGGTATCGGATCGGAAAGAGTTTTACGTATTTTAGCTTGTAACTTACATAACTCTGACTAAAGTTATGTATCTTGAGCCAGGGTGAAATCATAGATCTCTAAAACTTTCTTAGTTTACAATTGTCCATTACGGATTATGACGAATTGTCAGATAATGACGAATCTCAGACGGTTAAGATTATTCAAACGTGCCTCTTATTGAGATACACTACTCTTATACATAAATACAAAGTTAGATCCCAATGCTACTTGAAAAACCATGCACGATTATTTTTAACCGACTTCAAAAAGGAGAAGGTTATCAATTCGACTGTATGTTTTTTTTGTATCTATGTTACCTCATATCTCAGTCGTTTGTCGACCGAATCGAAAAAAAATTTCGCCTACTTAGAGGGCGTACCTTCTAGTTGGTCCCGTTTCTTTCTTCCATTTTGGGATCTGATGATGGGATCTTGGTGTAATCGAGGGAAGCCCTCAAATTTTAAAGGCACGTATTGTGTTTCTTTACTAGAATCTTAACGTTGACGTGTTGTCGACCAAATCAAAAATTTTTTTCGCCTACTTAGAGGTTGTACCTTCTAGTTGGTCCCATTTTTTCCATTTTGGGATCTGATGATGGGATCTTGGTGTAATCAAGGGAAACCCTCAAATTATAAGGCACGTATAGTGTTTTCTTACTAGAATCTTAATGTTGACGTGGTGCCATCACTTTGACCATCAAGCATCAACTATCACAGCACCGACTCCAAAAAGAAATTTTTTGCCTAAAACGGATTCCTTTGCTTTTAATGGTGAAGAGTTTATTTAAGACTTTTTAGTGCATTTTGGTATTTTTATTGGTGAAATTTTATGAAGTAGACAACATTGTTTCGTCTTCTCGTGACTTTTCTAAACTAACACTTAAATCGTATGGTGTAAATCACACATTTCTTTGTCGATTGCGTACACGCAGCCGTCCGCTATCGCCGACAGACTTACAGCGCTCGTGTGAAGTGACAGTGATGGTCTGTGGCACGACAGTCTGTTTGGAAATTACCTTTTGGCAATGGTTGGGCTAGCATGTGATGAAATATAGGTTTACAAACTTGTCTGTTATCTTGCGATGGGTGGTAAACTTGGTGATAACATATGATTTAATCTGCTCTAATGATAATTTTGCGTAACAATTTTTATCAATTATTTTCACACATTTTTCTCGGAGAAGTATTTTAATGCAAGCACTAATTGCTTGCTTCAACTTATGTCTAATCGAAACAGTAGTCTGTCTAATAATAGGATAACAAAAAAATGTAGACTACATATATCCTATGCTTATCACATCGAAGAAAATGTGTTAGTAGATTGAAGCATTTTGTGATACCTACGTTTTATTTATTTTTATCGCGTAGGTACCTAATTACAAAATACTCAATGAAATCGTGAGAGCTCTATTCAAAAGACAATCATAATGCAGCGAAATCGATTTAACAACCGATCCTGCGAAAGAAGGGAGGCAAATGAAACTGTTCGCAACTGCCCTCATTAAGAGGAGTATTTCAGTATTGTAAAGCGAAATGACTTTCGTTCTCAACGTCTACCTCCATTGTCTTAGCCTCGGCTGCTTCGTTACTTGCTTCTGTTTGTGCAAGTTTTATGAAAGGTGCAGCTGGGGTCGCACAGGGTGGAAGCTTAAGCCCGCTACTTTGAATATTGGTTGTTATTTTGCATTACAATTCTGGGTGGTGCCAATTTCTTTATTTACTTTCTTATGCTTATATTTATTGTTGTGACGTGCCTTGCTAAATTACCCTGATTCTAAAAAGGAAGTGACTTTTTTCTTTATTTATTCAAGGGCCAAGGCCTATAGTTATTTACTCTTTATTATCACTCATATTGAAGAGGCTCGTCACAACACCAAAAACATATTTCAGCATTATTCCAATATTGTTTTAAATCTGTACGATATTTTTCATCTTTATCGTAAACCGTAACACGATCTGGAACATACCTCTCGTATACTATAATGAGTTACAAGTAATGTATCCTGGTTTTGGAATATATTTTCTGTAATTTAATATGATCCTACCGCTCATGAGGTATCGTTGCAAATGACATATCCAATCAAGTTGTCTGAGAGGCTCCAAACTTTGTGGCTTTAGATTTAAGCCCCACTCTGTTTCATTTTCTTCACTTGGGCGGACGTGTGGACAACCCAGAAGCGAAAGCGTTTTAGATAAATTTTAGTTTGTTGCAGGAGTCACAAGAAGCATTATTGCAGATTTAAAAAAAGGAGGTTATCAATTCGATCTCTACGTTTGTGATAATGTCAGAATTGGATAAAATTTCAGTATATTGATCTATTTAAGCTTAATTTCGTAATAGTGATACTTTTGTTATAAATATACATCGTTTTATAACGAATTCGGTGAGTAGCACCTAATATGCGTTATATAATTATAAAATTTTCTTAATCATCTTCACATCTTAGCCAGTAACTATTTTTTCTTGATCAAACCAATGGATTTAAATCATAACATCTTTTTACCTTTATGGAAAACGGTTGGTCCCCTCCTGTCGCAGCGTGATGTACTATAGCTTAAAGCCTCCCTCGATAAATAAGCTATCCAACACTTTTTTTTTAATCGGTCCAGTAGTTGAGACTAGCGCGTTCACACAGATAAATTCAGCTCTATAATATTAGTATAGATATTTATTTGTTCAGTCCTGCTGCTGTCACTTGGACCCCAAAATATCAAGGATAGTAAGTTAACCTTATTTTTGGGTGCTCCCCTCCAAGTATTTCGTAGGACGGAACCCGGCAATATTATTAGGGGTCCTTCCGGGTACTGATTGGACGCTTTTGCGCTAAATAAAATTGTCCCGCTATGATGTAAGCTTGACACATTTTAGTGAAGATTCCCCATTCTGAGTAACGAGTTTTGTAACTTGGAATGAGTTTGAAGAAGTGGAATTTAAACACTGGGGATGTTTTATAAGAAATTTGATATACTTTTTACGCGTTAACCTTACTAGGTATTTTTGTTGTGGGCTACTATAGCAATGATCTTATGTCAAAAAAATGTATTTGGACAGATTTCCACCGGTTGTCAACTTTGGTATGTTTATTTAAATATCTTTTAAACTACAGCTAAATGTAATGGGAACATTGAATTATAAATAATATCAGTTTTTTTTTTTTAATTGTGTGTGTCCTATAATCATCTGTAAATCTTAATCTATTTTAATTCACACCTGGGATATTTCTTTAGTAAGCTTGCACTCTTTTTATTTATTTAATTACAAGGCATTGCTCACAACGCTAACACTTTTCATACGGTTCATTAAGAGCTTCAAACAAAAGCTTTATATTTCCAAAGCTAAAACGCGTTAGAGAAGTTTCATTAAAAAATCTCACCGAATAGGAAATACAAAACCTGAATTAATATCCCGTCGAAAACACTTTGGAAAGAAGAAATAAAAGTCCGCGCCACTATTGAAGTTAAAATTGAAAATGTCCGCTTTTCTGAGTGACATAATAAAGATCTAAATGTCCCGGAAAATGTACAAAGGAGACTCGATTTAAAAAATCGATTTCCACCATAAAGTGTACATTACCGATTCGCTTGCATAATATTTGGCTCCAGTAAAACGATGCGGCGTGGTACAAGTGATGTTATAATAGCGTTTTACCTAATTTTGTCTTGTTAATTATACCTTACCCGTGGGAGGCGCAGCGGTTAGAGGGTTGCACTTTAAAGCGACGGCTGCACTAGAGGTCCCGGGTTCGATTCCCGGGTCGGGCCAAAAATATGAACGTAGGTTTTTCTGTTTAGAAAATTCTCAGGGGAGCCCGGGGTTTGGAAGTTGGCGGTGTTTAAATCTCGTGCCTCGGAAAGCACGTAAAGCCGTTGGTCCTGCGCCTGATCTCTCTCCGGTCGTGTCAATTTGCTGTCCCATCGGGCTCTGAGAGTGAAGAATTAGAGAGTAGACCTGTGTTTGCGCACACATTTGTGCACTATAATATGTCCCGCGCAGTCGGTTAGTCGTTGTGATTGGCCACCGTATTCGAAATCGGCTAGGGGGACTATTACCCGTGGGGTATCACGTCTAATGGTTGGTTTTTTTGGGAGGCTTGCGTGGGGATGTGTGTTCGATACGTAAAGGCCCCTGTGAGGCTACTATGTGTTTTTAGATTTGTACACCTTGCGAGCTCAGCCTACACTAATTTCCGGTTTCCGGGATGTAGGACATTGCAGGTGGTAGTGACGATTGCACGGCAAGTAGCCTCGGGCGTTATGATATTTTTACACTTGCTTAGGTCCCCTTCCCATTTAGTGGAAAAGCAATAATACCCCAGGACGAGATTAGGAAAGCACAAGAGGCGATTATTTTCCATTATAACAAAATCTAATTCTTCGCTATATGCTATATTTTGTACTACCATAGAAAACAGTAGAGTAGTGGCTTAGCAAAATGGCCGTTCGTGACCACAGTGACGCGGCGCCTCGTATGATGAAACCTAATGTTTGTACTTCTTTTATATTATCAGTATAAAATCTGACGTTGCTATCATTTGCAATCTCAATGTGGTGGCTACTGAAACCTACACCCTATATAAATTATAGCCGCTAGACCCAAAATATTGTACCGCGATAGAGATACCGAACGTCATCATGCCAAAAGTGTTCAAATAAAATATTGCTTGTTCTTATTTCGAGTTTTGGCGACTATCTATACTAATATTATAAAGTTTGTTTTTTCGTTTGTTTGTTTGTACGCGCTAATTTAGACTTCTAGACCGATTTGAATAAATATGTTTGTTTTGGCAGCCGCGGGGGACCGCTAGTAGTAAATTACACACCCTGTATAAATAACACCCGCTAGCTCTTACAACTTGGGCCACAATAGAAAGCAGTCGAGTAAAGTGGCTCAGCGGAATAGCCGCGCCGTGACCGCGCGATACGCGACTCGTGCTCTAAGACGTAACTGAACATTTTTACATACTCTGGTTTGATGATGTGTATAAATAAAAATATTAATAAATATGCGCCAAACAATACACGAATTGTCGTGGTTCGCGAATACCAGACAAAGATTGTGACGGGGGCGTCTACCGTGGTGAAGTGGCTAAGCATGCTGCAATTCAAGGCGTTGCCGCTCCGAGGTCCCGGGTTTGATTCCTGGTCGGGTTATTGAAGAAATAAGAATTTTCTGCATTGTCTCGGGTCTGGGTGTTGTAGTACCACCGTTGTTTCTGATTTCCATAACACAAGTGCAGCCAGCTACTTACTATGGGATCAGAGCAATGTGTGTGATCGGTGTCCAATATTTATTTATATTTGTTTATTTATTATCTATGACTTATGTTAGGTGCTCGTGCTCATCACATAAACATTTGCTCCTTGCGGGATTCGAACCCGCGACGGCCGGCGTTTTATTAGGGAGCACTAACGACTACACCAAACGCGTCGTCAAAACGTGTATGATGAAGTCTATGGATGATCATAATATAATAGCTATGGAAAAACATAATAGAGCATAGGTAATTAAGGTTAGAAAGGTCTATATCTCCTGTCTGAATTTCAATAAAGCCGAGACGACCCGTCTGGTGTAGTGGTCGAGAAATCGCCTACTACGCAGCGGGTGCGGGTTCGATCCCCGCACAATACAAACATTTGTGTGCATGAACATGTATGTTTGTATTGGTCTGGGTGTTTTCTATGTATATCATGTATGTATTTACAAAAAAAAAAAGTATTTAAGTATTATATCCGTTGTCTGGCACCCATAATACAAGCTTTAAGTAGCTTACTTTGGGACTAGATGGCGATGTGTGGGAATGTCCTAAGGATATTTCCTAAGGATATTTGTGTTAATTTGGCTAGATTTACTGTGAAAGCTATCAATTTAAGTTCAATGCATCATATTTTCATATATAAATTTGTTAATCTTCAAATCTATATTCGCTGTGTGCGAAGTCGGTGGTGGGGCAACACAAACACATTGATCGCAGTGACAAAAAAAACCTTTGGAGGACGTCTGTCACCATTTCCAGAGCCGTAAAGCGATAAATAAATAAAAATACAAATCAATGCAGATGCAGCCTAAAAAACTAAAAATCAAAACTTGAGATTAGCATAATTAAATGTAATAAATTTGTTAAAAATACAATTATTCGTTGAAATCACTTTGGGTTATTTTTTTCGTAATGGCAGGATGCCATTTGTCATTTCAACGTTCCCCAATGATTTAAGGCGCCGTCGTTGCGCATTGTCCCAATAACCTATTTTAAATTTTTTGAATATACTCGTATATAGAAAATTATGTTATAATTTATGACTGCAAATAATAGTTTTCTAACATTCATACCCCAAAGAGGATTAATACGCCGTCAAAGCCGCAACCGAAAACTAGTCTTAAACGTTACTCAATTAATTCGTAATCGATTGAATATACGAGGGTCAAACTGAATGTTCTTAGAACTGGCCACTTATAAACAATATAATAAAAAAATATTCTAAAATTTGAAAATAGAACTCTTTGCCAATATTACTGAGTATATATTTCATTCATTTGTCATTTGTTTTACGATTTGGCGGCAAATTGAAAATTGTCTGTGTCACGTCAACATGAATTTAACACGAGAAAATTTTCGTGCAATGATTTTTTATGACTTTCGATGTCATTTAAGTCAACAAGAAAGTTATGATAGACTACGATTGACCTTTCACAATGAAGCCCCATCTCGTGCGACTGTTTACAACTGGTTTAATGAGTTTAAACGTGGTCGCACTAATCTCACTGATGATGTACGTGAGGGACGGCCTTCTACGGCGACGACTGAAAATAACATTTGTGTTGTGCGGCGTATGATAGAGACTGACAAAAGAGTGACCTATCAGCAGATTGGGACAAGCTTAGGCATCGGTATGAGTCAAGTGCACAAAATCCTCCACGAACATTTAGCGGTCAGGAAGCTTTGCGCCCGGTGGATACCTCATAATTTGACTAAGGCTCAAAAACTCCATCGTGTGGATTGGTGCCGTAAAATGATTGAAAGATTTAACGGAGGTGACTCAAATGCTGTGTTCGACATACTAACAGGTGACGAAAGCTGGATTTACTGTTATGATCCTGAAACCAAAAGACAATCTGCTCAGTGGGTGTTTCCTTTCGAGGAGTTGCCAACTAAAGTGAAGAGAGATCGAAGTGCGGGAAAAAAATGGTGGCCTCGTTCTTTGGAAGGATAGGTCATTTCGCAACAATTGTGTTAGAGGATCAAAAAACAGTTTCTGCAGAATGGTACACTACCAATTGTTTGCCACTTGTCTTGGAAAAAGTTCGAGAAAAACGACCTCGCAGTAGGATCCTCCTTCACCACGACAACGCCTCGTCGCACACCGCCAAGCGAACGATCGACTATTTGGCGACATCAAACGTTGAATTACTGGGTCACCCGCCGTATAGCCCCGACCTCGCGCCTTGTGTTTTTATTTATTTCCAAAAATTAAAGAAAAACTTAAAGGAAAGCGGTTTATGAATGCTGAAGAAGCGGTGGCTGCGTATCGCGATGCCATTGAAGAGACCCCTAAGGACGAGTGGGCAAAGTGCTTTTCCCAGTGGTTCCATCGCATGCAGCGGTGTATTGACGTCAATGGACAATATTTTGAAAAGATATAATAAAACTAATAACTGGCTAATGTAATCAGTTTTTGATTTTCTAAGAACTTTCAGTTTGACCCTCGTATAATGATAACCACCGCTATGATTGGGTCTACGCTATCCGACCAACCAATCAAAACAGTCTGCAACATTAGTATTAGTCAGGATACCGTTGACAAACCGATTCCACAACGATACTTGAAACAAACCGTATCTAAACTAGAGTTAAACTGAATATTGCTGAAAGCTAGACGAGTCATCTAGCACCGGTTTGAGTAAACTTCGGTTTACAGTGGTCGCAACTTTTGAGACCGGGTCTGAGTCGGGTTGTTAGATAAGTGTATGGTCTCAACCGTGATTTTCTTTTGACAAGTCCGTGCAAAAGTAATAAATAAGTGGTAACGACCTTTGTGGTGTAGTGGCTATGAACACTGGGGTTTAAGGCGTCATCGCTTCGAGCCCGAGTTCGTTTCCCGGGTCGGGATATGCTTTAGCTACTTACTGTAAAATCAGAGCAATTTATGAGATTGGTGTCCAATATTTTTTTTAATGCGGTGGAAAACATGAAAAGATTTAAATGTTTCAAGGAAAGAGTTGCTAATCAGAATTTTCATTATGATTGAAATAATAAACCCCCAAAACAAATATGATTCTTTTTCTCTTAATACAATTAACATAAAGTGATTTCACACCATGCCCTAATAATGCAATACGACCAATATATTTGTCTAGCACATGTTTATTTTACAGTTTTAGGCCTGAAGAGAGTTTTCTACCAGATATACGAGGGGGCCTGTTGGATTTAGAGATATTGGCGAAATAAAATGTATCTCGGAATGTTGTATAGCATAAATTGCGCTCACAATGTCGATTTATAAGCCGAATCTGACAGGGGCGGACTCAGATGTTGGTAAGTCCGTATTTTTCCGTTTTTATAAACAATCTGTAAGTACCTTTCTTTTTAACGTAAAGATTATTTTTAAAGTAACTCACACCGTACATAGGTAGTTTCTCGTTTTCACTGAGATTTTATATGTATAATAAAAATATTTGTCAAGTTTTTTCACTGATAATATTGTGGAAGTTATAAAAATATTGTTTATAATGTTTTCTAAGCAAAGAAAAATGAATTTATTTGTATATTTTTAATACATATGATTTAAGCAAAAGTTTTGAAATCATGCATTAGTGTGCTCATGTCATAATTACGTACAAACTATGGATATTGTGATATAAGAGATCCAAAGTATCCTTTTTAATAGAAATGTAAAGCAATAAAGCTGATAACCTCCTTTTTTGGTGTCGGTAAAAATGTTGTATAAAATAAAAATAAAGAAACACCTAAATCTGTCCCTGGCCAATAAAGGCAGCGCGATCGCCCGATATAAATAAAGTTAAGACAAAACAAAAGGGATCCGATCGGCTTAATGTCTCAGGTTCGATTCCCTGCCTCCGAGAATGTACGATTTATTTTTGCTAAAGCAACGCCAATAAAATATATTCAGTCTTTTCGTTTTGCTCTTAACCGCGAGTTATCGGGTAGTTTATCTCTGGTTTGTGATAAAATACAAGAGACGGATGACTGATAGAATCACAAAGGGCACTAACCGCTATAATAGAATAAGTCCTACTTGACCAAATACGCAGTTTACGTCTACTGACAAGTTAAACAGACGATTTTGTAAAGATCGCAGAATCACACTGGATGCAAACTGTTTGCAGCTAGTTGCTCTAAAAACCTATCTTCAGCAGTGGACGTCATTTGACTGTGAATCAAGATGATGATTTCTTTAATTCAGCTCCATGGAAGTGTACTCGTAGGCAGTTATTATATCATCTATGCTAATATTATACGAGAAAAGCTGAAGAGTTTGTTTGAACGCACTAATCTCAGAAACTACTGGACAGATTTGAAAAAGTATTTTTGTGATGGATAGCTTATTTAATGAAGAAGGCTTTAAGCTATAGTACATCACGCTTCGGCGGGAGGGAAGGGAGCAAACAAAAAAAGAGCGGACGAAGTCGCGAGGACCGCTAGTTACAATATTGTCCATTTTAAGCACATTTAAAAAATATTGTACTTTGTATAAAACGGTGTATTGTTTCATAAAAATGTTCTCTCGCTACATAGCTTTCAAAAGTCTTGATTTTTATCAGAACTTTTGTTGTGTTGTTGTTATATTCTGTGAAAACAAAATGGAGGCGCTCTGCTCGTGACGGGTAGGGTTGCCATTATTAAACATAAATTATTTAATTTTTTTAATAAATTTTCGATTGATGTTTCCTGAAACTCAAACTCAAGAGTTTATTTGCTACGAGGGTCAAGCTGAAAGTTCTTAGAACTGGCCACTTATAAACAATATAATAAAAAAAATATTCTAAAATTTGAAAATAGAACTCTTTGCCAATATTACTGAGTATATATTTCATTCATTTGTCATTTGTTTTACGATTTGGCGGCAAATTGAAAATTGTCTGTGTCACGTCAACATGAATTTAACACGAGAAAATTTTCGTGCAATGATTTTTTATGACTTTCGATGTCATTTAAGTCAACAAGAAAGTTATGATAGACTACGATTGGCCTTTCACGATGAAGCCCCATCTTGTGCGACTGTTTACAACTGGTTTAATGAGTTTAAACGTGGTCGCACTAATCTCACTGATGATGTACGTGAGGGACGGCCTTCTACGGCGACGACTGAAAATAACATCTGTGTTGTGCGGCGTATGATAGAGACTGACAAAAGAGTGACCTATCAGCAGATTCGGACAAGCTTAGGCATCGGTATGAGTCAAGTGCACAAAATCCTCCACGAACATTTAGCGGTCAGGAAGCTTTGCGCCCGGTGGATACCTCATAATTTGACTAAGGCTCAAAAACTCCATCGTGTGGATTGGTGCCGTAAAATGATTGAAAGATTTAACGGAGGTGACTCAAATGCTGTGTTCGACATACTAACAGGTGACGAAAGCTGGATTTACTGTTATGATCCTGAAACCAAAAGACAATCTGCTCAGTGGGTGTTTCCTTTCGAGGAGTTGCCAACTAAAGTGAAGAGAGATCGAAGTGCGGGAAAAAAAATGGTGGCCTCGTTCTTTGGAAGGATAGGTCATTTCGCAACAATTGTGTTAGAGGATCAAAAAACAGTTTCTGCAGAATGGTACACTACCAATTGTTTGCCACTTGTCTTGGAAAAAGTTCGAGAGAAACGACCTCGCAGTAGGATCCTCCTTCACCACGACAACGCCTCGTCGCACACCGCCAAGCGAACGATCGACTATTTGGCGACATCAAACGTTGAATTACTGGGTCACCCGCCGTATAGCCCCGACCTCGCGCCTTGTGATTTTTATTTATTTCCAAAAAGTAAAGAAAAACTTAAAGGAAAGCGGTTTATGAATGCTGAAGAAGCGGTGGCTGCGTATCGCGATGCCATTGAAGAGACCCCTAAGGACGAGTGGGCAAAGTGCTTTTCCCAGTGGTTCCATCGCATGCAGCGGTGTATTGACGTCAATGGACAATATTTTGAAAAGATATAATAAAACTAATAACTGGCTAATGTAATCAGTTTTTGATTTTCTAAGAACTTTCAGTTTGACCCTCGTAAGAACACAGTAAAAAAAGATAACTCAATAGTAAGTGAACGACTATGCGCGAGTCTGTAGCTCCTAAACGGAGGGACGCGTTTTTGTGAATATTTCAAAGCTGGTTTTTAGCATTGTTAAAAAATCTAACGATTTTTACGGAAATCGTTACACCCAACTTGAACATTTTAAGCTTTATGTTAATACTAGCGGATCCAGCAAACTTTGTTACGCCCCGGGCCCCGTCCTGCCCCAACCCCGTTATTTTAATAGTTATCATCTTACTCCGGACGGTGACGAATCTGACAAAGTAAATTTGAAAATTGGTCCACCCGTTCATGTTTTTTTTTCTTTCATAAGAAAAACCTTCACCTGATACATAATAAAAATCACAACAATTAAAGAATGAGCGAAATCGGTCCACCCGTGCACGCATGATGCCGTGACCGAGTTTATGTTTCCTTTTCTTTTTTTTGCGATGGTTTTTCTATTTAAAATTGAATTTAATAATCTCTTATTAAGTTTCTGACTCGCAGCCCTAACAAAGAGTTGTAAACATGGCCTCCAGCAAGCGAAAGTTGCTGTATGAGTTGCAGGTGACGTTCCTCGGCTAATGTTTGCGATAACACACCTGAATTAACGCACAGTGAACAGGGATTGAAAACTTTAGGTTGAGATTATAAGAGGATATTTTAATTTACGAGAATAAGGATTTGTACTCTTGGTGTACTCCCAAACAGTGATACTCGTAAGCTGACGAAGGCTGCGCTTCAAAGAAAGCACTTGCAAAATTCAAAAGGCTTGCCAATCTGAGTCGTATTAAAGGAATACGCCTGGATAGCCACTTAGGCTTTCCATGTTGGTCTGCCACAGTCGCTTATTGCAACTGCTAGTTATCAAATGAAGATTTATAATCTCTTTAATAACACCACAGTCCTTGTTGACTTACTAAGAGATGATTATTCTTTCACTGTATATGAACAGACAACAGCACGTCAAGGTAAACACTGCGATATCTTATTCGGTTGTAATAAGGGCTAGTTTGCAATAAAACTGGGTAACCTGGTGTGCTGGCCACTGTATGGTCGAAGCCTCCGCCTTACAACTTCCTAACGACAAAAGAAATAGTTCGAAATGACGCGTTAAACTTTTTGACTAACGAAGTATTTCATTTTTAGAGCGCTTTCACATTTAGGCGGCTTAACCTGTCGCGCTGCTGATAATTACATACACATATGACAGCAGCGCCGCTGTTTTTTCGGTGGGCATGCGCTGTTGTCTCTCTAATGTAAAGGCGCACGTAAGGTGGTATGGCTTTAGATGTACCGCACAGGAATTTTGCCAGAAACATTCCCGTGAAAGTCTGGAAGCAATTGATAGTGTTAAGTTGGCGGCAAATAAAGCAATTTAAGGAAAATTTTATCATTATATGATTGTATAGTAACAAAAAATTACCAAAAATAATATTCAAAATATGATAAAATAAAATATGATAAACTTTGTAATGTTACCTAACATCGCCAAATTTGCGGGCTGTTGAAAACTGTGTAGTTTAAATATTTCTTTCTATGGCACGGGAATGTTGTCGGTAACGGCATATCTATATGGCTACCGTACCCTCGATAATACTTAAAGAAAGTTGAATTCGAGTGACTAAAATTACTTAATGTAAGTGATATTCTATTCTCGGAGCATTTCTATGTTAGTAATTGAGCTTCTATCAGCTCTAGTGACCAATAACCGCATTTTCTCTCAACAAAGCCTCACTACACGTCACACGGGAAAACTATTTATTTACCGAAAGTGCCGATACCGGAACTGACTGCGTTTGATCGTTGTACAGTGGCTAGCACATCAGGTAACCAATTTTTGTTGCAAACTAGCCCTTATTACAACTGCATAAGATACCGCAGTGTTTACCTTGACGTGCTGTTGTCCGAACAATGGTTGCCTGTAAAAACCTCCCGTTCATGTTGACGTGTTGGTGTTACTTACAAAAGCTTAACGGATTTTTACGGATTTTTTGTAAGAATTAACATAGTACTATAATCGCGTGCAGTTTTTACTGAAGAACTCAAATCAAATTATCCACTTTTTGGCACTACTGGTATAACAAGTACATTACAAGTTCCCTGAATAAATCTGGTACGTATGTAGCACAAGACAAACAATGCAGACACGTTTGGTTGAATAGGCACCTATGAGTACCGTGTTTATGATAAGGATTTATCGCCTAGGCTTATTAGTTTTTAAGGATGTTAAAGGTAAATTTTTAATGTTTTTATATTATATTTTTAGTGTTTTTTTAGTATTCAAACCTAAAAATGCAGCGTGTGGCCTGTAATAAGAGCAAAAATGGTAATCAAGATTATACAGAGTATACGTTGTTACCTAAGCCATATTAGGCCAACTTGCACATGATGATTTAACCTAGGATTACGCTAATCCTGGATTAAATCATCATTATATCTCGGTCAGTTTAGTTATTTAGTTTGACGTTGGCAAAGACAAAAAATAATATTTAACCCAGGATTAGCGTATTCCGGGGTTAAATCATCACGCGCAAGTTCACCTTACACGACCTTCAATAGTTGCAAATTTTTTTTCTCCTACATTACTATAGGTCTCTATTTCGTCAATTTAAGACTGAATAGCCCCTATTTTTTTGTTGTAACTGCTTTTACATAATTCAAAATAACTATTACTATTATTTATTTATTAATCAAACAATGTTTTACACTAGAGACTACAATAAATAGCACTAGTCCCACAAAACTATTTACATAGTTTGACTATGGGATCACTGACAAAATAAATATCAAAACTTAAATACTACCTTAGCTAAGTTTGCTAAAAAATACTTTTTAAGTTTTCTTTTAAAAACATTATAATATTAACTATGTTTATTGAATGTCACCGCATCAATGTACGGACAACAGCACGTCAAGGTTAACACTGCGGTATCTTATTCATTTGTCATAAGGGCTAGTTTGTAACAAAAATGGGTAACCTGATTTGCTGGCGACTGTACATGAACTAATAATTTATTCATGTCCATCAGGACAACAATTAACATGACAATTACGTAATATTAATTTAAGTATTACCCGTACAAGCTGATTATTAATGCAGTAACAACCAGTTTCGTGTGCTAACCTGTCATTACAATAATGACACCTGTAAATAACTATAATATTATGCTCGACACTATACAGGGTTGCTAGTTGCTAGTTGCTAGCTGGATTAGAGATAGCAGCTATAACATGTCATAATGCAGTTACTACATATTCATTAATACAGAGGATGTTACAAATTGTTATTTGTAAGAAACAGTACGAAGGTGCTAATCCGTCTTAAAAAAAGGGAGAGTTTTCTCTTGAAATTTATGAAAATATTTGCCGAAGTAGCTTAAAGTAACAAATTTGCGGGTATTTTTGATTGATATAGTAATTAAATATAACAGTAATGAAGTAAATTTGTTAATTTTGATAGCCAGACATTTGCCACGATTGCACCTGATATTGAGAGACAATGCAGCCTAAAATGGACCATGTCTGCCTAGTAACAGCCATTTTACTCTTTGTTTAAAACGTATGTTCATCTAAGACCCCTTACACACTGCGACTTTTAGCATCGATGCAGTCGCGCGTTAGCATCGATACAAAAGCGCGACTACTTCGATGCTAACGCGCGTTAGTATTCACAGTCGCCAAATTTCAGTACATAAATTAACAATTAGCTTCTGCATCGCGTCTGTATCGATGCTAACGCGCGTTAGCGTCGCGACTGCATCGCTGTGTTTTAAGGGTCTTAACCGTTTAAAAAAGAAAATTGTTATTACCTATGAGTAAAACTTATGTATACGCTATTTCAAATGGATTTTATTGCCTTTCATAATCAAGTATCAAAACCATTACACTCTGTATACTCCCGCCACTTTGTTAACCACCGGTCACCCATCCTGATCAGATTACGACGACGCTCATATTTAAAACTCAACACGTTTTCACCCACAATTAAGATCCGATGCGATACGTATCGAAATGAAATATAAAATGTGGTGATTCGCTGCGAATATTTGAAACTTAAAAAGCTGGAGAAATAAGGACCCTGCGGCGTTCTTGTCAGTCAGGATGACTATCACACCGAAGAGTTATTTAACAGGCTCCCACTAAATTTTCATTTAAGAGACTCATCCGTGCACACTTTCTACATATGTATTTCGGAAGCATCAACATAGCGTATCCTTATCCTTCTATCCTTCTACAACATATATAGGTATATGTATTTATTTTATCGCTTGTGTTATGTATATGTAAAAATATATATTGTTTATGTCATTTTTTAAAATATGAATTCTTGATTAAAAACAAACATGAAAAAATAAAACTAAGACATGCTACATAAAAAAATAACTCAAATCTAAGAGTACCTATTCAAAATCGAAAGCATTTTCTTGCGGCAAGGAGGATGTAATGCCGCGTTGGATAGCTATATATTAAAATTTACTTTTAAATCAAGTAGTAACTCATTTTCTTTATGTTTGTCGCACCGCCAACAATAATTTCTGCTTCACTCCAAAGGTATGACTGGTAGAGAATGCCATATTGCGTTAAGTCCACCTTTTGTACAAGTTTTTGGTTATATGTATAATAAAGTATAAATAAATAAGAGTAACATGGTTATTGAGGTTGTTGAAAGTCAAAAAGGTAACGTTAAAAACGTTACCTTTTTGACTTTTAACAACCTTAATAACCATGTTACTTTATTATATATATAACCAAAAACTTGTACCAAAGGTGGACTTAACGCCATATGGCTTTCTCCACGTTTTATTTTTCTATTTCTTATAATAATTTGTTTTTCTCAATAATGTGGTTTCTAGAACACTGTATTATTGTATCTTTATGTTTCTGAACAGTATAGAAGACCATTATAACATTTAAAACATCTTAAATATAAAAACTTTGAAAACACTTTCAAATATCAACAAACAGAGATGCCTCAGTAATCCTAGAACTGAAAATGAATGGACTTTAACTATTCTGAAATACTTAACGGTGTAATAGCCATCCTACTAAATAGCCGTACTACCCAGCCGATACTCTCGATTGCTTAATCTCGATTCAACCATCGCATCGGGAATCGATTAACGGCATTCGATATTCGAATCTTTTCCAAAAAATATTGCACCAACCTAAGTATTAAAAGAAAAGATTCCATCTCAAAATTTAAAAGGAATGATCGCATCTGAAATTGGTTTAGATAAATCGAAGGGGTTCCGTAATTTGAAGGAGGTAATTATTGGCTCGTTGGGTTCAGCTCACTGATATCAGTATTACAAGTTAAACATCTTATAGCGAAGTATGAAGATCGATGGGTGATCATTTTACATAAAAAGGATGAGCTTAATGTATCACAGGGAAACCATACCATCAAAATTATAAGTAAATCCAATTTTCTTAGCTGGTCCAATATTGTAAACATTCTTTTCATAACTTTTTTAAATAATATAATTTAAAAAAAACTAGTTATTTAAAAAAAAACTTAGAGTTTAATTTAATTATATATTGCCTAAATAAAATTTAACCCAGATTATACAACTAACTGGCCTATAAAAAGGACACTGAGGTTATTAGAAAGAACATGTAGTTTATATCAAGTATAGCTTATAATTTTTTCAGTTTACATCTATTTCTGTGTACCTGAATCTCAGATTTACCTATTTTAAATTGTTACATAGTAAAAATGGAACCTTTCTTTTAACTTACCTCCTGCGATAGTTTAAGGTTTTTATTGCATTCTTTCGTCTCATTCCTGCACTGTAATTCGTTTTAACATTAAAATTTATTTCATTAATCTTGAGATTGATTTGTAGCTAGCTTCCAAAACAAATATTTCATCAAGTTTGACACTGGCGTTGACAGCTTAGAAGTATTATTTTCCCGTTGCCACAGATTATGTAGCGATTCGGTTTGTTGAGCTCGTTAGCAATTTCATCTTTCCAATTATTTTTGTTTTGATTCTTAATTTGTCTTATTTGCTTCCAATTAATTCAGAGTACAAATATTATCGCTTTTAAATATTTATCTAAATTTCAATTAGATTGTAATAGTTTTTATTCTACGTGTCTATGGTCGTTTGGTCAAATGCAGTGACAGTGACAGTTGTTGATATAAAAGTACTGGTCAGCAGATTCCGGGTCTTTTTCTTGGATTTTGCGTCGTGAAGTTCACATCAACCTTTCCACCGCCCAACTGTGCCACCAGCCTCAGAGATCAGTCCCCGAGACCGTTACTCAATTTCAGATCTTTTAATTAACTCTTGGAGGTAATAGGGATCTTTACTCTTTTTTATAATTGCTGCATCCGCCAGTGCCTGGTGCCCACACCTTCATATTGATTTAATTTTACCTTTCTTTATGTTACAATTGTGATTGCTCCCTAAATCGTTTTATACTTATCGGCTCCGGTCTCACCCCAGAATCTACCCACAACTCCCATTGTGTTCTGCCATAGGCTAGACCGGCTCCTTTTATTTTAATATTGTTTAGTTTAGTGATTTGATTAATTGTTTTACTAATTCTGTAATTAAATTTAAATTAATTATTTAATAAATCAGATACAGAAAGAACTTTTTTTTATTATTTAACAAAATGTAACTTTGAAAAATATAAACAGATAAAGTAATTAACTATTTTTAACTAACAAGTTTTGTTCGTCTTTTGTACAAAGGACATAATGTTTCTGTGGCGGATCTTTTCCGTATTAACTGGGTTAAGTCTTGGGTTTATCTTATTTAAAACGAATCATTACGTTAAAAAAATAATGTCAAAATTGTTTATGTTGATGGTCCTTACTTCTTCCACAACTCAAATGAATTTCTGCTTAGCAAAGTTAAAGGCTTCCTAATATGAAAATTATGCTTTACTTCAAAAACCACATTTTTTCAGTATAGGGATCTTTTATATGAATATGAGTGGTATTAGGAAGGGGCATTAGGTCTTGAAAATAATCATCTATGTATATTATACATTTACCTTTGATAATATTATAAATCTGAGAGTTTGCTTCGTCCGGACCGATTATTTTTTTGTATTAGGTAGCTTATTAATTGTGGAAGGTTATAACATCGCACTACGAGAAGGGAGTAAAATTAAAACGCGCAGGCAAATTTACGTGGTAACACAGTAGAGTTATCAAGTGTCTTTCAATAAATATAAAAATCTTCTTGAATATAAAAGTCACACTTGAGCAGTAACACCGTTTCTTTGCTTTAACTGTTAAGTTTTTTAAATGAGACCTTTGGAATTTGTTTCGAACAATCACCAAATACTACTTAGTACAAAAGCACACAAAAGCTTCAAGCGTTTAAAGAGTCTGACTACAAAGTATTGCATACACAGAACTTAGCTGCCTAAGTAAAGGAAAGTGAGTAGGTAAATTGCAGCTAGCGAGCTGGTTTGAAATTTCATTTACCGCTTTCGGTTGGAAACATACGGGATCGAAATTAGGACGTCAACGAGTCGAACGATGTTGTGACGAGCTTACACAATTTTTCATGGCCAGTTTCACCATCGACAAATGAGCACTAACCAAGGAATAATTCAATTGGAGTATCAGAAACGTAAAACTGTGTTTGGAGAAAGATATTTCAATTTCTTGTGTAGTTACATTTATAACTAATCAGTGCTTCTAATAAACTACGTATTTTAACTAAATTATTGTAACGTATGTTGTTAATTTAAAAGTTATTAGGACTAATTGAATTAGAATTTTAATAATGATACTAGCGGTCCCCCGCGACTTCGTCCGCGCGTTTTGAGTTTGCTCCCTCCCCTCCCGTCGCAGCGTCATGTTTTATATCCTAAAGCCTTTCTCGAAAATAAGCTATCCAACACATAAATATTTTTTCAAATCGGTCCAGCAGTTCCTGAGATAAGCGCGTTCAAACAAACAAACTCTTTAACTTTATAATATTAAAGTATAGATTAGCGCAAGCGCACGTTGTACTTAAGCTGCGAACATTATTTTGGTGCGGAGTTATGTTAAAACTGTGATAGCTCCTAAGATACTTATTGAAATCAAATGATATAAAGGGCAACTTGGTTCTAAATGAAATGCTCGTGATGATGAATGTATTTATTTTGATAAGAATAAATACCTGTGTGTATAATTCACCTCCAAACATAATGCATTATTTTTTTACAAATTGATTAACATAAAAAAGGTTGTAGTAAGTCAACCATAAAAGATAGACATATGCTGTCGCGGACTTTATTATAAAACTTTTAATGCTGAACAATCCTGTCATACATGATTTTTGTGTAACTTAAGCGGTTTCCGCAGCGTATGCAGCGGAAGCTCTCAAAAGGAATATCTTTCTCCCGTTTTCGCAACATTTTTCATTTCTGCTGTGGTCTTATGAGTCGTATCTTTATGTTATATAGCCTAAAGCTTTCCTCGATAAATTGAGTATCCAACGCAAAAAAAAAATTTCAAATCGGGCCAGTAGTTTTTGAGATTAGCGCGTTCAAACAAACAAACAAACAAACAAACAAACAATTTCTTCAGCTTTATAATATTAGTATAGATTATGACATTGGATTTGACATTTGTATAAAAATATTTTTATGCTTACGTGCACGCGGAATACATGCACAACCATAACTCTCAGATATTTTTTTTCTAAACTGTATTCTCAGCGGATAAATGTTTGATTTGATTTGATTTAAGTCATCTCTGACTGCGGGTCCTTCAAAGTCGTAGCCATAAGTTATATGCATAGCGTATTAATAGATCTCCTGGATAAATAAGCTATCTATCACATAAAAATAGTTTCTGAGATTTGCGAGTTCAAACAAACATACATACACTTGACCACTATACCTTCCTTTATCTCTTTTAATGTACAATTATATGTTATTGCAAAGAAACCGTAGCTGACACAGTCACAATACTGCCTCCTATGTTTTCAATCTCAAAGATAAAATACTAATTATTTATTTCTATCTAGCGGGAAAATATGCGAACCAACAAAGTCGAGTCCTTTGTTTTTATCCGTTCAACTATGAAAGAGATTATAGCGATTTATTAAATTTCTACTTTTTCCTTTTAAAAGCACATGCATCAAGAACACTGCATATTCAATTTCTCGATTTTAATTTCAGATAGCAAGTTAGATCATAATTCGTTTGTTAAAATTATATACTCAGCTGTGAATATTACCTTTTGTTCATTTCTATTTAAAAATCAATCTTTGGTGAGAACAATGAATGTTTTAAAAGGTGTTTCATTTCTAACACTTTAAAAAAACATATTCTTTCTCCTGATCATAATCAGAAAAGCTTTTCTAAAATAAAACATTTGATTGAATATGTTATATTTTGATCAAAACCTTAGGTTAGGTTATGTGGAAATAAAATTTAACCACACAATCGGGATTAAATATCTCGTACACACTTTCCACCCAATTTTCAACCCTTTGAGGGAAGACTTCTAGTATAAAAACTATCGTACGTCCGTCTCCATGTTCTGATATAATATTGAGATGTCAATTAAGCGATTAAATCTAAGTAATTAATATAAATCTAAAGAGTTTTCTTGTTTGAACGCGCTAATCTCAGGAACTACTGAAGAAGACCGATTTGAAGAATTCTATTTGTGTTGGATTGATTATTTATCGAGGAAGGCTTTAGGCTATAAAACATCACGCTGCGACGAGAGGGGAGGTAGCAAACTCAAAACGCGCGGACAAAGTCGCAGGGGACTGCTAGGAACGAATATATACACATAAGGTGAGGATAAAAGTTCATTAGCCACAAATAACATTGACGTATGTTACCAACACACAATGACACCTTCTCTATATCAAAGGGACTTTTGTTCGCCCATCTACCTTTATAAAGGCGCCGTTAAACTGTATGGACGGCTGACATGTTGTATTAGCCGGTTCAATAGTAACAGATTACAAGTACCTTGCTGAAAGCATTGAAGGGAGTGAAAGATAAGGCCACTTTCACACTTTTACTACTTGTAAAATTAAACAGAATATGAAAATAAATAGAATTTATAAGATTACCTTAATTGGTTATGAAATTAAATTGTTATCTAAACTAAGGATGTAAAATGTGCAAAAAAATCAATTAATTTAGGAATCGGAATCGTGAGCATCTAAATATGCATTAGTTAAGAACACTGGGATAAAATTCAAGTATCGAATTTTCGAATATTTCATTAGAAAAACTCCTCCTCTTGTCGTCTACATTAATTTTAATATTTTCAATGTTCGATTGACATTACTGCTAACGACAGTTATTAATTTGTTCAGGCATAGTCATAGATTTCGTTGCTAATTCATAATAATAGATTTTTTAAAACTTATAACCACCAAATACCACCTCAGTTGAGTTGATATTTGCTCAGCTGAAGGACGTTACATGCCAACTTAACTTTCATTACATGAACATTATCCCTTTCCCTTTATACTGTTTTTGAAAAAAATATATAAAATTTATATGATATACTTTTGAGCTTTTTAGTCAGGCTTTTAAAGACGGTTAAATTTTTAATTTTTTTTTCATTAGTTTTCGATATTACTCGTACCTATATCTCAAAAACTACTGCACCGATTTTGATTAAACTTACAGTGTAACCTAATTTGAAATATACCTAATTGAGCTCAAAATCATGTCGCTATCACTTCTCATTTTGAAGAAAACCGTGTCCAAACATACATACATGCATACACTTACGAAATTCAGCACACGTGTTTATATCTAACAGTATCGCATAAAAATGATTGCTCATTTTTTTGAAGTCGGTAAATCATAAATTCGACATTTCAAAACACTACCCTTCGAAAAGTTTTGAACACCGTTAAGGTAATATTACCCTTATATTCCCAGAAACATGTTTGCAAAGTTCAACGTATTTTTACATAAAACTCTTTGTTGTGTTCTTGAAACCTTCCTTTAATGGAGTTATCTATTGACGTTGAATGTCAAGTAGAACAATAGAAGTTTCCCTTTTATAGTGAGTTTATTCTTAGAAAAACAATATCGGAAAAGCATTAGCTACGTACGTAGTTCGTTGACCTTTCATAAACTCTTAAATATTTTTTATTTCAAGAAACTCTTATTATATTTTATGTAATACGTACGTAGTCTAGTTTTGAATTGAGCTGTGTTTACATCATAAAATTAATATTCCTATCGGAATAGAAGGACAAGTAAAAGCTGTCAAACGAAACCGATTTAAGATGTCAGTAACTAACATAAGTAAGTAACATTTGTAGCTTTAACCTCCTAAGGCGCAATTGCGGTGGCGGTCGCGTTTCCGCGGTGGACAGCGTGCGCGTACGCAATTCGCGCGGTGTCAGGATACACGTTACGTAAACAGTTATAAAATCTTATTGAAACAAGCTATTTTCATTCTGTAAAAAGCTTATTGTTACTGAATAAATAACCTATGCTTGTAATAAAAAAAAATGTATTCAAAAATGAAAAAATAGAACGAAAAAATAGAACCAAACAAATTCGTGGTAGGGTGACGACATATACGAAAAAAATTGCGAGAAAAAAAAATCGAATTTTAATCAATCACTGACAGCAACCGGATGTGTTTGCGGTCTATGGTGTAGAAACATCTGTTTTTTACTCATAAAGGTCAACATGCCCAAGGAATAAGCATTTATACACCCATTTTTTTTTTTTGCAAAAAAGTAATTAAAAAGCGCCCACAGGTGGGCGCTTGGTAAAATCGCGAAACTCATGCTCAGCGCCCACCATCGGGCGCTCTGGCTATCCAAGGGATGAGATAACCTTTCGATCAGGTGATTTATAACAATGTTCCTAAGTTAAATATAGTAGTTTACTGCATGATAAACTGTCGACACAAAATATTGAACATGCAGCTCTAGTGTAAAACTAAATGTTATTTCATTATACAAAATATTGTTTGATATACAATCCCTGTGTTATTCTGTCTTTATTTTTTACGTAAATTAACGTTTGTAGAATAGAATAATCAAACTGCGTACTTTAAATTTGAAGCGCATTGGTAAATATAAGTCGTATATTAAGAGGCTTCGATTTGGACTAATCTACCTGTTAAATGATTATTTGTTGGGGTTATGCCGCTGTAATGCATAACAATCAATCACCGATCAAGTCACCATGTTTCAGACGCATTATTACTCCAAAATATACACAATTTCACTTTTAAATATAAAAAATCAAATGTACGTAATTTTCAGCGAGCTTCTGCAGGGCGGTCAACTGTTTGACATCTGACAAAAATGGTTCTGCTACCCATCTCTTTTTATCACACAGTTTGCTGTTAGTGACATCTCGCTTTTGTCGTTCTATTCCAAAGGGATAATAATTTTATGGTTTACATCAAAAGGTTTTTTTTTTCTAAATAGAATATGAATGCATTTTTTGATGCTTTCAAATCAGTTTTTGAAAGCGTTTTTTTTTTATAAATTATTTGTTTTATTTTATAATTTTTAGTTATTAGTCTTATCTCAACAACCCAAAGTTGAATTATACGTGATGAAACTAAAAAAAAAAAACGTAGAGACTCAGAGTCTGAGTCTGAGTCTGAGTTTCGAGACATGACATCTCGTTTTCGAGAAAGCCTGAAATAAACATTAATAACACTTACGAAAGTTTTCCCTAGTGTGCCTTAATACATCAACATACTTAACATTTTATTCAATTCTGACGATATCACGTAGGTAGGTACATACAGGTCGAATTAATTATTTCCTTGTTTAGAAGACTGTTAAGAAATATTAGTTAATTGTTTTAGGACATAGGTATGAAATTTAAAAACTCTCATCATCTTTATGAGCCAAAGGACGTCCGCTGCTGAACATAGGCCACCCTCACGGTTTCCAGAGCGACCGATCACAAGCGGTCTGCACCCAATTTCATCCTGCGGTCTTAACAAGTTCGTCTGTCCATTTTGTCGGTGGACGTCTTACGCCGCGTCTTTGGTTGAAGGGTCTCCAATCTAGAACTTTCTAGAGCTCTAGCTTTTGTTAATTACTTCATGTAGTATAATGCATACTAATAGGTTTATCATACATTGTCTATGTCTTTCCTATGCCGCTTTGCAAACCTTCTTGACACACTGTGGTTTGGCTAGATATTAAAAAAACGTACGTCATCAACAGAATAATATCCTCGTATTCTAAAAAAACTACATTATAACATCTTCTCGCTCTTTCTTTGGTCTGTCAATAACCCGTATTATGTTTTACACAACTACGGTTTTAAATGTCTCACACAGTCGAAAAACCAATCTCTACATGTTATACCATAGATACAAGCGTAGAATGATGTAACAGCAAAACAACCGTGTTTATACCCCAAACCAATAAAACATTTGTGTCAATAACTCAAACTATTATTTCGGTGCAATCCCGAAAACCGCGCATCACGCCATTTTTACGACTTCCACGGCAAAATGAAATAAACGGGCAAGTTTGAGCGCGTTTCATATTTATGCGACTATATTTTAGTTTCAACGGGCTATGTGTCGGGATCATCCGGACGCGGCCGGACGGTATTGGCCACAGTACAAGAAGGAACGATAGAGGTCAAAGTCAAAGTCAAAAATTAATAAATCAATTTAGGACGCAAATTGCTACTTATGAACGTCAATAATTAGTGTAATAGTGCTCCGAAAGTCACTTGGCATAATTTTCTTCAGTCGAATATTATTCAGGCAGAATTTTCTGTTAGCATAATTTTTGTTTGTTCGAATATTTTTATGCAATGGCATACTTTTAAGAAAGCAGAAATTTATAAGGCATAATTACCTTTGGCAAAACTTTACTTTGCATACTTTTGCTAAGCATAATATTTATTAAGTACGATGTTTATTTGGCACAATTTGACCAGGCATACTATAAAGAAAGCAGAATTTCCTTTAGAATAATTTCACTACGCATATTACTATTTATTTTAAATAGTATTTTACCCTAAGATTGAATTAAAAAGTCATTAAGTTGTGGTACAAAAGTTAGTGACAGAAACGAATCGGTGCAAAACTGACTCCACGCAGGCTTGTTTGCCCCTCCCCTAGAGTGTAATTCAAAATCGCGTAGGCGCGGAGGGGCGAGGCAGCCCGCGAGCTGAGGAGCAGGTAGTGAGCGAAAACCATCTGCGACGATAAGCTCGCGTGGGACTGCCAGAGCCCCGAAGCGCCGGAGCCGTGACAGAAACCATGCATGTTGCATGCTGCATGCAAGCTGTTGCTTGCTTGCATGCTTGCTTGCATGCTGCATGCTTGCTTGCTTGCTTGCTGCATGCTTGCTTGCTTGCTTGCTTGCTTGCTGCATGCTTTGCTTGCTTGCTTGCATGCTGCATGTTTAATTTGCTATGCATGTTGTGTCTTAGTATTGCTGAGATAGAACTACTTGGGATACACTGAGAAATTAAGGTTTATAGGAGAATATTAAATATGAAAAATATGCCAAAAGACGATTCTGCCTATTAATGACTATATAAACGAATTGTATGCCACAAGACGATTCTATCTGTGAACTTTCTGCGTTAGGATGATTCTGCTAAAGACTATTATGAATATTAAATTTCTGCCTAAAGACGATTCTAGCTCACACGATTATGCGTTTTGAACGTCTAATAAATGAGTGAATGCTAATTGATGTTCTGCGAAAGGAAGTTTATGTTATTTGATGATATGCCAAATAAAATTATGACAATAAAAAATATGCGAAACAAGGTAGACCCCTGTCGAAAACTTCAATTATTCTACGATTATTAAAGGTACATACTCCGCGTCCATCTAATTTGTTCTTTACTTATTTTACCCGAATCATGGCATAACATTTTATTTTTGAACCTACGTGCCGATCTGTATTCTTAATAGCATCTTTAGTATCAAATACACAAACGATATTAATGCCAAAAACATATTTAAAATATATACATATTAATATTTTAAAATGGAATAAACCCAACTTATTATTGCGATACTAGTGAGCGAGTCAAAACTACCAACGCCAGGTCGGCTTTTCGTTGCTTACTAGCTACGGCGTAGTAATTCGTAGATACTCACGAGGGAGCGAGTTTCCCCATTCGTTTTGATTTTTTTTAGAATGTTTAGAAGAGGTTTTATTTTATAAAACTTTTATAAGCATATAAATGAAATATTTATTTTTCGAATGAGCATAACTCATATTTTTATCCCTGAGCTGGATGACACTAACCAAAACAACACCCTGTATTTATTCCTCTTAACCCTTCTACACAGTGCTACTCTGTGCTCAAACTTCGGACGGTGCATTACCGTCCGGACTTATACGGTGTATTTAGGAACTGCGCGACTCTGATCCGTATGTATGGGACTGTGATATTGTTGCTCTAGAATGGAATGTTTTAGAACCTTACGGTTTAAGCTCTTTATATTCTTGGCTGCCGTTTATCTTGTGGAATTATAATATAAAAGTGGGAACAGTGTGCTTTTGGCATAAGGCAAGGAAGACACGTTGTGTTAATAATAGAGGCTTAGCAATATAGAGTCGATAACTGTGGTGTAAAATTATGATAAAATTATAGTTTTATGGTGTGTAAAGTCGCTATTTATATATAGCGGCAAAAAAATCATGTGGTAAGTAAATGTTATACTTAGTGATCGGATGATTGATTCTCTTAACTTCTAGTACAGCTACACATTAATAATTTATGTCATACCGTAGTCCTATTTTATAATTCAATACCACTTGCTAAAGACGTGGTTTTCTCACTGTGTTACAGATTAGATTCACATTCTCTAATTTTCTGGTATCGGAATTTATTTATATTATTTATTAATCAATTTATATTTAAAATAAATATATATTTAAAAAATATATTTTTAGAAGCCGCCTCCATGATATTTTAGCCAAAATTCAATTTTAGGAAAATATTTATCCGATTATCCAAACACTGGTTATAATCCTATTAGGCATCTTTGTTCCAATAGTTTTTTATACATTGATAATGATGAATAAACTTTTATTTTAGAATTCGACAAAATATAATATGCTTATAAGTATCTTATTACGTTCCTTGTTCAACAGCGTAATATTTTCTTTTACAATATTGTTTTAAATACGCACCTGTTTTAGAAATCTTTTTACACCCTCTTAACCGTTCACGGCACATATCTCGTGTTTATTCTAATAAGCACAAACGCGTAACGGTGAGATTCCGTAACTTGATGACCTTCGCATTGTAATCGCGAATGACACCATGGCATCAATATTTTTAAAACTTAGGTTCTGGTAGCACTTGAATTATCTTCTTTTTAAATAATAGAAAGCAAATTTACGACAGCCGACTAGAGGTACGGCTTCTGTTACTTTTACCGTCAGTAAACGGCTGTCGGCGTGTAAGAACTCCTACCTACATGTGTTTTATGCCTCCTGTCAAACCATAATTTAGTGACTTGTACGTTAGACTTATAGATGTCACCATGTCTGAGATCCCGGTAATGGTTATTCAAGTCATATTTTTTAAAGACTTAAAAAAAGGAGGTAATCAATGCAATGTGCACGTATGTGATATCGTTGATATTTTAGAACTTTTGAGTATGTTGATCTATGAAGGCTTCCAAACACGTGTACAGAATTTCGTAAGTGCATGTTATGTCTGTAAAAGTGCATTTATGTTTGTATATGTGTATGATTGTCCAAGGATTTCTCGAAAACAGACACTTCTTAGTCAGTTTTTTCAAGGCGGTTTATTTTTTGCAGTATCTCTCTGCTCTCGCCCTTGTACAGATGTAGTTTTTTAAATTACACAAGTCTTTCTGTTTCGTTCTTTGGAAACAACACAATTTAAATATACAGGCTCCTGCTAAATACACAGGCCTGTTTACGTGTGAAAATTTAACTTTATCTGTCCACTATACTTCATACAAAATCACGTTTCTTCATACAAATTCCTAATCCACTATACTTCATACAAATACACATTGATTTATTCATTGGTTCGTGCTTATTCAACGATGGTGAAACAAGTCCTATGTTTTCTAATCTCTTTGTAACATGTAACTGAGACGTGATATAAATAAATATGACAATATGTTGCGATCGCTATCACTGATTTGTTTTAGTTACGTAATACTCATGCGGGTATCAGAGTGTTACGGGTTATCCAGGGATAAGCCTGAGGCTCGGTGGGTGTCTCTATCTTAAAGGATGTTACTACGATTCTAAATCCGTTATCATATTTTGGACACATTTATCTTTTAGTAGCTCACTTTGAGAGCACTTATATGAAAGTTTTTGATACTTAACTTAGTAGCCCATAGTAACTATTTATTTCGTGCTATACAAAAGACTACTTTTTCATCTATTACAAGTAAGGTACCAGAAGTTACTCCGTCTATACAGGGCTCGCTCGCTGACCAAAATAACAATTTTAGTCAGCGCGGCGTTGCCCGACCCAGGCGTGATTGTACAACCGATACTGATGCCAAAGAAAAAATATGTTAAAACACAAAATCAATTTATTATTGCAATACTCAAAATACCAACTATACAAGAGTCAAAACTACCAACGCTTGGTCGCCTCTTCGTAGCTTACTAGCTACGGCTAGTATTTCGTAGATATGCGCGAGGGAGCGACTTTCCCCATTCGTTTTGTTTTTTTTTAGAATTAGCGTAACTCATATTATCATTCCTGAGTTGGATTTCATAAAAAGATTAGCACTTCTTAAGAAAACTACGTTACGAACATAAATTGCGATTGAAACAATGAAGACATAGGAAATGAAAATTCTACGAATTGACGCAAAGCAAAATACATGATTTATTCATCTTTAAAAACCCGCAACAAGTCTTTTTGGGTTTCTTTGGAAGTTCAATATTGTTTAACTCTTATATCATCAAATAGGATTTAATATTCACAGGCGGTATCAAAACAAATCCCCTGAATACTCGATCCCCTTATTCAAATGTTGAACAAAAAATCTAATATATCATGCATGCATAAGCACTGTTACCTTCATATCAGAATTGATGAATAAAATCATTTCTCACACGCCGTAAAGATCCTTCGGTCATACTGACACATAGTCCGAAACAATAATATGAAGACACTAGCGATCAACCGCGGCTGCGTCCGCGCGTTTTGATTTTTCTCTAACCCTCGTCATAGCGTGATGTTTTATAGCCTACTAGTGGGCCCAGCGAACTTTGTTTCGCCCCCAGCCCCGTTATTTTAAAAGATAAGCGGTCCAAGCGAACATTGTTTCGCCCCAGCCCGGGCCCCGTCGAACGGGATAAAAAGTATCCTATGTCCGTCACCTGATTCTAATCTACCTCCCCACCGTTTCGCCCCGGCCCCGTCGCGCCCCAGCCCTGGCCATGTCGAACGGGATGAAAAGTATCCTATGTCCGTCACCTGATTCTAAGCTACCTCCCCACCGTTTCACCCCGTCTGACGAGTTAAAAAAAAGTATCCTATGTCCTTATCTATACTAATATTATAAAGCTGAAGAGTTTGTTTGTTTGTTTGAACGCGCTAATCTCAGAAACTACTAGCCCGATTTAAAAATTATTTTTATGTTAGATAGTCCATTTATCGAGGAAGGCTTTAAGCTATATAACATAAAGATACGACTTCCAAGACGACAGCAGCAATGAAAAATGTTGCGAAAACGGGAGAAAGATATTCCTTTTGAGAGCTTTCCTTTCGGAAACCGCTGAAGTTACACAAAAATCATGTATGACAAGATTGTTCAGCATTAAGAGTTCTATAATAAAATCTGCGACAGCATAAGTCTATCTTTTATGGTTGACTTACTACAACCTTTTTTATGTTAATAAATTTGTAAAAAAATAATGCATCATTGTTAGAGGTGTATTATACACACAGGTATTTATTCTTATCAAAATAAATACATTCATCATCACGAGCATTTCATTTAAAACAAAGTTGCCCTTTATATCATTTGATTCCAATAAATATCTTAGGAGCTATCACAGTTTTAACATGACTCCGCACCAAAATAATGTTCGCAGCTTAAGTACAACGTGCGCTTTCGCTATTTATATTATAAAGCTGAAGAGTTTGTTGGTTTGAACGCGCTTATATCAGGAACTGCTGAACCGATTTGAAAAAATATTTCTGTGTTAGATAGCTTATTTATTGAGAAAGGCTTTAGGATATAAAACATCACGCTGCGACGGGAGGGGAGGGAGCAAACTCAAAACGCGCGGACGAAGTCGCGGGGGACCGCTAGTCTTGGTTCTAAACTACCTCCCCACCTATTTTCAGCCAAATCGGTTCAGCCTTTCTTGAAGTATGCAAAGTTGGTAGTGGGGGAACTTGAATCGATGACAGCGCTCGCAGTGGCCAAAAACGACATCGTTGGAGGACTTCTGACTTCTGTCTCCATTTCTCTAGCAATTTCATCACAAAATTTACGTCTCCGTGAACCATATTTTATTAATAAATTAAAATGAACACTATAGATTAACCTAATGAAATATAAAAAATTAATAACTTTGGTTTAATTACTTTTTGTAATGTCAGCCAGCTATTTGTCATTTCAACATCCGCCAATAGTGAGACGCTGTGTCGTCGCGCATGGTCACAGAAGCACTTTTCTATAAATAAGGTATCTAACACCGAATATATATTTTTCAAATCGGTCAAGATGATCCTGAGATAAGCGCGTTCAAACAAACAAACTCTTCAGCTTTATAATATTTGTATAGATAACTATACGTTTTATTATACTATGTTATCCGGGATTTGGGAGGTGAATCAACTGATGTATTATCTCTTATACACAAAGGTTCGATTTGGATATGAAATATCAGAGCGTTACCATTGGTTTATTTTGATTCAGTGAGTCGAGTTGTATATTAATTATTATATTCTTTATTGCACCAAAAAAAAGTGGATGCTTAAAGAATTCTCCACCAATCAACCAGAAAAGAGTTCTATTTGTTGTTTTATTTTTTAACTACTGTAATTTTCAAGTAAATAACTTATTAACTAGATAATGTTGAAAGAGGCAAGACAGATCTGAATAACTTAGTTTTCTATGTGATCACGTGTACTATCGATGCGAATGTTCTAAATAAAGTTGTTTCAGAGACAATTGATAAGTATCAAGTATCCTTGATAATTTAATATGACTTAATGCCGCAATACGAATCCATCTGGCTGAAAGGGTTAAACGAAATGATTCGAGAATCGTTCGAGAACTGGTCGTTCTGGCCATAATCGTACCTTTTGTGTAACTTGATATTTCGCTCGAGCATCCAATAATTCTCTTTAGTAAATGGGCACCCTCTTTGGTAACCAGAACACACTTCAACTATTGATAGATTGGTATGTATGTAAAGTACGCTTATCAATATTATTATTTATTTATTAAGTGGAGCATATCACGAGCATTTCCGTGCTTCGGTACGTTAAGCCGTTGGTTCCGGCTAATATTGGTTGATATTAGTCGTTAAGCCTATGTCATAAGAGGCCCTATGGGTTGTTTGATAACTTCTGATAGCAAGGTTGGTCGCTTACCTTCCAAATATCTCTCCACACCGATACGCACTGACCCCGCGTGCTGGAGTATAGCTTAAACTACCTCATATTGAGACCTTTGCCCAGCTGAGGGATGTTTACAGACTAACTTTTATTTGACGTAAATGTCAAATTAATATATGTTTTTTTTTGGATTCTGATAATGGGAATGCCAAAATAGCGTGATGTTAAGAAGTATATTGAATTTGATGGACACTAATCTTTTTAGTTAGTGCTGTAGAAAACTATTTTAATGATTAATAAAATGAAATAAAAGTGAGTCTATGTACAATTTTTGTATTATTATGTTACTTTTAAAGTACGAAAGATACATAGCTTGTCCAGTGACTAGAATACAGACCGGCTACAACAAACTGAACAAACATTTGTCGAATATGAACATGACCGAAGACACTCTGGTGCAGATTCTGCAATACAGAAGAAGAAAAGGCCATGCATATCCTCTGCTCATGCGGTCCGCTTATGAGCAAAAGAAGTATCCATCTCGGGAGACACATCATGCACCCGGATGAGATAGCAGATGTCACGCTCCAAAGAATCTGGCAATTTATAGACTCAACGGGACTAAGCAGTGAACTTTAAACATAAGGGCTGAAATAGATCAAACCTGGTCGAGCTGGCAACAATAGGACCCAAAAATTGACCAATTTAACATTATTTTATGACTTTAAAGTAAATAATATATTTCAATTTTCAGAGACATCCAGCTTAAACAACTAATATAAAGTTCTTTCTTATAAACCTCATTCTTTTGTTTATTTATGATATTATTTATACGTAAAACATTATAATGAGCTGTTATCTTCAATACAAATAATATTTACGAAATAAATTTTCTATCTGCATGTTTAGAGTAATTGGTATAGTTAAATAAGAAACTCTTCAGAAACGAATGTCACGAAAATAATGACACAAAATAAAACTTTTTTGGTATTATATTGCCTCTCATATTATTTCGTTGGAGCAGAAACTAAAAACCGGCCAGTGCGAGTCGGACTCGCACACTAAGGGTTCCGTGCCAACTTTAACTGAATTAGAGATCTACTTACTTCCACTTTAGCCAAAATATCAGGTTAGTAAAAAATAGGTTTTAGTTTAATATATGGAAATATATTATTTTAAATGCGTATGCGAATCGTGAAGCGGTTAACAGCATACATCTATACATACGTTTTAATTGTGTAATACTAATAGTTTCAGAATAAAGTGGCTGTGTCATACGGTCGGACAGACAGACAGACTTGACGAATCTATATGGGTTCCGTTTTTGCCATTCAGCTACGGAACCCTAATAAGACAAAATGTGTACACGTAACGAATATATTATATTTATTTGAGTGTGCTAAAGTTTTATGTCAAATATATGATTATAAATTGCTACTGCTGTAAATTATGATGATATTACACATATTTATTTTATTTCGTCGTCATTTTTGTAACCTATTTGTTGTTGCCTGGGGAATGTGTGAATAATACGAATTTGAACTTAGATCTTTCATCGCATTATTGAGCATAAAATATAAGAATAATGTTTGTGTTGCTTTAAAATTCAGGAATTTATTATTTCTGAGGCTCTATTTATGGTGAATACTAAATCTATGCACATCAAGACCATTACTTGTAACCGAGCTCAATAAATTGGAAGTGCTCAGTTCGACCTGTGTGTTTGTCCGCGAACATCTCGCATTCGGCTGGACCGATTTTGATGCGGTCTTCACTATATCTAACTATTCTAGTTCAATTTAGTACATTGTTGTTACTTAAACAAATAATAATAAAGAAGTTTTTTTTCCATAAATTTGAATCGTCTTTGAAAACAAGCACTAAAAGGAGTAAAATAACGCTAACAGGAAAGACAAACTCATTTGAAGTCGGTGCATGATGTCAACTTGAAGGGACAGAAGTCTACGTATGTACATCATGCACCGACGTTGCATGAGTTTGTTTCTCCTATAAGCGTTATTTAAATCCTTTCAGTTTTTAAAAATAATAAATTTAAATCGATAAAATTAAATGACATCAAAAAACAATGTGTTTTAGCGACATAGATCGAATTCAAAATACATTAAATTCTTACCTTCATAGTGTTTAGGGATGGTTCTTTAAAATTGAAGATTTATAGAAACGAAAGCACAAACCGACAAGTATACCAAAGGCAAATCTCGCCATAGTTTTTTTTATTAATCAATTAATGCAAAGGAATTACCAATACCTAGATCGAAACCCCATTTCAGATTTGTACATGAAATAGGGCTTTGAACTAGGTATAGACAATGAAATGATTGCTATTAATTTTATTTTCATTCTAATTAATGATCAATCCCTATAAAAACATAATATTACAAAAATCTACTTTTTAAAAGCAACAGTGTATCAATCAATCAGATTAAGAATCGAACCATGTGTTTTAAGCCATCCGGGCGCATGCCTATACCACTCGGCTACCGACATATTGGCACCTAGCCAATTGACAACTTCTTTCTCTACTCTACAGTCTACCTAATATTTCTATCATAAACCTACATGATAATTTTAATACCCATAATGTCTTAGTCAGTAGTCAGTTGCAGTTATATTAATGTCTTAGTCAGAAACTTAGCTTTGTAGTTATATCTTAATCAGATTGAGATGTCAAGAGTAAGCGGATCTTGTAAATCGGCCCGGAAATGATGACATACGCGCGACGCGTGGTGTAAATCCCACTATAGTTGTGGTTTGCACACAGTGCAGAAAATGACGATTTTAAATATTATCAAGTAAGAAAAAAATGTGTGATTTGAGAAATAAATAAAAAACAAATTATCAAAATAAATAACTCCACAAAGAACCGCTGAAAATAGGCCTTCCTCATTAATATCCAAAGTTAAGCTTGTAACTTGATACTACGACCTTTGTTAAGGGCGGCTTCAAAATAACATTCTACTGGTAAAAGAGTTACATAACTTTTCCTAAGTAACATAAATTCATAAAGTAACATATATTCATAACCCAATAATGTTACAAGTTGTTTGTTTAGTATAACATACATAGTAGGTTAACAAATACAATATGTTGAGTAGGAAAGAGCGTGCCCCTGACATTTAAACTAGTAAAAACTATATTTTCAAGGTCAGTGATTCCTCGACACTATAGAACCTAGTTACAGAAAGTAGAATAGAAATACAAAATAGGTAGATATGCGATATTAAGAACATGGATTGTGAGATTTGTGAGTTAGTGAGAGTTGGGTGCCCCACGCAACGCTTTTTAAATGAAGGTTTTCTCTTAAACAAATTTAGTGTTTATCAGAAATGAATAAACAAAATTTACAGTTATACTCAGTTAAGGGTAAGAAAAACAACTAATGAAGAAGAAATGTAAATAGTGTATTTGTATTTATTTATTTAACTTATACTATCATTACAAGATTTATCACTCAATGCAACAGTATAGCCCATATGCTTATTTGACCTCCGTTATCCGAAGAAAGAAGCTTCATAAACTTCCAAAAATTATAACCGCTTTCCGCTCCGCTTATCACCATATTGACAGTCATTTCAATACATTCCAACCCCGAGCACGCTCTCTCCTAAGCGAGCCCTTATTACTGGGCCATTTGCGCGTGACGTCACACCACTACGCCTATGAACTAGCGGACTGAACTCTGAACTAGTTAGGAATAGATAATGAGATAAGAAGTGGCTTCTTCGGCTAAGTGTCTTGGACTAGTTAAAGTTAAATTTTAACTAGACTCAGTTCCACCATCATATTTGAAACTGCCATTTAAGAAACCCTAATGGCGAAAGGGTGTTATAAAGAAGACGATTATTTAAAAGATGTATGGATTTTCATGATCACTACAAAAATTGTAAGCCTTAATCAAAATAAAGGCATTGGCAATGGTGACTGAGTTTCTTGTGCAGTTTCTTCTCAGCACTAGCCAACAATTGTTCTGAAGCTGTCGTAGGGTTTGTATTTGGACGTGTAAAGTTGGGCCTGCTTGACAACAAATGAACCTATAAGTGGTCACTGTTTTGTCGTAACCTACGACTATACTGAACTGAAAAGTGGAGTAAGCACGTTTGACAGATTCTTCATAACGTGAACTAACAAGAAATTTGTGGATGACCAAAGACCGCACACGATGCAGCATCGATGCAGTCGCAAATGTTCCACCTTTACACACTTGCGTTAGTATCGATGCAGTCGCGATGCGGAACCTGGCCATTGACAACTATATCTGAATATTGGCAACTGAATTGATACTAACGCGCGTTGGCATCGATGCAAACGCGCGACAGAATTGATGCCAAAATCTGTTCATTGCGTGTGTCGCGACCCGGTCGCGCGTTTTTCAAAGCCGCGCGACTGACATTGATGCTAAAGTCAGTATGGAGTCAAATACAGAAATATTACTTATACAGAAGTATAAAGCTTTTAAAAAGGGGTCAATGTTGAAATCAAAATTTTCAATATTGTCTCGGGTCTGGGTGTTGAGGTACCACCGTTGTGTCTGATTTCCATAACACAAGTACTTAAGCTACTTACTTTGGGAACAGAGCAATGTATGTGATTGGTGTCCAAGGAATATTTATATTTATATTATTTATATGTATCATTCATAACAAAGGCAATTTTGTGAAAAAAAACGATTTAAATTTCCAAGAACACACTAAAAAACAATGGATCGGCCCCAAAAACTTTCTTCCACGAATTTATAAACGTTTTTTAAACGAAAACGCAACGATGCGCACACGCAGCCAAGATATTAAGGACTGCAATAAAAATACACTCGTGTACAAAATCGCTTTGTAGCTTTTATTATTTTTAAGGCGGATAGCCGATTTTGTAATGCACTTCCACTCAGTAAGCTTTTAAATAATGTCCTTATGTTTGTGTATCTGTTAACTTAAGCGTTTTTTTGTGTTCACAAATTCTTAGCGTAGCCCGGAGTTTGGAAGTTGGCGGTGTTTCACTTCCGTGCCTCGGAAAAGAACGTAAAGCCGTTGGTCCTGCGCCTGATCTCCCACCGGTCGTGTCAGATTGCTGTCCCATCGGGCTATGAGAGTGAAAGGAATAGAGAGTGCATCTGTGTTTGCGCACACACTTGTGCACTATATATAATATGCCCCGCGCAGACGGCTAGTCGTTGTGACTGGCCACCGTAGTCAATATCTTCTAGGGGGACTACTACTAAAATTTGCCAAATCACATTCGAGCTTCATTGATATTCCTTAGGCGGTCACCCATCACTCAAGGAATTGAGAGAGGCAAGGTACGGTTCCTTAAGAAAATTATAAGTGTGTGTCTGTTTGTAATCTTATCATGCTTAAACAGCTGACCCGATTTACCATTTTCATTGAAAATTTGTGAAGATATAGTTTTAATTTCACAAAAGGACATAGTTACAAAGGATAGATTTTATCCTAGAAATCATCCTTCAAGATGTAAAAATGGGGATTGTGATCGCTAGTTATCTATAAAATAGACTTCTAGAAAAAAACAACGTTAATGTTTGTTTAAGTTTGTTAAAAGATTTACAATTTATTCACTGAATGATACTGGTATACCCGAAAATGCAGCCTTGCTGCGTATATTTCTGTTATATAAAAGGTGTCTGGTTACATTGCTATAAATAATGATCGGAATTTTAAGCCGGCCCGTAAATGTAAAAAGGAATTTATCGACTCAATTCCTTTACTTTAATTGATTAATAAAAAAACAATAGCAAGTTTTGTCTTTGGTACTTGGCGGTTTGTGTTTTCGATTGAATTAATCTTCAATTTTAAAGAACCATTTCAAAACACTATGAAGGTAAGAATTTAATGTATTATTAATTCGATCTTTGTCAGTAAAACGCATTGTTTCTCGATTTTTTCTCTCATCCCCATCCCCCATCGTTCGCATACAGTTGCATATAGAGAGAAAAATTGTTCTGTATAAAACATTCAAAGAATGTGGTGGTGAAAAAAAAAAACAAAAAAAAAATATTCCCAGTTCGGAAATGTTTTTTTTCTTTTTACTACAGGTTCTCAAAAGGGAAAATTAATCCCTCTATTTTATAATACTATCTATTTTTTAACAAACTATAAAAGCTATCTACGAGTAGATAATGTAATAATATATCCCCTATCAGGGGTCCGATTCCGTAAGTTCCGTATAAGTTTTTTTTTCATCACTTGCAATTCTATGCTGATTTGAGGTTAAAGAGACTTCGTTCGTAATAGGATTCGTTTTACGTATCAATCTACTCTTATACATAAGCAATAGCACATTCGCCTTTACGAAAAAACAAAGACAGCAAATCGATAATGTCTGTTTAGTTCATCAATTTTTTTAGACAGAATTGCTTCGGGCTTTGTGTTTTACTAATACGTAATACGTTTTTCGAGATTTTTCTTTTCTTACGCTATTACTCCTAAGATTTATCCTCTACTGAGCTTGCAAAACTAACTTTCAAATAACTTTTGAAACAAGCGTTTAGACTTAAATAAAAGACGAAAATAAACTTGAAATTAAATCAAACCAATGTTTTAACTACTATGCACCTATAAATATTTGAAATTGTATAAAAGCTTGTCGCGTTTTTTTATATCTCAATTCACTTTATATTGTGCCATTACTAGTTAGATAGAGGCACATCTCACGACAAGCTAAGTTTAATTTAAATGTTTATTTTAATCTATTTACGCCACTTAAATAAAAAGGTATAATAGTTGAAAAAGTATTTTTACTTTTTTTTTTTGTTCGCGTTATACTTATCAAGCCTTTTTATTTGATACCCATATTGTGGTTGTGCAGATAAAATACTAGTCCGCCATCTTGGATAAGCCGCCATGTTGGATTTAGAAAAACATTTAATTACTAACCATGCATTGTCATCGAAAGTAAACGTGTATACATAATTTCTGCTCAATCGGATAAAGTTAACTGGTGCAAAATTTAGTTAAAAGACTCCACCCAGACAAATATACATTGCAAATTAAATACAAGCTTAAAATAAAAAAGTGGCACGTTTTCTAAGTAAATGTGATCTACAGAGTAGACCCTTTTAGTCCAATAGACGTCAACAACAAATCGTATTAGATCTTTTTATCGCACATTCGCACTGTAATCAATTTGTCAACACAATATTTGTTCATTTGACGTGGATACTGATGATCCGCGTGTGCGGAACACGAGTTGAATATTAACGGAACCCTAAAATAAGATGAGATGTGGTGGAAAAAATGATGGTATTGTTGTCGAATTAGAGGAAGATTTTGAGGCTCAATTGTTGTTTGAATTTGGGGAGGAAAGATTTTGTTACAGCCACCTAGCCTACTCAAATTTTAGTATAAACGGTGATAAGTGAAAAGAATTGTAAATATTTAATGCTCGTACATCCATGCAGAAAATAGATAGAGCAAAGGCAATGTAATGTAATGTAAAGGTACATGAATATGTCAAAAAATAACTACATTTATTAGATATTTTTCATTCATAAAGGTGAAATAAGAAACCAATATATGCGCACGGGACTCGAACCTGCAACTTTCGGCTAACTGGGCAAAACGCTCTTCCAATGGAACTACCGTGGCGTCGATCCCACCGGGCGTAATTTCTGGTCTCTTATTAACTACAGCAGTGGGCCGAGTAGTTAGCCATCACTTCATGGTATAAAACAAAGTCGCTTCCCGCTTTCTGTATGTTTTACTAAACGGATTTTGATGCGAGTTTTTAAATAGATGGAGTGATTCAAGGGTAAGGTTTAAATGTGTTATAATATTGCACCCGTGCGAAGCTGGGGCGGGCGCTAGTTACAGATTAAATTTAACTTGGAATTGATAACGCTTCGCTGTTCAATGGTGTAGAATGTTTTTTTAACACTCATTGTTATATTTTATATTCGTAAAAATGAAATAAGAAATTAAAAAGTGCGCACGGGTGGGACTCGAACCATGTGTATTATGTTATTCTATTGTCCTATTATTCTTTAAGCATTTAAAAATAATATTATTTGTGTTAACTTTGGCTTTAACTTTTATACTCTTTTTTTACATAACAAATATACAACTGGGTGTTTGGCCATTGCAGTATGGTTACTTCATCTTTTTTCTTGATTCTGACCTGATGGCTAGCGTTCATGCGGCTAATGTTGCATGTTTGACACGAGTTTATTCAGTGTTTTTTTTTCTTATTATTATTCGAAACATACACATATACTGGCAGAGAATTCCATTCATATGATAAACTCTACACACTATTTCATTCTAATCGAAACGAAGACAAAAGGCACTTATAAATAGCCAAAGACCGTTTAGAAACTAATTACGCTATTTCGTACGATTTAGGCCAAACTTCCCTACGAAAACAATATCTATGAAATATTATACGCATTCAGATTCTGTATAGACATAGCACAATAGTTGATAGTCCCTTCGTCATATTTTTATGAGGCTTTTGATTAATCATTGTGTGTTTTAGGGGATTGCTCTGGGTCCGCTGCTATTCAATATTCAAACTTATCTCGTTGTGTTAAGGATGTAGGATTAAGAGTGTTCCCTAGGGAACTTAATACGTGTTTGTTTAAGTGCCTACCCAAATGCTTTGTGTGTGCGGTTTTTGTATAGATAATTACATGGCCGGTGGGTAAGCCGGGCTTACTCAGGGTTCGATATCTGGGCCACTTGGAAAATATTAGAGGTTTGCTCTGGTTTTATTTAATTATAATGGTGCATTTTTATTTTATTTTCTCCGTAGGTACAATATAAAATTTCAGGAAAAATTATTTCACATTGAAATACCTAAACCAAATTTTCTTAAGTATAAATATTATTAACAGTAGAACGGGAATAATATAAAAAATATATAGACAATTGTTGAATGTATAGTACAAACGAAAAGTCCATATCTGTCTAAAATCTCTTCATATAACCCAAATGCCCTCGTTATAAATTTATTACAGCTATTCCATAACGACTGCGGTTTAATGAATAAATTATATTCAAAGTACCAAACAATAGTTGGACCTAGATTTTAGGATGACCTGAATTTTGGGATGAAATTATGTAGGGCAATGCGATATTGGAGTATTAGTTTTATACTACTTGTATTATCGTGTAATAGACAGAAATAAACTTGTTATTTTCACCCCGAATAAAAAGTATCTGTTGTTGTTTTTATCTGTCTTGAAAACGAATTTGTTGACGCTGGTCAATACAGCTCTCAATAAAGTCCGTTGTTTTCTTTACAGTTTATATTTCTTATTTATTTGTAATAACACATTACCTGATAATCACTTTACACACACACGCACAATAAATAATAATTAATATTTCACTCTAGCCTTATCAGTAAGCTTAAGTGGCAGCAGGCAGGGCACATAGCGCGAAGAACTGATGGCTGTTGGGGCAGGAAAGTCCTAAATTGGAGACCCTTCGACCAAAGACGCAGCGTAGGACGTTCACCGACAAGATGGACAGACGACCTTGTAAGGATCGCAGGATCAAACTGGATGCAGACCGCTTGTGATCGGTCGCTGTGGAAATCCGTGGGGGATGCCTATGTTCAGCAGTGGATGTCCTTTGGCTGATAATGACGATGATGGTGAATATTTCACTCATACGATTCTAACAAACTCAAGGCTCGCGTCCGAATGCCCTCAAGATTCGGCGTCTGGCACCCATGCCGTATGCCAAGGCGCATCAAATATTACCAATGCTTTTTCACTAGTTTGCTGAGGTAACAAATGTTTGGTAATCACAACCAGTCATCATCAATAACAACCAGTCATCATCACTATGATCATCAGCCAAGTGACGTCCACTACTGAACATAGGCCTTCCCCAGGGTTTTCCACATCGACCATACATGCAGACCGATGCATCCATTGTGATCCTGCGATCTTTACAAGAACAACAACCAGTTTAATCAAGTTTGGTTAATGTAATTTTTAGTTATTGGTAATTTTATTTTTGTGTTTTAATTCATTCGTATTTTCTGTATAAAAATATAATTGTAAATTTAGTTTGGTTAAATAACCAGTATTAGCTTCTAATGTTGAATACTTTCTGGTTCGTACTACTATTGACACTGGTACTAACGTCTGGTACACAAAATAAATAGCAAATACTCCAAATTGCTTTGCAGCATTCTCTACCAGTCGAATCTCTTGCGTTTTTAGCGCGACAGCTCTGCTATAGCTACGATTCTAATTGATGATATGATTTTTAATTTAAATATCAGCAACAAACAATGTTCCAAAAGTACAAACAATTTATTTTACATATTTTATTTTGTCTAAAGTATTAGTCATTCTCCATATTGACTCACGGATGACTGTCAGACATCACTCAAGTGGCATTCGAACAAAGAAATCAGACATTCCGCCACTTTCCCGGCTTGCGGTTTTTAGTTTGTCCAACAATTTGATGACGAATTCATTAATGCAGTTCTTGTACGAGTGACTCGATTTTGATGATTATTTTCTTAAGATTTTTCCTTGATGATTCAGTGTAAGGTTTTTCTAAAGCAATATTTAAGATTTTACTTAACCTTACAATGCTTAGTTATTCTGGAATCGATTTAAAAAGTAAGATATGTCTATTTTTTGTAAATTAGTAACGCATAGCAATTAAATTCTGACTTTTACATGTAAGATCGAGGACACCGCCGCCTTATGAAAACAAAATCGCATGCACCTCGCTTCGTCTTTTGTTTGAAGATATACCCGTTTTTGAGTCGGTTATCCAAGTGATATTTGTTCTAATGTAGTAAGGCGTCAGAGACCTCGATCGTTTATCTTGCCAAATGGGAAACAAAAGTATCTACCTTTTTCGAATTTGGACTAATTCGTGTATGGAAAATATGAAGTAGTATGTGATGTGTGTAAAGAGCTTTTTTTAAATAAATACATAAAAAAAAACATATTTTCGTCGTTTCTAATTATTGTTTAAGTTTTTATTTACCTGATAGAACTAAAACTGTAACTAAAACTTTCTCCTCAGTGTAATTAATACCTCAAAGTGAAAAACTGTATCAAAAGCGGTCTTGCCAAACGTGAGATATTTGCGGACAAACATACATGCATACAGGTCGAACTGAGCATTTCCTTTGTTTAAGTCGGTTAAAAATAGTATAAATGGCACTCCTCCGTCACTTGTACGCCGAATTGTAAAACCCTCAAAAATCCATCCACCGCTACTGACACTCTTGGAAACCGGTCAAAACGACAAACATCCACTCTATCAAGGCATTTAAAGTGACAACCCTTTAAAAACCATTCCGGGGCAATATTGGCAATATGGCCACGCTAGCCATCAAAGGGTTAAAGCGAGTTCTAATTGGAAGCGCTATAGTCGATAGGGCGAAGCCAAACGAATTTTACCACTTTTAGAACGTTTAAAATAGCGCCAATAGAATCACCGATGATATAGAATAATGTTTGCAAGTAAGTAGTTAATGCACTTGTGTTATGGAAATCAGTAACAACGGTGGTACCACAACACCCAGACCCGAGACAATATAGAAAATTTTGATTTCTATATTAACCCGACCGGGAATCGAACCCTGGACCACGGTGTGGCGACGCCTTGAAACCAGCGTGCTTACCCACTACAGTACGGAGGTGGTCATAGGTTAAATTGAAATTTATTGCGTTTTTAATCACACTCTGTTACAGGTTTGTTGAGGTGTGTCTTTGATTACAGCAGTTAAATAAGAGATATTTGTATTTAGGCATTTAAGCATCTAAGTGACGTTTATATGTATTCATCTCAGTTTTTGCTTTTAAGTAGCAGCCAGTAAAAACATGTGTATGGTACGATACTGTTATTTCTATCACTTGAGCAGCAGTACTTGAACCATTTTCTCTTTATAAACGATGCCTAATATGATTAGGCAAAAAACCGGAGCATATTTTCGCTTTTAGCCATTGCAGTACTAATTGGCTAAGCACACTTGGTTTCAAGGCGTCATACCTTTCTAAATTGTTTTAGGTCTGGGTGTTGTGGTACAACCATTGTTTCGGCTTTCTATTAGGCATGGGCGTTTTCGTTTTTCTAGGCAAACCGTTATGTAACCGATATGTAGATTTCATATCGATATCAATAACCGTTTTCAGATATCGATATCAGATGAAATGGTTTGTTTCTTATTGAGTTACATTTAGGGTATAAGTTATTATAACGAAACTCTCAAAACGCAAACTACGCATGAAACATTTTGGACAAATCTTTTGGAGAAAACTCAACCTTACTGCAATGGATTTAAATTCATTTTTGCAAATACTCTTCTCGTTAAATCCTAATCCCGGCAAATTAAAACGTCTTAATAGGGCCGCATCTACCTTTTTATAAAATGAACCTTATTGAGATGTAATAAGGAAGGCGAAAATCACTGACAGCGATGCCCGATATCATATTCGCTTCATCTCTTTTACTCTAATTTAAGCACGCGCGTGTAAAAGGGACGACGCGAATATTGAGAAGAGCGAAGTTTTGGGTATGATCGTTTTGCGTAGTTTGCGTTTTGTCGTATCGTTCTGGTTTCCAATAACTCGTATTCGAGTATTAGATGAAGTTTTGCATCGGTTTGTTAGTTTTTATAATAACTGTTACGTAGTTAAGGTTATCGATATGATATCGATATAGAACCCATATCCGTTTTCAGTTACGTTTTGATATAACTAACTCATGCCTACTTTCTATAACACAAGTATTAGCTACTTACTTTGGCATCAGAGCAATATTTTTTGTCCAATATGCAAATATACCACACGAAAGTTCAATTTGGGCTCTGTGCAACAGCTCTAACCTACCTATATAATATAAAGTGTAGTACAGTCGCCAGCACATCAGGTTATCCACTTTTGTTGCAAACTAGCCTTTATTACAACGGCATAAGACGCCGCAGTGTTTACGTGATGTTGTCCGTACAATCTTAATTTCACTATTTATTTTTAGGTAAAGCGCAAACTACTTCCTTACAAAACAGTTAATGATCAGCATTATTTTTCATGGATCCTGCCCGTAACTTGGCAACATGTACATTATTATGGTATCACCGTTGTGTCTGATTTCCATAACACAAGTGCATTGGCTACTTACTTTGGGATCAGAGCAATGTGTGATTGGTGTCCAATTTATTAATATATATTTTATTATTCAAATTTTCCGCTTCTCTCGAGAACACGCCCCAACATACGCTGACCAAACGGACAGCTGCAACCTCGCTTCCTTTTCGTTGTGTTGCCGACACGAGACAAGAGATGCTTTTTTTGCCTTTTTCAGGGATCCCTTTGTTTAAATTCTTTATGGAAAACCTTACATTAAGTAGATAAAATACTAGAAAACATGCATGGCTCTATTATTCGTCATCATTATTATTGGCATCGTCATAATCAGCCAAAGGACGTCCACTGCTGAACATAGGCGTCCCCCAACTGTTTATCACAACAACCGGTTGTGAGCGGGCTGCATCCAGTGTGATCCTGCAATCTTAACAATGTCGTCTGGCTATTTTGTCAGGGGACGTCCTACGCCTTTGGTCGAAGGGTCTCCAATCTGGAACTTTTCTGCCATAATGGCCATTAGTTCATCGCGCTATGCGCTCGATCAACTCCTATACTTGTGTTATGAAAATCAAAAACATTTTTTTTACCATAAACTGGAGCCTAGGGATCGAACCCCAGACTTCAGAGACGGCGACACCATAAAATTTAGCATAAGAAGACATAATTTTTCATATTTTGAATACATTTTGATGATGCTAAAAGTTTGTTATTTTGTGTTATTACCATCGCGACGTACGTGACGGTATATTGCGATGTTCTCGGTATTAAAACGAACGTTAAACGTTATTTGCAGATTCTACGTTTTCTGAGGAAGCTGAATAAATTAGTTGTTCTGCTGAAAATATGGGAGAAACAATTTTATGAACGCTTTTTGTGTTGGGTCATTCTGAGAAAAAGTTAATGATACAGTTTACTGCTGTTTATTTTCTTTTCGCCGCAACATCAATTTTGCTCGAAGTCTGTATAAATAAGCTCTTAGAGCTTCGAGAAAACACGACATTTGACACGAAAACATTACTATTTGCTAGTTGCTGGTACCCACATTTTCGAAATATGTAACTAAGCAATACTTTTACCGTGAAAATATTAACATGTTTTTTTTATTGTATATGTTTTATTACATACAAGTAATAAGTTGTTTGGTAGATTATTTGTAAATCTCAAAAAGTTTAGATGCAACCAATCACTTTGAAAACCGGTGGGGAAACGAGGGATAAACAAAAGATGTGTAACACACCTTTTATTGTCAAAACGTAGCGAAGCAAATATACAGAACCCCTATTCTTACATTCTTCTCACGCCAGACACTTTTCTAGCTGGCCGAATGAAGTGGTAGTTTTAATTGGCCGGCCCTTTTGTGAATTTGAAGCGACCATTTCCCTAGTTTATTGGGCGTCAAAACAGGCGGCCATTTTGCAAAAATACTGCGCTTTTGCCACTATCACAAAATGGCCGTATTGTGTCGCAAAGAACAGCTATTTATTTTCATTGTTATTTCAAGTGTGATTGGTTTCATTTCGTCTGTTTATTTGCGATGCTCATCATTGTTTTTCTTTATCGCCGAGTGAAATATTCATGTCGTTTATTTTTCATATCCATTTGGCCTTGAGGCTACATCGTTATGGCGGACTATTTTTGAAACTGTTTTTATCAGGAGCGCGCAGTTTATTTTATTCGAAATATTAATTCCACTTCTATTGACTGTGGCATTTCTATTATTATTAAAAAAAAAAAAATGTCAAATAAGTATTTATTTCAAATGGGGTTTCATAGCTGTACTAGCATGCCTCAACACCCTAGCGGTTGCATGCAACGGCATAACAATGGAATATTTATTGTGTCTCTTTCACATACGCTTGAAGGATTTAATAATACTTCGAAGCTGCCAAATAAAGTATCTACAAGAAGCCATCTCTCTATGAATAGATTTATTTATGTAAGAATATGGTCGAAAATGGTAATGGTCCTTACTTTGACTGCCATCATATCCAACGCGCTGTTAAACTACAAACGTATGTACCTCTGATAGTGATGATGCCGCTTAATGTATGTGTAGACACAAACTGGTATTTTTCCCACTCCAACCAGACACAATAACACGTATAGCGATCACTGATGTGCTCACTCCGTTTCGGGATAAGCTTCGTGCATGAATATTAAAGTGAAACGTTGTTGGCAGATGCGTTTACACCGAAGCGAGCAAACGCACATTCTAAAACATAGATAATCATCATCATCATCATAATCAGCCAAAGGACGTCCACTGCTGAACATAGGCCTCCCCCACGGCTTTCCACAGCGACCGATCACTAGCGGTCTGCATCCAGTTTGATCCTGCGATCTTTTTAAGGTCGTCTGTCCATCTTGTTGGTGGACGTCCTACGCTGCGTCTTTGGTCGAAGGGTCTCCAATCTAGAACTTTCCTGCCCCAACGGCCATCAGTTCTTCGCGCTATGTGCCCTGCCCACTGCCACTTAAGCTTACTGATTCTCAAGGCTATGTCCGTTACCTTGGTTCTTCTACGTATCTCTTCGTTTCTGATTCGATCTCGTAGAGAAACACCGAGCATAGCCCGCTCCATCGCTCGTTGTGTAATTTTGAGCTTCATTATAAGGCCCATAGTAAGAGACCACGTTTCGGATCCGTATGTCATCACTGGTAACACACACTGATTGAAGACTTTCGTCTTCAGACACTGAGGTAATTGAGACGAGAAGACGCTCTTGCGCAGTTTCCCGAACGCTGCCCAGCCGAGTTGGATTCGTCGATTGACCTCTTTCTCGAAGTTGGACCTACCCAATTGGATCACTTGTCCCAGGTAGACGTACTCGTCGACAACTTCGAGAGTTGAGTTCCCAATGGATACTGGAGTGGGTACAACAAGGGAACTCGACATAATTTTCGTCTTCTCCATGTTCATTTTAAGACCCACTTGTTGGGATACTCGGTCGAGGTCTTCGAGCATAGTGCCTAGATCATCCAGCGTCTTTGCCACAACGACTATATCATCGGCAAACCGAAGGTGTGTTATGTATTCGCCATTGACGGAGATGCCGAATCCTTCCCATTCCAGGAGCTTGAAGGCGTCTTCCAATGCCGCTGTAAACAGTTTCGGAGATATAACATCGCCCTGTCTTACACCTCTTCGCAATGGAATCGCCCTCGTATTCTGTTCCTGTACTCGGACCGACATGGTGGCGTTGTTATATAGACACTTTAACACCTCTATATACCTATAGTCTATGTGACACCGCTGAAGAGACCGAAGCACCGCCCAAGTTTCGATCGAATCAAAGGCCTTCTCATAGTCCACAAAAGCTAAACATAGAGGCATATTATACTCCTCGGACTTCTGTATAATTTGCCTTAGCGTATGAATGTGGTCTATGGTACTGTAGCCTTTTCGGAATCCGGCTTGTTCGGGAGGCTGGAAGTCATCAAACCTACGTGCGAGACGATTCGTGATGACCCTTGAGAACAGCTTGTAGACATGGCTCAGGAGTGAGATGGGTCTATAGTTCTTCAATAAGGTTTTGTCTCCTTTTTTGAAAAACAACACCACCACACTCCTGTTCCATGCCTCAGGCGTGATGCCCTCTAGCAGAACGGAATTAAAGAGTCTCTGAAGGACTTTAAGTACCGGTGTTCCACCCGCTTTCAGGAGCTCTGCTGTGATTCCGTCCTCGCCAGGTGCCTTATTGTTTTTAAGCTGTTTCAGGGCCATCCTAATCTCGTAGAGGCTGATGTCCGGGATGTCTTCAGTGTAGTGTCGGGTCAGGATAGCTCGTGGGTCTCCGGTCGAGCTATCAACGGGTTTGGCTACTGAGGTGTACAACTGTCCATAAAACCTTTCGATCTCCCTCAAAACCTCTGCTTTCGTCGACGCTACACTGCCGTCCTCCGTCTTAAGCTTCGTCAACAGGCTTTGCCCAATAGACATGTCCCTTGCAAACACTTTGGAGCCTTGGTTTCGCTCTATTGTTTCTTTAACACTAGTCGTGTTAAAGGAACGAATGTCATGTCGCAGAGATTTCATTATTCGTCTATTAAGCTGCCTGTAGGTTTGAGCATTAACGGAGGTCTGCAGTGCCATAGATCGACGTTCTGCCATAAGGTCGAGAGTGTGGACCGAGAGTTTTTGAGGTCTATTTTTACGGCCAGGTCTAAAAAACTTAGATCCGACCGTTTGGACAGTTTCCACAAACCCGTTGTTTATTTCGTCCACTGATACGCAATTCTCTAGGCAATCAAAGCGGTTTGACAAGATAATACGATTTTAAAATAAAACTGCTATCAATGACGGCAGAGTTGTACTTAAATACTTTACCAAAATTAAACGAGGCATAACGACATTACAGCAGCAGGCATCGGCTCAAGAATTATGATTATAAACATAACTATTATTTATGAGGTTATTACCATACCGATACCTTAATTTTTCCACTAGTAGTGTTCCTCTCATTAAAGTAATTCTGCATCCGTGAAACGATATTAACTGGTTCCATGCCACAGCACGCACCGGAGCGTTATAACTATTAAATTTCTATTGCGTCTCAAGTATGGCAGCAAATGGGTTAATTTGTTCTTGCAATATTAGACAGTTCATGAATATATAACTAGCGGTCTCCCGCGACCGTGTCCGCGCATTTTAAGTTTTCTCCCTCCCTCCCATCGCAGCGTGATGTTTTATACCCTAAAGCCTTCCTCAATAAATAAGCTATCCAACAGAAAAATATTTTTTCATATCAGTCCAGTAGTTCCTGAGTTAAGCGCATTCAAACAAACAAACTCTTCAGCTTTATAATACTAGTATAGAAGCAAACATAATATACATAATTACAAAAAATCTATCAGATATGTGTCCACCTGAAATGGTAGATCCAAGTGTAAAATTTATTAGATATAAGATCTTTGTATCACCTTGTTACCATACGCAATATATTTCATTTCATTTTCATTTCACAAGTATATATCTATTTAACTACTACTAAATACGTCCTTATAGTCACTAAAGTTTCGTGACTGATACCAATGAGAACTGCACACATTATTAAGGCAGCTATCTGCATATATTTTGTCATCTGAACTAGATCTCCCGGGTTCGCTCCGGTGTGACTAAGGCGGTATTAAAGCTGCATTCGCGTGCATCAAATGCAGCACGTCACTTTGCATATCCCGACGTGTTTGACTAACGCGCTTCCCAATTCGGAACGTTGATTAAGTTTTTAGCCATCAAAATGATACGTGGCAGTGGAAGAAAAAAATAGAAAAAAATGTATAGAAGGAATAGAGAGTCAAAACTCCATAAATGCCCTAATATTGGATACAAAAACGAAAAGCGTTACAATTTTTTACTTAGTTTTAGTATCACTGGTCTCTACAGCAATTGTAGTATCACAATTCCATAGATTACGTACCTAGTTTAGGTGGCTGATATCGAAAGAAAAATCAAATTTGTACATACGAAAATCACTTAAAGTCATGATGAAATAAGCTGGTGGCCAGTAAGTGTCTAGAGTTTAAATGAATACTTGCTTATTTCAATATAAGACGCCATTTTCATGATTTCAACTTCAAATATTTGGTCCCGTATTCATATTTCATATTCATATTTGTAGTCTCGTATTTATTTGGATCTCTGTCCTGCCAGGCCTGGCCTTCAAGGCCCTTTGGTGCAATAGTGAGTTAACAAAAAGGCTGAAATTTTAACTTGCTGAATATGGGTTTGAATATTTTTAACACTCACAGTGTTTTAATCTTTTAAGATGAAACAAGAAACCAAAAATTCCAACATTCCAAAATAAAGAAATAGCCCACGATCTCTGACAAACCGAGCCAACGCTCTTACTGACTGAGCCACCGCGCAGATAAACCTTTCGGGCAATTTTTTGTTCTCATATAATTACGTCATTACGCGTGACATCAACGCCATCTATCTAAGCTGTATTGCAACAGTAGGCCAAGTAGTTATTCATTACAGAATAAATATTTTCTTGCTAAATATTTTGGAATATTGCTCTATTCATAACTCGGAAAGGTGTTCACCCACTAAAGTGAACTGAAATAAAAGCAAAGCCTTTGTAGAGATAAACCGATATTTTTATTCTATCCGACCGCTAACGAACAAAATGGAAACAGACGGACACGGGTACAAAGAAAAAAATCTAAAACAAAACAAAACTATAGGAAACCGGTCGAAAAAATAACTCGGTACGGAATTGTGAAGTCGGAATTGAAAATACCAATCGAATTCAAAAACCGGACAGCTCGGGCATTTTAACAAAAAACGGAAAGTGTGCTAGTGACTGCAACAAGATGGATTCCATAGAAAACTTGCATGATATTCTGTTTATAAAAAAATTTTGAAGCTTCTGTGGATTTTCGATTGGCGTATGTGCTTTTGCCTTGATCAGTACCGTTACCATGAGTTTACGACGGCTGTACTCGCTAGCGACGACGTAAAAAAAGGCTATGGAAAATTGCACAGCGCCTCTAGCGGTCAATGAGAGACTATTTTTAGGGTTCCGTAGCCGAATGGCAAAAAACGGAACCCCTATAGTTTTGTCAAGTCTGTCTGTCTGTCTGTCTATCTGTCTGTCTGTGTGTCTGTCCGTCGGTATGTCACAGCCATTTTATTCTGTAACTATAAGCATAACACAATTGAAATTTAGTAGGAAGATTTATCCTGTTAACCGCTTACCGATTCTCATACAAAAAATAAAAAATAATGACATTTAAGGGGGGCTCCCATACATGAAACTAAAACCGAAAAAAAATTTTTGAAGTGAAAACTTCTTTAGCGGCGTTGAGCACTTTTGTGGGATGGGGGAAAAATGTGAAACTCGCGTCAGGACACGTGGGCTGATCGAAAAACCGTAAGACGGTTGGCGAAATTATGGATGTAAGTTGATTTTTCTGAGAGATAAACTTTTTAATGTAATTTAATATAATATAAATTGTAATGTTTGTGTACGATAGCGCAATAAATAAATATTGTATTCTATAAAATATTATATTATCATTATTATTATTATTATTATTATTATTATTAGTATTATTATTATTATTATTATTATTATTATTATTATTATTATTGTATTCTATCACAAAAATGATAGTACTTTTATATTGATAATAACTATTCCAAAAAATCAAAAATGCACAACGTTGATATTCAAGTTTTCACTTCTGCCGGCACTCCCGGAGTGCTTTCACAGTTTTTTTTAGTCAAAGCTATGCGTGTGGGGTGTCTATAGATAGGTCTTTTAAAATGATATTGAGGTTTCTTAGACCATTTACTTTTAAAGTCTAAAGTTTCATAGCTAGACGCTCCCAAAGTCGTAAAATGAGCGTCCCCCCCCCATCTAACTTCTAAACCAAGCAAGTGTAAATTTTGAAAAAAATAAGGTATGTAGATCTTAACAAATACTTTCAACGAAAATTGGTTCGAACGGGATCGAACTAGTAGTTTTTGAGATATAGAACATTTTCAACAACCGCAAACATAACTTTGTACTTCATACAAACACTATGAAAAACAAAGTTATATTTGCAGCCAACAAAATAGTGTGGTATTTTACTAAGTTGAAGTAAGTAGATTCCCTAATTCAGTTAAAGTTGGCACGGAACCCTCGGTGCGCGAGTCCGACTCGCACTTGGCCGGTTTTTTCCATACAAAAAGTGACGTCGTCCCTAGCGGGTAAAACTGTCGTCGCTAGCGAGTAAACTCCTGGTAACAGTACAGACATTATCAATTGATATTTGAAAATAAAGTCCGGAAAGACTAGAAACACTGAAATGGATTTACAAAATGCCTTATACAAACCCATAAATTGTTTATTTGTTATACAAAGTGCAATGTATAGTCATCAATTAGTTAAATTCTCCGTTTAACATCCATAATTAGTCAAATCCGTTTGTTTGTTCGTTTGTTTACGAAGTTTATGAGTTTTAACTTTATGAGTGACTTCGTTTATGAGCTACACAAGTTAAGTGAAGTGACGGCAGCAAAATTCAGAGACCCTACTCTCAACAGAATTCTTATTGAAAATTTGTTAAAAATTGGTGCTGGCAGAAAATAATTGCTATTAGACTCTGGAACTCCCTCCCTGATACCATCAAGACTTCATCGTCTAAATATTCCTTCAAGAAGTCTATTCGTGAGCTTTTTCTCAGTAAGAATACCACGTGATGCTTGATAAGGAGGGTTTGTCCTTCTCTGTTTCCCTTATTATAATTTCTGTTAGCCTATGTATGGATAATTGTATGTATTCAAGTATGTTTAAGCACGTTTATTTTTAATTATTCATGTAAGTTTATTAGTAGCTTAAAATTGATTTGTTGCTTTTGTGTTATTTTACTCCGCCTCAATCGTTTCTACTTCACCAAATGGTTGACTGGTGGAGAATGCTTTAAGCATTGAGTCCGCCATTTGTACTTTAGTTTTTTCAGTGCGATAAAGAATAAAATAAATAAAATAATAATAATAATGAAATTAACCATGGTTCTTAAAGAATAACAGTTATATTCGTTTAAAAATTTTGATGCAAAAGCCAGTGCAGTAGGCCTAAACATTACTCAATCAGGAAGCGTTTTGCGTTTTCAAGCGTTTTCGCTCATCAATTGCATATAAAATTGTCAGAGATATGGTGATGCGTAGTGCTACGATGCAATTAAGCTTTGCCTCATTTCGAAAATACAACGCATGGTAAAAAATATAACGTCTTTTGGAAGTTGTTGGCGCTTGTTCCTGAAAATACAAGATTTTACTTTGATTTCCTATCCCTAAGTCCGAATATACCTATTCTTTTCGCTTACCAGATTCTTCTGGGCGACAAAAATGGCTCGAAAGCACAAACCTTGACTTTGAGAATAGAACCCCACAGAGTTTGCGTTAACAAATGTAAAATATTAACTCTGACGCGTGTTTCGTATTTGACTTGACTCGCAAAGTTTTCGGCTTGCGTTGGATTGTAAATAATGTTAAGCAGATATGAAAATGCAGTATACTGAAAACCTTATTAACTAGGTGTTGGTTTGACTTACGTACAGTCGAGGACACCGCCGCCTTACCGCTTACAAACGAAAATCACTTGCACACATTTGGTAATCTCTATGAAATCTAGATAACTGATTTTGCGAGACATGTATTCTCAGACTGATGTATTCATAATTATTATATGTCATCATCATCAACCCAGTTTTCATCATCATCATTCATTCATCGCCAAAAGTGAAAGGTATATTTGATATTTGTACTTTGCACAACTTATTTGAATACTTCATGCACTTAACAATGGCTGACCCGACCTGCAAATGCAAATCAATGCACATTTAGTTACACGGCAAAACCGAACGGCGGGTTAATGAGTAATCTAATTGATCACAAGCGCAGCTAATTCGGCACAATATCAAATTTATCGGTACTGTTTTGGGCTACAGTTTAGGAGCTGTACTCTCGAAGTTCGCGAATCAGTAAGCTGAAGTGGCAATGGAAAGCATATAGCATGGAGAACTGACGGCTGTTGAACCAGAAAAGTTCTAGATTGGAGACCCTATGATGAAAAGCGTAGCGTAGAATGTCTACCGACAAGATGAACAGGTGTCCTTCTTAAGATCGCAGGATCGCACAGGATGCAGAACGTTTGCTATCGGTCGCTATGAAAAACCTTAGGAGATGCCTTTGTTCAGCAGCGTGTGTTTACGGCTGATGATGATAAAGACTCTCAAAGATGAAATTATCGGCATCATTGCATCATAACCAGCAACAGAACGATAGACCTAGCCACGCTTATTCCATACTTTACCACATCGATCAGTTACAAAAGGTGCATCCAGTGATCCTGTAAACTTTATTAGACCGTTTTCTGTTTGACCGTTGGACGTCCTACTTTGATCAACGGCTGTCACTACATATCCTTGCAACACGTTGACTCGACTTGACGCAACTAGATGGCGCTATAGAAGAAGTATAGAGACTGAACCACGATATTAAAGATTTAGAGCTGACTTACAACATATGAATAAACCAAGACGGTGATCATTGGACCTTGGTCCCCGGTCATAGCACCTGGTCGGTAAGAAGCGCTTCCTTTTGCCTTCCTAACACAGTTGCGCCAAAAACCTTTTAGAAAGGTTTTAAAGAGTAGAACCTCGGACAATAAATTACGATTTCACATGATTCTAGCTATAGGTCACGCTAAAGGTATAGTTTCAAGCGACCATCGCCTATAACGATGAATTTGTTTAGTTTCAATCTTTTTTGCCTTATTTGAATGCAACACCTCCATGGCACTTAATTACCGACTTAGTCCCTACGTTGTTTACTAAAATGTTATTATTTCTTGTTTCAGGTAAACATACAGTGATGTGCATATTTCAATACGCAATCAACAAAAATACTTATCAGGGTACGTATATACCTACATCTTGGTACATCGAAAAGTGTGAACCAGTAGTTTTGTGTTATTGAGACCAAATGCTATTGAACGCCACGATCGAATACATCGCGACAAGGATCTTCTGGCTGATAGAACATAATAAGGGTAGCGAATTCAAAAAAGTCTCCCACGATTCAGGGAGCTTACGAAGCTGATAAGCTAATTTTTTTTTAATTTTCCATGGCAAAGTCGAAAATAAGGGTACTAATTTAAAGCAGATTATTTTTGTATCATGTATGTTCCGACGATTCTAAGAGCAAAATACATAATAATAATATAAACAAGTGTAAGTTACAACCATTAAAAAATATAACTTTATTGCAGAAGTTTGGCTTTAAGGTTTTTAAAAGTAATCTTTTTTTGTAGTAAAAGGGTACACAGAACATGTACGAAAATAAAACACCAGGAGTAATTAGGTAAAATCGGGTAATCTCCTGTAAGATTGGGGAGATTTTCTAGATCTGGCAACCGAATTTTTAAAAATGTCTGCGTTAGTTCTCTTTTTCGCCGTAGCCAAAAGAGCCATGTCACATTGTATCTTGCCAGTTAAACCGACGCCACTTGTCATCAAGACATACAAACGGTTTTATATTTGACATTGAAATTTCACGGAATACGTCAGTGCATGCCACACCTAGTCATAGAAATGCGACATATTTTTTGCTTGGCATAGCTCCTCTTATGGTAGTTATACTAACTCCCTGACGTGTCACTGGCCAATGCAAGCTTTTATTTAAAAAAAAAAAGGTACCGTAAGCTGTTTTTGTACGGAAAAAAGCACGTCAAATTTATTACTGAAATATCTTATGTAGTTGTAATAAGTTTTAGTTTTCAACAAAAATGTATAGCTTGATGTGCTGGCGACTGTACAAAAAAATACATGAATATCGTGTTATATTTTCAATGGATGTTGTGATCATTAAGTTCATCATACCAGTTCACGGAATCGTCCTGCACAAAACAATTAGTAAGTCATTAATAATCTGAATACGTATAAAAATTTATGACTCCTAAGGTACGAGTACGGTCCAAATACCTCATGAACATCGGCCCTAAGGCAATGTTTAGGAACGCTTTCAAGCGTTCCCATTTCCAATTTGCCCTGAGACAGAATAAAATTACATGTACAAACAAAAGAGGGGATGTCCTTGTTTTTCCATACATCAGAAACAATTGCTAATTAAAAGCGTTTGTAATTGATTTAAGTCGGCCGTAAAATTAACCCTACCGAAATAATTACTGTAACATTCCTTTAAGGAGATACTTCAAAATGTTCTCCGCTCACGCTCTGGGGTAGAGTTAAGTAAAGATTAGAGGTGCATTCTTATATTTTATTCATATTTACAAACTTTGTAAAAAACCGACCAAGTGCGAGTCGGACTCGCGCACTGAGGGTTCCGTGCCAACTTTAACTGAATTTGGGAATCCACTTACTTTCACTTAGTAAAATCCACAATATTTTGTTGACAGCAAATATAACTTTGTTTTTCATAGTGTTTGTATGAAGAACAAAGTTATGTTTGCGGTTGTTGAAAATGTCCTATATCTCAAAAACTTCTCTTTCGATTCCGTCCGAACCAATTTTCGTTGAAAGTATGAGTGAAGATCTACATTATGTATTTCTTTCAAAATTTACACTCGCTTAGTTAAAATGCAGCAATAAAAAGTCTTTATATAAAAGTATTACATGCAATGTTACTAGAATTTCGGCATAGTACTGAGTTCTTTATACAATTAATTAATGTCGATCAGTATTTTTTTTTACACATTAAACTTAAAAAAACATTTTGCTGTTCACCGTGTAGCATTTTACCTAGAAGAATGACAGTGACAGTGGGTAAGATATTTTTTATTTAGTTAGTATATTTCCGTGCTTTATAAAGTATTTTTATTTACATAATTTTGGCAAAAAAAATACATGACAGTAAATAGTCTATAGAGTTCAAGCGCTTTTGAATTAAATCTATGCTGCTTGAATCATTGCTTTACGCATAAATTAATGATGCCACATCTACGCGACTCCTAGCTCTATCCTTATTTTAATTACTCCCGCACACTCGCTGTACCTTTATGTGATTTATTTGTTGAACAGTAAGTTATATTCATTTTTAATTGTACTCTTTGATGCACAATTGCGGTGTGTTTTGTTAATAAGCCAATTATGTGAGGCGAATTTATTTTCTAATTTTACACAGGTTTACAGTCGTGTTAACTGTTCTTGAAGTTTTAAAGGACTGGTTCTTGGGTTGGGATTGTTTAAACATGATGATTAGGTAGTAAAACCGTGGTTGTAAATAATAAGCGATTTGCACAAAATATACTTGGAAAGCTATCCGCATTTTTCATCTGCATACTAGTAAGGAAGTACTACTATACTCATTGAAATTCTGCATGAAGAATGTAATGTAATAATAATAATAGACTACGGTGGCCAGTCACAACGACCAACCGACTGCGAGGGACATATTATACTGCACAAGTGTCTGTGCAAATACAGGTGCACTCACTATTCCTTTCACTCTCATAGCCTGATGGGACAGCAATCTGCCACGACCGGAGACAGATCAGGCGCAGAACCAACGGCTTTACGTACTTTCTGAGGCACGGGAGTGAAACACCGCCAACTCCCAAACTCCGGCCTACCCTAAGAATTTCTGAAAAGACGAACCCAAGTATATATTTTGGGCTTGACCCGGGGTGCGAACCCGGGCGCAACCGTCGCTTTAAAGTGCGACCCTCATACCGATGCGCCACCGAGGCAGTTATAAAGAATGGACCATGGTATCAATTTAAAATATATAAGGCTACCTCGTTTTAAGTGATAATATTTTAAAGGTAGATTCAGAAAAATAAATGAAATATATTTTGTACGAAAAAAAAAATTTTTTATACGCTAGTTTTCGAGAAAATCGCCTCTAAACATGTAGAAAAAAGAGTAAAATAAAACACCCCGTGCCGCGTGTTGCTGAGCGGAGCTCTCGGTCTTTCTTTGTAGGTATTGTCATACGCGCCGCCCATCTCCGCCGTGTTGCCTGCCTGCCTACACGTGTCGCGCTCGCGGCCGCTGGGGAGCGGGGGCGGGGGCCCCACCGGATAGCCGCGGCCGCGCGCGCGACGCGAGTCAGTCTGCCAAAAAAATTCGCGTTTGTATGTCGTGTGCGCGCGCGTCGCGGACCTGCGGTGCGTTTTCCGAAGCCTGGGTCGTGTGACCAGCATCACATAGTTTCCCGCCGCGCCTTGACCTGGTACGGCACCGACTGCCAAACACCGCAGACGCTTGCTATGGCGGTTTCTGCACAACGAAGCCCTCCACCTTTATCACTTGAGGGTCCAAGATTTGCTGTTGGCGGGGATTACGCCTTTATCACTTGAGGGTCCAAGTTTTGCTGCTGGTGCGGACTATGCGACGAAGATCGAACAGCACGAGCTCGAGTCCTCCCGTTGACTACTGCGCAATTGCACGTTGCAGGGATAACGTGCATGCACAACACAATGCTGCAGTTATTCGCCACCAATTCCAGCAAAGGTTCAGTGCATACGTGTGTGAATGAACAGTGAATGCCGTGATGACTAGTGAAAAAAAAGCAGTGCTCGTGATAGCTAGATTGTCTAGTGCTCGCTTCAGGGCCCTTATTTTTGAATCACTCGCGTCAAGATGGTGTGTGATATTCATTGTTTAATGTCCGATTTTCCTATGAAAATTAGTATAATCTCACGTGGAAGTGATTTGCAAAAATGATTAATGAATTTTGTGAGTACCAACGCGAATATTTTGCGTGATTTTTATTGATATTTAATTTGTTTTCAAACAAAACTCACACGCCATGTTCAAGCGAGTGATTCAAAAATAGAGGCCCAGTTTGCATAATAAAAAGGTTAGGAGGCATCGCCTCAATTGGCAATTGTAAAATAAGATGTTACCGTAAAAATAGTAACCTGTTTTACTTCAAATCTTTGACGTCATTGTTTTCAAATGTTAACTTATCGCTGCTAATAAAGAAAACGTATTTGTAAACCAATGCAGAAATCCTAGTTTTAATTTATTTTATTGTGAAATAAGACTTGTATCCACATATCTGTACAAAAACTGAGCAAGTGTGATAATTAAAAGTAAAAAATAATAAAAATGTACGTAATTTTCAAAGATGTGTTCGCGTTTTATGTGTTATGTTAATTTACGGTACCTAATAAACGAAATTTAAAACAAAACTGTGTTAATTTTACTCACGCAATTTTAAGTGCATATCCATCTTCTGAATCAAAAGGAATCAATAGGTACTCATTAGGTAGGTAGGTAGGTAACTACAACATCTGTCTAAGTTAAATTTAGTAAGATTGAGAATTTTAATAGGTATTCTTTTTAAAGTTTACTTTCACATAAGATTTGTCTTATTATTATTAAATAAACAGAGGTAACACAACACAATTAGGAAGTTTACTTTCACATAAGCTTTGTCTCCTTATTATTATTAAATAAACAGAAGGAACACAACACAATTAGGTAGTTTTAGTTTATCATACCTGCCCAGCTGTTCATGTTTTAAGCCTGCGATAAACACATAGGTACCGAAGTTGAGTTTCTGTCTTAGTTTATCATACATACCCAGCTGTTAGGGTTTTAGGCCTACGATTAATGAACACATACCTACCTAAGTTGAGTTTCTGTTTCAGAGAATCATACCTACCCAGCTGTTTTAGGCCTCAGAAAAATGGGCACATACCTACCTTCTTAAGTTTTTGTCTTTGTTTTCATACCCAGCTGTTTTGTTTGTTTAGCGTTTATCTAACTGATCTATCAGTTTGATTTATTAGGTACTGATACACGTTGATAATGTTTTTTTCATATTACTGTTTCGTTATAATAGGTAATCGAATGCAGTAGGTAGTTACCTTTATTATTATTATTATGTAGGACCAAATAAATAGGCGCGCAGCGGCGGCCCCTACCGCCCGAGTACCGCGCATCGGCACGCCGCATGAATGAGATAGGCATCTTCTGTCACGCTCACGCCCACGTGTCTGTCTCGCTCTCGCTTAGCTAGTCCATCTTCCGTCACACTCAGGCCCATACGTCTGTCTAGTTTTCGCTCATTGTAGTACCTACTTATGTAAGAGACGAAAGGCGATGTCGCGGAACAGGGTGCTCTTAAAAAATAATATTTTTTTTGTTAGGAAAAATAAAAACGTAAACGGGCCAGTTTTCAAAAAAAATAATTATTGGGTCCTCTTTCTATGTTATTGTTTGATGCTCTGTTAAAATATTATCACTTAAAACGAGGTAACCTTATATAGGATTTAAAGAACATTGTGTATTTTTTGGAAATAAAAAATAACACCAAATAAAGCTTCGACACAGGAGTGACTTCTTTTATTTACCTTAATTTTTAACGCCAAAAATCCTGATACAATATCTTTAAAAAATCTAAATCATGTCTGGTTCTAAATGTATATCTCTCAAAATACTTTTTGTCGTTTTTATGTTTATCTGTGGTTTATATCAGTCAATGTAACGTGACATTGTCCATATAAGTTTCGGTGAGTGCTATCTGCCTGATAGTACTATCGGGCAGATAGCACTCACCGAACATACGAAATGAAGTTTACTATTTAAATTAATCGTTGGGAAGTGTTATTGTGGCACGGGCCTTAAGTATTCTCAGTATTGTACTTTTAGTGATTATCAAAGTCAGGTTGCTTCAGAGCTTCAACTTCGTCACGATAACAATCATCTTCATAATTCGATATAACCTAACTAGCTAAGATACTGCAGTTGACTTGACGGGTATTGGTTAATCGCGTCCGAGCCGCCGAGTAATTGCCTAGCTAACAATAAGGTGGCGCTAGTGCCGGCCACACGCCTTGATAATAATATAATAATAATAATATAATAATAAATAAAAAGTTTATTTCTCTCCACAAACAAAGGTTCTTAAAGATAAGAAGTGCAACAGAAAAGTAAAAGTAGTACTAACTGAAAGCAAAAGCCAAAGTTTGTGGGAGCTGATGCATGTACTAGGTTTAATACCTGTATTACAAGCCATCAGGCCCCACCTCTTGGTTTATAATATTCTTAATGGTACTAACACTATCTACAAGTAGAATAAAAAAGTAATTAGAACAACAATCGAGAGGATAAATATACATTTAAAATGGCCAGTCATGTCCTCGGTACTGTGCGTGTGTGTGTGTTTGTGTGTGTGTGTGTGTGTGTGTGTGTGTGTGTGTGTGTGTGTGTGTGTGTGTGTGTGTGTGTTTGTGTGTGTGTTGTGTGTGTGAGTGTGTGCGCGCGCGCGCGCGTGTGTGTGTGTGTGTGTTTTATATTTATTGTATAGAATGAAGTAAATTTTCTGTATCTTCATAACTTAGTTTTTGCAACCCTTCCAAAAGTATGTGTTTAACTGTAAAGGTGTTTAGGTGATGTATGGACAGAATTTTGTGAAGTTTGTGAAGTGATGATAGAGACGTGACTTTTATCGATATCGATGAAACCAAACATAGAAGTAATTTAAGTTTGATGGACTACTTAGTCAATGCAAAAATAAAGTGACCACTCGCCATTTGCTATAGATATAGCAAATGGTGTGCCTGCTGTCGATGACCAAACATGGAATTCAAGCTAAATCTTTAAAATGTAGAAAAAAAAATGCGTTATGTTATTTTGCTATTGTATCCAATCTGAAGAAATGGAAACCTCTCGACATACCCTTTACTTTATGTATATTATACTTACGAAATTCAAGAACTCGATTCTGTCAATTTTGATTCTTAAAAAAAATGAGTATAATCTTTATTGTTTACACTTGGTTCTCTTTTTTTGTTTTGGCCCAATCTTCAGTAACCCCCTACTCACGGTTGTTCTTTTTTCTACTTCATGAAGATATTTTAAGAAAATTCATTTTGTAATTCCTCATACGTGCACCATTTATCAATTTATGCACCGGCAACACACTAAAGCGAAGGAAATTCAAACCGCTCACCTATAAAGTGTCTCGACAATAACCGCAGATGGGATGTCGGTAGTGACGTGCATTCAAATTATCGATCAAGGTAGACAAAGCGCTCGAAGAATCTCGAACGATATCCGTGGCGTCGCAAACACGTTAGAGATGTTGCACGTTGTGAAAGGAAATTGTAATTTTCTACCACGTGTAGATGATACATTGTTGGAGTGCTTATATAAGGTGTCAGGCCACATTACTGCAAAATAAAGATTGTTAACGTCAAAAGTAGGTTCTTATCATAGTAAAGCGATTGTTAATATTTTTTGTTCTAGGAGAGAACTACAAACATTTTGATTGAAATCGGTGTCAACTTTAATCATATCTTTTACGAAATTAATTTACGCCTGTTTTACCAATTACTTAGAGCCAATTTCACCAACGTCAGATAAGAATTATCCGACTGAATAAGTATAAAACGACCGGTTTTAAAATGGCACTTAGATATTTGATTACTAACAAACAGGTGACGTTTTTAAATTAGGCGTGTACAGTAGTTATACGATAAATTTTCTATTTATCGATGCATAGGATTTTGTGAATACACTCCGCGATCGCTGTGAAAAAACCGTGGGATTGAGCAGCGGACGTCTCGTAGCTGATGAAGAGAATTAGGTATGCGTTTATCGATGATACAATCGACAAGTATTGCCTCCCTGACCCTTCAGAACACGACAAAAATAAGACCACGCAACAGGCCGTTGTGGTTTATGTTTTGTTTGCCGTCCAGCCGCGGCTTTCATTTTGTTAAAACACCACCATTTTAATGTACTTTGGCACCTAGGAACGACCCTGCCAAACATTTTAAAAGGATGAACAGTTATGTTTAGCGGTAAGCTACATTACGTACTCTATTACTACACGACACGTCAAAGAACACTTAAATAAAGTCCATGATTAATTACTTGTAATTTTTCTTTATAGAGTCGATTTCATCAACGTCAGATAAGGAATATTCGTCGAATATGATACAAAACGTCTATTTTAAAACCACCTATTTGCCAACAATCATTTATGAAAATTACATTTTAAAATCGAACGTTTTCTTATAAAATCGACTCTGAGTCACGTATCTATATTTTTTTCTTTAGTTGAAATTTCAAAGCATTTACAGGATAAACTTGAGTCTTTGGTGTTTGTTAAAATAAAAGAAGCGATAAAATAATTTAATAGTTCACAATACATGTTCATATTTTAATTTTTAAACTTTGTGTGATCATTTCAAAAAGTTTTTTTTAATTAAAAACTTCATGCACAAAAACAGTACATATCGCGGACTTAATGCTGAAAGCATTATCTACCAGTTAACCATAGCTTTAACAGAGAAAATAAAACGGCGCGAAGAAAGAAATGATGGGCCAAAAGAAAGAGCGTGACGTTAATAACTACAAGTCAAAAGGGACAATTAAAATTCCTTATTGTTTTTAGTGTATGTGCTTTCCACGCCATAGAAACCCATAACCTTCCCATGGAAGTAACTCGCATAACATACGCGTGCCAATATAGTCATTATTTCAATCGTTATAAGTCTTATATTACCATAAATCTGCCAACCTTTGTAATAACTGACGCGTTTTTGTGAAATATGCTCCAAGCGTGTTTAGGAAGCAATATTGGTAACATTATTATTTTTTCTTGTTTTTGTTTAAAGAGTTCAAACTAAGGGAAAAAAATATTCGAAAAGCCATACGCCACACCAATTTATAAAGAATATAAGGCTTTTTCTATTTTTTTACAGACTTCGTAAGAAAGATTGTAAAGTTTTTCTTATTTATTTTTAACATTATTTGCCGATTCTTTTATACTTGTTTAAAATGTATTTCTTTTGTTTAAATTTTTGGTAAATTCAGTATCATCATAGCACACTTATGGACTAGATCTAACGTTAGTAACAATGTAACATGTGATTCTAACATCGTGAAACGCAACACGTTTCTTTTAAGTCCACCCTTCATTATAAATTAAAAAGTAAAGTATGTTTAGGTATCCTGTAATATCCCACTGCTGGGCAAAAGTCTTTCCTCAACTAAAAGGTAGTTAAAGGCATGCTCCTCCACGCGGGCTCATTGCGGATTGGTGGAGGGGTTTTAGCAAGGCAAGCGACTAACTTTGCTGTCAGATGTTATCAAGCCGCCCATAAGGCCTCTGACTAGGCTTAATGACTACCATCCGAAGCACGGAGGTGCTCGTGATATACGCCATTTATATGGTCGGAATGATCACCCATAAACATGACTGGGTTAAGTTGTTTAACTTCGGTAATTATTACCCAAGCGCTGCTACCACTGCGGTACGAGCACCTCCTAAATTCGTCATTAATTGCTTACTTCTGAATTAATTTCTATAACCAAAATTAAGAATATGAAAATAAGGTGATTATGTGTTTGCGCCGTTTGGCGTTGAAACATTTGGGCCGTAGGGAATCTCTGCTAAATTGCTGTTTAGAAAAATTGCGCAAAAATAGAATTATGTAACAGCCAATAATGAAGCTGGCTGGTTCCTAGCTCAAAGGATTAGCATAGCTATCCAACGCGGTAACGCAGCCAGCATCATAGCCTCCCTGCCGCAAGGAAATTGAATACGTAGATTTTACGTTATTTTTTATGTTGTCTTAGTTTTATTTATTTTTATTTGTTATTAATAAAGATACATTTTGTTCTAATCAAGAATCCTTTAAAAAATTGTGAACTTAAACAATTTCACAACGGTTCAAATGATTATCAGCTGATCATACACCATCGATCAATCAAAAAACCATGTCAGTCACTAGTGTAAATATCCTTATTACGCTTCGGCTGCATAATACCAAAATCCACGTCGATTGACCTAAATAGCGCTAGCGTCAATATTTGTAGACTCGTTAACTGAATGATCCCTGGAATAACATTGCGTTACGCTTTTTGGGGTTATACATGAAAATATTCCGTAAATACGGCTAGATGAAACTTTCTATTAATATTATACTATTAATCTATAAAATTGACGGTATTTTTCTTGCACTATGAATGAAAAAAGTAAATCCAAAATAATTTATAAAATTAAACCGCTTTCAAAAAACTGATTAAAAAGCTTTAAATAAGGCGTTAGTTTTCTATTAAGAAGAAACAAAATCATTTAGAGTCAGTACATGATGTGTGGACTATTATTTTAGGTAAGCTTGACATTTTCGAACGACTACAAAAGTTTGTTTCTTCTGAATAGAAGACGAATGCGTTATTTTAAGCTTTTAAGTCAGTTTTCTGAAGGCAGTTTTTTTATTGCATAATCTTTATTTATTACTAATATGTTAAAAACAACTGAAACGATTTTGATGAAACAATCTCTAAGTTGAACTACACTTTACTGTTACAGTTTGAAGTAGGCTTCTGTATCATGACCATCTTCGAGCGTGGCTTTTATATCAATACTAGCGGTCCCCCGCGACTTCGTCCGCGCGTTTTGAGTTTGCTCCCTCCCCTCCCGTCGCAGCGTCATGTTTTATATCCTAAAGCCTTTCTCGATAAATAAGCTATCCAACACAGAAATATTTTTGAGATTAGCGCGTTCAAACAAACAAACAAACAAACTCTTCAGCTTTATAATATTAGTATAGATTGAGATCTATAATTATGTTGCACACAAACACAATAATTATTGCTGAACGGTTGAATGGATTTCAATGAATTTAAAGCTATTTATGGGTAAAATGAAAAGGTTTTTGTATGATTAATATATTGAATAAGCAAATTAAGTAAGCAATTTAAATAATCATTGATTAAAATTGTGTTTCGCCACAATAGATTATATTTTGCGACTGTACGTAGCTATACTTTGCTTCCGTACGTACATGGGTAATCTAATACTATATGCCACATTTAACACAATGACATGTTCTTATTAAACTTCATTCATTTTTATGCTACATTTGACTGGAGCCCTCAAATTATATTAACCCTATACTCATTGAGCTCTTTATGTTTCCTGCTTTCGAAATACAATGATGCCTGTAACCGGATCGTTTTGTACCGAAATTACGGCAAAAGACCTAATCGGGCGTAAAAGCAAAGACAAACCGATTGTGAGAGCGGTGTTATGACTTACAAGACTGATATTTTTTGGAAATGGGTTCCGTATATCGCCTTTTTTCGACTAAAATATGTCTCCTCTCGATCTGTATTTCGACCTAGAAAGATCTTTTAAGACTATTAAGAGCAATTGGCGAAATTGCATACATTTGCGGTCGAAATATGCTTGTGGACGAAAACATTTTCAACCCGTAATCCTTTGTAAGGGCTGATTATCTGAGATGGGATGGGGCGAAAGTATCGAAACAAGTTGCATCCTAAACTAATCTTGTTTGTCTTCGATTGTTTAATATTAAGGATTCATTGGTTAAAAATGGACGGAATACTAAACTTTTATTTTTTGTCAAAAAGTTAATGTTTTGGTTCTTATATTTACTGAGGCATATAATGTTGTTTATTAAGGATTTATTAAAACAAAAGAGACCAAATTTGTCTCATTCCATAAAGGTTTATGGATTCGAAAACGTCGCCCGAAAGTACGTATATTTCAATCGCAAATGTTGGCAACTATAGGTACCTACCAATTGTTCCGCCTGAACACAATCCCCTTAAGATATGTTTCTTTAGGTTTTGGTCCATTTTGAAAGGATTCACAAGAAGTTGACGACCTCCGTGGTCGAGTGGCTCCGGGTCAATGTGGAAAACGATCTTTTCTATATTGTCTCGGGTCTGGGTGTTATGGTACAGTCGCCGTCAGATATATTGGAGCAGACAAAGTGACCAAATACTTCTGAACAGCTTAAAATGTCAATAAGTTCCATACACACAACTAACCAATAATATCTGAAAACTCATAACGTCAAATGTATCTACGCAGTCCGTCTTAAATATCTGAGCATTCGAGGAAAATTGCATAAGGAAGTGCTTTCAACTTAACTATATATTTGAAAATAGGAACTCTTTTCATAGTTTCTAATATAGTAAGATGACGCTAGCAGTTTGTAACGCTTTGTAGTTTTCAGTATTGTCATCACTGTCATGAAAGTGTCATGCAATAAATAAATTCAGGCAAGTGAGTGTTCAGATATTATTGGTTAGTTGTGTGTGTAGAAGTTATTGACTGACATCTGCTCAGATATTTATGAAGTAATGAATGCTCTGATATTAATGGTAAATTGTAGTGTATGGAACTGAGCGACATTTAAAACTGTTCAGAAATATTTGGTCACTTTGTCTGCTACAATATATCTGACGGCGACTGTACCACCGTTGTTTCCGACTTCCATAATACAAGTGCGTTAGCTACTTTGCTTGGGATTGGAGCAATGTATGTGATGTTGTCAAATATTTATTTATTATTTAGTTTCCTAGCTGTGATTTGGACGAATTCAAGAAGTGAGTGACTAGGCTGTTACTGGTCCTCATCATCACTTACCATCAGGTGAGATTGAGACCAAAGCTAAATGTCTGCTAATTATATGCTTAAAAAAGTATGTTTTTTTATTTATTTTTACGAGTAAATACAATTCTGGAGTGTTGTACAACTGTGTATAATTCAGGAAGGTTGGTAAAATTACATTGACAATTATTTTAAAACCCATTGCTATGCTTAACTGAGTTGCCTATTTTTATCATGTAACAATACTATACCCTTCATTCCATGTCACTTACTTAATTTTTATATTAAACACGCATTTTGTAATTTTAATACTTCCGCCGTAAAATACCCTAAGGAGTGATAAAGACAGCTATAGGCAAACATTTTGTTTTCGATCTAAGTTTTTCAATTTAAATTTAGAGTAGTACTTTTCTTTCAGGCCACACATGGCTTCTCCCCACGACCACACAGTTTACGATCAGAATTAACCGCATCCGTAATGATTTAGTCTTTTTATGTGTTTGTACTGGACGGTTTTAAAATTAGATAGCGTTTTATTACTTGTGAAGTGATTTTATTTGATACGTGACTTCAATGGGCTCCTCTTTTTTTGGGACATACGGGCGTTTAATTTGCATGAGTCAGAAAAAAATATGAGTATTTTTTTCTGACTCATTTTGCAGCTATAGCAAGAAAATACTGAAATAAGGAAAAGTAACGTCTGGTGACGCGTTTTGATGTAATTTCCTTTGCACCACCAAACTTGAGACCAGCTAATAAACAAACAATTTTGCTGCGATGACGTCACACGCAAGATAACCTCCAAACTCAATATTGGTTTGGTTAATAACTCACCCCGTTAACAGCTCTTCAACTGTGCCTTGCAATTATCAACCTTAGGGCTGATTTTTCAATGGTCAGATGAGAAATATTCGTCGAATAAAATACAATATGGCTAATTTGAAAACGTCACCTAATTGTCAGCAAATATAGATACCTATCATTTTTTTAAATCTGTCGCTTTATAATTTATCAATCTGATAAGTTTTATCTGACCATTGAAAAATCGGCCCTTAATCTTATTAATATAAACTCGATAATACTTACCCCGTATAAACAGACTTTTAGACGTGCCTTGCAATTATCATCCTTATAGTATAAAAATAAACTCGATAATGCATTTATTATGAGACTAAGAAACACGTGGAGTCGTTTAATCCCTCAAGCATATGTAAACGAGACACAATGGATATTCTATTGTTATGCGGTCGCATGCGACCGCTTCGGTGTTTATGCGTTAAGCACTAATATTATTATTATTTTTCCAATAAAAATTTTGCTCTTGATTCTAGCCAAGACCCTATTGCCCTAATTGACATGGCACAAGTTTTACACTAAAGTTTAATAAAGACAGAGGATTTGTAGTGTGAAATTTAATTATTTCTAGAGTCGAATATAGTGTGGAATATGTGACAAAAGTAACAGCATTTCCTTTTAAAATAATAACGTTTGGCAAGGTTTATTCCATCGACTGTACGGAGTTGATGTTACTTTGAACTGGTTAAAGTAACACCAACTTCGTACAGTAGTGCCGTACAATTGACTTTAACTTGGATACCGCAGCTTCATGACATGTTTTAACTAGCTTCCAACAGTGCTTTGGCTACAGAGTTGTATTTTGAAGACTTTATTGTAACTCTGACCTGATGTAGTCTACGATTTTGGTAGCAAGTACGGTCAGCTAAAATGCATTGTCTATAATAATTTTGCTCAATTTTAAATGTTTAAGATTACATGAAAATGGGGGAACGTTATTTCGCTCCTTTTATCTGCCTTGTGTTATTGCAAAATGATTTAAGAACCTTTGAAAGTTTTACATGTTTTTACAGCTAAGTGTACTTGCATTAAATTGTAATAAAAAAATCAAACGAAACCGGCGCCTCTTGGATTCAACATGACAAGTGAATCATTTGCTATACCATTCTTATGTTTTTTATTCCCAAAAAAGGCTGTCCATTTACATAAAGTTCATGTCAAAAACAACCTTTATATATCAACTAAAACACACGCAAAAATTAATTCGTACCGCCTGGGGTCGAAAATAAACAATATATCATTAATATTACTGTTGTTTCGGGAGGTAAACTGCGCATTCGATTTTAATTTCTTTGCTCTGGGCCCAAATTCTTTTACACTTTAGGGAGATTATTTGTATGATTGGGACTGAAATCAAAATGTGAAAAGTTTGTCCAACTATATTTCGTAAAAGTGATCGTTTATTTATTATCGTATGTATTAACATGCATTTGGACTTACAAACTTACTTCATGTGACTTTTAGGGCCACGTTTCACCATCGATTACTCATAAATATAATTTCTCATGAGGTATCAGGCAAATGATTCTTATCCAGAACTTATGTGGACATTTTGAAGCAGACCGTGAAATGTCTAATGTTACTTTTTGTAAAATAAAATACTTGGTTTGCTTATTTGATTTGACGCCATCATCCAACGTAACGTATTTACACAAAGCACTCATTGAAAATATCTAAGTTTAAAGTACCGTGGATCAGAGTGATCAAGAATAAATGTTCATACTACCTGTACCAAATAAAGGGGTCTCCCGCGACTATTTCCGCACGTTTTGAGTGTGCACCCTTTCCTCCCGTAGCAGCGTGATGTTTTATAGCCTAACTAAAGCCTTCCTCGATAAATAAGCTTTCAAACACAATAATATTTTTTCAAATCGGTCCAGTAGTTCCTGAGATTCAAACAAACAAACTCTTCAGCTTTAAAATAATAGTAAAGCTTCGGTAATAACAATTGCAGTCATTTCACATTTATCATCCCGATAAACCATTCATTTAAATAGCACTCTGTCTACTTATCAGAGGGGCGTCACAGATCATGTTTCCACACTCGCAAACAGTCTATCAGCAACCATGGTGCAGTTAAAACATCTGATTCTACTATCTTTGCTCTACCAAATAAAATGTGACTGCGTTCTTGACCACCGTTCCCTGGACGAACTCTGGGAAAAGAAACTCCATAAAGACTTGAGGGTCGGGTACAGGTGGGAACCTCCTAAAACCTGCAACTTCACAGTAAAAGTCCAATTTCAGATGGAATCCTTCAGCTTGGACAGCGTTACAGAAATTTTCACCATGGAAAGCTTAATGCTTCTAGTCTGGACTGACGAGAGATTGAAATGGAATCCGAACGATTATGGAGGTCTGACGGAGACATTCTTCTACAGAATGGAACATTGGATGCCGTTTATCAAGTTACATAACAGGAACAACTACGATTTTGGACTGTATTACGATGAGTGTAAGGTATACAAAACTGGGGTTGTTCACTGTGGTCAGAGGATCGAAGACACAGTAGCATGCAAAACGAAAATGAGTGACTGGCCTTACGACACTCAAACGTGTACACTCGAGTACAAAATGCTAGATCAGCAAAGGAATGTTCGTCTTCTACCAGCAAGTTCACGAGCTGTATCTATGATGAAAGCGGGGTACGGTCCGGAATTCACCATTGTTGACTACCACCAAGTTTCAAACACCAGCGAAAAAGCGCAACTGAAAGTTACGTTCGTTTTAGACCGAAACGGTGAAACGTTAGCCGCTATAGTAATATTTCCAGCAATACTGCTATCTATTTTAAGTATTTCTTCTATTATATTGGATGTTAATAAGTGGAGTCGTTGGTGTATGATCCTGTTTTCAATGTTAAGTCATTGTTATTACATGTCACAATTAAGTTCCAGTGTACCGAAGCATAGTACTACTCCTCCAACCATTTTGTTGTTTTACCGGTCGTCAATGATTTTAACACTATTTCTTATAGTTGCTTCAGTGATTTTAATTAAATTGAGGAATAGAGAATCTGCACCACCTTCTTTTGTAAGTTCACTTTATAGCATTGTTTTGAATTCGCATGGGAAATATTTTGTTTGGCCTCGTTGGAGATCAAATACTGCTCTGTTGACTTCGGAAGATGTTGATGTGAAATGTGTGGAAGTATGGAACGGTTTTGCCAATATTGTAAACAGTGCATGCATTTTTATAAGTATTATTGCTTATTCTATTATGATGTCTGTGTGTATTCCTAGACCGCAGCCATTTACATGAAAAAACTCAAATTGTCTTGATTCAATAGTATAGCTTATTGCATTAAGGTATGTTGTTGAAGATAGATTGCACACCATTTAGATTTAATGTAACTATACATAGATAGATATAATGATATGCATACTGTGCGTAAGCGCTTTAAGAGCTGCAAAAAAATATAATGACTAATTTTGTATTTCATGGTAATGAAACGGTTGTAGATCTGTAGTAGTCGACAAATAAAATAAATAAAAAGATCATTAATCATTTGAAATCCAACCATTTTTACTCTTAAACTTCAATCCATTTTTGAATTCAAATAATTTACTTTTTTGTCTTTTTACTAATTTGCAAAAAACCCGCCCCTCACAGTCATATCAAAATCAATCGTCGGTCTTATTTAATAAACAATCATCTCCATACAAAGCAGCTTATGCTCTGCGCACACGCATCCATGTCAATTAGCGTGCTGTTTGAGTTATTGTGTCTCCGCACGCGATCCGGGATTCGATGCCCGATCGTTTGTATGTTAATACATGTTCGGATTTTTAAGTAGGAGTTGGATTTATGAGTCGCGATCATACAAATTGTTGCCGATGCGGAAATATCTACTCGTAAGAGGTTTGTTCAAATTGATTGTTTGTTTTGGCTGAGAATTGTGATGCAAAAATTTATGACTCTTTTAGTTATAAATTAAGTAAAATAATATAAAGATGATGATATTCTTACGATATTCATTATATAACGTAACGATATGGAAACATTTGTCAACTACCAGTGTCTTTTTTATCAAACTACATCATTTCATAGCTGAAACTACATCATTTCATAGCTGAAATAAGGTCTCCCACAACACTTTCATTTGTCCCTATCAGCTGCTTTTGACTCCCAATCCTGGCAAAGCTGGCCAAATCGTCACACCGCCTCTTTTATGGTCTTCTTTTTCGTCGGTAGACTACTCAACTTCGATTTCTTATGGTGTTCTAAATAAACTTATTTCTGCCGTTATAAAGATGTTCCGATATGTGAAGAATGAGGATTATATTTCGAAGTTAAGCAACTAATCTTAAGACTCTTAATTTAGCGCTCACATATGTTTTCTTCAGCGTAAAATTGATCGAGATTTTAAATATGTAGTTCCTAATGGAAGCAAATTTATCTTGACTGGTTCTCGCGAAATTATTTCCACATTCACAAACAACATTCAACGTCAAACTGTCAACAGTTGTATAGACTAGTTATATAATCACCATGGACCGTCATAGGACGTTGGTTGCGATACCATCTTAATGCGGGGGACGTCAGCGGTTGGCCTAACGCCAGACGACTATCGAGCTCGTCTGCACCACAGCCTAAGAAGTAACAGCCACCTTAGCCCATTTGCTAAGCAAATTCAACATATAATCTGGGTTTAAGATGTCACCTCTCTATCTTTACGGACCTTACAGGAAATGAGGGCAACCGATTAATTGATAACATTATTTTTTATTAAGTTATGATAATTTGAAAACCATACAGACTCAGCGATTCTAAACACGTTAAATTTAGTTTTTTTTGCATTATTTTAAAAGTTAACTAAAATACTGAAATGAAGATGGGAGTTAGCTTTCACAGGTTACGCCTTTGCAATGACATTTTGTGCAGAAAAACAATAAACCGAGCTTGTTTTCAGCTGTCACTTTGACATTTAGTGTTGTTGATAAAGTACATTAATCATTTAAAAAAAATCTATATACGAAATAATCATCAAAACTTCTCATTACAAATATGATTATCAATAATATTTTAAATAATATTTTTGTAATTTTAAGACATCATAATAATATTAAATAAGAAACGATGCTACGTGAGCTTTATTTGGTCACAGTTAACATAACTAAAATTAGGTAAAATTACATAATAAAGTAAAAACTTCATGAATATACCATTGATATCGATATCTTACTTTGAATATTTTTTTCTAATATAGCAAAGTACACCTCGTAACATTCGACCTCTTGTACTTACGCTCTTTGAAAATGGAGAGTTTTTTAACAATGATTATTTGAGTAAATACTGAAAAGACAAAGAAATTATAACCAATTTACTCTGAGTTACCTAAATCGGGCCGACGCAAGTGGTTCTTATAAAATTTGGGATCCACTCACCATGTCATTTAGATATGCCTTAGTTATGAGTAGGTCTCGTGAACCATCTACACCACAGGTTGACAAGACCGCCAGCACAACCCGAATACTCTACCATTCATCGTAGGATTGAAATACTACGTTCTTGAAATCCTCGGTAATATCTTCTGGTTATTTTTATTGTGGAGTCTTCAAGGTTTTAGCGTTCTTCTAAGACGATTTTATTTTCTACTAAAACTGAACAAAGCTAGTAACAAACACTGAAGTTTCATGTTACGTGCACAGTTGGCCAAGTAGTGGGAATAGTCCCTACTTTGCCAATACCCGTAAGTCTCATATTTTTTATTCATTCAAGACTAAGCTATAGTAGTATAACCATTTTATGATAGTTCAAAATTTTTAATTTCTAAAACTGAGGCTGTGAATTGTCTGTTGTATTTGCTTTGTGGTTTCTTAATAGACTTGGTTCGTATAACATTACCTTATTTAGCGCTGAAGTTTTATCTGGCCCTAGACCACCTGCAAGGAAGAAGGTTATGGTGAAATGAGCAGTTTTATGGTCGTCCATTTTATGAGTCAACCGAGATTAGTGAGAGTTCGCTTGAAAGTTTATAAAATGACATATCCAATTTGACACTAACCAAATTCGGTCGGGTATGATTTGACAATGCCTTTGCTTGGTCACTGGAAAAATAGTAATATCCGGTAGCCAGATATGACACATAGTAATTGCAGTTTTATTATCCCCGTTTCCCGTGGCTTAACCTGCGTAAATGACACAATCATTCCGAGTGTACGTCCTTTTCTAATGAAAAAAGTATCATTTTTAAGTTTGATCAAAATCTATTCAATAGTTTTTGCTTGTCATTCATCCATATACATCCTTATAAACTTTCGCATTTATAATATTACTAGGATTTGTATGTTGAAACAATCATTATGTTGTTTTATTATTCAGCTACAGGACGTCCACTGCTGAACATATGCCTCCCCCACGGTTTCCACAGCGACCGATCACAAGTGGTCTGTATCCAGTTTGATCCTGCGATCTTCGCAAGGTCTTCTGTCCATTTTGCAGTGAGTGATTGTGCCTGTGTTTGCGTACACACTTGTGCCCTATAATATGACCCGCGCAGTTGGTTGGTCGTTTGGTCTGGCTTCCTTAGTCGAAATCGGTTAGGACGTCTAGTATTACCTACTAATTAATCTGTTTTAAGTTGACCTACGCAAACTCAACCTATAGATGTATTGTAACACAGTTCTGACTCATAGATTTGTAATAAATTATGACATGGAGATAGAAATAACGCTGTTTGTTTATTTACGAACAGTCACAATTATAAATACTAAACAATCCTTCGACACAGAAAGAAAAACAACACCTCATCGCGGAAATACGCCGTTGCTCCATATGTCTAATAATGAAATAATCTCGTAAGCCCCACATACACAATTAGCTGTAACATGTGAGTTGATCGAGAGGGCATAGGATTCCGTACGACGTTGATCGATTGGACCTTTGAGCTGGTACAGTCACCGCCATACATACATGCTCAATTACGACAAATATTAACCCTTATTACTAGGAAGAACAGTTGATAAAAGCAAAATTGAATGCATATATTTGACGCTGCCTTTTTATGTTTATGTGTACCGGACGACGATGACCCTTAAATTGAAGAACCAAGGTTGGCGATGACAGAAGTGTAAGTATATTTTTAGAGTTGACTGTACCTATTCGAATATCAAAGGGGTTTGCGTAGCCGTTCTGACAGTACTAATATCTGGTTCAGGCGTATTGTACAGTTGCCAGCACATCAGGTTACCCATTTTTATTGCTGTTGTCCGTAAATCAGTATTGTTTGTTCAGTGTTTTATATTTTGTTAAATAATGATAATTCTTAATCAGCTATTTACTAAAATCCTTTTTATTAACATCTACTCTAGCTATTATTATTATATTAGTTCTAAGCAGGCCAAGAACACCGCTCATTATCACTTTCAATCGCTTGTAAACACGGCACCAAATCGGGCATCAATTCAAACAAAAGGAGACGTGTACAAGCGATTTCGCTCTTAAACTGGTAAGGTGGCGCTGACCTAGCTAGCTCATTCTCACATAGTAAAAGTAAACTTTTGATGACTTCAATCAAACTCATGATGCTAAAGAGACGTTCATAAATCCACATCGTACTATGTTCTTAAAGTACCATGTTTCTAAATACTATTGAACAAAATCACTCTTTTGACCAGTCTAACAGAAAACCGCGGTACATTAGGCCTAAGGGCAACCGATTTGGTCCACTTGGAGTCAGGCCAGATGCATTTGGCAACGGGTCTCACAGATTTCTGTTTACGTCCAATTTTGTTATACGTTGCTTTAGAGTACTTGCCGATGTCAATCTGGTTATGTTCGAAAGATAGTTTTACCATAGGTAAGATAAGGCTTTTAGCTTAACTTAAGGCTTAACTGCCTCGGTGGCGCAGCGGTTAGTGAGTCGCAGTTTAAAGCGACAGCTGCGCTAATGGTCCTGGGTTCGATCCCCGGGTCGGGCCAAAAATGTGTACCTTGGTTTTTTGATCAGAAATTCTCAGGGTAGCCTGGAGTTTGGATGTTGGCGGTGTTTCACCGCTGTACCTCATAAAGCACGTAAAGTGGTTAGTCCTGCGCCTGATCTCTCTCCGGTCGTGACAGACTGTTTCAGATTGTCCTATGAAAGTGTGAGGAATAGAGAGTGCACCTGTATTTGCGCACAGGCTTGTGCACTATAATATGTCCAGCGCAGTCGGTTAGTCTCAAAATCAGCTAGAGAGACTTGTTGGCTGTAGTTATATCCTTATACGTTTCTAAACACACAAGTTGCATAGTTATGCAAATTTAAAAAAAAAAGGCCGGGCCAGCCGAGGGCCATTTCAGTGCCAATAATTGACATCTATGTTTTTGAACTAAAGACAACCATTTTGTAAAAAATATTTGTTGGTACTGAATAATCATTTTTTCTTTCTTTCTTTTCTACTTGAACCAGCATGGTACGAGTTTGCTGTTGTGCTATCACAAATGTATTTTCATTATTGTGTATTGCACTGTGTTTATATTTTGTATCTTCTTTTCTCAATTACCTCAGTGTCTGAAGACGAAAGTCCTCAGTGTCAGCCAGTGTGATAATGATGATGATGATAGCTAAATTGATTATTTGTTGATCGAAATAAATAAATAAATAAAATAGCAATGCAATAGCAATGTCTTAGATAACATTATTGTGACTAGTGTTAAGCTTTGTGTCAATCCCTTAAAGGGTACTTGGTCCATGGTAAGTACTATAACCCGTAGGCATACTTATGACCGTAGTCAGTCTTAACATCACGTCAAACGCTTTCCTGTGGTATTCGACTCGCGATCGGTAATTGTTTCGGACCATGTACGGTCGTGGATACCACCGCCTAATCAGTTTTAAACGAAAATCGCTTGCATACATAACACAAAAACGGTGAATTCAAACAAAAGACAACTCGAGGTGAGAATGATTTTTACCCTCAAGCTGGAAAGGCGGCGGTGTCCTCGATAGCACAACTGCACCAATTCGGTAACACTTTTTCAGACCACGTAGAATGTAAAACAAAAATCGGTGTTGATAAAAAAAATTAAAACACTAAGCCCCAAAAACTCTTACTACTGTAATTGGTTGAAGAACAAAAGCCGCATGTACAAAAGCTTGTGGTAATTGCAACTGAGACAAAAGTGCAGGACCAAGTTGAGGGTAGGTCGATCCGGCTTAACGCCAACTTATAATCACTGCGCCCAGCTCTGTAAAGTTTTGCTGGAAGTGGTTTGGATATGAGACCTGGACAAACCTCAGATGTGGATGATTTTAAGAAGCAATAGAAGAATAATGTTAATGCGGCTCGAAGCCGAATGATGAAGTAAGGTTTGAAACATTCCATGTTTAAAAATAATGTCAGCTGAAAATAAACGATCAACAAGCCGTGTTCTTCAAAGCTAATAAGTTTACATAGATGATTTAGTTATGACATCCGTTGGCGAATAAAGTGAAAAAGAAACTCTTCGTGGTCCTTAGATATCCGTTACTCGAGCAGAAAAATTGCTCGTAGAGCAAATTGAAATTTACTGCTTAGTAGTAAAGAATGATTACAAAGTGCGCCAAATAAAAAAATAGTGTCCAACTCCTGTCATTATTTTAAGATTATCCTGCTGGACCAGCGTTACTCCTGCAGAAATCGTATTTCCTGTTTTGTTAAAAAGTGACTCCCACTAGTTTTTAACTGGGCGCTCTATGTAAGCATACTTAGGATACTTAGGTTTAATAAAACGGTGTATTTAAATTTTGCGTCACAAGCACCTTTCCTCCTTGAGAACGGACACGTTCTTAACACCCATGACAAATCAGAGATGTTAGCTATGTCACTTGAAATAAACTGCTTGTATCTTATTTAATAATTTAAAATGCAAAATGTCTGTTCCAGTAGATCTAATTCAACACAGTCGAGACTGCTGCAACTTATAATCAAGTAATTGGTTTAGAAAGTTCAATCTGGGAAGTTTGCCTCAAACACCGTGTTGATGGCAACGAAATTCTATCCACCCTGTTTCTAAAGCAAAACTACTTAACTACTAAATTGACAATAGGGTATTATATAACAAATATAGTATGAAACGGTTCAAATTGAATTTGATCAGAGATAGTAGAATTAGCCGAAAGAGACCCTGTTTCCCAAGTTGTCAACATACGCGACCTTTATTCTACGCTACCTTTGCTTGCTTAGATAAAAATGTTTTCAAGAAAGTAGTTAATAATGACAAATTGTCAGACATGTTCGACCCTTGACTGTAACACCATTTACCAGGTGTTATCATGATCAAGTATCTGGCTATTCTTAATAACTTACTCACATAGCGCATTTTGAGCAAGCACGGATTGGTCATGTTCATACATTAATAATTAGACCAACGGTTATACGTTCCATCCCATATTAGTCATACCTACCCCAACCAAATCTTCAATCCTTAGCTTCAAGACTTACGTCAGTCGAGCGTACGAATAAACACAGTGCAAAACAATCTACCGCGGACCACAGCGTCGCTGTAATAAATTACATAACATTGTGTTTATTGGCGGACGCGAACGCGACCGACGACGTCAGAGTAGGTATATAGGGGGAAATCAAGCCTAAGAGTGCTTTCACATTTAGGCGACTTTAGCAGCGCGGCAGCAGCGCGGCAGCAGCGCGGCAGCAGCGCGACTTACGCGCGTCAGACGCGCTGCCGATGATTTTATACTATTCACGGCAGCGTGGCAGCAGCGCCGCAGCGGCGCGTAAGTCGCGCGTGTCCGTTCCACTATACCCATTACCCATTGCAGTGGTTATACTATCCTCGTATTAGCACTGAAATGGGTAATGGGTGAAGTGGGACCGACCCAGTCGCGCGACCGTCGCGCTGCTAATGTAAAGGCATCCGCTGCTGACGCTATAATGTGAAGGCGCACTTAATGTTTTTTAATAGAGTGCTCCCATTCTATCAACACAATGGCTACTCTTAACTTCATTCTATGGTCTTAGATACGTCGCTCTGTAATAACCCGAGATAGGGTCTCCTGCATCCCCTGCCAACCCACATTAATCCAGTTTTCTGTTGCATCAAATTTAATTCACCGGCGATAAAATCTAAATAGCTCACGGGACGATCACGAGACGGTTGGCGAGATGCCAAATGGTATCGTGTTCCTTCAGGAACCCTGTGATCGATGGGAATAACTGTGACACGGCGCCTGAGCGTAAAATTGAGGAAATGTGGAGAAATTTCAGCGTGACATGTGCAATAGTGCGTGCAGATGTGTTCGGTAACCAGGAGTCTTTAGTGGTTTGATGTCTCCAGTTCTATGTGCATTTCATTACCTCACAGGACTAGATAGTCTTCCCTTAGATATCAGAACCTTGAATTGCCAATATTACAGTACTAGCGGTTCTCATCGAATTCGTCCACGCGTCTTGCGTTTGCTCCCTCCCCTCCCTTTGCAGCGTAATGCTTTATGGATCCTTTATGCCTAAATCCCTTTTTTAATGAATAAGCTGTCCAACACATTTTTTTCAAATCGATCCAGTCGTTCCTGAGATAAGCGCGTCCAAACAAAAAAAGCAACTGCAGCTTTGTAACATTACTATACACATCGATATGAATACAAAACTGCTTTAGTACTTGAAGATTGGTTGAAATGAAAATGATTTAGGACTCACTTTAATCCATAAATAAGAACAAAATGACGATTATGTTTGTTGAATGATTTCAGCACATTTCTTAGTCAAATCTGTGTGTGTGCAGTACACATCTGTTGATGTTTTAGGAAATATGCTATACGCCTTGAAAATGAGACAATATCTCGTACATGTCCAATTTCAATATAGTCAGGCGGCCGTTGTCAACATTATTTTAATCCGGAATTACCATAAACAGGGCGGCACAGGATGGGACGTCCTGAATATTTATGTGGGACGGGACAGGACACAGATGTGGTCCCGTTATTTCGCAACTTAGCGCGGCATGCCGATCTTTGGTGGGTAGATAAATGAGCCGTTTAGATAACTTACTTTAGGAGTTATCTCAATTCAATAACCCCTAGGGCTATAAATAGATAAATGTAAACACCTCTGACAACCTCCGTGGTGTAGTGGCTAAGCACGCTGGTTTCAAGGCGTCGCCGCTTCGAGGTCCCGAGTTCGATTCCCGGTCGGGTCAATATAGAAATTTAAAAAATATATATATTGTCTCGGATCTGGGTGTTGTGGTACCACCGTTGTGTCTATTTCAATAACACAAGTGCATTCGCTACTTACTTTGGAATCAGAGCAATGTACGAGTATGTGATTGGTGTCCCATTCTTTTTATTTACATACTATTTATAGTAAATCATACATGAAATCTCAATTTAGTTATATACAATTTAGGCGGTCATATTGTTTATATCAGCTTTTTAGAACCGCTTATATTACTTACAAGGAATTAGACATGATTTGAAGTGAAATTTTCTTGTTGGATATTTAGAAAATATGTGCTTTACAATTACGAAATAACTAAAATTTTTATCGGCTTAAGGTAAACCGCAGATAAAATTACCTTTAGAGGTAAAATATAACATAAATGAACTGCCTCGGTGGCGCAGCGGTTAGAGGGTGGCACTTTAAAGCGACGGCTGACGATGACGACCCGTCTGGTGTAGTGGTCGAGAAATCGCCTGCTACGCAGCGGGTGCGGCTTCGATCGCCGCACAATGCAAACATTTATGTGCATGAACATGTCTGTTTGTATTGGTCTGGGTGATTTTTGTATATCATGTATGTATTTACAAAATAAAAAGTATTTCAGTATTATATCCGTTGTCTGGCACCCATAACACAAGCTTTGAGTAGCTTACTTTGGGACTAGATGGCGATGTGTGGGAATGTCCAAAGGCTGCACCAGAGGCCCCGGGTTCGATCCCCGGGTCGGGCCAAAAATACGTACATGCGTTTATCTGTTCAGAAATTCTGTAGGTAGCCCGAAGTTTGGCACGATGATGGAAAAAGCTCGTTAAGCCGTTGGTCCCGCGCCTGATTTCTCTCCGGTCGTGTCAGATTGCTGTCCCATCGGGCTATAAGAGTGAAAGGAATAGAGAGTGCACCTGTGTTTGGGCACACACTTGTGCACTATAATATGTCCCGCGCAGTAGGTTAGTCGCTGTGACTGGCCACACCGTTGTCGAAATCGGTTAGGGGGACTACTATAACATAAATGTGAAAATATGAACAAAACGCGTTTCAAAATCTTCATAGTACGCCTCCAAAGTCAACTTGGAAAAAAGAAAATAATGGCAACCACTTTCTAGGTCTAATAAATTTAAATTATACATTGATGAGATATCTACTGATCTAGGTGGTCTACGTTGACAAACTATGAAGGAAAGCTCGGGTCCGTCATCAAGTGGAAAACATGGCTTAGATTTTCGATTAAACTGATATTACGTGTCGTTAACATGATCGTTGTTTGGTTTCATAAATAATTTGGCCTTTTGAAGTTTTACTGATGCTGAATTGGAAATGATGCACACATGAAATTATCCTTTTGTTTTCCTGAATGATGCGTAACCAAAACTAAAAAAATAAAGTTTATCCTCGCAAAAATACATATTACGACCCATAATATCGTAAAAGGAAGAGGGCATCATATATATTTAGTTTATCTAAATGTTTACAGGTTTAATTTCTGACTTTTATCGTAATCACAAAACCATGCTTTCCTAAGCCGAGTCGTGCTTTTTAAGCCGATTTATTTATTTATGTTATATAAAGACCTCTCGCAGTATGAGGGTACTGCGAGAGGACTCCCCCTGATAATCCAGCCTAATGTATACTACAGGAACAAATGTCATTAATGTCAACCCTAAAGCACTCGTCATGTTCAAATACAGAACAATTCCATTTAACTAGAAGATATCGCGGTTCGCATTCAGTCTGAAAGGACCCCTACTACGTACAGTGTTAGTGTAAGAAAGTTGAATTTTACAAAATTACTAGCGGCCGACTACTTTTATAGCCTGCAGCCATTGATCCCTATATCCTTCCCTGATTAATAGATAAGCCATCTAACATGATTATTCTTATCGAACTGATATTAGTAGTAAAAGATTCTGATATTAGTGCGTGCAAACCAACCAAAAATATCTTCAACTTTATATTATTGTATTAGATAGAAGTATAGATAACAAGTGTCGATAAGGCGGATGATAATGCAGTGACGACCTCCGTGGTGTAGTGGCTAAGCAAGGCAAGGCAAGCAAGTGGCTGGGTTTCAAGGCGTCGTCGATCCGAGGTCCCGGGTTCAATTCCCGGCCGGGGAAATAAAGAAATAATTTTTGAAGTGAAAACTTCTTTAGCGGCGTTGAGCACTTTTTCTGTAATGGGTATAAAATCTTAAACTCGCGTCAGGACACGTGGGCTGATCGAAAAAGCGTAAGACGGTTGGCGAAATTATGGGTGTAAGTTGATTTTTCTGAGAGATAAACTTTTTAATGTAATTTAATATAATATAAATTGTAATGTTTGTGTACGATAGCGCAATAAATAAATATTGTATTCTATAAAAATATTATATTATTATTATTATTATTATTGTATTATTATTATTATTATTATTATTATTGTATTCTATCACAAAAATGATAGTACTTTTATATTGATAATAAGAGCAATTCATTATTCTCTAACTATTCCAAAAAATCAAAAATGCAGAACGTTGATATTCAAGTTTTCACTTCTGCCGGCACTCCCGGAGTGCAATTTTGTGTTTTTTTTTATATTGTCTCGGGAATGGATGTTGTGGTTTCACCGTTGTGTGAGTCCCATAACACAATTGCTTTACTTACTTACTTTGGGATCAGAGCAATCTATGCGATTGGTGGCAAATAAAAAATGCAATGATCTTAAACAATTCTTTTATTATTACTCAACATTTGTTTTCCACCTAAGTGATATTGAATTTTTAAAAGTGAATTTATCCTCTGAACTCACTAGCGTTCGTCCTTATGTGAAAGTAACACGTTTGACTAAGTCGCAAAGTTTACCATGTGCGACTAAGCTCTCTTTTACTCGTTTGTGATTTTAGTTTGAGTAACAGAGACAGCAGCGTGTATGGTCTAGAATAGGCCCTCAGTTTGTATCGTCTGTTTGCGCAACGCTCGAAAAAGCAACTTCTTTATCCGCGACGCGCTGCGCTTCGCAAGCGTGGCTGTTGCTCACACCGAACTGTAAGAGTAAAATATATAACTATAACTGAACAGTTCAGTTATAGTTGTATATTTTACTTTTACAGTTCGGTTCAGCATTTACTTAACCGCAACTTGACTGTAACTCATTTTTTTATACAAACCATTACAATAGACTCAATGCTTAATACATATACTCTCTCATCGATATCGGCGGAGGAGTGCACAAGATGCTCAGAAATATGTGCATTGTGCATAATTTCATTCTCATAATTTACATGATCGGAGGCAGATCAGTTAGTGGAACAGCACCTTATAATGATTTTCAAGGGATGCAGAATAATAACTTTCTAACTCCAAGCTATTATTTTTAGGATTTTTAACAATTCCTGACCCGAGATTTTACGTATGGAGTTTCACATTATTTTAAGTGAGGTGATGTAGCCACGTCTATGTAATTTAGAGCCTTAGTCGAGACCGAATTAGTGTATTGTAGGAGTAATTTTCTTTTTAGTATTTTAAAATATTTTAGTCGCCTACAACCCTACGCTGCGGTGTGACATTCGGTCTCAAACCATGAACGGTTCCGTTTCTGCTAGGGTTTCAGCTCATTCTGAATTATGAAGCCTTTAGCTCCAGCCACGACGCTCTGAATAGCAATGCGAATGTTCTAGGAATTATTGCATGCGATTATTACTAGGTGTTTGCACTAATTTATCGTTTGATATTATGCTTTGGGCAAGAGCATTGTTTTACAATTTTCAACTTCGGTAAATAAGATTAGAGTGTCCTTAGAAATCCTACTGATTGTGTTCCATAATGATGATTCAGATGGCCAATGCGATGGCACCCACTCCAAAAATATTTTTTCTACCTTTAATGGTCTTTGCAAATTTCTTGTGATTTATGGTAGAGGAGAGTATTGGATTGCATCCTATGACTCTGTTCTTTATTAAGCTAATAATTACCTAATATAAGTTCTAGCGTCATTATCACGAAACTCTTTAGCATTGAGGAGTTCCACCATCAGGTCAGCTCCATAAAATGGTGACAATCAGACGTAAAAACATGTCAGCATTAAGACACTAGTACAAAAAAACTATATGTGCCCTTAAAATTTAAGGGGTTTCCGTCGATTACTCCTAGATGTCATCATCAGATCCTGACTTGGCAACAATGAGACCAATTAGAAAGTTAACCCTTAATGTAAATAAATAAAAAACATATCTGTCCAGAAATGACTGGTATATAGTAGGTAACATCCATACAAAAACATACAGTCGAATTGAAAAAAAATTGAAGCCGATTATAAAAAAAAACATACCTGATAACAGTTCATTAAAACAAATAGTTTCCTCATTATAACACCACATTCTTGAATCCATTCTTCTATGTCAGAACCGTTGCGGTCTTTCTCACCTAGCCACTCTAGACCCCTTAGACTCTTCGAATTTTAGCAGCGATGCACATCGCGACTCACGCAACGAACAGATTTAATTTGGCATTGATGCAGTCGCGCGATCGCATCGATGCAAAGGCGCGACTGCATCAATGCTAACGCGCGTTAGTATCGATGCTGTTACCAATATACGGTGCATTTTGTCAAAGACCAGCTCTTGCATCGCGACTGCATTGATGCTACCCTCGATTACACCAAGATCCGATCATCAGATCCCAAATTGGAGAAAATGGGACCAACTAGAAGGTATATTCACGCAATGAACAGATTTTGGCATCGATGATGTCTCGCGTTAGTATCCATGCAGTCGCCAATATACAGATACATTTGTGTCCAGCTTCCTCATCGCGATTGTATCGATAGTAAAAGTAGCGCAAGTGTGCAAAGGTTGACATTTTGCGACTGCATCAATGCTGCATCGCTGCTAAAAGTGGCAGTGGCGAAGATTCTTAGAGCCAAAACACTTTTGCTTTGCAACGTCTATGGTTTGAAGTGAAAACCCCACGGCTGACCGACCATTACAAACGAGCGTCAGAAACACTGTTTAAGCAAAAATCCTTCACTAAATCGATACAAAACGTCCCCAAAACTTGCAACTGACAACAAATTGAAACTTAGCACAATACAGATTCTAGACGCAGCTCGATTTTCGGAAGTGAGCCACCAATTTCGCAGCATGGATTAGTGCATAAAGCTGCAAAACATGTTTAATTCGTCGCCGAAACTCGACCTAGAGCACCTAGGCTAGACCGAACAAATTAGATAACGTTCGGCAGACGGAATATTTTGACTGGATATGCCATTTTGACGTTGTAAGTAAACTGTAGTAGTACCTTAATCAAATTCAGAAGTCAGCAGCAGTATTTTTTTGCATCTTCTGGTCATGTCGGATCGAGTCTCAGCGAACTGACCGTATCAAGGAACAGAGTCTACTTAATATTTTCTGATCATTTGGCTAATCACGGTTGAGATGAGAGATGCCGACGAGTGCCAAGGGTTTTAGCCCGAGGCCTGACCGTTACTTCTTCCCTCACTAATGGCACGGGAGAATTTTACTGGGTAGGCGGGGTTCAAAGTCAATACCATCATAACCATATGAGTCAGAGTAACAACAGTTTTCAGTGAGTCTGAAACCTGTTGTGGATGCTTGAATATAAGGTATATTGTTTATTTTAGGAGTTCCATCAAGAAAATCATAAAATTTATGTAATTTTATCATACATCCTAATTTAAACCATACCAATGCCCGTATGTCTTCGAAAGACATCTCTTAGCAAAATATACTGTCGTTAAAACAAAACAAAAGCAATACCTTCACATGTCTGAGTCATTTTCACAAGGACCATACTTAAAATGTCGAATCCAGCAGTAAAACTCTTTGTAGTTTCTAACTCCGCGCGACTGTACTAATGAAACTACACTTTAACTGAATAACGAATTTGTCCACTGTCGGCAATATTCGAAGCTGTTCTATCTCACCCTTACCCCTTTAACTTTAGGGTACAAATTTGAATCGCCCTTGTAACACTGACGAGCTTTTTGTATGGATGTTTCACGTTGAAGTTTTGGTGACCACTTGAATACGTATTGCGAATACAATTTTAGAGTTAACTCATTAGGAGTATGAGTGACGTCCTTGGCAGAGTATGCAGGGGAATTAAGTTAGATTAGAGTGATCAAACGAATAATGGTGTAACAACTTTCCTCTCTTATGATGCATGCATAGACTATACTACACGAAAAAAGTCAGTTCAATAAAATTTTGAATACTGGAAATAAATTGGCCCAAGGAAAATAAAACACGTATCAAAGTCTGGTGAATTCAACTGAACTTCATATCATGTGGCATGACAGCCATGAATTGGAGCTTAATGAAAGCAGCGTAATTCAATGTCTTTATAATAAAAATAATATTTTTTATTTAATGTTTCTAGTTAATTACACATATCTCAAAAACTACTTGATCGATATTGATAAAACTAACACTGTTAAGTTAAATATACCTGATTAAACTAAAAAAAAACATCTCGCTATGACTTCTCGTTTTCGAGAAATCCGAGGACAAACATACAAATATACAAGCATACATACACTTACAAACTTTGCACACGAGTTTGGAAACTTTAATAGATGAACATACTCAAATGTTATCACATTCATACACATTGAATTGATTACCTCCTTTTTTTGAAGATCAGACCACGGCAGTCTATCTCAACAAATATTGACTAATGAAAAATCATAATACTTGCACAATGTTACATTACTTACTCTCATAGTCTATATCTATTAATTATTATGTTATTAATTGTCACAAATAATCATAATCAGTCATATTGAGTTCAGATATTTTATTACTTATTTCAGTTGTGCGTACGCGATTGGTCGAATTCGGTCAGTCACGTGACTTTTGCACAGTTTCGTAAAACCCTGTTCCCTACATCTCATTTCAACCTTATTTACACATTATTAAAATATATTTTAGTGTTATGATATGTAAGCTCTTAGAAATATTTACTGTTTTCTGAATCTGGTAATTTCTTATTTGTGAATGTAAGGTGACAACGTTTGTTAGCAAATGCAATAAAAAATCATAACAAATAATACAAACAAATACAACGACACAAAATGTGATTTAGTTTTTTTGATATAACTGAGTCAGTTAGATTTAGGTTTTATTACATACGGTCAAATTGACTGAAATTGTCAGTATTTGATCGTATTGGACCGATCATATATGGTTTATGACAAACGTGACTGGTAAGATATGGTCATTTTACAACACTACACCATAAATATCTAAATCACAGTAATTTCGAGGTAGGAAAGTAAAGCAAAAAATGCGCGACGTCGGCGCTTACCATAATAGAATAGGCTTAGGACTCCTAAAATCATTTTTTAATCGTCAAGAGTTAAACTTAAGTCTTCAAAGAAACCGAAGTCTCAACCCCAATATACTTCAGTCTCTATTAACTCTGCTCAAGTATTTACTTAGGCACTTATTACTATGCGTTCATTTGCATTAAACACGTTCTTGCAATTAGAGTTTTATCAACACTGCTTGGTTTGGCCGGAACTGACATTAATGCCTGATTGCTTTCCTTGGAAGAGGCACGAGATATACCTCATCATTGTCTGTTAGTACAATAGGAATCATTAGCATAGTGAAATTTAAGGCCCTCTTGCCTTGGCAATAACCGAAATCAGTATTTTGCATACATATATAAATAGAAAGAAATTTCAGGTATTTTTCTAATCCATTGATTAAAGTAGTAATGTTTGACACCAATCACATACTCATTGCTCTGATCCCAAAGTAGCCAATGCACTTGTGTTATGGAAATCAGCTCTGATCCCAAAGTAACCAATGTATTTGTGTTATGGAAAACAGAAACAACGGTGGTACCACAATACCCAGACCCGAGACAATATAGAAAATTACGATTTCTACATTGACCCGACCGGGAATCGAACGCGGGACGACGACGCCTTGAAACCCAGCGTGCTTAGTCACTCCACCACGTAGGTCGTCTCTACACCACGGAGTAATAATCTAGGATAGCCTAGGATGCGGCTGTGTCTAATTCAATCAATTATTTTTCTTATTTTAACTAACAACATCTTTTGTTACTACGTATTTATTTTGCTTTCGTAAAAATTGGGTTGTATAAAGATTCTTTATAATTTATTAGCATACGTAAGATGTCTATCAAACTCAATACATATTACACATTTTAACTCCTCATCAATAACCAGTGTTTAGAATATCTACCATCTGCAATCGACAGCCAAATACCACACTACCATTCACCATGCACCATTATGGAATTAAGACTTGTTCTTGCCACAAACATTGCAATCAAATCCATAGACTATAACTCAACCACAGACTTATCTAGATTCTAGAGACCACCATTAGATCGAGTATAGTGGGTCATCGCGCGAACTTACTCCCGTTGTCATTAGCACATCAACCTGCTCGTTGTTACTGCAATATCAACCCTATCGTTACTACATAAGATGCAGGAATGTCTAGCTTGATGCGCCTGCGCATACAAAATCGCAACATCACGCCGACTGAGATTAGTTTGACTCCATTAAACTTGGCCGTGCAGTGGCCGAATAATGCCGTTGGGGTGTGTTCACAAAGCTTGCATGCCGTAGACAAAGTTATTTTGTTTTCTTCATTTTTTTATGATATTATTCTACTATTCTGTAAAGTTTCATCTCAACTCCGTTTTATCTTTATGAATATATGCGAGTATTTACTGAATATAACCGAGTAAATCCTCAAACATTTTCATCGGTATATTCTCTACAGCATAATCTTATTTTGTGATAATGTAATATCGTCTTCATAGTCTCTTTTACAAGAGGTGGTTATAAGGCCTTTAAAAAAAAGTTACCTACGAATTCTTATCCGAAGCAAGACTCCTAGATTTCGTAACCAAATTCGCAGAAAATCATTGAATCAACAATCGAAAACTGTGACATTAATATGAAAGAGAATTACTAGCCTTGATTCATGTTGATCGTGAGACCAAAGAAATTTTTGAACAATCCACGATTGTCAATAAAATAAATCATTTTTTTGGCAGAATACACAAACAAATTTCAAAGTTAAAATCTCCAGAGCTTAATAGTAGTTAGTAGGTGTATTCAGCTTGCCTGTAGGCGTGTAAATATTAATAATAATTTTTACATATTAAAAAGTCATTTATGAGTACTCAAATAATGTCAAAACTATATATATAATAATGTCATAAAATTGAATAAACAATGTCATTAATGTGAAGTCAGCAAAAGTGAATAATAACATAAAAACATTGAACTATTTATTAGACATAATTTATTAAATTTAAAATAACACTTAAATAAATTTAAGCAACATTTTCTTAAACACCCTTTAAATTTTTTTCAGCTCCTGGGGTACCTAAGTCGTAATATATTATACACATATTCTATATATGATGCTTGATCCATCAACAGATGGCTTGATACATAAATAACATAATCTTATGGGTGTCAATATGAAAATCTGAACTGGATATTCAGAACGGCTTAATCTTTCTGCATCCCGATGAATTAAGATCGTCACCAATATGAATGCGTCTTTTTAGTTATGCGGCTATTGTGATACACGACAAAGTTAAAACAGTAATTTCACCCCTAACCTATATGAACACATACTTTAATAACTATACTTATAAGTTTTTATGGTGGGACAATGAGCCTGGCGATAGGTTAAGTATAGCATTTGTTAATAACATCTTTTTATTGTCGGTAGCGGTAAACCATACGTTTTTTAGGGTTCCGTAGCCAAAAACGGAACCCATACAAACACTATGAAAAACAAAGTTATATTTGCTGTCAACAAAATATTGTGGTATTTTCTTACTTCCACGTGGAAGTAAGTAAATCCACTAATTTAGTTAAAGGTGGCGAGTCGGTCTCAGTGCGCGAGACCGACTCGCACTTGGCCAGTTTTTTTACTGTCGGTAGCGGTAACCCATACGTTTTATTTAAATCCAAATAAATTACTGGTAGGTAGACCTTTGTTACAAAAATATATGTCTAGCTGTCGTACTGTATGTATTTATTGAATAAGAACATCAATGAAGCTCGAATGTGATTTGGCCAATTACAATAATAGTCCCCCTAGCCGATTTCGACTACGGTTGCCAGTCACAACCACTAACCGACTGCGCGGGACGTATTAAAGTGCACAAGTGTGTGCGCAAACACAGGTGCACTCTCTTTTCCTCTCGCTCTCATAGCCCGATGGGACAGCAATCTGACACGTCCGGAGAGAGCTCAGGCGCAGGACCTGCGGCAGCAGCTTTTACGTGCTTTCCGAGGCGGGGGTGGATCAATGCCAACATCCAAACTCCGGGCTACATTAAGAATTTCTGAACAAAAAATCCTATTATCTTTGGCCCGACCCGGGGATCGAACCCAGGACCTCTGGAGCAGCCGTCGCTTGTAAAGTGCGACCCTCTAACCGCTGCGCCACAGAGGCAGTTAAGGTCATTTTCAATACAACATTGCTTTTTTGGATACAAGTTTATAAATACAGCGAGCATATCTTATATCAAGTAAATACTTGTAGACGTACATTTAATTATTTATCTGATAGAGCTTACTTAGCAAAAAAACTATTTCCATTTAATTTCATCTGCGTTTCTATTTGCTTATTTTATTTCGTTCAAAATCTACTTTGTCATCCATTTCGATTGCATTTCGTTTTATGTCGCGTAAAAGGAATCAATTACTTGAACTAAACGTTCGGATCTCATACTGTGCGAAACGAAACAGATTTCTAGAATCCATCAGCATAATTGAGTATTGTCCACAGTAGAATATTTATTGCTGCAGTAGCTTTTTTTTTTCAAATCGAATCAATTTATTTCCTCAGCAAAAAAACTTACTTAAGTTTAGTTATATAATGGCTTATAGGCTATTGTTATCTGTATTACTAAACACTAACTTAGGCCTGGTTTTTCCAACGTCATTCTCTATCATATAGAGAATATTCCCTACATTCATATAATTACATTCAATACTGTAATGACGACCCGTCTGGTGTAGTGGTCGAGAAATCGCCTACTACGCAGCGGGTGCGGGTTCGATCCCCGCACAATGCATGAACATATCTGTTTGTATTGGTCTGGGTGTTTTCTATGTATATCATGTATGTATTTACAAAAAAAAAGTATATAAGTATTATATCCGTTGTCTGGCACCCATAACACAAGCTTTGAGTAGCTTACTTTGGGGCTAGATGGCGATGTGTGGGAATGTTCAAAGGATATTATTATTATTATTATTATTATTATTATACGCCTATTTCAAATACGAACTTTTTCGTCAGTAACCACTTATTCAAAAAATTAAATAAATAAATTTAAATTTTTAAATAAATAGTGGACACCAATCACAAACATGAAACATGTTCAAAACCCAAAGTAAGTAGCTAATGCACTTGTGTTATGGAAATCAGACACAACGGTGGTACCACAACACCCAGACCCTAAACGAAAGCTTTTACAAATGTCATTCTAAAATCGGTCGCTTTATTCCGATTCAGTCCGATATGGTCCACCTGGCGCTGGAAATCGGCCCTCAAACACATTTAATTATCTATTAGTATATTTTTTTTAAGTCAGGCCGAAAGAAGAAACATATGAAGTAGCTGTCATGATATTTGACCAAGAAGAAAATCGAGCTAAACAATTAAAAAATAAAACCCACCTATTCAAAAACGAGACTGTTTAATTGTGGCAAGGAGGCTATGATGCTGGCTGCGTTGCTGCGTTGGATAGCTCTGATAACCCTTTGAGTTAGGGACCATCCTACTCTACCTGGATATAACCACGTGTATGACAGAAAAGGTATACCCCAAGATCATTGAGTATCGCTGACATGTTCCTAGATAGATGTTTTTACAAGCATGTTAACAACTGTGGGTGCGTGCCATCCACGCCTGTTTACATGTTGTCACCACTTTTCAGGTCCTGAGTTTATTCCAGGTGATTATAGAAATCATCATCATATTTTTAAAAATATGGGAATTGTGATAAGGACCCTTAATTAAATGCTTCGGCTAGTTTTTTGTTACTTTGGTTGGTATTCGAGCAATGTATCTGATGTTGTCCTATATTTATTAAAATAAAAACTAGTACTTGAGACTTTGAATTAAAATTCAAATAATTTGAAAAATTATAAATCAGTATAATGTATCTAGGTTAAGAGTAATGTAACTGGACCCAGCTAAAAATACATAATAATCTCATATGAGATCAGTTTAAAGCTGGCCTGCTGTAAGATCTCATAATATGGCTGATAAGCTATTTATTTATCCTGTATGTAGCCACGTCAGGTATTTAATATGACACTTATTATTACCAATAGTTATGAATATTTCTAGATTGATTTGAATTCAACTACCGCATTTTAACTGGACAGATGGACTTCTTAGAAATATACAAGAATTTCAATTCGAGCAGCAATAATTGCTTTCTGAACGTATAGAAAAAGCCCTAAGGCGTTTGCGATATCTGGCGAAATTATGGTTGTGTATGTACCTTCTACCGACAAAGAAATATCAACTTTGTATCTCAGTAGTAGAGAGGATATTCAATTGTTTGAATGCGGTTTTGAAAATCGAACAAAAAAGGGCCCGTGCGCAGGTAGTGATACACAAAAGCACACTGCATTTCGTGCCCCAATATCGATGCTTGTTGTGTGACAATGAAAAAAGGGTCTTATGATAAATGGTATTTGGTTATTTTTCCTTTGCTTAGAGTAGATGTTTGATGATCCCTCTATGGGTCGAAAATTGTATGTTTGGGCGATGGCGTAGGACTTTTAGGTTAGTTTCGCGTCGCGGGCGATGCACCGTCTATTTCTTCTTGTATTTAACAATTAATATTAGTTTTAATCAGTGAAATTAGTGGTAGTATTGTGAATATTGTGTTGTGAGAGTGTAGTGAGATATTGAGTGTTTTTTCGTAACTTTGGATTGCTTCTTTCCGTGGTTTAAGAGGGCTTTAAGGTATGTGATGTTTTGAGGTTATGTTTCATTACTTGTTGACTGTTGCATTCGAGCTTTGAGTAAAACTTTTATACATTGTCTTAATATTTGTGAGGTTCTAGGATTTGAATGAATTATTTTTACGTATTTCAGGTTTATGAAATACGTACGTACGCTATCAAATATAAATAAAGCTTTATTTTAAGCTCTGGGTTGGGCTTTTCTCGAAAACTGTTTAAATCCAAACCCGACATATTTGTGAGGACTTATTGTTTGTTTTAGGCATTGGTAATTGTTATTTTTGTGAGTAAACCTATATTTTGGTGTATTATTGTTGATTTAGTATCTGATTCTATGAAATCGATGACTTAGCCGATATAGTTTGTCAATTGCATTATAAATACCTACCTTGAAATAGGTTTGGGGGTAGAGTTATTGCAATTTTATTGATCGTGCTGTTATTTGTTGCAATAAGGCCTGGCTCATTAAAAACAACTTAGTAATGTTTGTTTTACTTTTCTTATTCTGGTAAAGCTGGTCCTCTTAAAATACACCATAGATAAAACCTATTGCAGATTATTAAATTTTTTCGTTCGTTTGTAATGTACGGCAAAAAACTATTTATACTATCAATAATAATTCCACGACCTCATTATTTATTGGAAACACAATAGTTTAAGCTAAATTTTCATCGATCATTCTAGTTTTAAAAAATATATATTTCCGCAGACTTTTATAAGTGCGTTATTTGAACACATAAAACTACAACGTCATTGTGGCAAACCAATCTCCCTTTTTCTATACATTATTTTAAATCATTTTTTTTAAATTAATGACACGTTTCTTTTGTGTTAGTTCTTGTTTTACGTCTCAAGATAAAACGTACGATTTCCCAAAAATACAGTTTTATTTTGTTAAAATTCCCTTCAATTCCCCTTTCGACGCGAACAATCATAGTTTAATCGCAGTCGTAACTATAGAAGAAATGCATTTTGACATGTGAAATAAAGTACGTCAATGATTGGTGGCGGCAACTAGGCTTTTGCCTGCCGATTAATCTAAGTTACTAGCGGGGTCCCCCGCGACTTCGTCCGTACGTTTTGAGTTTGCTCCTTTCTACCCCGTCGCAACGTGATATTTTATGGCCCAAAGTTTTTCTCGATAAAAAAAATATCCAACACAAAAATAATTTTCAAATAGGTCCGGTAGTTCCTGAGATTAGCGCGTACAAACAAACAAACGAACTCTTTAGCTTTATAATATTAGAAAAGTTTTATGATTTTCTTGGATATAATATATCGTTGAAGTAATCCACTCAAATTATCTATAAAAGATAAGAACAATATAGTTCATTCAAGTATATCTTATTTCAACCTAAGTTAATATTATTAATCCGGTAGAACATGCAAATAGAAGTATGCCCTGGAGCCAATGGAATTTTCCATTAAATCCATTTGTCATTACTTCTGGAGTTATTGTCAACGAACTTTTAGCAAATGAACATTGAATTGATTTCCTTTGATGGTTTCGTTTTACCCGTATTAAAATTTGATCCGGGTTTCGGGTTTTGTCATAAGAACTTTATAAATTGAGTAGAACATTGTGAGCTCCAGGGTTTCTAGGGTAAATATGCAGCCTATGCTGTTTTTTTTTAAATGTGTGTAAATGATCAGTAACTTTGCAGAGCTTGATCGACTGTGCAAATACATTTCTTTTTGTATTCGATGGAATATGATCTTATATCTAATGTAAAAATGTAACCTATTTATCAGCTTACCATTTAATATTGAATTATTTTTGCATTGCATACGTGCAATTTCTGGCAGGCTTAGAGTTTTCATTTCTTTTACACACTAATATTGGGCCAGTTAGTAGTTAGTTGCAGGTTCAAGTTCCGCTTGTGCCAAATTTTTGGTTTCTTATTTCATCTTTATGAATATAAAATACAACGAGTTAGAAATTTTTTAAACATTTTAATATATTTAGCCAGTGGCACGGAGACTCTTTTAAACGTTTCAATGCTTAGGCCATGAGAGAGAGATTCTGATTTACATTAAGATTATAAACTTTTGATTAAATCTCTAAGTTTAAGCATTTTAGAGCACTGTGACCAGGTCAAGGTAGGTACTCTAGTACGTATACTCTTAAGACATATTGATTACAATTTTTGCTCCTATTAAAGGCAACACGCTGTTTGTTCTATACGCGAACTTTGAATAAGGTCATATGCCAACAATCAAACGACTGTTATTTATTTTACCAGCGCATGGTCTATCAAAAGATCATACCAGAACAGCTAATTGAACGTGTTTTTTTTTGGTTGTGAATCCTTCACTAACAATCCTTTTCTTTCTGTTACAGATGCCAGCCCACCAGCCAAGCATGTAGCCTTAATGTCGTCAAACATTTGGCCAATGTTGGCTGCGATGGGGAAACAAGATTCCAGCTGGCGTAGAGTGGTAGTGAGATGCTTAGTGCTAGTGATAGTGTTGGGACAATGTGCTAATGGGAAGCAGATGAGTGAGACGCTGCAGAGGGCGCTGTCGGCGGTAAGAGGGCCGAGTCCGGGGGCTAAGAAGCTGCTCAACATTCCTGAGGATGGAGGTAAGTCAGTATATTATAATACAAGCTCTGCTAACAGGTACACATGCCTGTAGCTGGCATAATTGAATACCAACCGTGCCATCTTCTTCTATGTTTAGGTTTACTGTTACTGACATGCAATGTGAGGGATAATAAGTTTATAAGTTTACTGCCCGCTGCTACTCCTCTGTAGCCAGGATTTACAGCATGGCTTAATTGAAAGTCCTAACCAGTGAAGGCTAGGGAGTCCCAGGAGGGAGTTCAAATGTCTTGGGCTTCGCAACGAAATTAATCAGAAAGATTAATAGGAGGAGCTTGAAAGACTTTGAGGGACGCGGCGGCTGTAAACCTGGCGCGTGTGATTATCAACAGCATGAATATAGTTTAACAATTTACGCCCTTGCATGCGCAAGGGCGTAAATTGCTAAACTTGCGCATGCCAGTAACTGGCATGCAAGCTACTGGTCCGTTTTACAGGCATGTGTATCGCAGTTTTATTTCTCAGATTACATAATTAACATCTACACGTATAAAACTTGATACAGGTACTTATTTGTGCATTCAAGCTGTTATATGAGGACTTCATTCATTCGTTTGTGGCTGTTTTTTTAATAATTTCCACGTTTTTTTGGATCAAAACAACTGTTGTACAGTTTACTACAAAAATTTGCAACTTTAAAATCCGTCCGTTTTCGGAATTCCTTTGCACAATCGGGCACAAAGGGTTATACATATAATTTGACAACGATCCAGCAGGCGTCCTTAATTACACAAAAGTTTTTGACTCTTGTCATTATAAAGGCGAAATCCCAGCTCCAAGGGATTTGGGCTCAAGTCGGCCCTTATTAATTAAGAACTCCAGTAATTACACCCTCAGGTGCTTCCTTCTTGTTGTACAAGATTTTTGGAGATTTCTTCGGGCTGGAAATTTATCAGCTATTGCGATGACAAATTTTGGGTGCTACTTGAAACTTGGTTTGATGTTTTTTTGTACTTTTGGACGGAAAATGAGCATGCCTTGGCTCAACATAATGAGCATATCTTTTAAGTCGACCTCTGTAGTGATTTTGCTATGCGAATATTTTTTTTAGATAGGAGACTTCGACCAAAGACGCAGCGTAGATCGTGTACCAACAGGATGGGCAGACGACCTTGTAAAGATCGCAGGATAAACTGGATGCAGACCGCTAGTAATCGATCGCTGTGGAAAGCCGTAGGGGAGGCCTATGTTCAGCAATGGACGTCCCTTGGCTGATAATGATGAGCATGACATCATTTTTTAGATACGATTAACGTGCTTCTTTTTTGTAGAAGTAACCTTCTTTGGAATATTGAATATTAATACATGTAAAATGTATCTTTAGTTGACACTTGAAGAGTCGTTTCTCACGATAGGCCAATTCAGCGGGATCACTGCATTACTGTATTCCGCAGATAACTTTAGTGCGACCACACGGCAGTTTTTTGCAGGTTATGGTTGTCCATTAACTAAGTCCTTTCAGTAGTCTTTCTTGCTTGCACTTACTGATAGAGCGGCGCGCTGTATATTCCTATCTTCCACAGGGTTACCATGATAACTGTGTTTGGGATACTGCCATTATAGAAGTGGAACTGGTCTAGTTTAATGACGAAACTGGATCAGTAAAGAACAGTTATTGATTTTTTGCGGATCACTGTAAACGGAATATCCGTGTGAATATTAGCATTAAACCGCGTATGTTACTAAAAGGCACCTTGCAGAAAACAGACCTGCAAAATACCCGTGCCCGGCCCGTGTAGACTTATGACGTAACCCTTTGGATTATTATTTTTTCATGCTCGTGACAGAAATCAGGATTCTGTAATAACAGGGCCTAATTTGCAGAGCATTTTTATTTTAATATGCTTTTCATATCACGAATAACTAGGTCAACCATTAAATTAGGCTCATTTTCCATTTTATATTTTACTTTGATTGCACAGTATTATCATCATCATTATCAGCCAAAGGACGTCCACTGCTGAACAAAGGCCTCCCCCACGGTTTTCTACAGCGACCGATCACAAGTCGTCGGTATCCAGTTTGATTCTGCGATCTTCACAAAGTCGTCTATCCATCTTGTCTTTGGCGAAGGGTCTTCAATCTAGATTTTTTTTGACCACGGCCAACACTTCTTCTAGCTATGTGAGCTACCCATTGTCACTTATGCCTACTGATTCTTAGGGCTATGTCCGTTACCTTAGATAGTCTACGTGTCTCCTCTATCTGATCGATCTCGCAGAGAAACACTAAGCATAGCCCTCTCCAATGCTCGCTGTGTTATTTTGAGCTTCTTTAAAAGGCCCATAGTAAGAAAAATGTTTCTCATGTTACTGTACTGTATATTTGCCGCAAAATAATTTATTTTCTATTGTTTTAAATCCGCCTACGCACATCGACCTTTCAAACCCCAAACCCGTTTAAAATAAAAGAATCGCACATGGAATAATCCGTATGTTAATCCAAAATCTACAACAAATATTCCATCTTTTGTGAAATTTTAAATCAGATTCATACCGATTTGGCTGTGTTTCAAAAACTGTTAACCGTCGTATCAGTGTTATTTACATGAGACCATCAAGTCACTGTAAAATGTTACAGGTTAGTTTATAGCTTAATGCTATTCCGTGCTATAATCAATAGTTTGAATGAAAGGGTACATAAAATTTTTGGTGACGGAGCCCTTTTGGAAAGCGATATAATTGATGGAACCCTACAATCAAACTTGATTAATAAGCATTATAAAAGTGCCTTCCTTGTAACTTTAACTTACTTGCATAAGAAGTTTAATATTAGAAGATATTAAAAACACCTAAAATTTGGTATCGACTGTGGCGGCAAAGTAAAATGATACACGGCGTCACCTGAGAGAGGTGTTTAAAAAAAAAAGCGGAACCCTTACTATTACCTTACCTTAGGGGTATTACGGAACTCCAGGGTACCGCGAAACACATTTTGAGTATCGCTGCTGTAAACCAAGATTTTATAACAGGCCAGTGAATTGTCACCAAACAATCCTAATTAGAAACCATTAAAAATATGCACGTACATTCATATAATACTTAAAATGTCGAAAATAATTACCCAAGATTCAGATGATTATGGATTTATCTCAAAAAATAATTGCATAATGTACTATGTGCATAACCGCGAAATAATTGCTGGCACATTCGAAAGAAAATAGCCGAAAAGTTTTCCCATGAATCGGGAAGAGCCACCTATTTGCCGAAACGGACTTTATCTCGAAGACTGATGGTTGAAATTCCTCACCAACTTGCGTTTCCCAGTCCGCCATTTTTAATAGGCATAGATAAACGCAATTGATGCTCGGAACTTTTTTAAATGAGGACGGATTGTCTCTGGTGTCTGTGATTTGTCCGAATCATCTTGGAGTGGTTGGAAATGTTGAAAGTAGGTACGTCTGAAATAAAGTAGGGTTTTAAGAAAATTGGGCAACCATAGAATTTAAGCGTAAAATAGAATGTAACAATACGTTGTATTTTTTATTTATTTTTATAATTTTGTCTAGAAATTATAACGATGACCTTCTTGGTGTAGTGGCTAAGCACGCTAGGTTTCAAGACGTCGCTGCTCCGAGATGTTCGATTCCCGGTCGGGTCAATATAGAAAACAAAATCTTCTTTCTATATTGTCTCGGGTCTGGGTGTTGTGGTATCACCGTTGTGTCTGATTTCCAAAGCACAAGTGCAATAGGTAGTTTGGTCACTTAAATTATGGTTTTCTTAACGTTTTTTTTACTCAAATTCTAGCAAAACAGTATTCAAAGATTTGGCAAAAATGTCGCTGCTGCACTCAATGAATACTAACGACATATTGAAAACTTTTATTTTAACATGAGGACAGTTTGTGGATAGGATTAATTAGCAAACAAATAGTTTCCAACAAATCATTTCCTAACTACAAGGCTAAGCCACTGGCGGAAATCTAGTGTCAAACAGAAGCAGATGGTTTGGAAGATTTGTATTTCAATAAACATGCAAAAATCACCGATGGTCGGTAAGCTCAGTTGAAAACCAGCACGCGCCTCACAACTCGGTTCCACTTCCTTGCCCGGACAAATCTGCATAACTTGAGCTATACTTGGGACGAGACACGAGCGTGAACTGGGGACATAGTTGGTACACATCAGCTAGGTTTTAAAGTTCATGATTTGACAACTAACTAATAATAATAATAATTTATTTATGTCAACAAGTTGATCGATTACAAATTGCAATCACAAAACAAATTTAAAACAAGTCAAAATAGAATGGCAACATCAGCCTGTGCATGTACTATCAATAGCACGTCATTTTCAAGCTTGCGTTCGTCAATAACCTACGTAAATCATTTTCATCATTTTTTGTCCTAAACACGTTGCAAATGTGTTATTTTTAGCAAGAAAGTCAGTTTTTTGGAGGCGGTATTTTTTTATTTTTTTTTATTTATCACTTACGTTCTCAATACGATATCTAAGTAAAGAAGTAAGTGAATTAATCCATCACATTCTCGGTTACCAAGTAACTGAAGTATAAAGACGGTGAACATGAACTGCAATACTAATTGAACTACCTCAAAGAAAGTGCCGTAAGTGCGTTACGACGCAAGCGCCGCTGATCGAGACTGGGGCCCGTGAATCCACGGATTTGTGCACATAATGAGCTGGCTTTAAAACTTACACTACACCTTCACTCAGAACGAGCGCAAACTACCGTTTTACATGTAAATTTCAATTATACCAACCGTTCGCGCGTACATTGCCGAGTTATTTCATATACCTGCTAATCCGTTTCGCTGAAGAAGAGCATCGTATAATGGCCTATCTTAAGTTGCCTGATACCAGGTGTTTGGGTTTGCGATAATACGGGATCGTAGATTTGACAACTTCGTAGCAAACTCTACGACTCTTTATATTGTAATTTTAAACGCGTTTGCTGCAATGCTGCTGATTTGGCTTGGTATAGCAAGTATGTTGTTTCTCCTCTGCCTCGGTGGCGCAGTGGTTGGAGGGTCGCACTTTAAAGCGACGGCTGCGCCAGAGGTCCCAGGTTCGATTCCCGTTTTTCTGTTCAGAAATTTTTAGGGTAGCCAGGAGTTTGGAAGTTGGCGGTGTTTCACCCCCGTGCCTCGAAAAGCACGTAAAACCATTATTTTGCGCCTTATCTCACTTCGGTCTTGTCAGTTTGCTGTCCCATCGGGCTATCAGAGTGAGAGGAATAGTAAGTGCACCAGTGTTTGCGCTCACACTTGTGCACTATAATATGTCCCTTGGGACTATTATATGTTTTTATACAAATAATTGCCTACGATTTGTTTTTAGAGTTGTATCTCATTATGATTATTCTTGCAATAAAAAGATAGCTCCATGGTCGACTCTGTCTAAGCCCAAGGTCTAGTTTAGAGTCAAGAGCAAACCCATTACGAATTTACAAAAGGGTTATGTAGGTGCCATGCTATTCTATTTTCCTCTGTTTCATCACAATCTGTTGTTGTATTTGTATTACAATGATGTAGTGGATCTAATAATATGGATCGTACAGAAACTAAAAAGCTTGAGGTTTATTTGATGTAGTATGTTTTTGTTTTCTATTCCAGCCATTACAATGGCATCCTATCACACATTTACTTTAACATATATCTTTGCTCTCCGATCCTCGTACCAGTGTGTGCAGCTTCTAAATCGCGACGCAAAGTGGGTGAATAGTTAGCGTGTTTTGACTAACTGCAAAATGTACTCGGTTATGCCTAACCGTTGTTTGAACTCATGCAGTCTGCAGTTTGCAAGTTGAAGTTTGCTGCAGATGTGTTAAGGTAGTTCAGAGTTGCTTTATCACGGTTATGCGGCTTTGACGATAAGAATTTTTAGCTTATGTTGGAATTAGTGGAGTTCTTTTGGGCATAAAGGAGTTTGGAATGTATTCGTTCACTCTAAAGGTTTTGACCTTTGCTTCTGTGATGATGTGTCGTATTGCTTTATAGAACTTGTGGCTAATGGTGAAGTTATGAATTATCAAAGCTTTGACAATCAGAGTCTTGGTTCTTGTTCAGGTTTGTAGGTAAAAAATTGGCCTATCTTTCACTGGTAGAAAACGACACCGTCTCTTGCCAAAGGAAGAATAAAAGCTATAATTCGTGATTCAGTTTTCTTATGTTTATAACTCCGACGTTTCATTCTGGATCTGGCTCCATTTCATGATTTATTTTCACTTAAGTGAAATAACGTGCTAAACACTAACGTTTTAACTAAGTATCCGCCTGCGCTAGTCTTTTTTGAAATATAAACGGGAATTAAAATAAATAGTTTAATCCTTGAAATTTCGAGAAAACAACTCTGTCTTGTCTATAAGTAAATGCATCTATTTACTAGTACTTTTCCCACAGACCTACATTCCCACATCCTTGCACAGGGCTTCATTGTGAACGTATTAACGTCTATATAACGCGTTCACAAAGTTGAGACTCGGCAGACACACGCGCCAACACTGTTCCCGGAATGCACTGCGAAGTTTTAGAGCTGTCCTAGTAGTGCAGGCTAGGATATTGCCACGCGTATTAAAGATTGTTTGAATATTTTTTGATACTGACACTGATCTGACGGGATCTTGGTGCAATCGAGGGAAATCCTCAAATTTTAAAGGGTTTTTTACTAGAATATTAATGTTGATGTGGTGTTACGTCTGATAGTCAACATTGTTTGGAAATGTGCTAATGGTGAAACTGCTTAACGCTTAAGAGTTCAGTGATTATAATGACACAACTTATAGGTAAATTGTAGCTTTTTAAAGAACAGAGTTATAAAGTTCAACCGCCTCCCTTCCCCTCCTGTAATGGGTAAAAATAAAATTAACTTTAAAAAACAGTCAAAACCGACAGCAAAACAAAAATGAACTAAAAAGTCTTAAATAAACTCTTGACCCTTTAAAGGAAAGGAATCAATTTTAGGCGAACAATGCCTACTTCCTGACACCGACTCCAAAAATAAATTGTTCGCCTAAGGGCTGATTTTTCAATAGTCAGATAAGAAATATTTGTCAAACAAAATACAATATGGCTAATTTGTAAACGTCACCTAATTGTCAGCAATCATACGTAACTGTTTTTTTTTTAAATCTGACGCTTTATTAGTTATCAGTCTGATAAGTTTCATCTGACCATTGAACAATCGGCCCTTAAATGCCTTTACAGGGGCAAGAGTTTATTTAAGACTTTTTAGTGCATTTTGGTTTTCTGAGTATTTTTTAAAAGTTCTTTTTTATTGTTAAGTTTAAAAAAGAAACCAAAATTGGAAGCTACATTTGGCGAACTGGCCAACGCTCTAACCAACCGACCTACCGTACAATTACCTAACCAACCGCGCGTAATTTTTTGTGTCTTATAAATATTTCATTACGCGTGTCAACAGCGCCACTTATGTATACTGTATTAAATTTTTCACGGACGCTCACGGATCAAAGGGCCGCCGGCGGTCTCATAAACAAAAGCATAACAAAAGACTGTAAATAAACACTTCCGTGAGGAATTTATCTTGTATCATATATGTGTATTTCGTACAGATGTTCTTTCTATTACGCAAGTAGTTTGGCAACTTAGGCATCAGACAAATGTACTCGGATTTACCACGAAGTTGCCCTGGTTGTTTGTAAGGGGGAGGTTATGGTAGCAGGAATTAATATTGCAAGTGCATTTAAGATATTGATAGGTGTACATTCCTAGTTACTTTTTAAAGAAAAGCTAATTAAATATTAGCACGAAATAAAGTATTTGTAACCTTCTCGTATCAACGCTATCTTTCATACCTCGTTTTTCGTGAACAACTGTAACTTAAGGTGTTATGACTTCCGAACTAATTCAAATTTCATAAGAAACTACCTGATGTTTAACATCCTATTGCCTTTTCCGATAAATAAGCTATCTAACACAAAAATAGTTTTTCAAATCGGTCTTCCTATTCCTGTGAATACTGCCTTCAAACACATTCCTTAATAACCTAGAGCATATCTCGTAGGAAGTCACTCGCTAACCGCTAAAGCCCTTACTCATTCCTCACCATCTCTCCTTCAGCTAAACGACGTAACAGTCGTTTGTCTCATTCAAATTCTAGTTTGGTTCCTAATGCGACGACATTCAGAGATTTTTCAACGATCAACCGACGGTTAAACCATCGGTTTGATGTTACTAGCCGGAGATAGTACGAGTATTAGACATTTAGAAGTGTTTTGTGAACTGTCAAATGACGTAACTTGTTGGTGGCGTCATTCGTGGTGTTATAAGAACTCTCCGGATTGTTTGAATTTGTTTCTTGTGAGCTGACGAAGCTTTTACTAAGTGGTATCACTGAGGAAACTGAAATCATTCTTAACGTGCCACTTGCATTGACAACTTGTGTGGTTATTCATTTATGTTTAAATAAATCATAGTTTCTATGTTAGATAAATAAATAGACGCACACTGCAAATATAGCAAGAAATCTTAATAAAGAAATTGCATATCTGTTATTCATATGAGTCACAAGACACACACTGTATTGAAAGCACACACTGTAATAATTTATAAGTTTCAAGCTTCCTTCCAATTTCTTCCTTTCATCATCATCATTATCAGCCAAAGAACGTCCTCTGCCGAACAAAGGCCTCCTTATACGGTTTCCACAGCGACCGATCACAAGCAGTTTGCATCCAGTTTGATCATGCGATCTTTAAAAGGTCGTCTGTCCAGTGTCAGTGGACGTCAGTGTCAGTGTCAGTGGAGTGGATGTCTTGTCAGTGGACGTGAATTTCTTCCCTTCCTAGAAACCAAACCTGAACTAATCAAATTGATTAATGCAAAAAGCCTCTATACATTTACCTGCATCCAGAGTAATTCCTCGGTGTACCCGAATTCAGTCGGCCAAAACACCCTAAAAATTAGGTCCCAATCAATCAGCGGTTAGTGAACACCCCGGGTCAGGATTGTGGATTGATAGCGAGCATGCTTCACAAGGGAATCGGGTCAGGGTGGTATAAGAGATCGTGATGGAAACTGTGGACGTATATAGAGACATAATTTTGCGAGATGCAGAGATAATTTTGTTTCGATTTATCGGGATATTAGTAAAGAGATGATTATGCAATAAGGACTGAAGATCAGTTTGGTAATATTAATGATACACCACCATAGTATAATTTTAATAAAAGAGACAGGACAAGATAGGATTCTTGTTATGACATCGAAATCACTGATTTTTAAAGAATATCGTAGAAGAAAATTAGCAGGAAATAAAGGGAACGACGGCCTAGGAAGTGATTTCGACCAAGTGAAGGAGAAAGTCAAGGTCACGTCATATCAGGAGGTCAAGAAGAAATCAGGCTTTTGGCTGCTTTCTTCTTGACCTCCTGATTGACGAGAATGAAAATAATAGTGATTGGAATGGTTCCTGATTGAAAAGAATGGCGATTACTTCAATGACACGAGCGCGACTCTTAAAAAGAAACTTAATAATAGGGCAGGCTGAAGCTTCCTTCGATAGAGCGGGGGGCTTTTATAGATGTGTGACACTTTCTAATGCTGTAACTTATAGAATCATTATTTAATTCTAAACCAAAATAATCCAACTAATGCAAGAAGGATTCTTCATAACAGTTGAAAGTTTTATCTTAGCTTTTCGGAAGGTATTCCGTACAATCGAGGTTCCATTTGGACAAAATACGTAATCCAGCCGGACTATTGTGCGGAATTGAAAAGAAACGATCGTCGGCTGGTGTTCCGATGCTGACATATCGCCGCCGGTCGCGACACGTCCCGCCCGTTCCACTGTGACGTGCCTGGGTCGTAATTAACTGTGGTAGTATTTCACTGGCAGCTTGGTTTAAGGGTTAAACTACTTAAGAGATATTTTCCAAACTGCTGTAATTTTTCCAGCTGCTGTAATTTGGCTTAATATGACCGCCTTAATTGTATACAAGTTCTTAATTGAGATATACTGCATCAATTGCTGGATGTGGTTTGTCAATAAGCATAATATACATAAGTTTTCCAGGTTTCTGCCGTCTATTCCCGGGTTAATTTAAACTGTGTTTATTACCGGTGTATTCTTTCTTGGACGAAAACCCATGGGCTTAAAAATAAAGTCAAACATCTGTAAAGCTCTTCGTTCTACGAGCCTAAGCATATCATTATTTAAGGCATCACAAAAACAAAGACGCTGGATTTTGCTGCAGTATAAAAAAACATCCCACAGTGTTTGTCACCCAAAAATTGTACTGCAATGTAACCCTGAACGTACATTACAATATTTCACCATTATTCTTGGGACAAAGGGTTTGAAATCGATGTTATCGTTAAATAATGGCGGTCGTATTGCATGTGGGCATGATTCTTTCTGATGACTTCCGTGGTGTAGTGGGTTCCGGAGGTCCCGGGTTCGATTCCCGGGCGGATCAATATAGAATTCATAATTTTCTTTATTGTCTTGGTTCTGGGTGTTGTGGTACCACCGTTGTGTCTGATTTCCATAATACAAGTGCAATTAGCTACTTACTTTGAGATCAGAGCAATGTATGTGATTGGTGTCCAATAATTATTTATTCTGTGATGCACCGACTAAAACTGAAAGAAAAGTAAATGTCTACACTAAACAGCTGTCGGTTGCTAAAAAAATAAGGCTTAGCCAAGCCCAGAACACAATTTAATAGCGACATCTTGCGGTCCCCTTAAAATAGTCTATCTTCTCTTTCTTCCATGCATGCTCCCTTTACTTGAGGTCGATGGCTCCAGGACATTCTATCATGGGTTGTCTGTGCATCCAGCTGTGCTCGCTCAATATCTTTATTGATGGTTGTCTACCTTGTGGCCGGCAGTTTTCCGATGCCTATTTTCCTTCAGTTTTATCCAGAGAATATGTCCGAACCACCTCAATCGGCTCTCGACCATCTTTTCAGCCTCTAAAGCGACTGTAAGAGAGCATCTAATGTATTCGTTGCGTACTTTATATACTCAATAAGCGTCCGCGAGCCGTCACTTCGTCAGCACACCGTAGCATCTTCATCTCGTTTCTGCTTTTAACTTATTTTAGTGGGTTTTCCTGACGGCACAGCACTCGGAGCCGTATATCAAGGCGAATCTTACTGCTGTTTTTTAGATTCTGCTTTTGAATATTGACATTCGACAGTCGCAGAGTACTCCTGTTCGTTCTCCATCTTAGCCAAGCTGCGTTCACTCTGTGTGCACAAAATATGAACAGTATCGATATTTTGTGCTGTATTACATCCGCATCAATGTTTTCATCGTCTGATATCATGGTCCCAAGGTATTTAAAATCGTTGGGTTTTGGTAATCTTTGGCCGTTGTATATTACATTGTAAGTTGTCTATGGATTCCTAAATTTATTTAACGACTGACAGCTGTTAAGTTTGTCGTCTCTTTATCATTGTAGACTGTCTCTTTTCATTTATACAGAAGAGAAAGAGACATTTACTCTAGTTTTAGTTATAACTACAATGAAGCAAGTGTTTATTGTCGCAGTCAGCCATAAATTCGGCTCGAAGGACCAAAATGGCGGGCGGGAAGCGCGCGAAACGCACATCCTCTTTGTTTGAACTAAATAAACCTGGTTTAATGTCTGAATCTAGTCTGAATGTGTTTATTCTGCAATAGAGTACTGAGTTTACTAGTTTAAATAATTTTGTATACTCCCATTATATGTGAACAACTAAAATCGGTATCAGAGTTTTGATAGTAGTGTTGTTAATTAATTATTGCAATGTGAAATATTAGAGGTACATATTTACCGTTTTAGAAATTATTTAATTTCCGACGAAATTTAAAAACATGTTATATCAGATAAGTTTGTATGTATTGGGATTAGGGTGACGTAGAAAGAAAAAGGTAGAAGGTAGTGCTCGTTACAACGGTCTATATTTGAATATCAAAAAAGTAACGTGACAGATCGATTGAGTGAAGTGAACAACGAATGATTGGACCATAGATTAAAATCAACTTGGATATTTGACTATACCAATAGTATGCATGACAAAAATCTATTAATCAAAATCATGACCCTCATTTGTGGATCACCAAGAGTGACTGAGAGAGTGAGAAGGCCTACTTACTGCGTTTGATCTGCGCTAGACTGAGTAGTAATTAGGTTTATTCTATAATTGACTCAACGGGGACTTGAACCCTCTCCCTTCTGCTTTCTTATCTTTGATATTATGGTAATGACAAACCCCCAAAAACAAATTCACTCATAATCAACAACCCTTACAAACTTTAAAACTGATAACTACATAAGCATAGAAAAAACATGTTTAAACAAATGAATATTTAATATACCTTGCATAAATTAAATTTTCAGTATCCGACAGATGTTACAAATCGAAACTGGGTAAAATATGTACTCGCGTTTTACAATTAGATAATTCAGATATTTTGTAAACATTACCAAATTTATATTGGAATTTGGATCCCTTTTTGTCACTTTTCCTGACACCATCATTAAAAATGGCCTTTCCGTCTATTTCAGACGGTTAAAGATGTTATGTTTGAAAGACGTCTCTTTCTCTCACGACATGAGAAGAGGGAAAAAGAGGGAGCGAGACCTTATCCTCCCAAGTTACAAAATGGCTGATAATAATGAGAAAAAAAAACAAATTGCTGGAAATTCTATGCTTTTTCTTTCCTTTTGATGAAAATCAACCTTTGTTTGCAATAACCGTAGGCTTTTTTTACCTTAATTACTCTGGCATCTTGTTTCACAGAGTTTGTAAGTCATTTAATACACAGTTTTGAAGTTTAGGCCTTTTTGCTCGGTCAAGATGGCGGACAAACTGAAGGTTGAATGTTTTGCTAATAATTTTCTTAGTTTACCAAAATTAATTGTTTGTATATTACATTTTAATCAAATTTAGCTGCTGATAGATATCGGTTAATAATTTAGTGTCTGCTCAATGTTCGTAGCACTTAATTAATTGGAAGTTTCAATGTCAAGTGTTGATTAACTACCATCTCACTCTCAGGACGCAAACTCGAAAATACGAACTTCAAAACCTCTAAATGATTTTTACTATTGAATAAAATATGGGGTTTGATTTGAAATCGCCCCCACCAATTACGAAAAGGAAACCAATAAACGACTCGACTAGCTAAGAAAAAATAATTAATGGTATGTAAAGTACAAAATTACTTATTATTGGTAAAAGAACAAGGCAATGTATCATACCCTACCTATTTATATTTAATGATTTAACACCGAAAGAACCCATATGAAGTCCAAATTTAAAAAATCACTTCCTGTATTTGTGCCTTTGAATGATTATATTAGTAGATAAATTAATGTAAAAAAAATGGTTAAAAACAGTTATTTAATAAAAGATAACATTGTGGCCGCCAGCATGTCAAGCTATACATTTTTGTTGAAAACTAACACCTATTTCAAACATATAAGATAAGATCGTGTCTACCTTGACGTGCTGACTTTGTTGTTCAGTCAACATCTTGATTGATCTTTATGTTTAGGCTACATAGTTTAAAAATGAATATACAACGAGAGCTACTGCCGAAAAACTACGCAGCACTTTGGCAGACTAGAGTTAAGTAAAAAACTATGTTTATTTTTTGAATAAATCAATAAAAAAATTGTATCTTTTTGAAAATACTAGATTTTTATTCGTAAAGTATTCTCTAACTGGCACGAATAAACACCATCTGCTTGTTGTTAATATTCTTTCTAAACATTTGTATTCCGAACACAAAACTGTTACTTGGATGATCTAGCAAGTTCATTGGACTGTGAAAAAGCTTTGTTTTAGGATATCGAATATACGATATGCTTGATATTAGATCGCCGTACTTCAGTTTACAAATTGAGCCATCGAGCATTTGTGATTTGATTTGACTGTGAGATATGTTGTCTGTTACTTAAATCATAAAAGGGTTTTCTTAGAAATCCAATTCGAAGGTCAGTCAGAAAGACGGGTCAATTCTCACTCAGAAAGAGTTCAAACTTCTTTTTTTTTTTTAAATGAGTCCGTAAATTAATACCTCGAATTTACCATAAAAACTGTTATCCTTTTCAAGGTTGAATCTTCGAACAGTAATTCAAAATCGGTTCAGTGAGTAAGTGATCGGATCACTTGAGCGTGACATTATGTATAGTTTTGACGTACTAAAAGTCTACAGCGACCGATCACAAACGGTCTGCATCCAGTGTGATCCTCCTATCTTTAAAAGGTCGTATGTCCATCCTGTCGGTGGACGTCCTACGCTACGTCTTTGGTCAAGTGTTTTCAATCTAGAAAACCGCGGGGGAAGCAGTTCAGCTGTGGACGTTCTTTGGCTGAAAATGATGATCATCTTGAATTTGTAGCAGACAGTGTTTGGAGCTTAAGAATCTCCCTGGTGATGTGAAAAACAACTGGAATAAACGAAATGGTGGACATATTTCCATATTTCTTTTTTTAAACTAATACAAGATTTACGAACTTGTAACATCTGCCATAGACGCTTGGGAGTTTATTCTTCCAATGTTGGTCGTAATATTTTTTGGAATACATATATTATTTAGATAAATAGTTACCGCAACTAATTTGTAATTGTTGGAATTTCTTATTCAAAATTCAATTACTCAGAATTGTATCGCGTAATTTATCGCTTGACAGTAAGAATTTGGAGTCGCTAACAATTATTAATGCAGACAATTAATTAAATGAAAAAGCTTAGCTTTAAGAACTGACACTTAATTACGAATGTTATTAATTACAAATGCAATGTTATTAATTATTGTTACAATATATAATCGTCTAGCCTCAGGCTATGTTTTATTATTATTTCAGTAATCATTCATATCACTAACAGTCAGTTAATATGTTAATCACTGTTTTAACCTAGACTTGATTTGACCATGTATGGTCTGCGCTTAATAAATCTGTAAAAGAAGCTGATAATTTTACAGTACCAAAAGCCTTAGTTTAGACAGGTAATAAGAATATAACCCGAATAAAATTAAGTCCACCTTTGTACACTGTGATTTGTGCAATGTAGTCTATAAATAAATAGAAAAACCTAAACAGAAATTAATGAAGAGGAAAGAATTAGCCGTTAAAATTATATTTCGTTTAAAATTTAAGGCGTGTTTAGGCAACGTTTATCGGATTCGTCCTTAAAGCATTATTTTGTCAGAAAGTCGTGTTTATTTGTGACACACTGATAAAACAAATCCAAGTAAACAGTTTTTTAACGTATTAAATATTCGTATTAAAGAGGGGAATGCCAACGCGAAAGATACGTCAACGTTCTAAATCATAATTGAAACTGACATGGTGATTTGTCTGATTGCTTTGGTTAGAGTATTACCACTAAAAAATGAAACTTTTTATCGTCATAATGAAATTTCATTACTAGTTTTTCTATAAAAAGGAGCCCGTCTGTCACTAGAAACGTTTTATGAGATAATATTAAAAGGGCCGATTCAGCACAGTAAATGATTTTTTTTTGTAGAAATCACTGAGTTTTTACACAATATTTTTTGCAGATGTTGTTTTTTTAACAATAAAGGTTAAGATAAGAGAAAAGGAAAGATTGGGAATCGAAATGAGAGGAGACAAAGCCGATGACGAAGATAACTTTTAAAATTGACAGGGTGCTGTTTTAAAAAACGACGAAAATTTAATAAAAATAAGATCTGATTTTCCCAAATAAAAAAAAAAATAGTTTCCTGTTTTTATGATGTATACAAAGACACAGATACAATATTATCACTAAAAACAATATTTCCTTATATCCTTAAAAGGACGACTCAACAATGTAACAGCTTATACAAAAGGAAATAAAATAAATTTCATTTCAATACACAGGGCAGGATTTTCGTGCTCAATATTTATTTTGATATAAACGGACAATGGTTCTTCTAACCTGTTTCCTTTCTCCTATTCTTAGCAATTCACCAAACTAGCGTTTCGTTTCAGCATTTACATCAATGTATGGTATTTTTTCATTATCTTTTTCATTCTTAACATCCGTGTGTCACAACTCAAAAGCGGGTTTAGCTTTGAAACAAACTCGGTGCTGACGGTACTTCGTGTCACAATTGTTTGTGCGTGGATGTGGAAATAATTGTTTGCGTCAAACAACTCTGAAAAATTGAACGAATGTTTCAAACGTTTTCAAACTCCGTCTGAAAATATTTAAACAACGCGGGTACTTTGACCTAAGGCTTAACTTGCATGGAATAACTTCCGGGCTCTTTTGTTAAGTATGTTATACATACTTAATTCCAGTTATTTTATTAAATTGGACACAGATCTCATAGATTGCTCCGATCCCATAGTAAGAAGCTAGTGCACTTGTGTTATGTGTAAAGACAACACCCAGACCCGAGACAAGCAGAAAGTTCTGATTTCGACCGGGAATCGAACCCAGGACCTCGGAGAGGCAACGCCTTAAAACCCAGCGTGGTTGGCCACTACACCACGGAGGTCATCAATTGACCCGTCGACTTTTGAATTGGATTTCTACAAATCCCTTTTTTGATTTACGTAACACATCATTTCACGGTCAAATCGAATCAAAAATGCTCGATAGCTCAATTTGTAAACTGAAGTACGGCGATTGAAATAGCCAGACAAATATTGTTCCCATGAGTATCATGCTACTATTTTAGCTAGGTACTTATATTTGACTTGACGAGTAGTGTATAACGAATGTCAGTATGCGAATAACTAATCAAATAATGATATTTGAGTTCACAAATTATTCATAAGTGCTAATGACATTACGAATATTCAAACTATAATGAGCGCAGTTGAAACTAAAATGTCATTGATCAACCTTAATATTTTAATGTTGTATGATTATGAAAAAGCTACGATTTGTATGTTTTATTTTGGTAGTCAGAGAAAAGTTAAGGAAAGCAGCATCTCAGTGTATTTTCTTGTCGTACCATGACCAGAGTTTTTCATCATCATCATCCAATTTAAGAGCTAGGCTCTTGTCGGTGGAGTTTTTTCCATTCCTCTCTGCTTTCCGCCTTTCTCTTAACCTCCTGATACGACCCGACATTTATCTTTTCCTATATTTGCTGCATGTAGCTTATTCTTGGTCTTCCTCGCTTCCTTTTTCCTTCTATTCTTCCTTCAATTATCGTTTTAATAAAATTGTCGTGTCGAATCAGGTGGCCCAACATTCGTCCCCTCCTACACTCGATTGTTTCCATCAATCTCCTTTTTTCCCTAACCATAGACAAAATTTCTTCATTTGTTTTCTTCTCCGTCCAACTGATACGCTCCATTCTCCTCCAGCACCACATCTCGAAGGCTTCCAGTCTCTCTCTGTCCCTCTTTGTCAATGTCCACGCTTCACATCCATAAAGTGCTATACTCCAAATGTACACTTTAACAAGTTTTTTGCGAACTTTGATTGATATTCTGGCCTTGAGCAGGTGTTTTTTTGCATTATAAGCTTTTCTCGCCATCGCTATCCTTGCTTTTATATCTGGTGTACATCTGGAGTCACTAGTTATCAAGCTACCTAGATATTTGAAGGTTTTAACCTGTTCTATTTTTGTGTTATTTATTGAGATAGGGCTATATTTTTCCTTTTTAGAAGCAATTAGTGTTTTTGTTTTATGTATGTTAATTTTGAGACCAAATTCTTTAAAAATAGTGTCCATTTCTGTAACCAGTTCTTCCAACTCCAATCTGTTTTCTGCAATGGCTGCAATATCGTCGGCAAAACGAATGAATTTAAAAACGTCCCCATTAATTTTGACGCCCCCCTTTTTTGATTCCGTTATTCTGCGTATCGCACATTCTATGTATAAATTAAAAAATTAGCGGTGAAAGTGGACATCCCTTCCACGATGTAATATGCCGTGGCGGTCCGAGTCCGGCAGGGTCAGGAGCAAGGCTGATTCGGTCGTCATCCAGCGAAATCCTTGTAAAGTTGGCACATGGAATGTGAGGACGATGCTAGAGCCGGGGAAATTAGAAGAAGTAAAGATGGAAATGGACAGACTCAAAATTGATATACTGGGATTAGCTGAAGTAAGATGGGGAGGAAGTGGAGATTTTTGGAGTGATGAATATAGAGTTATATATACTGGAGAGAAACAAGGATCTAATGGCACCGCTATAATATTAAATAAAAAATGGGGTTTAAACATAGAAAATACCATACACCAAATCGGTCACTAAACCGATTAACAGCAGTAAAGATAAAAGCTAAACCATTTGATATTACTTTATTGCAAGTTTATATTCCCACGAGTGGCCACCCAGATGAAGAGATAGAAGAGATATATGACAGCATAGATTCAATTTTAGATACAGTTAAAGATACAGATAGTTTGATTATTATGGGTGACTTCAATGCGGTGGTCGGTGAAGGAAAGGAAGAAAACTCAGTAGGAAGTTTTGGGTTGGGAAAGAGAAATGAGAGAGGGGACAGACTAGTACAATTTTGTAAAGAAAATGATTTGATAATTACAAATACAATGTTTAAGCAACCAAAAAGAAGACTCTAAACGTGGAAAATGCTGGGAGATATTGCTAGATACCAGATTGACTACATAATAATTAAAAGTAAATTTCTGAAACAGATAAGTCTGTGTAAGACTTTACCTGGGGCCGATTTAAATTCTGATCACAACCTTCTTATAAGTTTACACAATTTTGAAACTAAGCAACTAAAAAGAAAACACAAACCAAAGAACTTGGATCTCAATAAACTTAAGGATATAAATAGTGATAGTAAAGTGCAATATAGTAATAAAGTGGGTCATAAGTTAGAGCAAATTATTGATAGATGTAAGAATAACATTCCAAATATTAATATTGAAGAAAGGTGGACTGAAATCAAAAACATAATGGTCAAAAGCGCAGAAGAGACAATAATGAAAGAGAAGCTAATTCCGAGGAAAAACTGGCTTAGCCCAGAAATTATATCACTAATGCTTGAGAGAAGAGAATTAAGAAACAAGACGGATGATGTCAAGGCAAAGGAGTACAGAATATTAACAAACAAAATAACACGACTGTGCAGGGAAGCGAAAGAAAAACATACGGAAGAGAAATGCAATAAAATAGAATTTATGATGAAACGGGGGAAAATGGAAAAAGCCTACAATATAATTAAACAAATGGACAAGAAACATAAGAGACGAAGTACAGCTATATTAGATAAAGAAGGAAAAATACTAATGGACTCTAAAAAAATTGTTAAAAGATGGATAGAGTATATAGAAGAGCTTTATTCAGGAGAAGGGATGTTAGAAAGCTATATGGAAAAAGAAGAAGATGTAGAAACCTTGGAACTGGGACCTCTGATATTAAAAGAAGAATTCGAAACAGCTTTGAATTGTATTCAAAACGGGAAAACAGCAGGAGTTGATAATATTTATATTGAGATGGTCAAATATGCGGCTTGCAATCTGTTGAAAGAGGAAATTTTTAATTTAATTCAAGAAATGTATAAAACAGGCAAAATACCTCAAGATTTTAGTTTAAGCAAGACTGTAACACTACCGAAAAAAGCAAACACACTCAAATGCGAAGAACATAGAACACTAAGTATTATTTCACAGGCAAGTAAAATTTTAATAAAAATAATTCAGAACAGAATAAGACCATTAACAGAGTGCTTTTTGGGACCGGATCAATATGGGTTTCGGCAAGAGAAGGGAACCAGAGAAGCGATACTAGCTTTGAGATTGGTAATAGACAGGAGACTGGATTTTGACATGGACACACATATAGCTTTTATCGACTTAGAAAAGGCGTTCGATAAGGTCAATTGGAAAATAATGATGGAAGTACTCAAAGAAGCTGGATTGGATTATAGAGACAGAAGGATTATTTTTGAATTATATAAAAACCAAGAAACGGTAATAGAAGTAGGAGAGGAAAACGGAAAGGCAAAAATAAGACAGGGAGTTAGCCAGAGTTTTTATTTCAGAATATTTCGCGATATAAATTCTGTTGCTTTCGAAAATCTAACACCATCCCCAAAATCTATGCTTGAGTAATTGAAAATAGAGCTCGTGTAGTGTGATACTAGCACGCTCCACACGAAACGATCCCTTTACAGCGCCCCTATTCATTTAAATTCCGAAACCTATCATCTGACATCTCTTTCAAATCACCAATACCCAATTCCGGTCACTTTAAGCTCCGCTTTATAACGCCCGTCTATCCGATAAAGGAGTGGAGCCAAATACGAATTATTTCCCCAATAGAATTTTCTTACATTGGGTGAATGCGGGGAATACTGGGCATTCATAGTCAGTGGTTTTTCTGAAAAAGTAACTCAAACGGATGGCATTCAGCGGCGCAGGACACGGACGGTCGCCCTTTATCTATAGAACTGGTGTGACACATGGTTTGGGAGTTTAGACAGCTTACTATAGTGTTCTTCATGAGAATAAAGTTCTTCTAAACCTACTATCAAGCATAGTCTTACAATGTTGGCACGGCATAAGTGAACTCTAAATAGATAATAAGCTGTGGCTGCTGGTGATGGATCATATCTGACTAGATGTATAATCCATACTCGACCGCAGCACAACGAAATAAAGATAGTAGTACAGAAGTCAAACTTATATTCAAAGCGCGCTCGACCGACACACACATAGATACCGCTCACGGACACGAGTTCTCGGAACATTTCGGGACAGTGCGAGCGCGAGTGCCGCCGGAATATTTTGTGGCATCACCATCACAAGAGATTATGGACCAATACAAAGCTTTTCAATTGTTTTTGCTCAAGTATATTTTCCAATAATGTTAGTCCAGTGCTGATTGAGTAATTAAATACGTTAAAAAGTGTAGTTGATTTGCTGCATTCTGCAATACCATGTGCTTTCAATCTTCTTGTTCTAATACATCATACAGTTATAATCATACACCTATGGAATACAAGTTGAACAAATATTGTTATCTTGCAGCTATAACTTTTCCGATAGTGTCATAACAGGGAGACTCTACAAGTCTCAAATTAGAGGACTTAATTTACCCTTTCATCATTAAATCTATTGAAAGTGCTCACCAGACTCCAATCCCGTATTCCCCAAAAAGGGTTTTAGATACCCTTTTTTGTGAAATTAGATTGCACCCTTTCGCGCTGGACCTTCACTTTATATCCCCGCTTCCCTTCGACCCCCAATAGTTGGCCGCGACAGGAGAAGAGTATTGTGATTATAATTATGTTTGGCTACCGGACAATGTACGGCACGACAGCGTGTCAAGATAAACATTGCTGTATCTTATGCAGTTGTAGTAAGGTTGAATTTTCAACAAAAGTGGGTGACCTGATATGCTGGCCTACGCTCATTTTCCTGACATGTTTGACGGCTGTTTTGTTGGTGTGTATTAATGTTTATTGGCGTTGATGTGGGTGTACTTCAGGCCTGGTTAGGACAATTCGTGAGATGTTACAGTGTGAGGATGAGAACAGTGATATCACTGTTCCAGAAAGTAGCTAAAGCGGCCCTGCCCAGATAACATATATGGGTCTACCTTGTGTCGCAGAATTTTTATTGTCATAATTTTATTTGGCATACGCGCATTTTGCTTACCGCCGTAGCTTCGGCTTGCGAAATTCTGCTTTCTTCATAGTATGCCTAGTCAAATTATGCCAAATAAACATCATACTTAATAAACATTATGCTTAGCGAAAGTGTACGAAGTAAAACTTTGCCAAAGGTAATTATGCCTTATAAATTTCTGCTATCTTAAAAGTATGCCATTGTAAATTCGGGCATATTAATATTCGACCAAACAATTATTATGCTAACAGAAAATTTTGCCTGAATAATATTCGACTAAAGAAAATTATGCCAAGTGTGTTATGCCAAGTGACTTTCGGAGCAAAAAGATTCTGCCAGATAGAGGGAATCCAAAATATATTCATGCTTGGACAGCGGTCTTAGCGAAAGTAGTATATAAAAGAAAATAACGTTTATGTTGTGGTAACGTCAGATACTAACATCTTATCCAATATTGATAGCAATTTTATTAACCTTCTGTAAAGTTTTTGTCACACTAAGGGCCGTTTTTTCAATGGTCAGATAAAACTTATCAGACTAATAATTTATAAAGCGACAGATTTAAAATGACAGGTACCTGTGATTGCTGACAATTTGGTTTTCAAATAAGCCATATTGTATTTTGTTCGACGAATATTTCTAATCTGACTATTGAAAAATCAGCCCCAAGTTAGTTAGGACCTAAATAGTCTAGAGGTAAATTGCTCAAATTATTCCCCTGAAATCTATAAACTACTTTGGTCGCATCTTTTAATGGCTTCTGCAGTCCCAAGCGACCTTTCTGTATGTTATTACTCTATGGTCGGAAGGACATCGTGTTCATAATGGTCATTTTTTGTTTCTCTAAGTGTGTGGTAGTTATAGAGTCGGCTATATCTCAGTCTGTATGTTTCCTTATTTACTACATCAAACGTGGAGTAGAATCATTGTGTCCTTCGTACCATTATCAAGAAATAAATGTTTTTGGTATGAATAATAAGTATATCAATTAAACACTCTATGGGTCAAACCAATAAATTTTGCAATATACAGGCTGTTGTTTTGGTCAGTGACATGCAACTCAGGGATGAAAATATGATTATTGCTTATTCTAAAAAAAAATTGTCTAAATTATATGTAAGTTTTATAAAAAAAAAACCTCTTCAAAACATTAGAAAATCTCGCACCTCTACAAAATACTATACCGTAGCTAGTAAGCTACGAAGAGGCGACCTGGTGTTGCTAGTTTTGACTCGCTCGCTAGTATCGCAATAATAAATTGATTTTGTGTTTTTTTTTTTCATCTAATATATCGTTTATACGTCAACAGCCTGTCAAGGTACACACTTCGGTGTCTTATGCCGTTGTGGTAAGGGCTGGCGACTGTACCAACCGCCACTGAGTCGCTCTCGTTCAACGCTCTAGCTTAATTTCGTGTGACGTATTTGACCATAACTTTTAGACATTGTGAACGAGACCGTAACCTTTATTAACTTTCTGGATAAAAATACGTATATTGTCAAAATTCTCTTCGAATCCACAAACGAGCTACTTTAACTCGTAAACTGGACCACGCACAGGTGAACACTGTAGTAATTCTTCAAAATTCGTGTCTTCAACTCCTCGATCCCCCAAAGAGGCCTTGTACTCTACAGAGGACAGAAGTTACGGCATGTCCCTCTTGGAGTACACTTACAAACTCGGAGCACGCTTATGAAATGTTTGAAGAGTTTTCAGGAAAATTGCAACATTATGTACGCGGTTTCTTTCTTGTTATTTTCGGTGGGTTGTCCTTTTTGAATTATTTATAACCAATACTTGACACCTTTGCGTGTGTTGGGAACTTGGAAGTTTATTTTATCATGGCGTTACCTATTAAAAGTTTTCCGTACCAGTAGATAATGTCTTTTTTTAATATATTATTATTTTAGTCATAGCATTACTAATCTTTCAACGGTTTTCTAGGTTTTTCTATAGGTTTTTATGTCCCCTTATAATATGTCAGACTGGTTTTTACAACGGCGCCATTGTAATACTCATATCTCACGTTTATTTAAGGATGTGGAAACCTAGCTTAATATAGCTGAAATTCTAAGGAACGATTTTACCAACGTCATATAAGTCTTATCGACCTATTTTAAAATGTCATTAGCAGAAATGATTGCTGAAAAATCGGCCCTAAGGCGTCACAATTATTTCTTGACAAACAAGCTTTATGCTCTACTTGAGTTTTTGATATGAGTCTCGATATTAATAAATAAAAACATATTCATCAAAAACTCCACCCGTTTTTCTTCACGACTTGATGTTGTAAGGTATTGCGTATTTCGCTATACATTCAGGTCGACTTCCCGAACCTATTTCGATGTCCCAAAGGATATGAACGTACACTTCTTTTGTGAGGGAAAGATTGAATTTCAATGAGAATAACCCAGTATTGGATTCGGTGTACCTTTTTGCTGACTGCATTTGTGCTGATAGCACCTGTCGCATAATATTAAATTTACCCGTAAATATTACCTACAATTCTTTAGAGTACCTCCTTAACCTTGACATTAGGTATTATAATCATTATAATAATAAATGATTTAAAGACAATCTCACCTGATAGCAAGTGACGATGCGTCAGAGGATAGGTTCTGTGACATGTCTGACTAACAAACAGCCTTTTAAATCTTTTAACACACAAGAACTATACAAACAGAGACGAGATTAATACCATTTACTTAACGTATAAGTATATCGATCTGATAGGCATTGTCAGGTTTGTGCTATGGACACGAAGTATGGATAACAGCACGTCAAGGTATATACTTCGGTATCTTATGCAGTTGTAATAAGGGCTAGTTTGCAACAAAAGTGGGTAACCTGATGTGCTTTTGACTGTACCTAAAGGTCTGGGCACACAGCCGGCGGGGCGGGACGGCGACGCAACGCCGGCGGAACGCCAGCGGGTTGGACGAGTTGTATAATATAGAAATATAGGAGACATGACAGACAGCGCCGCCACGCTCGGCGGGGCGGTAACTGGCGCGTCACGTCGGCGTCGCGCCGAGCGCGAATACAAAACACAGCGCGGCGGGGCGGCGGGCCACCGTCGCGCCGAGCGTGGCGTGAGCGGGACGGCAAGCGTTGTGTTATATGATGTTCGTATTTAGTAGCCACACAGACGGCGGAGCGTGGACGCGTCGCGCTCGGCGGGACGGAGTTTTGTATTTTTATACAACTTTTAGTACCAAAGAAATGGATGTTGAAACAATTGAACGTCTGATAGAATGAGTCAGAGGTTACACATTGATAAACGACCTTAGCCACAAAGAATATAAAAAAGATTCTCTGAAATCTGCCATTTCTTGCCTGCAATCTTGCCATCACGTCACACCGCGGGCGGAAAGGCCGGCGCGACGCCAGCGGGACGGTCACGCCGGCAGTGTGACTGCCTCATAGCGCTGGCGTTCCGCCGGCGTCGCGTCGCCGTCCCGCCACGCCGGCTGTGTGCCCAGACCTTAAGATCTGGCGGGCAAGATGTTTGTTATGAGTTGACGTTATACTGAATATATTTATTTTATATTATACTCTATCGTCCTAAAATCGTCTTGCACCATGAAACTCCTAATCGTTGAGATTCTTTTAACGGCATTATATAAGGTCAAATAATGTTAAGTTATGATATTTTAGCTGTGCCTTTGTATACATCATACTCGTAGAAACAAAGCACTGACATTGTTTTTTGGAAAATAGTTTTTTTTAATTAATATTCTCGCTGACAAAGAGAATATCATTTTTAAAAGAACACCCTGTCAATTTTAAAAATTATCTACATCTTTGGCTTCACCTCTGTCATTTCAATGTCCAATCCTTCTTTTTCTCTAATCGTAACCTTAAGTATTAAAAAATAAATATCTGCAAAAAATAATTACCTTAGTGTCTACTCGTAATTTTCTCAAAAACTAAAAACCCAAAGTGTTTTCTACAAAAAATGATTCATTTATTGTCCTGAATCCGGCCTTTTAAATATTATCACTTTTAGGTGACCTTATATTTTGCCAGAGTATCACACATAATTAATGTACCACACACTTGTGATACCTAATCGCCAGTACCCATTTGAGTTCTCTTACAATGTTTTTGCTCACTATAGATGTTTTTTACGAAACACCAAGCATATTGAGCCTTTGTTTTCTTCCACTAAGAACAGGTCAAAGGCTTCGGTCATCTACTCTGTTGATTATACGGCACGAAACTGGAATTCCAGAATACGACCCGGATTTGTCACGTCTAGTGTTACGCCGCACCTGTGATTAGGGTGACCATTATAGCCATGTGTCTTGAAAATAGTATGATGTTGATAGAAATTATAAAAAAACAGAGTTTTGTTCAGTCTATTGAACACTGTACACACTTCGAAGAACTATGGTATCTTTGTTTTTTCTGTTACAGATCTTACTGTTTTTTTTTTATTAGCTACTAACGGTGGGGAGGCCTATGTTCAGCAGTGGACGTCCTTTGGCTGATAATGATGATGATGATTTTTTATGTAAATAATAAAGTTGGACTATATATTAAAGTTGGACTGTTATATTTCCGAATAGAAATATTGGTAATATGCGCTGATTGCAGTTTTTATTTGTAATAAAAGTACTAATTTACCATTGTGATTTTCTATATGAGTTCTTGTAACAACACAGACATTTGCAACTAGCAGCGCGATCCTTAAATGTAAAAGTCACAGTGAACTGAGTTTTTCTGGTTGAGCTTCATAGTCTTTTCTGCGTTCCCATGATTAGCAGTCTAAGCCAAGCAAGCTCCGAGCTAGGGACAAGGGGAAATACACCCCCCTGATCAAAAACGTAAAAAGTATATCATCTCGAACGAGCTGAAATAAACTATAGCCACACTAGAGCTGCAATTATGAACAAATTAAATCATCCTACTTGCCATAAACAAATATATACGATAAATGTTAATTATATGTGTATTGTGCCGTTCAATAATTCAATCATTTATTAGATGACTTCATATTAATCCATGGCGTAAATACATTTAAAACAAAGCTGACAAAATGGTAACTACACCACAGCTTTTACACTATTTAATAATTTATTTAATTTAAAGATAAAATTTTAAACATTAATATTTATTTGAATAGTGTGTTTGCACGCTAGTATTAGGCTGAATGCACTGGACTCATTCTGTCATTATCACATTATGTATTTAATATAAAATAAAATATTTGACTTTGACTCCAATAATCATATTTTATTATTTACGTTAGTGCATTTTACTTCTTTTTTTGTACCACTCCTCTCACTTATTCCGCCACTAATTAAACTCCGCATTACCAGGTGGTTGACTGGTAGAGAATTCCATTAGGCAGAAAGTCCGCCAATTGTACATTTTACAGTGCAATAAAGTTTAAATAATAAATAATTAATAAATGAATATTTTGTGGTCACCCCACTTGCACTCATTAGGAGCGCAGGCGCCATTGTTCGAGGCGCTTTGACGTCACGCCTCTACGCGGACGGAATATCGCTTTTTTACCCCAAAAGGTGCGATAGCTGACGTATGTAATAAAAAATGAAGATTGTTGAAAAACAAATAATTTTTATGTAGGTTTATTTTTGACCTGTAGAGAATCCTTTAAGCATTAAGTCCGCCGTTTGCACTTTATTTTTGTCTTTTTTCGGAAAAAATATATGCAAAACAAATATGCCACGAAACTGAATGCGATATATATTTAAACTGTTAAAACTATACATTAACATTGCCTTATGGACGACTACTGATAGTTACCAACCATCTTTATGACAGATTTTTACCAAATTAAACTTAATTTTCACTAACTCACATTATTTTTCTCTTAGTTGCATCACACGTACTCAATTATACTTTAACATATCTATGCTAACATTATAAATCTGAATAGTTTGTTTGTTTGAACGCGCTAATATCAGAAACTATTGGACCGATTTGGAAAAATATTTTTGTGTTGGGTAGCTTATTTATCAAAGTATGCTTTAGGCTATAAAACACCACAATGCAAAGGGAGTGAGAAGGGCTAACTCAAAACGCGCGGACGCATACGCGGGGGACCGCTAGTTTCTCATAAAACGGCTACCCAAAAGCTATTCTTCACACTAACAGTATAACAATGCAATATCTCGCAGACCCAAGCCGTATATTTAAAAACTCGGAAATAACTAAGTCTCTTATATCAGAACTAAGTTTTATGGCGCCACATTTCTAGAGCTCTTAGTAAGAATCTGCATTGATAAAGGGAAATTTATACAGACTCCAGTTGTGTTTCAGAAAGTTTGTAAACAAGAAAATCTTCTGAAAACATCAAGAATATAAACAGGTAGATCTGTTTGTTTGTAGACGCAACTTCGTTGTTCTTGTATCAGGGACAAGTAGTAAGCTTAGATTGATTTCTGCACTGATAATTTTTATTTTAAAAGGCAGTGTTTTCCGTCTGAAAATTACTATGGGTGGATTTGACCAAACATAGGCTTACACGTGTTAATATACGTATTAGTTAATTTTATTCCTCGATTTGATACTCGAGTAACTCAGTCATTTTTCGATAACTAAACTTACATAATCCTGCAAATCAATGCTGCAATAAACCAGTATGGTGTTAAAATTAAAATCCTATGCATTGTCGTAAATTACATTGTTGGGAGAGTACGGAATGTTTTTTTTTTTAATTTGACAATATTTTCCGACCATAATGACATAAATCATATAGATAGCAGATGTCTATAACATTATACTAAGTTTAGCTCTTATTTTACTCAATATATGATAAGATAACTTTTTATTTCACAACAGAAAGGTTAATAACAAATTCATTTCGAGAAAATGTACAATTTAGGCGTTGTTACGACGGCGCAACGCTGCAGGTATAAAAATTAATCCCGTATAAACGTGATATTCTAGAACTGTAGATGGTAGCGAATATTTCTATGGGTAACATTTATTCTCGTTTGGTCGAATCCACCCTTACTGTGTAAAATCTATCTAATATCACATCGCTGCCGCTAATGTCATCCCATAAGACTATTGTTAGATAGTTACATGGTTGAAAGTTATTATTTGAGAGTTTAATAGGCAACTAAATCAAATTTAAATAGATAACATCTAAATAACATTATTTTCAACAAATTTATCAATTATCCGTTTGTTTTATATAAAAAGATAGCGACTGTGATTGTGTCGTTTTTTGAGTTTGCTTCCTCCCCGTCCCGTCGCAGCGTGATGTTTTATAGCCTAAAGCTTTCCTCGATAAATAAGCTATCCAACACAAAAATGTTTTTTCAAATTGGTCCAGTAGTTCCTGAGATTAGCGCGTTCAAACAAACCGACAAACTCTTCAGCTTTATAATATTAGTATAGACAAAATACCTTTGGCTAACCTTCGGTGCTTCTTTTAACTTACGCCAACCCCCATCACAAACTTGTCTGTTAAATCATTACAACAATGGTGTCTGGAAACAAATAAAAAGATCCATTAACACACTGTCACTACTCACTTAGTGTTTATCTTGACAAAGTTTTGCTGAAGTAAGCTTATTCTTGGCATAAATAGTGAACGAGTATGTTGTAGGACTTGGTAGGGCTCAGAAGGTTAAAGAAAAAGTGATGTGTTCGCTGTATAGAAAAAAACCGGTCAAGTGCGAGTCGGACTCGCGCACGAACGGTTCCGTATCCACTATGTATGTGAGCACATTTATTGCTTTAAAAAATGACCTGTAAAACATTATTTTAAAAGTATTTGATTCCCTTTAAATAACAAATTATACGAGATTTTGAGACAAAATGGGTGGTATCTTTTAATAACTATGACTCACAAATTTGACTTGTTTACAGCTTAAAAAGACAATCAATACCAATATTTAACTACAGTTTCAGTTTCGTATCCTAACGCGTTCTGGAGCAAGAAAATGCTAAACGAAAAATTACCTACATGAAAATTGTTTTGCTTTAAGTTTATGGACTCTGACATTTGTTTAGTTATCATAGCCATGATAGTTTTTATTCTAAATTCTTCGTATATGCTTGTGCTGTGTTTATCACGTGTGAGTAAATTATCCAAGATATAACCTAATGTCTTACTTCAAAAAGTACAACAAATGGTGAATCAGACCAAATGCGAATCAATTATTAGACACCAATCACATACATTGCTCTATCCCAAAGTAAGTAGCTGATGCGCTTGTGTCGTGGAAATCAGACACAACGGTGGTACCACAACACCCAGACCCGAGACAGTATAGAAAATTTTGATTTCCGTATTGACCCGACCGGGAATCGAACCCGGGACCTCAGAGCGGCGACGCCTTGAAACTCAGCGTGCTTATCTACTACATCACGGAGGTTGTCAATGGTAATTGAACACTAGGATTATTATAAACAATGCATACAAATAGGTAATGTTCAAAAAAAAACAAAAGGTATTGGTACCTACTTTTCCGCAGAACATTAAAAGTAAACCCACACTTTTGACTTAAAAAGCGTATCCTTAATGCAACATGCATCAAAGTATTTAAAATGATAAATCATATTTAATAAAAAACAACGTTGCACAGCTTTTCAATACAATTATAAAAAATCTGATGGAAAAATAACGAGCTGACCAATCTAATAGGATTTCTAGAAAAACTGAATTTGTTTTAAATTACAGTTCGTATTGAAAGTGATAAATGACTTTGCTGTTGAAATGCTGTTAATAATACTTATTTATTTATAGATTTACTGGAAAGTAGTGTTTATTAAGGAATGTTTACTTATTACTTCTGTCATTAGAAATATAAGCTCTCTTAGCGTTGGCATGTTCTTATTTATTTATTGAACGAAAACTGATAACAGTTACCAAATTTAAAAATTCAAAGACAAGCTAGGTAAAAAAATATGCTTTAAAGCTTAAACGTATTTTATTTAGCTGTATCGAATCCTCATAACAGTAAATTCGAATGCTTGATACTACCGAAATCAAACAAGAGGAACTCTTTTAAAGTGAAGAAAATCACTTAGGCAATTTTTTTTTTCGAATAATTATTCCCATTTTTTGTTTTTTTAAGAACATACAGAGCATTTATTAGGAATTCGTTTCTCAACCAAAAAAACTCAGCGGCCACATTCTCGTAAAACTGAAAACACAACACCTAATTGTGGAAGTCGCAAGTCGTCCCAGGAACTTTCTACCCCCTTACCCCCCAATTTGGGGGTCGACCCCTATTGGGGGTTGACAGGCTTAATTGAATCCGATACGTTATCGGGCCAGAGAAAGTTATGGGAAGAGTTTCTTTGGTAAGTTTTTTGTCAACACCTAGTTAAGTGTCTTGTTTAAAAGGGTCTTTATTTTAGGCTGAGATTTCACTGTAAGGAATTTGGATTGGCTGTTAGTATGAAACCCTATTTCACTGTGAGGAATTTGGATTGGTTGTTAGTATGAAACCCTACTTTCAACTAAACGTCATTATTACATGTAAGTGCAGATTTTTTTAACTGACTTAAAAAAAAGGTGGTAATCATTTCGACTGTATGTTTTAATTTTTGAAGTCATAACTTCTTTAGCGGCGTTGAGCACTTTTGTGGGATGGGGGAAAAATGTGAAACTCGCGTCAGGACACGTGGGCTGATCGAAAAACCGTAAGACGGTTGGCGAAATTATGGATGTAAGTTGATTTTTCTGAGAGATAAACTTTTTAATGTAATTTAATATAATATAAATTGTAATGTTTGTGTACGATAGCGCAATAAATAAATATTGTATTCTATAAAAATATTATATTATTATTATTATTATTATTATTATTATTGTATTCTATCACAAAAATGATAGTACTTTTATATTGATAATAACTATTCCAAAAAATCAAAAATGCACAACGTTGATATTCAAGTTTTCACTGCTGCCGGCACTCCCGGAGTGCAATTTGTGTTTTTTTAATATCTATATGTCATCTCAATCATTTGGCGGTCAATTCGAAAAGCGCTTACGAGTTCAGTGATTTGAATGACAAAACTTATGGTAGGTAATTTGTAGCTTATTAAAGAACAGAGTCAAAAGGTGCAACACCTCCTGCAATCTCTAATTAAATATTAATTAAACTTTGTTTTTCTTATCGAAGTCGGTGCCATCATCTTTCAGGGCACCGACTTCATGAAGAAATTGTTCGCCTAAAATGGAGTGTTTCCCTTTAAAGAGTGAAGAGTTTATTTAAGATTTTCTAGTGCATTTTGGTTTTGAAGTCTGTTTACTTTTTTTTCAGTTAATTTAAACGAACTGTATTATCTCTACTTTATTGCTTTGTAATGCCCACTAACGAATGCAGCGTTTAAAAAAATACCCTGGGTGAAGATGTCATTCCTTCATTTTCTGACAACAGGATCATACCATCGGACCTTAAATTTAAACACTTTTGTGACTTCGATTTTGATAAAAGCGACACAGTGTTTGCGAGTGTCAGTTTTTTTTTAGTATATAGCCAGAATTTATAGCTTTTCGAGCTTTCATTTACATGCAGTATTTTCGTTTCCATGCGACACCAATAAACTTTGCAATACGCATCCAACGGACTTCGCCATCGGTGTAGGGGCTCTATTCTTAAATCACTCGCGTCCATATGGCGTGTGATTTTCTGTGATTCATGTGAGAATTTCGAACAAAACTCAGTTGCAGTCCACGACGACGCGTTTCGTGTATTGGTTAGCGCTCCTGACTATTACGCCGGCCGTCGTGGGTTCGAATCCCGCAAGGGGCAATTGTTTGTGTGATGAGCACCACATTTGCACCTAAGTCATGGATTTTTATATGTACTTAAGTACTTATGGGAGACGCCCCCGTCATCATCGTTGTCTGGTATTCGTAACACAAGGAAGAAAATTCTTTACTTCGAAACTACTATAATTGGTGTATTGTCTGGTGCATATTTATATTTATTCTGAAGGAATTTGAAAAAAAAAAACTCAATTTCGTTACTACTCGCGTCTATCTTGAATGTAATCCTATGACTTTTATTTCATTTTTGAATGGAGATCACTCGGAATGTTGATATAATTTATTCAAAAATAGAGCTCCTGGTAGTGATTTCTGAACGGCAAACAGCGGCGACTGATCGCAGAAGTTTTGCTTAACTGGCCAAGTCCGAGTCGAAATTAAATCGTAAAAGGGTTCTGTAGGTACAAATCGAAATGCGGGGACGTTGTTCAGAAGAATTCGCCAGTGAGATATTTAGGGAGGAATGACAGTTTTGACTATGATACTTTGACCCTTACACATACCGATTTAGATTTTTTTTATTTGATTTTGAATTAAGGATCGATGCTAACGCGCGTTAGTATCGATGCAGTCGCCAAAATTCAGTACATAATTTGTCAATTTCTAGCTTCTGCATCGCGACTGTATCGATGCTAATGCGCGTTAGCCTCGCGACTGCATCGCTGCTAAAATTAGCGCAGTGTGTAAAAGTTGACATTTTGCGACTGCATCGCTGCTAAAAGTCGCAGTGTGTAAAGAGTCCTTACGGTTCTGACTATATACTATTTGCTTTTTAATTGTGTTGTTATAAATTGCAATAGGTACTACTTTTTTTGAATATACTGCCCACACACCAACAGATTGACCTCAAAATCTTCATAATACTTACTAAACTGGTTCGGTATAAAAAAAAAACGATTAGATAAATGTGTACGATAAATATTATGGCGGAAAAAATGGGGTAATGTCTTGTGATGATTACTGTTGTTTTTTTAAGGCTGTGCGTGTTGTTTTGCGATTTGGTTATCAGTGGAAACTTTTTATTTGCGTAGGAAGCAGTAGCTGACTGCTTTTTTTCCATAATCTGGGCTCCAGTTATTTAAAGCATGTTTAAAAAAATATATTCTTATTATTTTCAGAAGGGCGACTCTCTAGAAAAATCATCTTTTAGGTAGGGTTGTCATCTCTTTATAATTTTATAGAAAATATTAAATAAAATGTTAATTGTGTATACTTACAAACATGACTCTAAAACGGGTTGACAGATTATACTGTACCCTAAGTTGAAATATCACTGATTATGTTAGTTTTTTTTTCTTGTACGCCGCTTCAACTGTTTCTGGCTCACACAGTTGTTGCCTGGGAGTGAATGTTTTAAAGCATTAAGTCCGCCTTTTGTATTTCATTTTGAGTATATAAGAGTATATAAATTAGTAAATTGAACTAAAAAAACATCATCTCGCTAAAGCTTCTCGTTTTCGAACAAACACACATTTTATTTACATACATACACTTACAAAATTAGCACACGCGTTTAGAAGCCTTAAAAGATCAACTTACTCAAATATCATCAAATTCTAGCGATATCACACACGTACACAGTGACTTGATAACCTCTTTTTTTCGAAGTTGGTAATAAAATTAATCCGAACTCCTTACTCATCAGAAGTATGTCCATGTAGTGAGTATGTCTAGGATGCTTATATTTAGGACTGGATAGGCCGTTACTAGTCCCCATCAGGTGAAACTGTAAGCATAAGTCTGGTAAAGGCCTTTTAAAAAAACACATCAGTAATCCTAGCCAAAAACTACGGAACCCTAAAAATGTCGCCACCGCGTTGTTTTTGCAGGAAAGAGGCTTTAGTGGTCAGCTCACACACGCGGATTTTTTCACCTTTTTGTCCGTCCCTGTTATTTTTAGACGATCTCCCGTTTTTCGGGATATTATGTTTGTTTAGGGAGCGTGGAATTAGTGGCAGAAACATATTAAAACGGGTTTAGGGATCCGTTATGATGGGGAAAATTATAGTTATTGAGTATGTTTATAATATGGTAGTTTACGTAACAAATTTTAATGATGAGTCTTACTCCTTTTATGTGTGAAAATGTGTATTACGGTAAATGTCTCTTGCAGGCGATTTTGGTTCGTAAGGTGTTTAATGTTCTGCCCCGGCCCCGGCCCCGTCGAATGGGATAAAATGTATCCTTAGTCCTCCTTCAGGGTCTAAGCTCAATTTTCAGCCAAATCGGTTCAGCCGTTATGGAGTTAAAAAAGTGTAACTAACACGGCTTTCTTTTATAAACATAGATAATATACATGGTAGTAATCCCGTATCTAACTATTCTAATATATTAGACCATGAAAGTTTAAAACAATGTATCAGTGATATTGTTCTCTTGTCTCGCAAATATATTAAGTTTCTTATTTAATACATAAATTTTATTTTTTTATTATTGAACACCAATCACATACACTGCTTTGATCCCAAGTAAGTAGCTAATGCACTTGTGTTATGGAAATCAGACACAACGGTGGTACTACAACACCCAGACCCGAGACAATATAGAAAATTGACCCGACCAGGAATCGAATCCGGGACCTCGGAACAGCGACGCGTTGAAACAAGCGTGCTTAGCCACTACACCACGGAAGACGTCCGTTCGAAATTGCATCCCAGTATAAATAAACTGCATGCAATGTTTCCGATGGGAGTTATTACAAATGTGTCTACGCCGGTAGAATGCTGCAATTTTCGTACCATTACGTATTCAGAGAATGATACGTGCATTAGTAGGGATGTAACGGGTTTGAAAACTAAAAACAGATATATCCGTAATGTTTTCAAAACTGATTGAAAGAAAAGATCAAAACTGACTGAAAGAGGAAATTATGTCCTGGACAACTTCTTGCAAACTGCGACCACTTTTACTTTTGTATTAAATAGAGCTTTATTTTTCAGGCAGGCAATCGTCCAGCATTATTTTTATTTTATTTTATTTTTATTTATTCGGATAACCAGGGTTTACAAGTGATCAGTAAGCTACAAATTATACAATTTTTAAATCCCTTATTCGTAACCACAAATATGATTAACATAAAGAAAACGAAAGCACAAATCGAACACAATCCAAAGAACACTAAAACAAAATAGTAATATTATGCCTTATGAAAGGAATAACAAATTTAGGTAGCTTAAGTAGTAAAAAAAGAAAATAATAACAATGTTATATTTATGCAATTCCTAATCGTCAAAAAAACACAAAAAATATTAATGCCGGTATCTTAGACAACTTTATATAAATCGCTTCAAGCGCATAATAAATCAATATCGTCGTAACGAGATTTCATATTGTGAATTTAAAGTAACTAACAACAATTAAAAGTTTGTTGGTTGTTTAAAATCAACATAATATAGCTGCCTTTTAGATTTTTGCCCATAGTATTCTTTAATTTAAGCACCATTTATTTGTAACAAAAAAATATTTTTTTCGGATATCTTTAGTCTCTGAAACAAGGATTCCACTCAAACTTCACATCACTGATTAGAAAGTCTGGCTTCAACCCTTCAGGAAGGGAAAGCTCAAATCTAGCACCATTCCGCACCCTAAAATTCGAACTTAGTGCGTCTGATACAGGCTTGCTATGTAAATATAACTGATGTACAGACAGGCACAGAAATTTAGTGACGACATTCTACTAAGCTACATGTAAAGTTTATACTACAGGCCGATTTTACCAACTTCATATAAGACCTATCCAAATGATTATTTATGAAATGACTGATTTTTAAATGACGTTTGTACAAATGAGGTGGCAGGTGACAAAAATGTGAAGTTTTCAAATTAAGCGTATTAAAGTTTATTCGACGAATATTCATTATCAGTCGTTGTTTTTTTTTGTTTTCTGATTTATGGCAAGTTCAACGCTATACTCGTACTTAATTAACTCTAGTGTTTGTTTTATTTTAATAACTTTTTTTCTCAATTAAAGTTTATAGTTTAGTTTTCATCAACATCTTCATTGGTAACTGTTTGTTACATTTTATTATTTTGAAAGCACATGAATTGGTATCCTACTAATGACAATAACTGGCACGTAAGCTACTGATCCGTTTATACACATGCCTTTAAGCTAACTAAGATCAACATAGTCACTCACTATCGAAATAAACATGGAGTTTAGTCTAGCCACAAAAAAATAAAGATAAAACAGATGTTGATATACGTTACGTAATAAAACGCGATACAAAACAACAATAATAGAATTTCTTAAATATTCCGCCACCCCAGACAGACGCAATCCCCCGATTTTTTACGGTCTTAAAAAATGGAAAGAAATGTTCCGTATTAAATACAGTCATCAACAAATGTTATAACTGAACAAAATTATATTAATCCACGCGAAATTATAAAGCGGAAAGAATGCGAAATGCGAAAATATCACAGCCATTATGGAAACAATAAATTGGACGTTAAAGTACTACGTTTTCGCTTCGGAACACAGACCACTTTGGGATACAGACAAAGTTATGACTCACTTTCACCTGGCATTACTTGTTTTAAGAAACCTACATTTTTCCAAGGCGAAGGTCTGTACCCGCGACTTGCCACGCTCAGCTTAGTGCTATTGATCTTTATCCTGACCTATTTTATGATCAAGACATTTTATGCGGTATCTTATTGAAACTTGATTAAAGGTGGTCTAAACTGGAGGACACCGCTCTGGCTCTGGCTCTTTTGCTGGTTTGCTGCCGACAGCTTAAGCCAATTTAAAATAATAATTTTAATGTCGATTTACCTGATTCAAAGTCAAAGCTTTGTATGTATATACTTGTGCTTGTGTGTTCCAAGATCATACTTTAAATTAATAATTTATAATCTCGATAGAGACATATCAAATAGCTTTGAGGACTAATACGAGCTGACATCGGGTTTGCTAAGGTTTTGACTTAATAGGTTGTGCAAACCTATCGTGAGTTCCAAACTAATTGAAAAGATAAAAGTTGATGTATCTAAAAATATGAAAGATCTTTTACTTGTGTTACGTGTAATTGCTGCAGTTAAAAAACTTAATGTGATAGGGATCTGTAGCATTATTGGTCTGTGCTTCAAAGCAAAAATCGTGTTATTATATGTTTTAAAATAAGGTAATGCACACTTAATGACGCTTTTTTACGAACCGAACGAATCGTTCCGAGAAATTAGTTGGCACTTTAAAATGGGTTGTGTTAGTGTTTTTTCGAAATACTTGTTTTATAGTGTGAAGTTAGTTATGGATGCATTTATGTTTTACAAGATGTTTGGTCGAATGTTAAAATTTAAAGTATTAGCCGATAAAATACTTTTGAAATTGTTATGAGCTGATAAAAAATTATGAAAAGCTGTACGCCAAAACTTTGCTTTCTTAAATAATGACGGAGTAAAGCTTAGGCTGATTTAGACACTTTTTTAAAATTTAATAAACAGATTGATCTTCTATATATTGCGAAAGATTTCCTAAATTCGCCGCTCCATAAATTAATGATATCATAAACGTATCCGGGTCTCCTTAGTAACTAATTGCCCTGAATATATCCGGTGCTATGTTTGCTTGGACGTGTTGACGTATTTATGATACCATCGTGTTTTTTCTTTCTGGACATAGGGAAAGGAACGTCAAGAAAATTATATCCATTGAAGTATATAGAAACTCTTTATTTTAGTGAAACAAACAAAAACAATAAAGTTACAGCTTTTGCCGACGAAGTTCTTTCAATCCGTGAAATCACAACGATATCATACAGGACGCGCAATTGATTGGCTATTGTGCATGGAATATCGGTGCTTGATCAACATAAACTTTAATAATCATCATCATTATCAGTCAAAGGGCGTCCACTGCTGAACATAGGCCTCCTCCACGGCCTTCTACAGCGACCGATCTCTAGCGGTCTGCATCCTGTTTGATCCTGCGATCTTTACAAAGTTGTCTATCCATCTTGTCGGTGGACGTCTTACGCTGCGTCTCTAGTCAAAGGGTCTTCAATCTAGAACTTTCTGCCCCAACGGCCATCAGTTCGCGCTATTTGCCCTGCCCATTGCCACTTGAGCTTACTGATTCTCAAGGCTATGTACGTTACCTTAGTTCTACTACGTATTCCTCATTTATGAAACACCAAGCATAGCCCTCTTCATTGCTCGTTCTGTGATTTTGAGCTTCTTTATAGAACTATAGTTAAAGACAACGTTTCGGATCCGTATGTCATTACTGGTAACACACACTGGTTGAAGACTTTTGTCTTCAGACACTGTGGTAATTGAGATAAGAAGATACTCTTACGCAATTGCCCGAACGCTGCCCAGCTAAACTTTCACTTGAAAGTTACTACTAATTCTCTCTACTTGGAGAGAAATTCTAATAATAAATAGTATTATATTTATCTGAACAGAGTACATGTGAAAAAAACGCTTTCTGTCGTTTAAAAACAGGGCATGATTCGTCACCTCGAAGATTATGCAAAGTTATAAAAACCATTTGGAGTAACGGAATTCTTTATAAACCCACGCGTCACTTATCACACTTACTGCATAACATCTTTGCGCAGCACTGAAGAATCACTGATTCAAATCGGTCAACACATCACTAGTACTTCTACCAAACGCTGCCGGAAAAACCAACCGTAATGTTTGATTAGAGAGTCGGAATTCGAACGACAGCTTTGGCCACTGCTCTTTCCGCCAATTTTAATACAAAACTGAACCTAATTTCAGAACGAATATAGTTGAAGATATAATTGTAGCGCAAAGCGAAGATAAATATTTATTACACTAGACATGCGCGTACGCTTTTATATTCTCGGAAAGATGTTTGTAAAACAAAAGTACCGCATTTTTACAAACAAAAAACATAGTACTGTTTGAAGTAAACGCGTGTTATTTGTGCAAGTTTAATAGTTAAATAGAAACTCAAGTTACAAACATATTTATCTAGAGTATGCAACGTATTTTCCATAAAAAAAGAAAAGTAATAAGAAATCCAATCATGCATGAGTTTGAAAACATAAACTAAGTAGCTGGTGTAGAAATGCAATATACTTAATTCACAAATTGGACACCAATCGCATGCATTGCTCTGATCCCAAAGTGAGTAGCTACACACTTGTGTTATGGAAATCAGACACAACTGTGGTACCACAAAACCCAGACGCAAGACACTAATAGAATGTTCTAATTTCTACATTGACCCGACCGGAATAAAACTCGGGACCTCCGAGCGGCGACGCCTTGAAAACCAGCGTGCTGAGCCCTTACACCACGGAGGTCGTCAGCAAATAATTACTTAATAGGTTCTACTTACGGTATTTTTTAACGATTGATCAAACAATTATTAATTATGATTTTAAATGTTTTTTTACACTCAGTGTTATTTTGAATTCTAATAAGATGAAACAAGGAACCATACAAAATTGCGCACAGGCGGGATTCAAACCTGCAACTTCTGGCAAACCAGGTCAAAGCTCTTTCCAATTAAGCTACCGAAATATAATACCGAAATTTCTGGTCTCTTAAGGATGATACGTCATCAGGTTGATGACAGCGCCATCTACCCATAGATACCTGTTACCTTTTAATAAAACTTTTCAATAATTTAGTCATAAATCAGTTTTACGCGTGCGAAGCCGCTTGAAACCGCTAGTTTACAAATATATCTATTCTTATAAAGCTGAAGAGTTTGGTTGTTTGAACGCACTAATCTCAGGAACTACTGGACTGATTAAAAAAAACATTTTTGCGTTGGATAGCTTATTTCACGAGGAGGCTTTATTTAGGATAGGAGAGAGCAAACTCAAAACGCGCGTCCGAAGTCGCGGGAGACTGCTAGTTCTTTAATAATCTCAAACATTTCTCTAATTTCACTGAAACCATCAACCAATCCCACCCCTTAGTAGCAGACAAATAGTTTTCTAAAGACAGAGGACAATTACACAGAGCAGTCACAGATACAGAGTGCTCAGATGTCTTAGATAAGATTAGAGCTGTCACTTGCAGCTTAACGACCTTTGTAATAGAATATTGTCGTTGCTTTGATGACGTTTATGCAGTCGTGCTGAGATAATTAGTTTGTGCTAAATAAAAGGGGTACAAAATTTAGGTGGGATATAACTTATTCGTAACTGGTTTGATTTAGTTTGGTTTCGTAAAATTTGAAACCAAATTTTTGGTTTCTTGTTTCATCTTTATGAATATAAAATATGACACTGTAAATGTTAAGCACATTCTAAAGTTTAGAATGTCTTCTATGCTTTACTATCTAATGGTTTAGAATCAAAACCATTCGATAGCGAAGCTATTAATTCATTTTGGAATTGGAATTTTTAAACTGTTAAAAATTTGTATATATTATATTATTTATTATAAAGCTAAAGAATTGACTGACTGATTTGAAAATATATTTTTATTTTGGATAGTTTGTTTATCGAGGAAGGCTTTAAGGCTAAAACACAGGGCGACAGGAGGGGAGGGAGCAAACTCAATACACGCGAACGAAATCGCGGAGGACCGCTAGTACTTCAATGTGTAGGTACCTCTCTTACACAGTATAGGTGACTAATAATTGTAATTATTTTAATTTTATCTTATTTGCACAATATTTTTTAGCTTGAAACGATGATTAATGTAATATTTTCGTTATTTTTTATGTGTTACTTACTTACCTATGAAAATCTTTTTAGCGTCACTAATCTTTTCTTAAACGTTACTTCCAAAAGCACTTTACTTTGCAAATTGTCATTCAAGATAAACTTGTAAATAATATAAACACACAGGCTCGTCAGTGTCAAGCCAAAGCGGGGTAACTTGGGAAACGCGACAAAAAACAATTTCCTTGTAAGATTAATCTTTCAGCTGACGTCAACGGCTCTTATACCCCACGTATGCAGTCTATGGGGGTCTGTTAAGGCTGCTGGCTTTGTAATAGGCGATAGCGATTTTGTTTATTATTTTTTTATCTTTCTATAAGGTACCGTTATAATGTGTTTACGGCGGTTATAGTCGCTAGCGACAATGTAAAAAAAGTCTATGGAAAATTAAACAGCGCCTCTAGCGGTCACTTGAAAATTTTCTATAATTTTTTTGCTTCGTCCCTAGCGAGTAAAACCAACGTAAACTCATGGTAACGGTATACGGTACTGCTTGCTTTTTAACCGACTTCAAAAAAGGAGGAGGTTATCAATTCGACTGTATGTTTTTTTTTTTATCATATTTTTTTTGTATGTATGTTACCTCATATCTCAGTCGTTCGTCAACCGAATCGAAAATTTTTTTCACCTACTTAGAAGGTGTACCTTCTAGTTGGTCCCATTTTTTTCATTTTGGGATCTGATGATGGAATCTTGGTGTAATCGAGGAAAACCCTCAAATTTTAAAGGCACGTATAGTGTTTCTTAACTAGAATCTTAATGTTGACGTGTTATTACGTCTGATAGTCAACATCTTGTGGGGCTGAGCTGATGGTGGAACTCCTTAACGCTTAGGAGTTCAGTAATTATAATGACGGAACTTATGATAGGTAATTTGTAGCTTCTTAAAAAATAAAATTATAAGGTGCAACTCCCCCCCCCCCCCCTCTTATGTAATCACTAAAAATGAAGAAATAAAATAAACTTTAAAAAAAAGTAAAAACCGACTTCAAAACCAAAATGCACTAAAAAGTTTTAAATAAACTCTTCACCATTAAATGAAAAGGAACCCGTTTTAGGCAAACAATTTCTTTTTGGAGTCGGTGCCATCACTTTGACCATCAAGCATCAACTATCACAGCACCGACTCCAAAAAGAAATTGTTTGCCTAAAACGGGTTCCTTTTCATTTAATGGTGAAGAGTTTATTTAAAACTTTTTAGTGCATTTTGGTTTTGAAGTCGGTTTTTACTTTTTTTTAAAGTTTATTTTATTTTATGATACCAAAATACGTAAACTGACTCCTAATTCCTTGCAGGCGTAAGAAGGTTTGCTGAAAAAGGCCTTTTGCCACAACGCCTAAATTATGTAAAGTGTAAAATGACTCGTCTTGTACGAGGGTCAAACTGAAAGTTCTTAGAACTGGCCACTTATAAACAATATAATAAAAAAAAATTTCTTAAATTTGAAAATAGAACTCTTTGCCAATATTACTGATTATATATTTCATTCATTTGTCATTTGTTTTACGATTTGGCGGCAAATTGAAAATTGTCTGTGTCACGTCAACATGAATTTAACACGAGAAAATTTTCGTGCAATGATTTTTTATGACTTTCGATGTCATTTAAGTCAACAAGAAAGTTATGATAGACTACGATTGGCCTTTCACGATGAAGCCCCATCTCGTGCGACTGTTTACAACTGGTTTAATGAGTTTAAACGTGGTCGCACTAATCTCACCGATGATGTACGTGAGGGACGGCCTTCTACGGCGACGACTGAAAATAACATCTGTGTTGTGCGGCGTATGATAGAGACTGACAAAAGAGTGACCTATCAGCAGATTCGGACAAGCTTAGGCATCGGTATGAGTCAAGTGCACAAAATCCTCCACGAACATTTAGCGGTCAGGAAGCTTTGCGCCCGGTGGATACCTCATAATTTGACTAAGGCTCAAAAACTCCATCGTGTGGATTGGTGCCGTAAAATGATTGAAAGATTTAACGGAGGTGACTCAAATGCTGTGTTCGACATACTAACAGGTGACGAAAGCTGGATTTACTGTTATGATCCTGAAACCAAAAGACAATCTGCTCAGTGGGTGTTTCCTTTCGAGGAGTTGCCAACTAAAGTGAAGAGAGATCGAAGTGCGGGAAAAAAAATGGTGGCCTCGTTCTTTGGAAGGATAGGTCATTTCGCAACAATTGTGTTAGAGGATCAAAAAACAGTTTCTGCAGAATGGTACACTACCAATTGTTTGCCACTTGTCTTGGAAAAAGTTCGAGAGAAACGACCTCGCAGTAGGATCCTCCTTCACCACGACAACGCCTCGTCGCACACCGCCAAGCGAACGATCGACTATTTGGCGACATCAAACGTTGAATTACTGGGTCACCCGCCGTATAGCCCCGACCTCGCGCCTTGTGATTTTTATTTATTTCCAAAAATTAAAGAAAAACTTAAAGGAAAGCGGTTTATGAATGCTGAAGAAGCGGTGGCTGCGTATCGCGATGCCATTGAAGAGACCCCTAAGGACGAGTGGGCAAAGTGCTTTTCCCAGTGGTTCCATCGCATGCAGCGGTGTATTGACGTCAATGGACAATATTTTGAAAAGATATAATAAAACTAATAACTGGCTAATGTAATCAGTTTTTGATTTTCTAAGAACTTTCAGTTTGACCCTCGTATTACATTTTTTACTATTTAATTTCATGTTTTTTTTTCAAGTGGTCCGATTTTGGTCCCTATCTCTTCTGGTGGTATGTAATCTGCTGGCGCAGATATATCAAGTTTTTGTATTCTGCTAATGCGGTGATGCGTGTACAATGTGTATCCTTTTACCATAAGTGCTCTTGTTTTTTTTACTTTTTCACAAACCGCTTCACCTTCCACCCAAACCAGTACCGAAAGGGTCGTTTAAGTATTCAAGCATCTCCCACCTGCAAGTGACTGAAGGGCGGCCATTGTGAGCGGCAGACAGACGCATATTATGCATAGACAGGTATGGCTCAGGGTTACGTGATCAGTGTTGTAAGGTTGTGGGACTGAAGATTAAAGTGGGACGATTAGAGTGGGACAGACAACTAATTTCACCCATATACAGTCACACCCTAACTCTGTTAGTCCACTGCCGCATTCGCATGAGGAATGTGAAAGGGCTTTGGATTTTTTACTACGGAGCGGGGTTCACTTGGTTTTTCAGATTTTTTTGCAATGGCGGTCACTACTGAAAAAAAATAGATCACATCAATATATATCGAAAATATACTGTGGTAAACTTACTAAAATGACAGGGTTTCAAATTATAACCTGTTGTGCTGTAAAACTAACATTCATGCGACCTTTACAGCTTCTTAATGGCTTAGGAGATTTATTATTTATTTAAAAACTTTATTTCACAAATAAAAGTGTACAAATGGTGCTTGCTTACAGCATTCTCTCCCAGTCATACCTTTAGATCATGCGGAGAGATTGGTATGAGTGCAAGAGATAATAGTAAATAGATACTCGTATTAAAATTTTATTAGATTTTGTTATAGAATGTTTCATTTGTAAAAAAAAGCATGGAATAAATTTTATAAGGTACTATTCGCATTTGAATGCGGCATGTGACATTGGCATACGCCTGTCTCGCTCTAACATAGCTAGATATGAAAAATAGAGATTGTCGGTCTAGTTCAGACGTATTGGTGGTAACAGTGCAACGGCGCAATGCGACTTCCTGTTTACTAGACGTATTCGTTTGTTGAATCAAAGTGTCTTTACTCCTTAACGTTTTATCAACAAAGTTATCTTATGAAAAGTACTTCATTAGTGTCTCTCTCAATAAAGTTGAAATTGAGAAAATTATTTTGCTTTAAATTTCCGTAAAGCGACGCCGGCGCAGGCAACTAACATCACGAACCGTCACCGCGTTGAGTATTAGTTCAGGCAAATGCAGGATGCACCACCTGCCCTTTCTTAATACGCATGCGGCACAGCTAATGCAATTAATAGTGCCCAACACCAACGTGCAACAAACCTCGGCGCGTTTCGCCACTACACGTGGCATCCTCAAGAGATGTACCCTCGGCGGATACGACGGACGGGACGACTGAACTGTATCGTCCGTGATTTCAACTTAATAATGGATTTCCGCAAAGTAACGCCTGATTCCATTAATTCTCTTTCAATTATTTTAACATGTCCAGGCTAAGAAATCGGGACATTGGTAAACCGGGACACCTGGCATAGCAACACTAGTGGCGGGGGATTTTGTCTGCGCCTCATTGTATCTCCTGAGATTACATGTTACTGATAGACTTCATTGTGTTAGCGGTTTCATGAGATGACTTTGCGAAATGGAACGTAAATTGAATTTTTTTGAATTATTTTTTGTAAAAGGCTTCATTGAGATTGCTAGGGTGGTTGTAGATGAGACTTTGAAAATAGTGAATACCTACGTCAATTTTCTGCCGCATATTTTAAGTTATATAAATCGATGGTGATTAAAACGTGGCTTAAATAATAGGAGCATAAATTTTAATCAACGATTCTACAGAGTATACTTCATAGTCATGCTCTAAACAATCAATCAATCAATTTACTTCAGAGATATAGTAATCCTAAGTTATAATCCCTAATCAATGTATTTTAAAATCGTTTTAAAAAGACTGAAAAGACTTCTATGACTGGATATATTTATTTGCAATACATAACTGGTCCGTTTTTTTTTTAGAAAATTTTAATAAATGAAAATGATTTAGATGTGATTACGGGCGAGAGGCAACTAAAATAATTTAATAATTAATATTTTTTTCCTTTTTCGAATTGACGTAATCAGAAAGTCAATAAGATATTAGAAATTCTCCTACTTAACAATAATAAACTACTCGATCATACACCAAAATTGTAGGCAATCAAACTTTTCAGGGTTTCTTAAACTGATATCGAGAAAAAAAACGACCGTACCGAAAATTGGAAATGTTTTCAAAATAAATATGTGTTTATACGGTTTCAGTGCTATTACTCATAAAAGTCTTGTCTTGAACTTGGAAAAAGAAGTCTTTGGTAGATGCTTGAAAAAGTTTTTTTGTAGCTTAACAGAATATTCTCATATCTAAATTAAATATTGATCTTCACAGCTGTGGGTGTAACTGTGAGTTATGAGTGTGTTCTATGATACTTTATCAACTGTGTTTATTTTGTGACCATGTAGATAAGATAGTATGTAAAAAAATGGTTGAGTCAGATTCTTGGTCAAAAAGGCCGGAAAATATAAAAACGAAACGCTTATTTAAACCGTCGAACTACTATTACTCGCGTATGGAACTGACAGCACGAAAGAAATTCGTCACATGAATTGATGCCACCTGTCATCAACTCATACAAACTGTTCCATATTCGGAATTCAAATTTCAAGTAATACATCACAATTTGTCGTCGAATTTGTGACCCGTTTTTTGGTTAGCATAGTTTCTTTAAACGTAGTTAACAACTCTGAGTTAAATAAATAAATAAAATAAAATTTGTTTATTTCAAGGTATGCACAGCTCAAATTGGTTAGTAATTAACCAAAAAAATACTCATAAATTATTGTTAGTAACAAAATATTCATTATAATTATTTGAATTAAATTTCATTTCATTTTATTATTATCTTTATATTATAATTGTAATTATTAAAACTGTCTGCGAATGGTTCTTACATTTGTGGATATTCTTACATCCTGTTGAAAATAATGTAGCTTACAATATGAATCTAGTAAGAATCATAGTAGATAGAAGGAGTGGCTGTATAAAACGAATTACCACCAATAAATCGAATCTCAAATGTAGGTTAGATTAGGAATTTAGGCGGCACCCAACCGCTGAAAAGGCCTGAGCTAATTTGACGGTTGACTGAGCACACAGTGTTTCGGTGTTTCTGATGTGACCGACACGCAAGATATAAATGTGTAATTGTATATGTACTATCGAGATCGCCACCGCCTAAACAATTTAGAATAATAACACCCTAGCCTAGCCAATTTCAACAACGGTGGCTAGTCACAAACTAACCGACTGCGCGGGACATAGTATAGTGGACAAGTGTGCGCAAACACAGGTGCACTCTCTATTCCTTTTGCTCTCATAGCCCGATGGGACAGCTATTAGACACGACCGGAGAGAGATCAGGCGTTGGTCCTGACCAACGGCTTTACGTGCTTTAGAGCGAGACGAACGGCACCGTTAAAGCATCGCGGCATCAGCGGTTGCTGATATTTATGTGATGACGACGACGATTGACGACCTCCGTGGTGTAGTGGCTAAGCAAGCTGGTTTCAAGGCGTCGCCACTTCGAGGTCGCGGGTTCGAGTCCCGGTCGGGTTAATATAGAAATGAAAATTTTCTACATTGTCTCGGGTCTGAGTGTTGTGGTACCACCTTTGTGTCTGATTTCCATAAAACAAGTGCATTAGCGACTTACTTTGGGATCAGAGCAATGTATGTGATTGGTGTCCAATATTTATTTATTTATTTATGAAATTATCAGCAGGACGATTGTCGCGTGACCGTGCTAAAGTCCGCACACTCAACAGTGCCGACACGTGCCGTTCAGTTCCGTATACATCAGTGTGAGTAAAAAATGATATTGTAGCATACGATTTTTTTGTTTTTATAGTGTTTTGTCACTTTATAAATTGCACTTTTATAAAGCAAATATGGCTGTGTGACAGACGAGGAATCGAACCCCGTGTTGCTTTTTACAAGTGAAATTTATATAATTAAGTTTGTATAGTGACAAAACACTATTGTAAGGCATTTTAAAAGATAGCTGCTTTCCCAGCTTGCGCGCGCATTCGCGCCATAAGTGTTACAACATGTATCTTCTGTCTCTCTCTTGCGTCGTAAAATGGCGTCGCGTGTTGTTCTCTAAGAAATAAATGATTTACAAAAGTAACCCGTGTTTACCTGAGTTCCTTTTAAAATGTGATTAAAAACTTAATATTCTTAGGCAAATGAAGTAAACTGAATGAGCTTTATCTGGTAGCGGGTAAACAAACATTTAAAGAGCATTAAAATCACAATAAAAATAGATACTCAAGTGATCACTGAATGTCACTGTCACTGACGAGTGCTGATAGCGTCGTTCAAAATGTATGCTACAATATACACTGATGGATACGTTACTGATCGCCACCTGTCGTCACAGTGCCGGCACTGTTGGGTGCGGATCGGCCTTTAATGTGAAGGCGCCCTAAAAGCGAAAATCGCGTAATTTTAAAATATTTTTGTAAGCGATAATCGTGAAAAGTATTAAAAGCGGTAAGAGACCTCGACGGTACACAACGCTATCTATACAAGGAGTAACAGACGTCTGTCGTGTTGACTCAACTGCCAAGTGTCAATACAACATGATTATATTCGAAAAAGTATGATTCAGACTGATAAGGTTGTTACTTCAGTCGCCATTCTTTCAACCAAGTCCAGTCAAGTACTATAACTTTTTGTTATACTTTACTGATATCGTTTTCTGCGTGCGTATTGTGATGTCGCTTCCACAATTAAGCAGCTTTGCTTTTGAACGGATTAGCAATTCGTATTGCGATTTCGCGTCATACCTCTATTGATAGTATGATTTTAATATTAACTAGCGGTCCTCTACAACTTGGTTCGCGCGTTGTTAGTTTGCTCCCTCCCCCGCCGTCGCAGCGTGATGTTTTATAACCTAAATTCAGCCTTGATAAGTAGTTAGCTATCCAACACAAAAATTATGTTTCAAATCGGTCCAGTAGTTCCTGCGATTAGCGCGTTCAAAACAAACAACTCTTCAGCTGTATAATATTAGACTTAAATTTAATTTAATATTTATGTCATTGCTGTACCTATAATTTTAATATTGTAATATCGATAATATTAGTTTACTCTGAGTGGCATTAAAACTACCTGGAACTTTAACGGATTAAGGAAGATCGCAATACACTCCCTGTTTCGCTTGTTGTAGGCTAAATTGAGTAACTATTTTACTTGTGATTTTAATTCTCTTAATTTTTATCAATCGCTACCAGATAAAGCTCATTCAATTTAATTCATTTGCCTAACATATTAAGTTTTTGTTAACCTACACGGGGGCTAGTAAACTCAATATGTCTGCCACAAAGCGGCCTCAAATTGAGTAATATCGAACCTTGCAGCCTGCCTTTGAAAACACGGCTGGCTTAATATGACATTTTGTATGGTTTTACCGCTGCACGTATATTAAAGTAGGGAAATATTAAAAATAAGAAGGGAAACTGATGCGCTCTATCTTGTCTTGGCAGTATTTAGTCTTTATTTTTACTGTCTCAAAATGAGCAAAGACAGTAATATGCTTTGTCATGTTTTTCTGCACCAAATCAAATTGCGATTTTGTATACATACTAACCACCTTATTCATAATAATTGAAACAGTCTTATAAATCTATTTTATCTATTACACTTTTTTTAACTTTCAAATTCAATTTCAAAATTTATTAGCATTACCTACATGTGTGTAGATATATATACAGATGGTAGTAAGGAATAAAGTGCTACACATGCACCCTGCAAGGGTATAGCTAATGCTAGCTTTCTGTCTTATGATGATAGCGCCAAGAAAGAACGAGACAAAACAGTGTAATAGTTAAAAAAAAGGGTTTATTAGACTGTTAACGTCATTATGATCAAGGGGGTCATATTATAAATTTGAAGAGTTTGTTTGTTTGAACGCGCTAATCTCAGGAACTACTGGACTGATTTTAAAAATTCTTATTGTGTTGGATAGCTTATTTATTGAGCTGATTAAAGCTTTAGGCTATAAAATATAGTAAAACGCGCGGACGAAGTCGTGGGAGATCGCTAGTATTGAAATAAAATTGATTAATATTATTGGTGTTTAAAAAACATCGATACATCGCATATTATTTATCAAAAGGTAGGTTTAGAGTTCACAATTCGATCAACAGTTAAAGCTTCCTTAAAGAATAAATGGTCTTAAATCTTAACTATTACGAAAACCACTTTTAATGGTTTTTGTTACAGTAAAATTGACAGTGCAACCTGTTTTAGAAAATTCGATGGTTAGCTTCATACCACTTCTCTAAATCGAATCAACCTTACTTCTAGCCTATTGCGTATCCCATTAAAAAACGGATTCCCCATAATTTAATAACGTTTTCCAATTCGTCTGCCTATCACACCGTGGCAATTGAAACCGTTTATCCCGACTAAATCGCAGGTATCGTAGGAATCCACTTTCGTACGGCATCACGTGTGGTATCAAATTTTCGTTCACACATAATAAAACACATTAGGTCGGCCGCCTGTTACACCGTTGTGTATTGTGATACGACTTCCTTGTATCTTAGAAATCTGCAAGTGATTTTATAAGTCTTTAAGCTCTTGTACTTTTATGTAAATTAAATGGTTGCCTTTTAAAACTATATAAAGACAGAATCTCTAATATCTTGCTTTTGCAAGATTTCTATGTGGACTGGTGTTATGTGACGGTTCTCCCTTGTTTTGTCGAACAACGTTTGATATAATTTCACTTCACAAATATTTAAAACATCTAATTTCATATGATATAATTATTCGATTCCTATAATATTTATTTTATCTAATTTTGATTGACATAATTGTTCATGTAATATAATTTCATTTCACGGAATTTTCACTTTGCCTAATATCACATGACATAATGTTTACTTGGCCTAATGAGTGCTTAATCTAATTTTTATTTAACTGAAACTTTATAACTGAACTTAAATAATAACAAAGGGGGATGACATCAACATAGGGGAATTCTTGTGCTCGGTGGCGCTCCTTTTTTGTGATTAAAATGCAAAATATTAAAGCTTTATTTTACTCAAGTTGCCTATATGCTGTCTTTAAAATAATACTCTTAAAAACTTATAATTAAAAAAAAAAACAAAATTGCACTCCGGGAGTGCCGGCAGAAGTGAAAACTTGAATATCAACGTTGTGCATTTTTTATTTTTTGGAATAGTTAGGGAATAATTTTGAATGAATTGCTCTTATTATCAATATAAAAGTACTTTCATTTTTGTGATAGAATACAATAATAATAATAATAATAATACAATAATAATAATTATTATAATAATAATAGTAATATAATATTTTTATAGAATACAATATTTATTTATTGCGCTATCGTACACAAACATTACAATTTATATTATACTAGCGGTCCCCCGCGACTTCGTCCGCGCGTTTTGAGTTTGCTCCCTCCCCTCCCGTCGCAGCGTGATGTTTTATATCCTAAAGCCTTTCTCGATAAATAAGCTATCCAACACAGAAATATTTTTTCAAATCGGTCCAGTAGTTCCTGAGATAAGCGCGTTCAAACAAACAAACTATTCAGCTTTATAATATAAAGTAGCGCAAGCGCACGTTGTACTTAAGCTGCGAACATTATTTTGGTGCGGAGTTATGTTAAAACTGTGATAGCTCCTAAGATATTTATTGAAATCAAATGATATAAAGGGCAACTTTGTTCTAAATGAAATGCTCGTGATGATGAATGTATTTATTTTGATAAGAATAAATACCTGTGTGTATAATAAACCTCTAAAAATAATGCATTATTTTTTTACAAATTTATTAACATAAAAAAGGTTGTAGTAAGTCAACCATAAAAGATAGACATATGCTGTCACGGACTTTATTATAGAACTCTTAATGCTGAACAATCCTGTCGTACATGATTTTTGTGTAACTTAAGCGGTTTCCGCAGCGTATGCAGCGGAAGCTCTCAAAAGGAATATTTTTCTCCCGTTTTCGCAACATTTTTCATTTCTCCTGTGGTCTTATGAGTTGTATCTTTATGTTATATAGCCTAAAGCCTTCCTCGATAAATGGACTATCCAACGCAAAAAAAAATTTTCAAATCGGGCCAGTAGTTTTTTAAAATTAGCGCGTTCAAACAAACAAACAAACAAACAAACTCTTCAGCTTTATAATATTAGTATAGATTAAATTACATTAAAAAGTTTATCTCTCAGAAAAATCAACTTTTATCCATAATTTCGCCAACCGTCTTACGGTTTTTCGATCAGCCCACGTGTCCTGACGCGAGTTTTACATTTTTCCCCCATCCCACAAAAGTGCTCAACGCCGCTAAAGAAGTTTTCACTTCAAAAACAATAAAGGCGAACTGATCATTATACTAAATAAAAGTATGTAAAATGATAATTATACAAAATAAGATTAGAATAAACAAAAATTAGATGTAATGATTATTAGGTCGAATGATGATTATGCCTCTTAAATGTTAGCACAAACGTTGTTATATCAAACAAATATTATCTGTTATAAAAATTATGTTAAACAAAATTATGTTAAACAACCATTATGTTAAGAGTGATTAGTAAAAGTGAAATTATATCAAACGTTTTTCGACAAAACAAGGGAGAACCGTTATGTGACCTCTTCGTAATTGCACTTGCTAAGCCACCATATTATTAGTAGCCGACTTATTAGAAAAGAGGTTCTCAGTTCGCCTTGTACGTGTGTATGTATGTACATATGTTTGTCCGCGATTATCTCGCGTTTGGCTAAACCGATTTTGATGCGGTTTTCACTTAAATATTTTATAACGTCCTTTTAACCGCTTAACTAATGGCAATTCCCAACATTTTGTAACGGTTATTTCTAACTTTGACTGTAATTTTTATGAGTCCTAAAAGCTAATTTCTTTTGGATTCTTATCATAACTTTGAAGTTAATCGAATGAGTATGTGACTCGTACATAGAATGTTCCCTGCGCTGCGCTGAAATGAATTGTGTCCTTACTTATACTTGTATCTAGCAAGATGCATTACAAGTCGGTGTTAGTAAGTGTATGCTAGAGATCGCGATTCGCACTTTCCTAGCTCGGGCTTAGAAGCAATCTCTCCCCAATTTAATGCGAGCTCGCACGTAACCTGATCATACATATCGGGTTATGTGTAACACACGTATACGTATAGTGCTGTACATACACGCAATGGAGTTATTACAATTTAATTTTGACGCCGAGATTCGTTTTTATGACCCGGGGGAATAGGTTTTGCGTCGTACGGTGTGTATATCCATTGTTGCAAACTTACAATGTTTGAGACCCTTTACACACTGCGACTTTGAGCAGCGATGCAGTCGCAAAATGTCAACCTTTACACACTTGTGCTACTTTTAACATTGATGCAGAAGCTGGACACTGCAATAATATGTAATTGTATTGGCGATTGCATCGATACTAACTTGGGTTAGCATCGATGCAGTTGCGTTTCTGCATCGATGCTATCGCACGCCTGCATCGATGCTAAATTAAATCTGTTCATTGCGCGAGTCGCGATGCTGTCGCTCGCTTTCAAACGCGCGACTGCATCAATGCTAAAAGTCGTAGTGTTTAAGAGGTCTAAATTCTAATATGATGATAGTAAAAGTAGTTAAAAAGTAATGAGAAATAATACTTCTCGCATCAGACCTCCTGCCCTATCCGTTTCGCACCACGAATCATTCGGACCGCGGGACAAATCGCCCAAGTGCTGTTTTAGAATAGGGTAAATTGCACCGCAGCGCAGTGTCCAATAAAATGCGTAGATTTAAAAGATACCTCGGGCAATTTGCGCATTACCACTGGCGGTGTAAATAAGCCTATTCAGAAACAGAACTTGGGCGATTCGCACCACGGTCCGAAAACGTTGCGGTACGAAACACCTTCATACCCTTTGAAATAGCTTATGAAAACTTGATTCATATTTAATTCACTCTCCAATATTGAAGTTAAAGAAACGTAAAAAAACCTCCAATCTTCTATTTCATCCATTTCTTTGTAGCCCCCAACCGGTTTTAATTTCAGTACATTTGTTGCCAGTTTCTCAATTAGCAAGCCCGCTAAGGGTTAAATCTGAAGGTGCGAGTCGGCGCGATTTTATCTATAATTACAATAAGCCGCCAGATTTAATTATACTGCCGACCATCCGACGGTTAAGTCTGTTGTACATAGCTAAGCTATGCTATGCTGTATGTTCTGTGTGTAGCACGATCACCAGAAAACGTATTTTGTGTTTGGAAGCATACCTACATTAGATTATAATAAATAACTACCCACTTGATAATTTCTTTGTGTAAAATAAAAAAAAAAAAACAAATATCCAAAATTAAAATATAATAAATTATTTATTGTACATTACGTATACATTGGTTTTCTATAGCTTAGAGTTCTACATATATTTTGATTCCGATTTTCTATTAACCTATTATATCCCAAGTCATAGTTATGAGATTTAATTTTGCAAACGTCAAATAAATACTGATGACATACAACTTGCTCGAATTTGAAATTAACTTAAGTTTTTAGAAAAATAGCGCGTTTTTTCGCTTTTAGTATCAAAGTACCTTGTCTCGGTGACTAACGTTTTGCAAATTTAGAATGTCATTAATTAATGAAGCCAGCCGAATAAATCGTTCAGTTGATTAATTTTAAACGGTTCGCGGCTGAAACCAGAGGCACGATATTTCCATTATGACACTTGATTTGGACTAAATATGATTTTTAATTTCATTTATTAAATCATGATCTAAATATATTCTGAAAGGGAATAATAGGCAGACTTTAATATTGCTGTTGAAATCTAGCGATTCATTTAATGTTTTCACTCTGCTTTTATTTTTAGAAATACGAAACAAAAAAGCTTTTTTTGTTACACAATCCAGTCAAATATTTATTAATTTATTTCCAGTTCTGATGCTGCAGTAAATAATTAATTCAGTGTTGGTAAACCACCAGCAAGCAATTGTAAAAATCATTTCAAATTTTAAATTACCAAACCGCACTTAAGATTTATTTGAATTAATTAAGTCTCATTACATTGGAAAGCTCATAAACAGAATAAATTATGAAAACATTAAAAACGAAGTGAGTGTACTGTTTAAATGTAATTATTTTATGAGTACTCGTGTTGATCGTTAAGTGATTTTCACGAATGTGGTTCGTATGTTTATGATATATTTACACCGTTTTGTAATTTTACGTTAAAATTGAATTATTTATTTAATTATGTTACATCAATCCACAGCTCTTAAGACTAAAGAATTTAATAATTATTATTTATATTACCAACAGCCAATAAAGGATTGCCATTATACAAATTGCTTATTTTAATAAATAATATCGAATGGTTGTGAAAGATAATGATACAATAAGACTGACTGAGAATTATTTCTACTTTTCAAAACTGATTAAAAATCATCAAAGGTTAGGCGGTTATTGTTGTTAAAAATTATAATAATTTCGACTTATTGAAACCTGGATTTCATATCCGATTTTTTTTTATGAATACTGTTTTTGTTACCCGAAAAACGAGTTTAATACTCGTACTTATAACATAAACCTATCAAATTCATGAAACATTTTACGTAGTTAATTAGTTCCAAAAACAAACGTATGATTGGTATTATTATTATCTTAACAGTATACGAAAAAAAAACTGGTGTACAAAAATAAAATAAAAATTTTGTTATTTCATTCAATGTTGTATGTTTTTTAATCAAACAATCAATCAAGCAATTATTATTGATTATTATATAAACTCTTGGCTGCTTCGGTGTGAAGCCAGCCAATTTGATAGCCACCGCAGTATTTCAGTGTTTTTATAATCTCGTAATTAGGTTTATTGGCACAGTTCAGCTGTTTTACACAGCTTACCGACTTTACGATGGGCAAAAAACGGTTAAATTCTACGACTGTGTACTCTGTATATTTTTGTTGGCATCCGTATATATTGGGTCCGCACGTTTCTGTGTTGCAATGAAAAAGTTGGCCTGGATTTTTCCGTGGTGAAATGAAAATGGAACGCCATCGGGTGGTGATGGGTTAAGGACACTATAGTAATTCCCAATTCTATTCAATTTGAAATAGTGACAAGTTAATGTTATTAAAAGGAGTCCTATATAGTGCACTGTCGCAGTCATTCGCGTCTAACCACAACCTCGTATTTACGTCCACTGATAAATACTACGCTTTTTTGAAGCATTTAACCTCTCATACCATCAATAACTCACAACTTTTTACTTTTATTATTATTTATGTAGATAGATCTATTTATATATAACCTTTATAGATAACCTTTTTGCACATAACATAAATTGATTTACAAATTCGTTTTAAGGTAATGTACAATACAGGCGGTTTTATCCCTATAAGCGATTTCTTCCAGACAACCTTTGGGTTAAGAAATTATAAGTTTTATAGGAAGGGATATTTTGTGCATAAAAAATTAGGAGCTGTATAAGTGAAATAGAAATATATCTGTTTAATGAAAATAATTATATAAAAATACATAGAAATAAAGAATAATATTAATAAATAATATAAATGTTTGTAAAATATAAAATTAATATACAGGTTTTAGGTATAGAATTTATTTGGAAGCCTTACATTCAGGGCTATCGAAATATGTATGTTAGCTGAATTTTCGTAGATTTTGAGATAATATTTTTTTGACAAATTCTAAAAGCTCTCAAACAAATATACTCCACATTTTATGGTGTTATGTGTTTTTTTTGCAGTCTGATCCTTATAAATCAAATTTACTTAGATAAAACTATGAGCTAGCTAAAACTAAGACTAACAAAAGTTAAAAAAAATGAAAAAAAGCCTTGAAAACTAAAAAAAATGTTTATCATAAAAATGGTATATTGGGATAGCCCTGGATGTAAGGCTTCCAAAAAAAGTTTTTGGACGTCACTGTTTAGGTCACCCTGTATATACCAACGCAATAATAATCATACATAATATGATAATATGGATTAATTTTTATATCATTTATGTTTCAGGTATGTATGTTCTACTACTATCGTTGAAGAGTGATAAGAGGGTGAGTCATTATTAGAGTTAATTTATTAGTGTCCGCTATCTTCAACAAGAGCACTTTACTCCTTAATTGTACTTAAGCGTAGTTCTAAAATTTATTCGCAAGTGAAGTTTCCACGAAAACTTGTTTCTTTTGTTAAAGTACCTACCTAGTTTCAAGAATTTCTCTAGTCTAGTTAAAAATTATAAAGACGATAATTGTTGTCGAAAGTTTTGGAACGTTTAGTAGGTATAGGGAGGGTTAACACTAGTATTTATAGATTTCTTAACAATGAGTTTTCATGGGTAAGGCCTGATTTTGCCAACGTCAGATAAGGAATATTCGTCGAATAAAATACAATACGACTTTGAAAACGTCACTTTTTCGTCAGCAACCATTTGTGTTAAAGTCATTTTGTCAGTGTCAGTTTTTCCTTATAAATCGGCAATTTAACCAACGTCAGATAAGACATCCGACGAAATAAGGTTACCGATTTTAAAATTATTTTTACATAAAAAAATATTGATAAATAGGTGACGTTTACAAATTAGGCTTATTGTGCTTTATTCGACGAATATTCCTTATCTCACTTGCGTAAAATCAGGCCTTTGATAAGTCTCGTCTGACGTTGGAAAAACCGGCTTTAAATTTATTTATATTTCTTAAATTATAACAAATTAAAACACATAACTTTTGTATACTATTTCGGATAGGATGACTGTTATTTCGGATAATATTTCAATGCCTTCAAATTCCGTCCTAAATAAATATACAAGCTTGTCTAGACCATAACCCCATTACTTTACATTCCCATGCAATCCAAAATCGCTTGGCTTATCTTCAAAATACACTCCTAAATCAGATCAGAATTTGTTTGCATCTAAAATACCACGTTCCTAGGACGGTATGGATTTTACAGTTATTGGTATGTGAGATTCCAATTGTGTCTGAGTCACTGGCTCATGAGTCAACAATACCTGTTCGTACTGGTTTGGGCGTAGCCAAGGTCAGGTGAAGGACATTTTAGACAACAAATTATGTGTATTTAGGCTTTACGCATTGTTCGGAATAGTATGTCTATCTTGTTTGACGGTATTGATGAATTTGTCAAATTGATGGGCTCTTGAATGACATAATTGTAATAGTAAATGTATCTTTACTTTCTGCAAGATCAATCGCGCTTTCAAGAATCTGATATAGTGCAATGTCTTTTATTTATTTAAACTTTATTGCACAGTAAGTTGTACAATTGGCGGACTTAATGACTAATGGCATTCTCTACCAGTCAACCACCTGGTAATGCAGAGAGCTTATTCAGTGGCGGAATATTAATAATATGTGAGAAGAGTGGTAAAAAAAAAGAAGTAAAATGCACTAACATAAACATACATACTAATATTACACAAATATATAATAGGATACATAAGCAAAAGACTAATAAACATACATAGAATACATATACTTAATAAATACAAAATTATAAATGGTTAAGGTGATAATGACGACGTTAATTCTGAAGAGAGCCAAGGTTAAGATAGTGATGTCTTTATATTATTTCTTAATATAATGTGGCTGCAGGCAGGTAAAAAAAAAAAACATTTTTTCGGGCCGTGCGTTTCACACATGATTTAAAAGTCTCTTTATTTTATATTTCTAAGGCACTGTTGAAGTAATATTCAAAATAAATGTAAACATATTAACTCCTCACTTAAGAATTATCCAGGTTGTCCCTTAGGTAGTGTAGTTGTCCAAACTTAATCCGTATATGGTTTAGGTCATGATCTATCAGAGTTAGGCCCTATCTAGCGGAACCGGTTAAAGAAAGGCTCATGGTTTAATAGATATTTTATAATTTAAGATTTTTTTCACAAAATTCGACTTAACTCACTTCCGCTGTTATTATTATTCACACACACACATGTTTTGTTTTGTATGTTAAAAAGTACTATGTAAGTTACTTTTATGTGTATAAAAATGTACCTTTTGGTTATGGAAGAGTGACTCTTTCAGCCACAGGTGCAATAGCAATTATAAGAAAGAGTCCATCTTGGCAGCTATATTTAAAATTATTGTTAATTTTGTTATTTTTATGTTATTTTTGTTATTTCATTACTGCGAAAATTAGTGTTTTTACTAAATAATAAACAGATCATTCCATGACACTTCTTAACCCAATAACACCCTATCCTGATAGATCAAGACTCTGTATGGATGTTGTTTGGACTTACGAGACACCCTGTGTAATAAAATATCGTCTAAGGCTTTTCTGTCTCAAGTTTCCAACGCTATCATATAAATGTTTGAAGAATATTAAATTGTGATGTTGTATGACCGTATTGGATACCATTCTTTTGTTTCTGCACAAAACAGTATTTCATAACCGAAGCTCTTACACAATATTAATGACACCAGTGTCCACAAGCACTTGTAAGTAATATAAATAAAAATCTGTGCCAACCCATTGTTTTGGTACACGGTAATCGCATTAGGTCTGTACGGAGAGGAGGGTTTAAACCATTAATCTCCATCTCTGTTGGACTTTCAGATTGGGACAAGGTGCAAGAGATAGCGGGGGCGTAAGCGGTAGCGATTTATATGAAAGCTTATAAATAAATTGCGTCATAGGCCCCCTAAGTCCTTTTATGTTCGGACAACAACATGGTACACACAGCGGTGTTTTATGCCGTCGTAATAAGGGCTAGATTGCTCTAAAACTTAATCATGGTTCAATTTGTTTTAAAAGAGAATAGCAGGTTCACGTTAATACTTCTGTTAAAATCTAGCGCTTCATTTAAGGACTCGTTCACAAGAGATTAGTAAAGGAGTCGGGAATGGAACTTTGCTCAGTACTACGAATATATTATCGGAAATATAGGCTCTGGCTCATTTTGACTGGCGTTTGTTGCGCCAACGAATCTGTTCAATTTTCATTCGATAACCAGAATTTTTAAAATTAAATTAAATCTTGTCAACGTTCTTTCTTCAAAATTTTATTAGTAGGGCGTTTTTTTCTAGTCTACAGTAAGCCGAACACGGTAGAATTGAAGTCAGCCATGTTGGGTCATTTTTTTCTGCACATTGAAATCGCAATTTCTTTCAAATTACACCACTATTCAAATTCCGAAACTCCGGACAAACGATGACATGCAATACGCCCGAAATCCGCCTCTAAAAATATTGGATGCCCATATCGGTTGAGAGGCGATGGGGAAATAATTAGCCTTGTATGCCGTTGCTTTATTTGGAAGATGAACTGTTTGTGTACGTGTTGATGGGTTAAATAAGGCTTGGGACGTTAGAGGTTAACTCTTCAGAAGTCTGGAATTGTTTTTCCGGATGGTTTATTTATTTTATCGCTTGGGTTATGTATATATAATAATATATTAGTTTATATTGTATTTATTATAAACTGTATTCATTTTGTTTTATAATATATTTTGCTTATGTATGTACCTTTTTTTTAAAATGGTATCTTGATTTACTTCTTAGCCCAAACGTAACGTAGGTATAACTAATGTTATACAATGATAATGATCTTAAAATTTTGTGTTTACTGTAGTAACTTGTCAACATAAAATGAACGGCGAATGAAACTACTCTGCCGCAACACAGTTTAATTACTAGTGCGGAGGGTAGATATCACGATCTTTGACAAAACAAACTCACTTCGCTCATAAATATCAAGTGAAATTATTTTTAAATCCTGATTCATTATGATGATAGCTACTTCATATGTTTCTTCTTTCGACCTGTTTAAAAAAAAACATTCTAATACGTAATTAATGTCTTGAGAGACGATTTCCAGCGTCAGCTGGGACATATCGGAATAAAGCGACCAATTTTAGAATGACATAAGTTTTGGTTGGGCAATAAAGTGTAAATAAATATTTGATTTTAGTTAAATTGTATACACTAAACAGACTAATAAAAACAAAAATGAAAGACTGATAAATTATTATTTATTTAAGACTTTAAACAACGGCATACTGCTGCAAGACTTATATAACTCCAGTCACCATGGTACAGCTTACCAAAAAATATAAAGAAAAAGCTTTAAAAACAAAGCCGTTTACTTGCGGCAAGACGGCATAAGAACCTCTAACGTTAGATAGATATGCTAATCCTTTGGGCTATAAACCAGCTAGATTAATTACAGAAACAGCCCTTCCTAAAAAGGTATAAAAATTGACAATATGTTTCTGATTTCAAGTTATTTCCATTAGCCAAAATGTCCTTTTTCCTTTGATTCTTGTAGATTCCCACACATTGTTCATACATACATTGCATGTTTGACATTGCCTAATGTCATATACAAATTCTACTCGTCACCGTAAGCAGAATCGCCCAGCACTCATAACCACAAAGCGACGCAGACTATTTATCACCTTTTCAATGGAGGGTTATTCTAAATCAACCATCCTATTTAACATTCGAGATTGGTTTTGTATTCTGTGTATGTACTAGCGATCCCCCGCGATTGTGTCCACGCGTTTTGAATTTACTCCCTCCCCTCCCGTTACAGCGTGGTGTTTTATAACTTTAAGCCTTCCCTAATAAATAAGCTATCCAACACATAAAGAATTTTACAAATCCGTTTAGTAGTTCCTGAGATTAACGCGTTTAAACAAACAAACTCTTCAGCTTTATAATAATATATAGGTAGATAGATTAATACGTATTTAGTTTGAAATATTGGTAAAAGATGAGGACAGAGTGTTGTATGAAATATGCCTTATTGCAATTGAGTAAGGAATAGCCCGTCTAACTAATGTGAGTCGCCGTGACAGACGGACAGACAACACGGCTGATTAACGACCGCGTCCCGAGTTACACAGATCGAATGATACTTGAGTTAAGCAACGTCGGGACCTGTCAAGGTTGCATGGGTGACCGGTGAGGTTTCTGGTGTGATGGGTTGTAGATTAGAAACCGGTATTTTGAGGATTAGTTTCAGATTTATTTCAGTGATTCAATGATTACTGAGACACACCTTTCTTTTCCACCGTATGATCAAAACTATTACATTATAGACGACCTCCGTGGTGTAGGGTTTCGATTCCCGGTCGGGTCAATATAGAAATTTAAAAAATAGTATTGTCCCAGGTCTGGGTGTTGTGGTACCACCGTAGAGTCTGATTTCCATAACACAAGTGCATTAGCTACTTACTTTGGAATCAGAGCAATGTATGTTATTGGTGTCCAATATTTATTTATTTTATTATTTATTATAGAAAGCTTTGTGGCAAAGGGAGTCCGCAACCGACCGCTGTTGAAAACCATAGGGCCATTTTCAGAAGTGGACGTTCCTTGGCTAATGGTGATGATGATGAAAAGCGTCCGTCAAGCTCCAATAGCCTTAAGGGTCGCTATGACAATTTACCGTCTAAATAATGCACTTACAATCATATCTTTCTGCCCACAATTATTTCTGCTTAGCCCAAAGGCATGACTGGTAGAATACGCCATATGGCGTTAACTCCACCTTTTGTATTTTTAATTATTATTGTACAATAAAGTATAAATAAATAAATCAATCTTGATAGAGAATTTAAAATCTGATTTAGTTTAAACGTAACATTGTACCAAATTCTTTAGTTTTGATAGTACCTTCGTTATGGAATTTGATGAAAACATGGACTTAGGATCTACGTTTGTAGCTATTTTCTAGGAGCATATAACTTGACAAAGTAAAACTAAACGTATTGTTACTTTATTACCAAGTGACTAACGCTCAGACGAAGTGCGAGTTACGGCAAATTATGACCCATGTACTGTCAATGGACATAAAGATAGTATTTCTGTGCTTCCACGAGCTAGGTCTAAAGGTGTATTCATAATATCGTACAAGGATTGTAATTAATTGCAAGCTAGAGTGTTTTTGGTGGCTGTCATTTTGGGCTAGGTTCAAATTTATAACTTGAACCATTTCTTTCAATGCAAATTTTAATTTTAACAATTTAAAACTTTTTGACAGCAATCCAACGTTCTTTATCATTTAAATGAGAAACGGTTAAACAACCAGACGGCTAAGTGGTGGCCTATGACGAGGTAGGTGGCCAGGCCTGCTGTTTCTACTATAATTACGATGACCCGTCTGGTGTAGTCGAGAAATCGCCTTCTACGCAGCGGGTTGCGGGTTCGATTCCCGCACAATACAAACATTTGTGTGCATGAACATGTCTGTTTGTATTGGTCTGGGTGTTTTCTATGTATGTCATGCATGTATTTACAAACTAAAAGTATTTAAGTAATATATTCGTTGTGTGGCACCCATAACAAAAGCTTTGAGTAGCTTACTTTGGGACTAGATGGCGATGTGTGGGAATGTCCAAAGGATATTTATTTATTAATTATAATATTGTAATTCTCTTTGTCTTTCCATCGCCTTTTTATGTATAAACCGATCTCTTGGATATGAATAAGAGGTTCAGTTTTTTCCGTGAAATACGTGGGAATAGTGAGGGATAAGATAGCTTAATAAAAGTGTTTCTTTCCCTGATGGCTTAATATTTTGTTCATGAATAATACAACACAGGCTATGGTGAACGTTTAAATAATACTAACAGGTAGTTTACAGCTTTATTTATTACCATATACACAAGAAATCGTTTATGAAATGACAATTCTCACTAACTTGATTATGCGAAACGTTTATGCTTTTCAATAATTCAGTGTTGCCATTTATTGCAAATGAAACGTCATGTTTAATCGCAAAGCCAAATATACCGCTATTATGCTTGATATTTTATTAAAATTGCAAGTGTAGAGCTGCCTTTAACCTTTCAGAGATTTCTCCATTAACGACTAGGACGTGTTTATAAATCTGGGCATTAAACTTGGTGAACTGATGAAACTTAGAGGCATACTTTTAATTTCGTAGCATCAGCTTCTCTCCTTAGGCTGAATCAAAAATCTGCAAAATAGCACACTCTATCTACCTACTTCCATTTTTTTTTATAACCTCTTATTACAATATTTCGTTTAATAAAAAAAATATTGAACACCAATCAAATAAATTGCTCTGATCCTAAAGTAAGTAGCTAATGTGTTATTGAAATCAAAAAAAAGGTAGTACAACAACACCCAGACCCGTGACAATGAAGAAAGTTATGATTTCAATATTGACCCGACCGGGAATCGAACCCGGCACCTCGGAGCGGAAATCAAAAAGGTTACAACACGCGGTTAAACTGATTTATCATTTATCTATACTAATATTATAAAGCTGAAAAGTTTGTTTGTTTGTTTGTTTGTTTGTTTGAACGCGCTAATCTCAGAAACTACTGGCCCGATTTGAAAAAATATTTTTATGTTGGATAGTCCATTTATCGAGGAAGGCTTTAAACTATATAACATAAAGATACGACTCACAAGACCACAGCAGCAATGAAAAATGTTGCGAAAACGGGAGAAAGATATTCCTTTTGAGAGCTTCCGCTGCGTACGCTGCGGAAACCGCTAAAGTTACACAAAAATCATGTATGACAGGATTGTTCAGCATTAAGAGTTCTATAATAAAGTCCGCGACAGCATATGTCTGTCTTTTATGGTTGACTTACTACAACCTTTTTTATGTTAATAAATTTGTAAAAAAATAATGCATCATTTTTAGAGGTGTATTATACACACAGGTATTTATTCTTATCAAAATAAATACATTCATCATCACGAGCATTTCATTTAGAACAAAGTTGCCCTTTATATCATTTGATTCCAATAAATATCTTAGGAGCTATCATAGTTTTAACATAACTCCGCACCAAAATAATGTTTGCAGCTTAAGTACAACGTGCGCTTGCGCTAATTTTATTATAAAGCTGAAGAGTTTGTTGGTTTGAACGCGCTTATCTCAGGAACTGCTGAACGGATTTAAAAAAAATATTTCTGTCTTAGATAGCTTATTTATTGAGAAAGGCTTTAGGGTATAAAACATCACGCTGCGACGGGAGGGAAGGGAGCAAACTCAAAACGCGCGGACGAAGTCGCGGGGGACCGCTAGTTATTTGTATATTTATATAATAGTATATTTATACTGTCTCGGTGGCACAGCGGTTTGAGAGTCGCACTTTAAAGTGACGGCTGCGCCAGAGGTCCCGAGTTCAACCCCTGGGTCGGGGCGAACATATGTACCTGGGTTTTTCTGTTCCGAAATCCTTAGGGCAGCCCGGAGCTTGAAATTTGGCGGTGTTTCTCGCCCGTGCCTCAGAAAGCACGTAAAACCGTGTCAGTTAGCTGTCTCATCAGGCTATGAGAGTGAAAGAATAAGAGAGTGCACTTGTGTTGGCGCATACATTTGTGCACTCTCTATTTAATAGAAATCGGCTATGGCCACTATTACTATTTCTATTTTACATGCCTCTATTTTTATTTCGTTCACCTGCTAAACCAAAATGTCTTTCTGTCTGTCTATGACACATAACGCCCACGTTACTACATTAGTGTTTATATCTTTAGGGCTCAGTGGTCTTTAACAAGCTAACATTATTTAACCTTTGACGCCCGTAACGATTCGTTTTCTATTATGCAATTACAAATTGCAAACATTTCGATTTAAAATGTAAGCAGGTGTTCATAAAAATATCTCATAAAGGTATGATTCCGAACTCGGCAGCAAGCAGCAGTGCTGTCGCTGCAGTGCTGCCGCGACACTACTGATCCCCATACAATTTCTATAAGCTTATATGAGATTACATTCCGAGCTAGGCAGCAATGTCGCGGCAGCAATGTAGCGGCAGCACTGCTGCGCAACAGTGTCACCCTGCCGCCGCGACAGACCAGTGTATGGGGACCAGTAGTGTCGCGGCAGCACTGCTGAGCAGCACCTTAGTGGCAGCACTGCAGCAACAGCACTGCTGCTTGCTGCCGAATTCGGAATCATACCTTTACACATAACTTCTTTTTGCTCTTCTAACTGTTATCTGCTGTAGTGGCAATGGGCAGTGCACAAAGCGCGAAGAACTGATGGCTGTTGGTGCTATTTTGTCGGAAGACGCAGCGTAGGACGTCCACCGACACGAGGAATATACGACTTAGTAAAGATAGCAGGATCGCACTGAATGCAGTCCGCTTGTGATCAGTCGCTGTGAAAAGCCGTGGGGGAGGTTTATGTTCAGCAGTGGACGTCCTTTGCCTGATTATGATGATGATGAAAGTTTTCTGATATAGATACAATAAATAGACCCAAAAACAGACGGTATAAGTTAAATTATAATTCGTGATATCACTACAAATACTCAGTTGACACTTTTTTAGCACATTTATAACATTTTATTCAAGATTCGTCTGTCTATTCAAAGAATTATTTCTAGTAACTTTAGGAAAGGCATTATAGTTGCTGACATATGCAATGGTGGAAAAAGTATGATAAAAATACCTTTTGCAAACTGGTACTGAATTGCCCATTCTTCTCGTAAGATGTTTTTTAACTTAAAGATTACTATAATTCTCTTGAATAGTTGTTGAGTTGCTTTTTACTATTAAAATGTCTGAAGAAAGTTTGAAACTGTAAGAAGGCTTAAGTTTTTAAGACTCACTTTTTAAAAGACTTTTAAAGACAGACGAAGAGAACTTATAAGTTTTAACAAATCCAAACGAGTAAATTTATCAAATAAAGTTTAAACAAATCATAATTAATCACATTGTTAAAGGATTTAGTAAGTTAAAGACATTAATATATTTAAATCACAAATTTTCAATAGGTTTTGCGGTAGCTAATCTACTCGTAATCATCTACCACGACAGTATTTATTCTCATGACAGTATGAACTGCCGCCACCGAGGCACTTCATACAGTTGCAGCGGTAAGAGGGTCGCACTTTAAAGCGACGGCTGCGCCAGAGGTCCCGGGTTCGATCCCCGGGTAGGGCCAGAAATATGTACCTGGATTTTTCTGTTCGGAAATTCTCAGGGTGGCCCGGAGTTTAAAAGTTGGCGATGTTTAACCCCCGTGCCTCGCATAAGCACGTAAAGCCGTTGGTCCTGTGCCTGATCTCCGGTCGTGTCAGCTCGCTGTCCCGTGAGTGAGAGGAATAGATAAGTATTGCACTTGTGTTTGCGCACAAACTTGTGCACTTTATGATGTCCCAGTCGGTTAGTCATTTGTAACTGGCCACCGTAGTCAAAATCGGCTAGGGGGACTATTATTTATTCCACTAAATATGTACCTACTGTTCGTAGGTAAGTATTGCTTGTCAAAAATTTTGAGAGCAATCTCGCAACATTGATGACGTCACGCGTTAGAGTAAGCACTTGCAAAATTCAACAGGCTTGCTAATGGGACGGTGGCCGAGTGGTATATGCATTCGCCCAGATATCGTAAGACACTCGGTTTGATTACTCGTCCGTCACACAGCCAAAGTTGCTTTTTACAAGTGCAATTTATATAAATGAGAGCTATGATCAACCATATTTCGAAGTCTTAGGTATTGTAGTATCACAAGATTTACAACTTTCTCTCTTACTCATTCCAATGCGAGCGAGAGTGGTGGCCTAAATAAACTACATTATTTATTCCATCGCCAATATTTATTAGTTGTTGCTCAACACAAAACAATTTCCCATGCATTAGATTAGAGGCAGTGCATCGGCTTTGTCATGTTATCTGTGGCCTCGATCGTGCGCACTGACATACGAAATTCATTTTAAAAAGGTCAGCTGCATTAGCGAGTTATAACCTCTAAAAGTTTGGACTTGAGAAGAAAAAAATGCAAAGATCTTAACAAACTATCATTGCACGTTTAGATGCACCGCATGATGTTATCCATATCCTGTTTTGGTGATTACTCCGATACGAGCTAATGTCGAAGTCGGAAGGGATCAGCAGATTTTTCTGGGTGGGCTCATTTTAACGTCGACTCTGTCCTATCCTTAGTTGTCTAGCTGGAGCAATGCAAATTGAAAAAAATAGACCAGACAAAGGTGATATAATTTGTATTACCATAGGTAAGTAAGTTTGGCTATTTAATTAACTTTACTCCCACACAATACTAAAAAGCTGTCAGAATTTTGTGTTGCATTAATATATGTGTAAAATCATGTTGCTTTTATTTCAGTAAGAAACTTAAAGTACTAGCCAGTATATTAATCTACCACTTCTTAAGTAGTTTTATTTAAAAAAAAAAACATGAGAAAAGTTTCTTCATGTACATATAAGGATTCAACGAAAATCTTCTTCCAATTTTCTTTTAAACCTACTTTAGTTCACTGTAATTTGAAAATACATTTGTCCTGCCTTCGTCTCTGAGATTTAATAAACCATGTAGTACGCCTTGCTTCGCGTCTATTCACTCGCATATAATACTCATAATATCCTTATACGAAAGTAGAGAAGTTCTCAGTTTATCCATTCTTCTTTTTACGCAACTTGTCCATGTTAACCAAACAATGGAGCCGGATTGTCTTAGTGCAAGTGAAACCGAAAACCGTGTACAACGCCCATACAACACGTCATATTGTGGCTAGTATGACACATCATATGTATACCTTGTATGACACATTATGATGCGTGTTCGCGTTTATGTAATCAGTGTAGGGGTGAGCAACTTTCGGTTTCGTTTTGTTTTTGATTAACTGTTGTGCTCTTTTTGTTCGCCTGAATAACTAAAGGTAGACATCCTTTCGTTACAACTGGTATAGCTATTTTTTATAATCCCTCTTCCCCTTATTATCTTCAAGATTTAATCAATATTTAAAACAATAAATTGAACTAAAACAAAACTTTACTGGAATGTACAAATAGTAAACAAAATAATTAAAACTAAAAAGAAACTAACCTAACCCCGAATCACGTCAGTTAAACTGGTACCAAGAAGGAAGCCGGCGGCATTACCCCGTTGAATGGCCATGCTTATGCGTTAGCCAAGGTAGCTGCCAGTCCTCATATCACCAGTTACACTTATTAAACGGATGGACAACTTGGCGAACAGTTTTTTGCCCTGTGGACCCAAGGTCTCAACCCATATTCTATATTTCAAATTTCTATTTCTATGTAAAACACATGATCGTTCTCTCCGTTCATCTGACAACCTCCGGCTAGGCACGCTGGCCCACCGCTCCTGTTTCGTTTCGAAGTCCTTCACAGTGACGGTAACACGACTGTGGAATTCTATTCATGTATATAGGGAATCGATTCAAAGCTGTCTTTAAAGCATTAGCTGGGTACAATTTTAAAAGAGTGATTCATTGCATAATAGTATTATAACATATATTTTTTCTATATGAATGTATTACTCGTATAGCTCAAAAAAATAGGGTATTTTGGCGAAAAAAAATGTACATCAATAAAACCTTTGTTTATAATTTCATCTTTTTTTTTTCTTTATTAAGGAATAACAAACAGTTACACATTACATGTTATAAATAATATGTTAACTAAAAGATTATTAAATGTATAACCCACTACGTTATCCACTAATTAGGTAACAGAGTTTACGCAAAGTTGCTAGGTGTTGCAACATACAGCAGTAGTAAGAGAAAGGAGAAAAAAAAACATTAATAGAGTAGGTACAAAATAATACATACAGTACGGTGCATTGTCATTTGCCTGCCTATAGACTATTGTTGACTAATTCCTTAAACTTAGGCGCAGTAACCGCAAATATGTCTATATTTTCAAAGTGATTATTATAAATGTCTACCAATCTGCGCAATGGCGATCTTTTACCAGCATTAGTTCTGCAAGCCTTAATGAAAAACAGTTTCTTTGTTCGGCATACCCGACGGTGTACAGTTCTAGGGACAACGTAGCAAATTTGGTTGGTTAAAGCGCAATGGCGATCTTGACATCTTATCATCAGGATCTGCCGAGTCCTACCAAAATTTTGGCGTCCTTCCCCCTCCTAGGGCATTGCCCCATTGCAAATAAAATGATGCACATTTTCTCTGTTTAGACCTTAACTGGTAGAGAATGCTTTTAGCATTAAGTCCGCCATATTTACCTTTTGTTTGTGCATGAAGTGTTATAAAATAAATAATTTTTACATACTATGCAAGTGTGGTATCGTATTTTATGTAATTTACTGTGTTTTTTTTGATGAAACCATCACCATACTTATAGAATCGATATTTTGTGAGATATAAAGAATTTTGATGAAAATGTAGCGGTTTGGTAGTGATACCGAAGTTAAGCAAATTTCGGCGCGGTCATGTTTGGATGGGTGACCATTTCGACCAAATAAGTGACGTATATCACGAGCATCTTATGGGCGCGGCTTGATAACATCCGACAGCAGGGTTAGTCGCTTGCTTTGCAAACACCCCTCCACCAATCCGCACTGAGCCCGCGTGGTGGAGAATGGCTCTGAACTCTCTCATAGTTGAGGTAAAGCCTTTGCCCGGCAGTGGGACGTTACAGGCTAACTTTACTTTACCTGGCCTATCACCGTTGAGGGGCCACCATTACCGAAAATTTGTAGTAAATATTAAGTCCCTTGGCTGTGTTAAAGCTATGGGTACATTACCGAAACAGTGAGCTCATGCTGGTAAACTTATGTTTGCTCTCTACAACCAAAGAAGAAGATGATGACCAATTGAAGTTTCTTTAACACACTAAGGTTCGATTTTACCAACTTTAGACAAGACTTATCAGGCTGAAAAAGACCGATTCTAAAATGAAATTTACGCAAACAATTGCTGGCAAATAGGTGATGTTTTAAAATCAGGCGTATTGATGACAAATATTCACAATCTTAAAATTCTCGTTTGTAAAATAAAATACACATTTATCTATGTTTCGTGTGAAAAAAAAAAAACCAATCAAACAAATGTTCTGCCTATATCAAACAAAGCCCGGGCCATTTCCCATATTCAGATATTGCTTCACAGAATCCCCTATTCCGATGCCAACGCTTTCCATTGCATTTTTGAGTAATCCGCTAAATGCATCTCTGGTATTAAAGTTTCATCCCGAACTAAATCCAGCGCGAAATATGGAATGAATAAACCATGGCGTCTCACCTCCATTTAGTGCTGACAGGGTTAGGGAAGGTTTATATGAAGAGGTAAATAGGTTTTTATTTTAGAAGATAGAGCAAGAGTTTTGTAACGGATTTAGAAAAAAGATGAATTCGACACAATAATATGTATAAGAATAAATATTCTTTATTGCACACTAAATACAACAAATAATTACAGAAAACATCTGAAATATAACGAGAACGGTATTTATTTTAGAAGATAGAGCAAGAGTTTTGTAACGGACTTAAAAAAAGGATAAATTCGACACAGTAATATGTATAAAAATAAATATTCTCTATTGCACACCATATACAACAAATAATTAGAGAAAACATCTTAAATATAACGAGTACAATTAAGTTGATTCTATGTGATATATACTAATATTACAAAGCTGAAGAGTTAGTTTGTGTTTGTTTAAACGCGCTAATCTCAGGAACTACTGGACCGATTTGAAAAATTTTGGAAAGCTTATTTATTGAGGATGGCTTTAGGCTTAAAACATCACGCTGCGACGGGAGGGAATTCGCGGAGGACCGCTAGTTGGATAATATTTCAGTATGTTGATCTATTACGATTCGACGAAGCAACGAGCTAGCTTTGGTCAGTAAATGAAAACACACTACTATCTTTTTAACTGACTTCAATAAAGGAAGAGGTTATCAGTTCGGCTGTATGTTTTTTTATGTATGTTACCTCATATCTTAGTCATTTGTGGACTTTTTTCTCACGAGTGTTTGTGTTCATTTCTCATGTTAATATGTAATTTCAATAGTTTCATCATTGGATTATGAAAAGTCAACCCAGACAAATGAGCCAAAAACTTAAACAAGTTTTTCTTGAAATGACCCCTTTTGCGCGGAGCTCTTTACTTAACACTTAGCATTTTTGAAAATAAACTACAAAAAGGCAAGGATCTTAAAATCTATGGAACTAAATTACTAAACTAAGCTATTGTTCCCAAATCTATGTAGCATTGTGTTATCAACGCGGGACCCTTATTTTTAAGAAAAATCATTTATGAATGTTTGATGCCACCTTATTTTCGTAAATAAATCAACAGATGGATACCAGCATATATCTCCATGTAAACCTTCCCTTACCTGTTTATTTTCGCGCACCACCGCAAACGCGAGCGTTAAGTGAGCGCTTAACGCTTTGACTAGCGTTTTTCTGTCTGTTAGCGTTTATTTAGAACGCCTATTCTAATTAGCTTCCTTTTTTGAAACTTTCTTTTTGAATAACGAATGTGCGAAAGGTTGAAAATTTAGTATGAATGGATGCATAATTAATACGCTGGAGTCATGGTTTTGATGTGATAAATTATTCATATTGTGCATCAAAATCGCGTTTTGGATCAGGCCTCGGTTTATATTAGGGCCGATTTTTTCAACGATAACATTTATATTCGTCGATTAAAATAGAATACGCCTTATTTGAAAACGTCACCTATCATTTTAAAATCGGTCGTTTTATAATTATTCAGTCGTCGTTGGAAAAATCGGCCCTAAAAGAGTAATTGCATGAATATAGTGTAAACTAGCGGTCCCCCGCGACTTCGTCCGCGTAAATTTTGGATTTCCTGCGAGCATTATTTTGGCGCGGAGTTTTTATTCAAACTCATACCTTTTTAAGATAGCTATTGAGATCAAATGATGTTTATATTTTGATTAAAAAAATAAAGTAAATTTCTTCCTTGTGTTATATAAATACCAGTCAACGACTATAAATGGAACATACATTTTAGCTCACTATACTAATAATACTCTCTGTCTCTGATAAGTCTGCTCCTGAAAAACAAACTACACACACACAATCATACACACATTTTTTTTCTTGTTTATTTTATTTTCTTGTATTATTATTACTTTTTTAATTTTCTATGATATTTTTTAATTATGTGTGTGTACTGCGATTTTGGTCGTTTAGTCATTTTGCATTATTGAGTTATATTATTTTACTTTATAAAATAATAAGCACATAAGAATAAAAAAGTTGAATTATTTGCTTTGCGATTGTACAGGAATGAAATGGCGATTTTAGCAGGAACTAATAAAGTTTAATGATAAAAAACCGGCCAAGTGCGAGTCGGACTCTGTGGGGTGACTGAGGGATCCGTGCCAACTTTTACTAAATTAGGGAATCCACTCAGTAGAATACCACAATATTTTGTTGACAGCAAATATAACTTTGTTTTTCATAATGTTTGTATGAAGTACAAAGTTACGTTAGCGGTTGTTGAAAATGTGCTATATCTCAAAACTTCTCGTTCGATTCCGTCCGAACCAATTGTTTCGTTGAAATTATTTGTTAAGATCTACAATATATATATATTTTTTAATTTACACTCGCTTATTTTAGAAGTTAGATGGGGGGACGCCAATTTTACCACTTTGGAAGCGTCTAGCTATGAAACGTTAGATTTTAAAAGAAAATGATTTTAGAAACCTCTGTTATTTTAAAAGACCTATCCATAGACACCCCACCCCACACATTGGTTTGTCAAAAAAAAAATTTTTGGTCTTAGTTTTATGTATGGGAGCGGTTAACAGGATACGTCTTTCTACCAAATTTCAACAGTGTGATGCTTATAGTCAAAGAATAAAATGTCTGTGACATACGGACGGACAGACAGACAGACAGGCAGACTTGACGAAACTATAAGGGTTCCGTTTTTTGCCATTCGGCTACGGAACCCTAAAAAGTGCCAAATATTAAACGGGAGTTATTTCAACCTTCATGTTTTTTTTTATTTTTTATAATTAATTTTCAGTTATAGGATGTGTAGTTTAACTTACTTACTAACAACACTTAAATGGGTTACATAATTATATTTAGATTTTATGTTCGTTATAGTTCGACATTTAAGAGGCACTAAATAAGTATGTACAACATGATAATCCAGATGGAAACATTTTGGCAGAGTTTAAATTTAATTTCAGGTTTACCAATTTAGCTATTTGGGAAAAATCGAGTTTTGCCGCGAGTTAAAAAAAGAGTACAGCGCCATCTATGGCCGATAAACTGAACCAGAGTCACTAAGAGCAGTTGAATCAACTGATGATTTTGATAAAAATATTAAACTCATGATATCTTTTGAATAGTATGTCCGATTAGAATAATTCAAAAAGTTATTTACAGGTATTAATATAACCTTGAATATTAATTTGTTTATTTGGATAAGGATTAATACCAAGGTACGAATAATGTAACATGTAATGTACTTTGTACCGTCCTTAATCTTACATTAAAAAATGAGTTATAGTGGCGTATCTGTTATAGTTAGACATATAGTATCGCGGACTTTATTGTAGATAATGATGTCCTCTACAAAACTGTGGTACATTAGTTTGCTCTATTGTCAATAGTTTTCGCAGCGTTCGCAATTTAATGATTTTCCTATCACACCATCGGTTACATATTCGAAGTTTTCATACGGATCCCTTACTTATTTGATAATGTAATATAGCCTATGTCCATTGCAGATAAACCAGGATTCTTATGGTGAAAGAATTTTTCAAATCGGTCCAGTAGTTTCGGAGCCTATTCGATGCAAATAAACAAACAAACAAACAAATCTTTCCTCTTTATAATATTAAGTATAGATTAGGCTTTTATTTATGGCAGAATCGTTTAACGTAGATTCTTAGACAGAACATCGATGTCCGAAATAACATTGTATTGCCTATTAATAAACAGACCCTTTGCACACTGCGGCTTTTAGCAGCGATGCAGCATCGCTCTAGTCATAAAATGTCATCCTCTACACACTTGCTCTACTTTAAAAGCATCGATGCAGTCGCGATTCAGTGGCTAGACATTGACTAGTTATGTACTGTAATCTGCATTGATACTAACGCGCGACAGCATCGATGTCAAATTAAATCTGTTCATTGCGCGAGTCATAAAAGTCAATGATTTTATTTCCATAAAATATATTTATGCAGATAAAATCATTGGGGACACTTACCCGTCCCAATATAAACCCTACCACAGCATCGGGGCAATTGTGCTAACGCTGAGAAGAAGCTGAGCAACAAACTCAGTCACTATTGCGAATGCCTCTTTACAAAAGGTTTACAATGTTTGTAGTGATCGTGCTAAATAATCCTCTACTTTCTAATACCCTTTCGTCATATGGGTTTCTTTAATAACAATTTTAAATTTTTTAACAAGTCGCGACTACATTGATGTTAAAAGTCGCAGTGTGTAAGGAGTCTTAATACCTTGTCAAAATGTCTCCGCTCAATTATTGATGTTAATTTATCAAACCAGCCTAATGGTGTGTAATTGTAACAAGGAACTATGTTGTACTGATTTATTATGATGCTAAGTAAGATCCGATAGGTTGATAAGCAGTGGATAATTTCGATTGCGTGGAAAATATAACGGGTAAAAAGTACTTAAATGCAGTAAGTTGTTTTTACTACGTCATCATCATCATCATTATCAGCCAAAGAACGTCCACTGCTGAACATAGGCCTCCGCCACGGCTTTCCACAGCGACCGATCACTAGCGGTCTGCATCCAGTTTGATCCTGCGACCTTGTGTCATCTGTCCATATTGTAGGTGGACGTCCTACGCTGCGTCTTTGGTCGAAGGGTCTCCAATCTAGAACTTTCCTGCCCCAACGGCCATCAGTTTTTCGCGCTATGTGCCCTGCCCATTGCCACTTGAGCTTACTGATTATGAAGGCTATGTCCGTTACCTTAGTTCTTCTTCGTATCTCCTCATTTCTCGTTCATTCGGTCCCGTAGAGAAACACCCAGCATAGCCCTCTACATCGCTCGTTGTGTGATTTTCAGTTTCTTTATAAGGTCCATTGTCAGAGACCATATTTCGGATCCGTATGTCATCACAAGTAAAACACACACTCGTTAAAGACTTTCGTCTTCAGACACTGATATTTCTACGAATTAGAAGAAAACGATGAAACTATTCCAAGAAAACACTGCGTCGCAAATACGACCACAAGATTGTGATTTATTCCTTTGAATTTCGAATATGAAACTGTTGTCATCTATGTGTCAACCACTTGTCATCAACTCATACAGTTGATGACAAGTGGCGTCAATTCACGGAGAAGAAATTTGTTCGCAGTGTCAGTTGCTAGTATAGTTAGTTAGCAAACTAAGCAACATAGCATTGAACTACTACTACTCTGTTAAAACTAACTGTCAGGATGGGTAAGTGACAAAGGTTACGTGACCGATAGTTTAAAAGGTCATCGGAACCATAGTAGAATCAAATCGGAACCCTCGCAATGGACGTCAATGGATGAACACACTTAACTTTTTCGTAAAGAAATGTTTTTATTTTCAGACGATAAACATGTTTTATGTACCTTTTCTGCGCTGTAACTGATCTGCGCTACGACTTTGTGATGTGCATTTAAGAGTTTTATAAATACTGAGTACAAACCTAGGTTAGTAATAGGGCAGGTTAGGGTAGGGTCGTAATAGGAATAGTCTTTTTAATAGGAGAATATATTTACACATTATCTTTTATAGACATGGTGTCTCAGAAAGTGACATCAACTCGTTGAATTCTCTCTGAGTCGCCTTACCACCTTCAATGAAAATCGCTTGCACACGTCAATTCAAACAAAAGACGATGCAAGGTGTCATCGATTCGGCTCTAAGATTAGGCGACTATGACCTCAATAGAAACTACATTTTGTTTCTCATGATTTAACCAGTTAAGCTGTTAATGCTTAGGTACAGTTTCTTGATGCATTCTTTAGTCTAGATTAGGCTTTACACAATGTAAATACATTGTGTCCATTTAAAGTTTTACTGTCAATCCCTGTTTTGCCGATGAATCTTCAATTAAGTGGTATTCAAGTTTAACCATTAGTAACGCGCATTTTGAATTCTATCGGCGTGTGAGTGGCCTTAGCATTACTCATTGCGTTTATGTTTGGAATAGTGATGTTTGATTCAATAGATCGATATCAAGCTTTATCGATAAATTACAGCTTTGTTGATTATCTTATCGAGAAAGCTAATTGCATTTTATAAGACACCAAGCGCTCTCTCTGCATGTTTTACAAAATGAATGAAATGTTGTAAATTCCAAAATAAGCTTTTATCTTCAAAGTTTATTTTTGCAATATTCAAAAACCTATTTTCCCGTTATTTTTGTTCTACATATATCACCGAGGTACAACGTGTTCTTTTCGATAACAAAATTGAAGAAAGCAATTTACGCCTGATTTTTCCAACGTCAGATAAGGAATATTCGTCGAATAAAGCGCAATATGCTTAGTCTGAAAATGTCACCTAGGTCAATCCTTTATTAAATGTAATTTTAAAATCGGTTGGTCTATACTTATTCAGGCGGATAAGGATTATCTGACATTGGTAAAATCGACTTGAAATTACGTTCTTTTGATTTATACGATACTACTTACGACAATAATTACTTATTGCTTATTTATCGATCGCGAAACAGATCCTGAGCCAACGTTAATACGAAAAATGATCATCTATTAATCGATATTTATTTAAAATCGATTGACATCCCTAATTCAAAGTTTGAATGCAATCCGCAAAGCATGATGTCATTACGCGTTCTTATCATCATACTGCATTCTGCCTCGCCCATACAAGCCAGTAATAAATTGTATGTCATTTAACGATTCCGAGTTCAAAAGATCGCAAAACCACAGGAGGTCTATATGCTTAATATTCCGACCGCCATTTTGAAAATTCATAAACGTCCAGAGACAGTAATTAATATCTGCAATTAACGTTTTATTCTTTTGCATAAAAAAACTGACTGGTTTTAAAACGAAACTATTTATAGATTACCGTGAACTTTTCAAGTGTTGATTGCCTGTTAATTTAATAATTTATATAGGAATGAGGTCCCGATTCCTTAAAATCATATGCAAAAGTAATACTAGAAAGTCACCTTTAATTTTATAAAATTCAACCAGCGTATAAAGGAGCGCGAGATAGCTCTCGCGGCCAGATTTTTATTGCTATTCTGAACGCACCGCATTCCCGGCACGTCTTGATCCTCAAATCCGGGTACCATATTACCTTTAACCATGCAACCAATCGCTTTGAAATCGCCATCCGAAACTCCGAAATGCAGCCTTATTCTGTGTAACTTCGAAAAAAACAAGGAGTCCGGTCTCTATCATGATTCATAATAAGAATGTGAGCCAGCATTCAGAACGCAACGCGCGCGAACTTTTTTCCTAAATTCGAAATTTGAATTTGCAGTCGTGCGATTGACGTGATTTATTCTCCTCGGTGGCCAGTGTGTGATTGTCAGATGGATGTGCTGATAAGTAAAAAAAGTTTATTTGTTAAAGTTAGTGCTTTTTAAAACTTTATTTAATCAGAAGCAGAGCTCTAAAATAAGTAATTTTGACACGATTGTTACTGTATATATTCTGAAGAAAATTAAGGCCTACGAAATATTAAATTATTAACACAGAGTTTTACATATCATTTAACATAGGTATCTCAAACCATGCACTTAGAGTAAATAAAATAAATACCTATCAAAAATTAGTCAGTAGCCACACGTATTACATTACATTTACACCTCATGAAGACTTCAAATATTTTTAATCACATTCATATCTTATCTTAATCGTTACCAACCCTAATTCCATAACTAACCAAGTATTTTTTTTTATCACATAACAAGTGTCGCCACTCAAAACACAACAAGCTATTCGCACCTAAGTGTGCGTTGCGTAAAGTTATACCATCTACGAAACAAATAGGGGGGACTATTTTTTTCCCACTTCGCATGACAGGACCGTAATACCGCTATAAGTCTTGCAGACCTTAAGGGGGTAGGCACACTGGATATTTTTAGCTGGCTGTAGAGTTTTTTTTTTTACTAAATTACTGTTTGATTGAAATATCAAACAGTAATTTAGTCAACGGATTTTTTTCGTGCACATGTTTTTAAACTTTCTTTTAAATTTACTTTTATAGGATGCTGTAAAGCATTCGAATTCTGAGGCATAAAGTTTTAACAAAATGTGCGCGAAATAAATCCGAATAAGTTTTTATTTCCATCAGTAGTATTTGCGTAAACTAAACAATAGCATAGAAGTTAGTTGTAGAATCAAATTTTCATTTCGATTACCTAATACGAATGATTCCTTAACCATTAAACTTTAAGAAATATTGAACTTAGGACTAATTTTTCAATACTCAGATAATAAATATTCGTCGAACAAAATACGATATGGCTAATTTGAAAACGTCACCTCATTGTCAGCAATCATAAGTACCTGTATTTTTTTCAATCTGTCGCTTTTTATTTTATTAGACTGATAAGTTTTATCTGACGATTGAAAAATCAGCCCTTAGTTTAGAAAAAGTTAGGGACATAATAATTAAAGTAAATTATATAACAAAAACGTTTGGGACATAGACGTTTATGGACTGCATAATCTCTCATGCATGATGTAATTGTTTGAAAGAAAATCGTCAGAAAATGCTATTAGCTAAAGTCCGCCTTTGTACACCATTATTTGTGCTATAAAGTCTTTAAATACAATAAATAAATAATATGCATCATATTGCATATAATATTAATAATAAGTAAATAATATTTTAATTTCAGTAGTGGCTTGAAAATTTATGGTAATGGCACTTAAAAATCTTACATATTAAAGATTTTAATACAACATAAGATTTTTTTAGTCTGTTTCTCGTCCTTAATGGGCCAAGATTAGGTCGACTTGGTTCCACTCAGTTAACGAATGACTCATTTTCTACATTGGCGATTACCCTCTAGCAAAAATAATCTCAAGTGTGCCCTACTCTTAGGTCACGAGCACACGTTTCCCCAGAGTGTGCGATTAATTAAAGTTGGTGCGTGCCTTATCTATCCGTCCGTGTGTACTCCGCCTAACGTTGAATGGACGATTTTTTCCTGCGTCTCGTATGTAATGGGTAATAATATGTTTATAGTTGGAATAAGTGTTTGTTGTGTGATATTGTGTGTGTTCTGTGTTTTTGTGTGTATAGGTTCCATTTTTCGGGCTATATAGTTTCAGAAGATAGTATTTGACTTATAACCTTAAAACCCTTATAACCCTAAACCAAGACAGTTTTTTGTATGAAATACGTATTTCAGATTTAAAGATTTTGCATTAGTTTAATTTTGCGGACCCAACGAACTTCGTTTAGCCGTCTTTCGGATCCGGTGCTGGTTTAATGGTATTATTATCCTATTCGGGACCGAGACAAATCCTACAAACTAAAAATTATGAAAATCAGTCCACCCGTTCTCGAGTTATAAGTGGCTGTGACTTAAACTACTATCTTCAATCTTAAACTGACTTCAAAAAAGGAGGTTAAATGTAAATAGATTAGAGTGTAAGGGTCGATTCTACCAATGTCAGATAGGCCTTATCCTACCAAATAAGTTGACATTTTCGAAATAGTTTCGAATTTTATTCCTTATATCCTTTATGTTCCTTATTTTACGTAAGTAAAATCGACCTTCACTCAGCTAAAGGATACTTCGAATATAACATCTTTGGGACATGGTTAAATCCAACATAAAATAAATACATATTTAGGTTGAATTTAATTTATACACATCCTACGCATTCGGTGAACCAATAATAATGTATCGTATCAGGCACATCTAAGGCTTATAACATTGAATGTTGTATGACAATAGAAATGTGGGCGTATCCATTGATAAATAATAAATAAATAACAAATATTAGACACCAACCACATACATTGCTCTGATCCCAAAGTAAGTAGTCAATGCACTTGTGTTATGCAAATCATTCACAGCGGTGGTACCACAACGCCCAGACCCGAGATACTATAGAAAATTTTCATTTCTATATTGACCCGACCGGGAATCGAACCCGGGACCTCGGAACGTCGACACTTTGAAACCCAGCGTGCTTAGCCACTACACCGGAGGTCGTCATGGTGTTTTTAAAGGGATATTAGTTTAAAATTTACACGTTTGAGGTTTTCTTTCTTTTAATTAATTTTGCTGTTACGGAAGATTTGTTATTTGTTTCGACTAAAATAATAGTTTAGTAAATCTTATAACGCTCAGCTTGACACATTTTAAAACTGCTTTTAAAGATTAGTTGCTGGATACTAAAAACTTTAAACGTTAAAAATATTATCTGTCAAATTAAGCTTAATTGAGATTCAGCAAAGATCAAGGATTGTCGCTCAAATAGCCAAACACTCTCTTAGAGCGCTTTCACACTTAGGCGACTTTAGCAGCGCTACGGTCGCGCGACAGCCGCGCTGCTGATAATTTCATACATAAATGACAGCTGAAGCTTTTCACATTAGAGAGATGCGCTGCTGTCGCTCTAATGTGAAGGCGCACAAACACTCTTAGGGCAAACTCAAACATACAACAAGCACACAACATCGCAGCGTCAAATTGTTGTCAAGCAGTGGCACGTGTGAATAGTGTCGCTGCAGCTCTTTGTATTTGCGCTTTTTAGGGTTCCGTAGCCGAATGGCAAAGAACGGAACCCTTATAGTTTCTATTCATAAAGATGAAATAAGAAACCAAAAATTTGCGCACGGGCGGGACTTGAACCAGCAACCTTTTGGCAAACCGGGCCAAACGCTCTTACCAATTGAGCTACCGTGCTGTCAGTCCGACCCGGCGAAATTAGTGGTTTCTTATGAAAACGTCAATTGCGTGACGCTTAGCGCCATCTAGCCGTCTGTTTCATAAACAATTGACGTTTTCATAAGAAACCACTAATTTCGCCGGGTCGGACTGACAGCACGGTAGCTCAATTGGTAAGAGCGTTTGGCCCGGTTTGCCAAAAGGTTGCTGGTTCAAGTCCCGCCCGTGCGCAAATTTTTGGTTTCTTATTTCATCTTTATGAATATAAAATATGACACTGTGAGTGTTAAAAACATTCTAAAGCATTAGATAGCGAAGCGACATCAATTTCCAAGTTGAATTTATTCTGTAAAGAATAACTGCTTGGGCCATCTGTTTCATAAACAGACGGCTAGATGGCGCTAAGCGTCACGCAATTGACGTTTTCATAAGAAACCACTAATTTCGCCGGGTCGGACTGACAGCCTCAATTGGTAAGAGCGTTTGGCCCGGTTTGCCAAAAGGTTGCTGGTTCAAGTCCCGCCCGTGCGCAAATTTTTGGTTTCTTATTTCATCTTTATGAATATAAAATATGACACTGTGAGTGTTAAAAACATTCTAAAGCATTAGATAGCGAAGCGACATCAATTTCCAAGTTGAATTTATTCTGTAAAGAATAACTGCTTGGGCCATCTGTTTCATAAACAGACGGCTAGATGGCGCTAAGCGTCACGCAATTGACGTTTTCATAAGAAACCACTAATTTCGCCGGGTCGGACTGACAGCACGGTAGCTCAATTGGTAAGAGCGTTTGGCCCGGTTTGCCAAAAGGTTGCTGGTTCAAGTCCCGCCCGTGCGCAAATTTTTGGTTTCTTATTTCATCTTTATGAATATAAAATATGACACTGTGAGTGTTAAAAACATTCTAAAGCACCTTATAGTTTCGTCAAGTCTGTCTGTCTGTCTGTCTGTCTGTCTGTCTGTCTGTCTGTCTGTCTGTCTGTCTGTCCGTCCGCATGTCACAGCCATTTTATTCTGTAACTATAAGCATCACACTGTTGAAATTTGGTAGGAATATGTATCCTGTTAACCGCTTTACGACTCTCATATTTCTTTAAAAAAAAAAATGACGTTTAAGGGGGGGCTCCCATACATGAAACTAAAACCAAAAGAATTTTTTTAGTCTAACCTATACGTGTGGGGTGTCTATCGATAGGTCTTTTAAAATATCATAGAGGTTCCTAAAACCATTTTCTTTTAAAGTCTAACGTTTCATAGCTAGACGCTTCCAAAGTGGTAAAATGGGCGTCCCCCCCATCTAACTTCTAAACTAAACGAGTGTAAATTTTGAAAAAAATATATAATTTAGATCTTAACAAATACTTTCAACGAAAATTGGTTCGGACGGAATCGAACGAGAAGTTTTTGAGATATAGCACATTTTCAACAACCGCAAACATAACTTCGTACTTCATACAAACACTATGAAAAACAAAGTTATATTTGCTGTCAACAAAATATTGTGGTATTTTACTAAGTAGCAGTAAGTGGATTCCCTAATTCAGTTAAAGTTGGCACGGAACCCTCAGTGCGCGCGTCCGACTCGCACTTGGCCGGTTTTTTCGACATTGTCGATGTAGTTCTCGATTCTTTTTCAGCCATTAGCTCTCGTTGTCGCTGGTGGTTTCGTTGTGGTTGCAATGTCGTCGGTATCATACAAGAAGTCGATACCCACTGCAAAATGTGGTACACGTGAATGGTCCTATTCATTTTCAATACAAAATATATGCCTGACCAAATGGTGTGGTTGCGGTATGTGTGGGTAGGCCCTTAAATGTAAGACCTCGTACACACTACGACTTTCAGCATCGATGCAGTCGCGATGCAGAAGCTGGAAATCGAAAAATTATGAACTGTATTTTTGAGACTGCATCGATACTAACACGCGTTAGCATTGATGCAGTCGCGCTTCGATGAAGGATGCTAATGCACGACTGCATCGATGTTAAATTAAATCTGTCTATAGTGTGAGTCGCGATGCTAAAGCGCGTTTCAAAACGTGCGACTGCATCTATGCTTAAAGTCGCAGTGTGAAAGGATCTTAGTTTCGTGATTCAGAAGGCTTTATCACAAGGAACGCAAACATATACCTACATTTACTAAAGATAACGTTGTAAAACCTCTAACCTCACAAATTGCGCCTAAATTGACCACTGCACGTCCTTTCATCTTGGTTTGACAGATTTGGAACCAAAATCTAATATTCTATGCAATTTTCGACCATATCACCAAATATTAAGAACAAAGGATGCTCTAATATGTGTACAAGAAATTTAATATCCATCGCTAAGCTTTCAAAGCGCGTTACTTTGATGACATTCGGTGCAGGCGCATTACGGTACATAGAGTTAAGAATAAATAGATTGGGTATAAAAAATCCACAACTCGTTTTAAATCTCTTTACTTCCGGCTCACCCGTATGACTTGTAGCGAATGATTTAAAACATTTATTTCGCCATTTTATTTTACGAATATATACTCGTAAGTATATCACTAATTTTACGTATCTCTTCATCTTGTAAATAAACTACGAGCATTAGCTATTTATTTATTTTTAAAATGAGTAACTTTTTGAATGGCACGTAACCATTGCCATAGACATAGCGCGTGCAAAATGCACGCGCTTCTTGCCATTTAAAAAAAAATGATTCAACATCATCATAATGAGCGAAAGGATGTCCACTGCTGGACATAGGCCTCCCTCACGGTTTTCCACAGCGACCGGTTCTGAGCGGTCTCCAATCTAGAATTTTTCTGCCCCAACAGCCATCAGTTCTTCGCGCTCTGTGCCCTACCCATTGCCACTTGAGCTTACGTATTCTCAGTTACCTTAGTTCTTATAGATATTACCTCATTTCTGATTCGATGTCACAGTGAAACACCGAGCATAGCCCTCTCCATCTCTCGTTGTGTTATTTTGAGCTACCTTATATTGATTGATTGTTTTTATATTTTTTAATATGCCGCATCCATACTCCCATGCTATGTAACTCCGTACCCAATCACTTGGTATTGTGTGTCCTCGCGTCACAGGATTAATCTTACCGCAATCCTTGCGACGTAATTAAATTCATGTTCCTACCGCATATTGGTTGCATGAAGCCAACCCGTTGATTGATTGGGAATTAGACTGATAGAAGGATTTTTGACTTTAAATATTATATAACCGTAATGAGACGTATTTGTAATATCATTATCAGCCAAAGAACATAAGACTCCCCCGCGATCCTAACAAGGTCGTCTGTCCATCTTGTCGGTGGACGTCCTACGCTGCACCTTTGGTCGAACGGTCTCCCAATCTACTACTTTTCAGAATTTGTATGTTTTTGTATAATACTAGCGGTCCCAGCGAACTTTGCTTCGCCCCTAGCACCGCCCTGACCCGGCCCGTCTAGCCCAGCCTCGTAATTTTAAGTTAAGAAAAACACTATAATTGATCACTTATCGAGTGGGATTAAAAATGATTATGAAATTACTAAAATGGCCTTAACAAAATAGGGATTGGTGATAAAAAAGTATAAATTATGAGGTTGTACATTATAAACAAATAAAAGAAAAAAAATCTTTAAAGGTGAACAACCCTTATGACTTAGGGGTATGAAAATTAGATAGTAACCGATTCTCAGGCCTAATGAATACGCATATAAAATTTGATAAGAATCGGTAAAGCCGTTTCAGAGGAGTACGGTAACTAACATTGTGACGTGGAAATTTTATATATTAGATTGATAAGAGTGAAAGGGCTATCAGTGTTATCAACAAATAAGCCAGGCATGACACGACACGTCACTTAGGTTATGTTGGGATTGCTTCCAAATGTCTGTTATATCGTTTTGTAGAATTTGGTTGGGTGTATAGTTCTTTGCTTACAATACGCCCACTTTTATCATAAGCTATGGAAACTTTTCGTATGGCATCTGCGTGAGTCAAGAATATTGAGTACGTCTTTGCAAACCCATCTTTAACATGACCATTCTAAGCGGACCTCCTAATTTTAATACGTTATTCGTGCGGCACGTTCGTCATATTGCGCAATGAAATCTTCACTGTGCGTCCGATTGTGCATTTATATATTTATTGCTCACATTACGATACAAAGGACTGTTTAGTGAGCATGATCAAGATGACCTTTTAGTGTGGTAGAGAGGAAACAGCCAGTACATTTTGCTAGAAACATGTGTATTTCAGGGGAAATAAAATATAATACTAAGTTTTCGTTATAAAAACTAATTGTGCCCTCGAACTAATAAGGAAACGTCTAATTGCATTGTTTTTGCTGTGCACTCTTATCAAAAGAGTTAGTCAGACTTTGTAAATGAACGGACAGTAACTGAACTTCTATTGAATGTGACCAGCAAGTTTGGATCTATATGTATATTATTGCAACAACTATTCAAGTAACTAGAACTCGATTAGTTAGGAACAATAATTAAACTTAAACTAGTAAGGTTATTAAGATATGTTTAATACGTATATGAGACTCGTGATATATGCAATACGAGAATCACCGCTTAGTAATCAGAAGCAAAAACAATTCTTTCGAAAATATACAACGTCATGCAAATATACAGTGACTGGCTTAAAACAAGATTGTATAATTCATTACTGGCCAGGCCACAGAGCGTTGTACAGAATGTGTATTTTATACAAAGGAGATTGGCGAAGTTCTTTGGATCTCAGCCCCATTTATGATAAGCCTCGTTCATGAACGAAATCAACCAAGATTTGTACGATTCAACACTACTAACAAAATGATACTAGAACTTACCTTCTAAAAGTTAGGAATAAAGAGATATAAAATATATAAATAAAAGAGGTTAGATTATAACGAGTTTTTTATTTATTTCTGTATTATGCATCAAAGTACTATGATTTTGTGATAAAAACATGACTCTTAACTTTTTATAAATAAAAATATGATAGCCTAGGCTCTAGATGTGGCTCTAGAGTAATCTAGGTAAATAAGGTAACCTACATTACCTAGGTACAAAAGTGAACACACACAATCATCAACGCATGTCAGTCTGACTTTGACGTTTGACATTTAATTTACGTTTAAACGTTCCATTACTGGCATTTATTTAATTTATTTTGCTTGTTTGTCTCGCTATTTTAAAAAGACCTTTCAATTAGATTCAAAATGGATTATTCTGCTAATCTTTTTCTGTAATAAATTCACCATTAATCTTATTAAAACAACGTGAAAAATAGGTTTGGCATCAAATATTAGAAGAAATAATACGCATGTGCGTATAATGAAACGTTTTATCTTAACAGTACGTTTCACGTTTAGTTTTTGCGTCTCTGAAAACGTTTTGTTGTCAATCATATACACATTTGTGAAAACAATTTATTTTTTGATTTCCAGCTTTAAAAATCACCAGTTTTTACGATGAATGTCCTATAATAAAATAATATTTATAATTTATGTTTCTCACTGTGTACGGTTCCTTAAACAAGTGGGTCGACTTTTGCCAATCTTCTTTAAACCTTATATATTTAATTTTGTCGTTATTATTTTTAGGTTGAATTCAGGTTGTTCCAAAAAAAAACGCCTTCTAACAAGGATTTTGATAAAACTTACAGTGTACCCGTAAAAATATACTAATAGTTAAAATATACTAATTAACTAATAAAGACCTCACTATAAGTTCTTGTTTTCGAGAAATCCGTGGACAAACATACATGCACTAATGAAATTTTTCACACGTGTTTGGAAGCCTTTAAAGAGATCAATATACTCAAATATTATCAAATTCCAACAATATCGCATACATGGAATTGATTACCTCCTTTTTTGAAGTCGGTTAAAACATTACATAAGGAAATGTTTTTTGAACTGGTGTTTCTACTTGTCCTGTAAAAGAGTGTTTAGTGATGTGCCGTGATCCCGATGCCCTCTAATCGACCTAATGACTCGGAATCGGAACGCGAATCTGTAATCGATGCGGTATCGATTCTGACCCGTCCGCTACGTGTCTCGAATTAAATAGGCATTTCAATTAAATCCCGTTGAAGGATACAGTACGGCGAGTGGTTAAATCTGGGAAATGAGAGATACAATAGCTTAAGTCTATGGTAGAGCATCTTAATAAATGTACGGTATAATAAAGTATTATTTTGAATGCACCACTACACACCTCTGATCACAAAGTGAATAGTTATAGCAGTTCAGTTATATTTGGGAAATCAGAAACAAATGTGCCAGTCCCGGAACAAAATGTATAGAAAATTATAATTATATTGAATTTGTAACTGATATAATATGAGTATGTGATGGGCGATAAAGAATCACCTTATACTAGTGGTCCCAGGGAACATCATTTCGCCCCAGCCCCGTCCGCCCCAGTCCCGGCCCTGTCAAACGGGATAACAAGTATCCTATGTTCTTGTCCTGGTTCTAAGCTACCCCCTCACTAATTTTCAGCCAAATCAGCCCAGCCGTTTTTGAGTTATAAATAGTGTTACTAACACGACTTTTTATATGTATAGATCGATCTTACATTCAAAGCTTTCCGTATTTACAATTTAAAATGTTGAAAATAAAATGTGAAGTTTTGTTCAAAAGATTACAAAATCACTTAAACAACAATTAACCTTTTGTGTAAGTCAGACGCACAGTCTGTCCGTCTGTCAGTATACATAATTGAGAAGGCGTGAAGTCATGACTCTTGTGTGATTGTAATTAATGTTCTTTTGTGTTGCATCTTTAATGCGATTGCTTAGACGGCTGAGAGGTTAAATAAAGTTTTTTGGATAATTTTACAAGTAAACAAGGCTCAGTGGCATCTCAGTTTCGATCGAATCAAAGGCCTTCTCGTAGTCCACAAACGCTGAGCATAGAGGCATGTTATAGTCTTCGGACTTCTGTATAATGTGCCTAAGTGTATGAATGTGGTCTATGGTACTAAAGCCTTTTCAGATTGTACTAAAGGTCAGTGGCACCACCATCTATGTTATAACTCGCTCAATTTTTGTATGAAGTTTGACAGTGACGTTTCTTAATAGTGCAACTGAACGTCAGGGTTGGTTTTTGTATAGAGATCTCATGTTTTTTTACCCTCGACGCAGAAAGAGAGGGGTGTTTTATAAAACGTGTCTGTCTGTGTATCTGTGTGTGGTAACGTAGCTCCCAAACGGATAAAACGATTTGAGATTTTTTGCTATGTTTCATGTTAAAAAATCTGATCAGCCGTTTGAAATTCATCAACTCTTTCAAGTTTCTAGTTTTCCGATCGATTCAAAATTTGGGACCATGTTACTTTAATTATATTCAAAGAATATGGTAAGGTAACTAAGGCCGGATCAGCTGTTTAAAGATCATCAGCTCTTTAATAATTGATGAGGGTATCTGACTGCCCTCCATATGTCCTATCGAATCGAAATTTGGTTCCATGTTACTTTAATTAAATTAAAATAACATAATAAGGCAACTATGACTTTAAATATGACATGTGTTGTTTCTTTTAAAATTTTAGTTTCTATTACCGTATTATTACATTGGCTCAGTTATATGTTATGTACTCGTAAAAGCACTATAGCAGAAAACACAGTGACAAACTAAATATTGTAATAGAAACTACATGAATTCGACCTTAAGTGACTATCACAATAAAAGAAGCTAAAGAATAAGTGGAATACAAGCATCCATATCCAAATTTTCCTTCAAGAAAGCCTCGCGGGCGGAATTTATAAGGAAGAGTTATCCGTCTTGACGCATTGACTTTTTTTTCATGTTTACCATCATTATTATTTATATGCACAATCGACAGCACATCAGGTTACTCACTTTTGTTGCAAACTAGCCCATGTTACAACGGCATAAGACACCGCAGTGTTTACCTTGACGTGCTGTTGTCCGTACTATGTATGAGTATGTATATAAAATTGGTATTATTGTAAAGGTAGTATGTAGGTTTACTATTATTGTATAATTATCACATTGTACCTTTTAATTTGTAGTTATTAACTTCACGCTATTTCTTTTGTCTTATTATTATTTTTTTCGCGCCGTCTGTACTTTCTCTGTTAAAACCTACGGTTGACTAAATGATTTTAGCATTAAATCCGGTAGATGTACCGTTTATTTGTGCATGAAGTTTATAAATAAAATAAATAAATCAAACACTCAAACTCTTACATGAACAAGAAATCGAACCTGATACCCGGACGAAAGTACCCACCATTAATTGTGTAACTAATGTTCATATCATGCTCTAAATTTGCAATTTTGAACTGTATACCATTGTTTTAGAGTTTATTTTTCCTTTTTTGTGTGGAATAGGCAAGTGCTGAGTGGTTGGCATGCTAGGGTCACAGGGTCGAGGCCCGGCCCTTTCACTCGTTACGTAACGATGTATCGATTCAATAGCAACATCGATAAAGTGGTTTTAATGGAGTCGTGTTTATTTTGATCGGTATCGATTGATGCGAAATGTTTATGTTTTTTTTTGGTCGTGGTGTAATTATTGAAAATATTTGGATGGATTACACACGTTTTCTTAAGGCTGCTGTAGGTAGTTCAACTTACGGTTAAATTTAATGTAAAATTATCGTTTTGTCTTTAGACGGGTTTAGAAGAAACTCTTACACATACTGGTACACATACGTGCACTGTGTTGTCTCAATCAAACAATGGAGCACTATATTTTAGTACTGTATACATAATTGAATGTTGTCTTAGTTACACCACTTATAACTCGAGAACTGGTTAACCGATTTTCATGAGTTTTGCTTTGTTGGATATCTTTGGACTAATAACCATATAACGGGCCAGGGGCTAAGAGACGTTCGTTAGTCTTTAATATTCTTAAGGATGAAATAAATAAAAAAAAACAAGAATTGTACACGGGCGCCAAAACGCTCATCCAATTGAGCTACCGTGATGTCTTTGAATATACTGGAACGTTGATGGGAGCATAAAAATCTGACTTTTACCCAACTTCCTACACCATGTGTGGTGTATTACATAACGCTAACATTAATAACTTCCTGAAACGTTTACAAAAACCGCAAATGACAAAAAACCGGACACGTCCGAAACCGCGACAAATGTTGGGAAAAATTGTGTTTTGGCTAAAAGCTGAGTTATAAATTTAAGGCCATCGTAAAAATGGCAGGATACCCATTTATTTCTGGACTAATTAATACGATTTGGGGTTGAGGCGCGTATTTTTTTTATAACTTTATGGTTCCGAAACTTACCTCAATGTTTATATACCTATTTATTTCTGGTTTCGCGCTACTTTAACGAATAAAGATTTATACGTACGTTTAACGTTCGATGAAGATATGAATTACGATATTACACTAAATATACCCTTATCGTGCACTTTTATTTCAATTAATCACTCTTCTAATTCTGCTGATTGCACCAGAATAAGTTAGTCGGATTATTCGTGAAGCGTGCAGAAGCAAAATGGTCATTATCACAACAGCGTAAAGCACACATTTTGCTGCAATCATTTTCTGTATCGATGAATTCTTACTCCCATTTGTTCGTACAATTAGCAATGTTGAGTCATGGGAGCTATTCTGGAATTTTTCGTAAAAACTGAATCTTGCGTGTACTAGTTTCAAGATTCAAGTTTATTTATTGCATAATATACAGTTTTCAATATTAAATAACGTCTTTAAAATGACTTTTTACTTTTCATTTGATTTCTAAAATTTCTTATTTTCAATCTTAAAAACTGAGAGTACGTACATCATCAAAGGGTCCCAATCAACTCATCCTCGCTTCGCTTGCCAAGTTTTGCGTTGAAATCCCCCATTTCATAAGTGAAATCTGAAATAGGTTTTGGAAGTATGCATGGCTCTACTTACGTCCTCATACATTTCCTCCACCTCTTCATCCGGGTGCCCCGACGTCGGTGCATATACCCGTTTGACCTTCAGCGAATACCTCTTAGATTAAGGTTGACGATGGGCTCGTGGACGAGAAATCCGATGCCACCTTGCGACTTTCGTTGGTTGCCCTCCGTAGAAGAGCAGTTATCGTGTCCTCGCCCTCTCATCAAATCAAACCCACTATGTCCCAGTGTCACCTGCTCAATTCTATTGTATAAATAATTTCACCATATCAACAAAAAATTGCAAGGTTCAGTCTTGAGATAAAGGTATTTAAACATACTGTTAATGACATATTTCTATTTAATGCTTAATTGAACTGAACGCATGACGCGTGAGCGAATGTCAAAAAAAACAACATAATTTACTTGACTCTTAGACCCCTTACACATTGCGACTTTTAGCAGCGATGAAGCATCGATGCAGTTGGAAAATGTGAACCTTTACATACTTGAGCTACTTAACATCGATACAGTCGCGGTGCTACCGCGCGTTAGTATCAATGCAGAAGCTGAACATTGACAAATTATGTATTGTACCTCTGTATTGGCGACTGCATCGATACTAACGCACATAAGCATCCATATAGCTTCGTTTCTGCATGGATACTAACGCGCGACAGCATCGATGCCAAATTAAATCTGTTCATTGCGTAATTCGCGATTCTGTCGCGTGTTTTGCTTAAAGTCGCAGTGTGTAAGGTGTCTTACAGTTGGCAATGTATTTTAAAATGTCGTTTATCAGAAACCGTATGGGTTTTTTCCTGTACCCAATCTCTATTGACTCCAGAATAGTACCCCAAGGCTCTTGTACAATAGTAAGTAATTTTTCGAGCCATTTCCTCTGGCTGCCACAATTACGCCCGTGTCTGGGTGTTAATAACAATTGTTATTTCATACTTGTGCCCCCCAAGGGTAGAAATGATTGCTGTGGCATAAACTCCCTTCGAGTTTAGTTATTTTAGACAATTGCAAATAATGACGCTAAAAACTCAATTTTAGGCGTAACTTTGGTACACACCAAATAATTTGAAATGGCAATTTTAAGTGACTTTAATGTTACTGCAAACCTGATGGTTTGGAGTTGATAGGAGTATAGCAAACTTAACCTGTTACGTCCCACTGGTGGACAATGGCCTTACCTCAGGTATTTTGAGCCATACATTGATATGAGTAGTGTTTCAATAATTTATGGGAATATGACTTTGATAGATTTATAGAATTGCATGACCCTTAGTTAAATCAAAAGAATGGAAATCCATTCAAGGCTGATTCACATTACACCGTGCCGGCGCCGGGCCGGGCTTCGGCCGCGGCACGGTTAAAAGTTATTGTATACATTTTGTATAAATTGATTCATGCCTGATCGTCCTCCGTTGGAATATCGGTGGGAATATTTCCAGGCTCCGGCACGGCCCGGCCCCGGCACGTTGTAGCGTGAATCATCCTTTAAATACACAGTCGACAGCACATCAGGATACCCACTTTTGTTGCAAACTAGGCCTTATTACAACTGGATAAGATACAACAGTGTTTACCTTGTGCTTTTGTCCGAACTAATCTAAATAAATTACACACTAAAAGACAGCTTTGGACGACCATACAAATTATTCAATTATACACATTTTACTTAACCTTACTGTGATCTGTGTGTGTGTATGTGTGTCTGTGATCTTCGGTAGTTAACCCTTCAAAATTCAGGAATAAATTCTAACTAAGTTACACATGAAACTACATGTAGTTACAGTTTCAATTTAGCGATAGTTAACAACTTGTTACAACTAAGAACTTAGCTAAGTTGTTGCCCCAAGTTTTTAGGGTACGTCGTGGAGGTAACTTAAGCTTGTAAAGTCAAGTTTATTTAGCGGTAGCTTAGTTTTATATGAACACCCCAGCTTCATTTTAGTGTTCATTTAAGGCGCGCACCGAATACCTGAGCTATATCAAAAAGTAGGATTTAGTTTGACGTTTGCTTTAGTAACGCCATGTAATCCAACAATAAATACTAGAAAAATTAAAGAGATCACATAAGACCTAACTAAAAAACGACCGATTTTAAAATGTCATTTTACATTAATGATTGCTGACAAAAAGGTGACGTTAGAAAATTAGGCGTTTTGTATATTCGACGAATACTCCTTATCAGAAGTAGGGAAACTCGGCTCTTAGAGTCTATTTTACCAACTTAAGATAGGACTTATCCGACCGAATAATTCTAGCACGACCGAATTTAAAATGTAAAGTTAATAAATGATTGCTGACAAATAGGTGACGTTTGAAAGAAAATTAGTTGTTTTGTATTATGACGACCTCTGTGGTCGAGTGTCTAGCACGCTGGTTTCAAGCGTCGTCATCTCGTGAGGTTCCGGGTTCGATTCCCGGTCGGGTCAATGTAGAAAACGATCTTTTCTATATTGTCTCGGGTCTGGGTGTTGCGGTGCCACCGTTGTTTCCGATTTCCATAGTGCTGTAGCTACTAAGCTTGGGATCGGAGTAATGTATATGATGTAGTCAACTATTTATTTATTTATTTGGAAAAATCAGGCCGTTAAGCGCATTGTATGGTATTAAACAATCGGAAAATTTCCATGAAAAAACAGTGAAATATACATTTTCATCAGTCACAACATGCTATCATATAACAACCACAGATAAAACAGTACCCTTTTTGTCACAGTCGGGTAAAACGCATCATTCAACCCCTTTCCCACTGCAAAAAGAAATCTCAGTTACTTTACCAAACTCATAGAGATTTACTACTGCAGTAGCCAAAGAAATTTGCACTTTGATACAGAGAGTTAAGTCCCCAATTTAATTGTGCTATGGAAGGTCATTCAAGACCAAAATTTATACCTACCCTCATAAGGAAGGTATGAGCTATGGGGTCTATCTTTATTCATGGGGTGTATTTATGGATGACTATCTCAGTCCCGTGACTTCAGTCGTGTAAGTTGTAATTTAGGTATCATAAATAACTAGAAATTTAAGTGGTATGAAAACTAGTGTTCTTTTGAAAAGTTTTTGATTAAAAAAGGTTTAATAAATCTACGCATATTTTTAGGACTGAAAAAAAATAAGGAGGATGAGCTGAATTCGATAAATAACTATTTGGACAAATCTAAGTACACTCTTTCATGGCTTATTTAAAAGATAAAAAACATCAGCTATAAATTTATGGTAAAAACTCGTTAGTACATTAAGAGTAGATTTTACCAATGCCAGATAGGACTTATCCGACTGAATAAGTATAAAACGATCGGTTTTATAATGAAATTAACGTAACTGATAGGATAACTGACAAATAGTTGATGCTTTTGAATTAGGCGTTTGTATTGTATTCCACGAATATTCATTATATGACGTTGGTAAAATCGACTCTAAATCAATTTTTGAAACTGAATGATGAGTGGTCCAAAAGAAAAAAATATAAAATTGTAATAAAAAAGTTTATTTGCAGAGAAGGAATAAGCAAACTCACAGACAGTACGTATTTCATGGTCAGTAATTGAGTAGTAGTATGATCATTTGTCAAACCATATTTTATGGGCCGTTAAAGTGGGGTCCTAAAATTTACTAACTTTCCTGATTATTTGAGACGATCGTAATAATTTTATGGAGTTTCATTGTTAGGAGATAATGTATGATTATTACTTTTGCTATTTGACAGAAACCATCTGTGTATTGAGCCTGAGTATTTAATTGCATCTGAAACAGCAGTATTATGTGTATTATGCACGATGAAAGAAAGTGAATTGTGTACTTTTTCGTCGTTAAGTTAATAATGATTAGGTAATCACTTAGTTTTGTAAAATAAGAGTCTTGTCTTTTTTTAAGTTTCATGAATTTAGATACAAAATAAATACAATTTACTGTGTCTTACGTGAAGTCAAAAGTACCACTTATACGTATATAGGCTGTTGTTTTGGTTAGTGACTTCGAACTTCCAATATTGAATGTATCTATGTAATTATATATTATTTTTGAAAGTATATAAAAGTTTGATAAGACCTGGTGTTGGTAGTTTTGACTCGCTCGCTAGTATCGAAATAATCAATTGATTTAGTGGAATTTTTCATATATATTGTTTCCTTTAGTATCGTTTGCACAAACAATCCCTGAGTCGCTCGTCGCTGACCAAAACAACACCCTGTATTGGTACCTTAACTTTCAGACATAACTTTGAGGCAAAGTCAGACCTCAAACATTGCCATACCAATTATAGTTTTGTTAGCCATACTCATATTTGTCTTGATAATTATCTCTGTTTGATCTGCGTGTCCTTAGGGATCTTAATTGGATGAAACTACTTGAGCGCAGGGACGTTGGTTGACATTGCTTGGAGGCATTAAGACCGCTTCCACTTAGCTTTGCGTTATAATTGAATGTATGATGGTTTATGGGTAATTGGTAATCAGAGCAGAGGTACTAATATATGCTGATTAATGAAGTACCCATCTATTTACACCCGCAGAAAATGACATGGAAATGAAAGAAACTTTTCAATTTAGAGCTGTTTATTAAGGCGTATTATCATTATTATTATCATAAGTAATATAGAAAAACTCAAAACATATCGCGAGCTAATTTAGTGCAACGCCATCTAGTAGCAACAAATAGTAAACATAGACTTCGCTTACTTTATTTGTTTGCTTTTGGTGGATCCGAACCTAAACACTATCCATGGTTAAAAAAGTAGTAGTAGCAGAGTTCAAAAAGTTGAAAATGTAAAATACTGGATTCTTCTGACATATAAAGATAACATATTTTCATTAACTGGTAACATGCATTACTTTTGACGATCTCCGTGGTGTAGTGGCTAAGCACGCTGGGTTTCAAGGCGTCGCCGCTCCGAGGTTCCGGATTCGATTCCCGGGTGGGTCAATATATAAATAATTTTTTTTTTATTGTCTCGAATCTAGTTGTTTTGGTGGTACCGGTGGTACCGTTGGGTCTGATTTCCATAACACAAGTCACTCACTTCACTCACTCAAAACTTAATTTTTTGAGGGTTAGAAACAAGATTTTCCGCCATGTCAAAATTCACCTAAGGACTATCTTGTGAATAACTAAATATCAACAAATAGCAAATACAAGCTGATTTTCCCAAAAATTGGCTGATGTTTTTTTCCAAATACAGGAAAATCGGCAAGTGATACAGACCAATAAGAACCCAATTTGCCAACATATTTGTCGACGGCTGTGCACACCGTTTTGGCTTCAAAGCCTCATGTTTGACCTCAAACCCTTTGGTTCTTTACACATTGCGACTTCTCGAATATTTCCTTACGTTAATCATGCAGTTTATTTCCTGAATATAGTGCAATTTGCATCCCGAAGTTATGATCTAGGCATGGCACACTACCGTGCGACGCTATGCTTTTGATTTTGCCCTATATCTATGCAGTTATCGGTTACGCTAGTGATCGGTCGCTGTGGAAAGCCGTGGGGGAGGCCTATGTTCAGCTGTGGACGTCCTTTGGCTGATAATGATGATGATGATGATGATCTATGCAGTTATGTGGGAGCCATCTGACTGGACTATGAGTGAAGAAAAAAGAAAATGCTTCTTTCTATGCATTGCGAACACTCTTATAATTCCGGTATTCCGGGCTAATTAGTAATCATGATATATTCACAGCTTAACGTAGACCTCCCCATTGATTTTAAATGTCACCGTTTGATCTTTATAAGTCCGTTTGACAATTTACAGGATACCTACGTTAGTATTTCTAAATAGATCGGAGACCCTTAACACAAATCGCAGCATAGGACGTCCACCGATAAATAGAGAAGACTATGTAAAGATCCCAGTGTCACACTGGATGCAGACCGCTTTGGAAAACTTTGGGGGCGGTCTTTGTAAAAATTGTGACTCTGTGTAGATTGTTTGATTTTTTTAAAACAAGATACATAATTATTTGTATGACTACACAAGATGGAAAGTATTAACATATTAATATTTTTTACAAACTTCAAATAACATGTTATTTATATCCACATAATCTACTTAATTAATCAAACGCTATTAAAAAAGTTTGACCGTTCTGCAAATTTGACTAATTTCCATTCAAAATTTCATAGCTTTTTTTTTACTTTTTATTATAGTTATTTTTTATATCTATTCATGAACCTTTAAAGTAAGTTTCAAGCTTCTAGCTTTGAAAATGACGATACGTCCATACAAAATTTAATCGCCCTTTTCAACCCCTTACAACTCTTTTTCCGCATTAAAAAATAGCCCATGTTCTTTCCCAGGCTCGAGACTATGTGTGTCCCACGTTTCATTCAAATCGGTTCAGTTGTTTTGGCGTGAAAGCGCGACAGACAGACAGAGTTACTTTTACATTTGTATGTATATGTTAGTTTTCAAGCTATTTGTTGTATTAGTGCCTTAAAAATAATTAAGTAGTTATATTATTTAATTTAACTAACTTGTTCAGCAGTGGACGTCCTTTGGTTGATGATGATGATTTCTAGTGTTATGTCCTAACTCGTATGAAACGCAGCACTAAGTCGCAGAGTGTAAAGGTACTTTTATATTTGGCCTCAAAAGCTTCGGGTAAACAGTTCACTGGGATCACATATGTTCCCTTTTTTATTTAATTGGAAAGCAAATATTTTGTTTGAGAAGGACACATTTGACAAATCGTAAGAAATACGTGGCATGATGATCTAAATAGGTTTACCGTATAGAACTGGATAGTATAGAACTGGCTAAATAAAAAGAGATATTAAAATTATTTCTGGCGAAGCTATTTTCTTGCTTCACTTTTAATTTAGAGACTGGTGAATAAGTCCATTAATACAAGTCCTTATAATAATAAATATTTTGTTTGCTAATCACATACATTGCTCTGATCCTAGAGTAAGTATTTAATTCACTTCATTATATATTATTATCATCATAATTATCAGCCAAAGGACGTCCACTGCTGACCACGTGCTTCCACAGCAACCGATCACTAGCGGTCTGCTTCCAATGTGATCCTGCAATCTTTATAAGGCAGTCTATTCATCTTGCCGGTGGAAGTCCTACGCCTCTCTGGTCGAAGGGTCTCCAATCTAGAACTTTTCTGCCCCAACGGCCATCTTCTTCGCGCTATGTGCCCTGCTAATTCTCAATTAATTCACTTGTGTAAACGAAATCAGAAACAGCGGTGGTACCACAACACCCAGACCCGAGACAGTACAGAAAATTATGATCTTCTTATTCATATTTAATACTAAAAGAAACACAATGCCAAAAAATAACCTTTCGAACCCTATTTCCATTCCTGGAAGAGTTGAAACGCGAAATTCTTTAGCCACTCATCCGTGCGTCGTAAAATACCAAGATTCGGTTTGAATAAAAAAGTAAACACAAAAACGTATTTTGTTAGACTCGTAATCCGAAGTCGAATATCGGGTACACGGCGAATATCAAAAATAACAGGGATTCATACGCATATAGAAATGTTTGGTTAGCGAACGGATGGGGTCCGTAGGGCTGGATCTAAATTCTTCAGATACGTTCGCTTTTGACTACGCCATCTTACTAAGCGTTACGAATGTTTTTCTATGGACTGAGATGGCTAATTTTGACGCTCTTAATAATTGGGTTATCTGTCTTCTGCAATATCTAAAGGTTTGACATACAGGTTTAAGAAGGCTTGCAGAATTGTCTACCGTTCAAATGTTTAGCAATCTGTACTAATATTATCAAGCTGAAGAGTTTGTTTGTTTGTTTGAACGCGCTTATCTAAAGAACTACTGGACCGATTTGAAAAAATATATTTGTGTTGGATAGCTTGTGTATCAAGGAAGGCCTTAGGTAATAATAATAATGCCTGGCTGTTTCTAATGAAAAAACAATAATAATAACGTTATCGATTTTTTTTTATTGTTAAATTTTTTCTTCAAGTGTGTGTTTACATCCAGCGCCTAGCAAAGGTTCCCGCTGAAATTCAGTGTCGTGGCATGCTTACCGTCTGCTGTCACGAAGCGGGGACCTTTTTGGCACACTTAGGGGCTTTGTTTTTGTTTTATGTTTTTTTTTTGTATTTTTTATAAATATATGTTTAATAATAAATAAATAACAGTTTATTTCAGGCAGAGCCCAAAGCAGTTAGTAACAAAAAGTCTTATAATTAGTGTTAGTAGTACTATGTTTCTGATTACATTGAGATTTAGAAATCATTGATTTTATTAATTAAATTATATTTTTATTATTCGTTGAATATTCCACATGAATTACTAAAATAACCGATATTTAATGTTGTCAAATAATAATAATTAATATTTATAATTCAATTTTATAATAATTTAATATAATAATAATAATGTAATATAATATACACATTCAAAATAATAAACTTTCAATAGTAATATTGTTTAAAACACAATTCAATTATATAAAAAAATAAAATACAATATCTGGCCATAAAGTCAGGGTGCAAGAACATGTAACCTGGTCATATGAGCAAGCAGGGGGAAGTCCCAGCGGGTTTATGGTAATGTAATTAATTTCCACGTTTGTCGTTTAAATAATAATTCTATGTTTTAATCTGGATTGTGGCAACCCTATCAAGAGGAAAGGGTGGTCCATTGAGGATATTGAGAAGTACAAAAGGTGTGAGGCGAATGAAGTTTTCAGGGGAATTGAAGTTTGCCATCAATTTTTGTTATTTGCATGTGTTTATTGTGCATTTTTCTTTGGGTTATTATTCGTGAGTTGTCATTAAAAGTTTATTTCTTCTACTCCCTTTTCCTCCAATGTTTTTGTTAGCCGTGAATGTCCCAATGATGGGCAAAGGTTATTTTTTTGGTTTGTATGATAGAAAAATCATTCTGCCTTTTTTCAGTAAAGGAAAAAAAGGAAGTGGTTATCAATTCGACAGTATGTTTTTTTTGTATCTATGTTACCTCATACTTCAGTCATTTGTTGACCGAATCGAAAAAAAAAACGCGTAGGTACCTTGGTAGTTGAGTAGATCTTGGTGCAATCGAGGGAAAACCTCGAATTTAAAAGGCACGTTTAGTGTTTTTGTACTAGAATCTTGATGAAGACTTGTTGTTAAGTCTGATAGTCGACATTATGTGGAGCTGAGCTGATGGTGGAACTTCTAAACGCTTAGATGTTCAGTGATTTAATGACAGAACTTATGATAGATAATTTGTAGCTTCTTAAAGAACTGAGTCAAAAGGTGTAACCCCTCCTGTTATCACAAAAAAAAAAATAGCAAATAGAATTAACTTTTGAGTGCATTTTGGATTTGATATCGGTTTTACTTTTTGTTTTAAGTTAATTTTCTGAGGCCCAGTAGATATAGAGCCTTGTTTGTGTGCTTCGAGCATGTAAACTATTATTATTATTTTATGATACCAGTATTGTAAAATCTTTGTTCATTAATAATAAATACTTTTTTACTTATTCCTTGTAGTTTCTTGTTAAATAAGTGTAGCAATGTTAGCAGAAACTTGGTATAAAGCTGTCTTCTTTAACGAAATGAACTTCAATTGATTCCTTTCATTCAATTTGGAAGTTTATTTATTATTGAGCCTCTCAAACAAGACTTACTAATTTGGTAAGTAGCACAGCTTTATCCGTTTTATTTCGACTAAGAATTTGGATTAGAATTTGTTATACGAATATGAATCTTATTTGAGGGTTATGAAGAGATAGATTTGAGTGTGAGAGTTTGTTTACTGAATCTTCTCGGAGTAAACACGCGTGGTTACGGATAAAGGTCTTTGCTCATTAAGAAAATATACTATAAACTTTTCTAGCGTTTTCTTTGCACTGCGTTTTTCAATCAAATTTCGCTTCATGCAAGCTATATTTTCTTTGCCTGACTGCCTCGGTGCATCGGTTAACCTGTCGCTCGCCCAAGAGGTCCCGGGTTCGAATCCCGGGTCGGGCTGAAATTTATTTAAAGGGTTTTTGTCTTGAAAGTATTAGGGATCAGCTCGGAGTCAGGAAATTGGTGGTGATGACACCCCTGTGCCTCGGAAAGCACGTTAAGCCCAGAAAGCATGTCGGACTGCTGTCTCATCCAATTGATCACAGTGACGTCACAGAGAGCGCACTTGTGCATTGCGAACATATCTGGCACTATAATATCTCCTGCGTACTTGGCTTATCTATTCAGGAGGCCGCCGTTACCGATAATCGGTATAAATCAATTATTTTTTATTGAAAACTAGAAAACTATCTTTTTATAAGTCCAATGCTTGTTATGATTAAATGTACTCCATGAGCTCATTCCTCCATCCCCTTTTTACCACCGCACGTCTAGACGCACCGCGGGCTACCACCTTGGACGAATAAACCACTGGACGCGCAATGACATGCGATTTCGCTTGTGCCCCCTTAGCCACGAAGCGGGCTTTTTGGCCTCACTTACAGGTGACGTCTTGTCAGTACGGTGATAGAGCTCAGTGAGAAACATTGTCGGAAAAAATGGGTAAATGTGGCTTATTTTTGTATAAAAATTATAGCGGCAAGCCAAAAATTTTCATTTTCATCCGTAAGTAACGTTTTATCCCAAAAAAAACTGATATTTTTCATGAAAATAGTGAAATGTGTTTTCCAAGAGTAAAGTAACATTGCCATTTAAAAAAGTGGTGGTCAGTTACTACAAAATCAACAAGATAACGTATACTTAATACGGTAGGATTGTCGTATGTTTATCATTCGTTCTCTTTTCATTTTAATTTTAATTGTGCTTGACAATTGTCGATAAATCGTATCGATAAACATTTATTAATTTTTTAATATAAATTATTTTTAAATAAAATGATAAATATGTAAAAAGTTTCACTCGAGAATAGATTAAGGTAATCTTAAAAATACAACAGTTTGCTTTAAAATTTTAAACCTCATATTTTATGACAATACGTCTTTAAAATATAATTTCAGATTTCTTGTGAATCCATTAAGTAATATAAAGTGGGTCGAAGGGAGACAAAATGGACCCCCACAAAAATCACCGAATATGTGGTATCCATTTAACACCAGTGTGATTTAATGCCAACGCAAAAATCTACTGCTTAATTATCCCATAGGAGGATTTAAATGGTGCTGGGCTGTATATATACAATACAATTGTCATATTCATATAATATTATTTTCTTGTTGACACACAAAAATGTGACTGATATCGTAGGAATATAACAATTGTATGAATATGACAATCGATATGACAAACGTCTAAGTGTTTTTACATTTAAAATACGAAGAGTCGAACGAACGAGACGTAGAGGTTTTACACGTAGCTTGAAACCTCTACATGTTGTAAATGATATTCCCACATAGGTAGGTTTTATAAGTTATTGAGAGATACATTTCATAGCTGTGCTTTGAAATTTTATCGACCGTGGGGGATGTAGAGGTTTCAAGCTACGCGTAAAACCTCTACGTCTTGTTCATTCGATTCTTCGTATTTTGAATGTAAAAAAACTTAAGACGTTTGTCATATCGATTGTCATATTCATACAATTGTTATATTCCTACTATATCAGATCTGTGTGTGTCAACAAGAAAATAATATTTTACGAATGATCTTATGTAAATAATAATTATTAGGTAAAGGAAATAAAACAGAGAATACCTGAAGTTAAGTATATTATTTAATCGTAAACGTTGAAAACATAACACAGAAAACATAATATATAAACTCGCATTCATATCTCCGAGATCACAGCGACGCTACGCTTTCTCACAGTACTTATGGGCGGTTTCACAATGTCTTAGGAAGTTCTAGTTAGTGTTACTTGCCAGACCGTTCATATAAACGTTCTATGTTTCAGTTGTTCATTCGATGGTTTGTGCATTAAACATGCCCATAATGTAATTTATTATTTTAGTGATAAAAATTATGTCTTTTTACAAAAGATTCGTTCATTCATTCGTTCCGTACATATCGATAAAAAAATATCGACACTTTCATGCACTAAATGTCAAAAATTGACACGACAAGCTCCCCCCGCCCCGCAGAAATTGGCTAATGATGTTTTCATACATTCGTTTTTGCGTTTCATATCCAGTGGTTAATTCATCCAAGGCTACCACCCATACCGTGTAGATATTCCACTGTTGCGAACTAAGCGCTTCGCATCATCTTTTATAATGCGCACAGCCAAAGAGTGGAACTCTTTGCCTGCATCGGTGTTTCCAAGAGAATATAACTCGAAAACTTTTAAAAACAGAGTGAACAGGCTTCTTCTGGGTGAGCTCGCTCCATCGTCGACTCTGTCTAAGCCCAATTAGGTGTAGGCTAGAGTCAAGAGCAAACCCATTTTGAATTAAAAAAAAAAAATGTCATTACTGTATTTGTGTTTTAATTTAGGTTTGAGGGTCCTAGTAATGAACTCGATTTTTTGCTCTATCTGTGTTGACATTTGTACTTATTGTGAATCTGAATTCAGTTAGGCTTTAGAATTATGCAACGGTTTTCGGTTCAGTTTATACTGTGAGTTAAAATATTTGAAACTGGAGGTCTACTACGAAAAATGAAATCGAACATCCCTGACGCGCTACAGAATCGAGGCAGCCTCATCAGCGCCCTGAATGCATTGTTATACTGTATGCGCAGTGCGCTGTACTGTTTCCGTGTGTAGCTAATCCAGAGGCTGCTTGTGTAGAAGGATGAACAATAAGCTCTAAAAAGAGTAAACTTAACCTCAGTGGAGCAACTCGCGAATCTCCGGGCTATCATATTAGCTCTCACAGACAGTGCCCTGCGCTCTCTCTCAATATCTGCATTGTCTTTCAGGTCAGAGGTAACTATATGTCCAAGATGTTTAAAATGGTCCACTCTCCGTAAAGGTGTATCGTTTAGCTTGACAGGTGGCACTGTAGAGATACATTTTCCTCTGGCCCGAAACACCATGCATTCGCTTTTCTTTACATTGTATGTCAATCCGTGGGCGAGAGCATACCTTTCACAAATTTTTAACAGCCTCGAAAGACCACAAACCGAGGCGCTCAGCAGCACCATGTCGTCTGCATAACTAAGATTATTAAGCCAAATGCCATCAATATGACAGCCGACATGGACAATGTAGAAAATGTTGATAGCTTCAATGAACCGACCGGGAACAGAACCCGGGACCGGGACCTCGGAGCGGCGACGCTTTGAAACCCAGCATACTTAGCCACTACACCACGGAGGTCAGCGAAATAGTATTAGTACTATTGGTTATATTAAATATTGGCATAAATGTGTGCAAAGCCTTACTCTTCCAGCGTTAGGCTTAGTGAAATATTTATTAGTCACAGTAACCTTATTTTGAAGTTACCCCCAGCCACGTGGAAACCACTCTGAGGAACTTAGTTAAAACATACTCAATGTTGATATATTAATTTAAATAAGTAAGAAAACTTCTGAATTTATCACATGTGATAAAATGTTGACTTCTTAATTTTTTTATCGTGTTTTGTCACTATACTAACATAATCACATAAAGTGCACTTGTAAAAAGCAAATTTGTCAGAGAAGATTGTACGAATCCCGTGTCCTATGCCATGCAGGCGCATGCCTTTACTACTCGGCCACCGACACATTGGCAAGCCTGTTGAATTTGCCTTTACTACTCGGCCACCGACACATTGGCAAGCCTGTTGAATTTTGCAAGTGCTTTCTTTAACGCGTAGTCCGCGTGACGTCATCACGACGAGATTGCTCTCTCAACATCCGAAGGAAACATTTAGTAGACTTCTCGATGAGTCGTGTTTTTTTTTTGTGTATTCTCGACTTGCTCAGGTTATCTTACTCTCTGAGTTTAATATATTATGACGACGCATTTGGTGTAGAAGTTAGCGCTCCCTGACTTTTCCGCCGTCCGTTGCGGGTTTGAATACCGCAAGCAGCAAATGTTTGTGTGATGAGCACGAGCGTTTGTACCTAAGTCATGGATGTTTATATGTATTGAAGTATTTATACGAGAGACCCCATAATCATCCATGTCTGGTATTTGCAACCCTAGGAAGAAAATCCCATATTTCGAAAACACGAGTACAGGCTAGTTTACACTAAGAACAAATGACAAAGTTTGTGGTTTTAAGTGATTAGTTCAGGTATGGAGATATCAAAATACTAACTGATTTCTGAATTATAATTAAGTCTAAAAAACACATTTGGTCACGTGACCGTAAACGCCTTTAAGAGTATGAAACGTCAAACCTTACACAATTGCGGGCGTTTTCTGTAATAGACAACTTTTCATAGTATTTTGCAGTCAAGAAGACTCGTTTGTAAGCAGTGACGTCATTTAAATTTTGTATATGTTGTTTCTTTTTGCAATAATGCAAATAATAATGTTATAGTTACTAATATAAAGTGTTATCTAGTTTCTGAATTTGGTTACTAGCCTATTGTTGTGTTGTCTATGTCCTATTTATTCATACTGTTACTGTCAGTTTCTAAGATGCTGGCAGAGGTAAAAAGACACTTTGTAAACTAAGCTACTAGACAATTGTTGAACTAAGAGTCTATTTTACAAATTAAAGCAATATAACGACCGATTTTAAAATGACAATTCCATAAATGGTTGCTGACAAATAGGTGACGTTTTCGTATCTTGGGGTTCTGTATTGTATTCGACGATTATTCCTTATGACTCTTAGAGTCGATTTTACTAACGTCAGATAAGGATTTTTCGATGAATATGACATTTTAAAATCGGTCGTTCTATACTTATTCAGAGTCTGAATAAGTATAGAACGACAGATTTTAAAATCGGGCATCGAGCCCGGGTTTACCCGGACCGAAAATCCCGGGGTTTTTCGAGTTTTTAATAAACCCGGATTGCGAAAGCAAAACCCGAGTTTTTCAAGCTTTTCGGGTTTTTATACTCGACGCGTTAGTATACGCGACTTACTCAAGCAGCAACACTGCAGTACTAACCTACAAAAATATTTTGAAAACTTTCAAAATGAAGATGCTTCAATTTTTTCTCGGCCTACAAGTGATGAAATGCTACACGAGATGATAAATCTGATTAAGCGTACAAGCAAGGAACAAACCCTAACTGTAGATAAAGACCTGCAGAGTTATGGTAATACTGGCTTCCAATTATTAACGAATGAAGAGGAACTTAACCAAGAGTTAAACCAAGCTGTTGTTTCTGCTCCCCAAAGACCACGGTGCCCATTACACGATTTACTTAGTACTGTAAGAGTTGAAATGGCACTATTTGAGAATGATGCTCAGCAACAACGAGGTCATTACTTATCGCTAGTCTATGAACATTTAAAAACCATTCCCCCCACTAGTCTTGAGCGGGAACGCATTTTTTCTTAAGCTGGCATCGTTTGCAATAGACTGCGCTCATCTTTAAGTGACAAATCTTTAAATGCTTTAATTTTTTTACGCTCCTATTATAATAGTAAGAAGAAAAACTAAATAAATAATCTGTTTGACTTTTTTTAAATAATGCTATGAATATGTGTGCCATTTCAAAAGTTCCTAGTTGATTTTTGTTGTTTTCATTTGTTATTATGGTATAAAAATTATGATTTGTCGTTAATATTATAGTTTTTTAGTGCAAGGACTGATTATTACCTTGATCTGACTGAATTAAAAGCTTATTGTGATGTTAGTAATGAGATGAGTGAGACTGCAGGTAGCATTCTCAGTTTTTTACGAGTAAGTTAGCTATTAAGAAAAACTGATTGTTGAAGTTACTTACAGAGTTTAGTTAACCTTAATATGATTATAGTCTTTAAAAATGAATGATAAAAAAGAAGATTTATAGCAAATTTATGTTTGAGAAGTTATTTTTAGTTTTTACTTTTTTTGAAAGAATAAAACCATTTTTTTGTCATTTAAATGTAGTTCTTTATTTCCGTTATTCCCTCCTTTTTCTTAAATGTTAATAACTCGCTTTAGAAAATCAAAATACATTAGTTTGTTGTCATTAAAAAATATATATCAAAGCTCGAAAAAGCTCGAAAGCTCGGGTTACCCGGGTTTTCATTAACCAAAACCCGAAAACCCGGGTTTATTAAATCAGCTCGGGTTTTCGATGCCCTCATTCAGACGGATAAGTCTTTGGTAAATCGGCTGATAACATTTTCCTTGATATTTACTGTCAAATGGGTGACATTTTCATATTAGGCTTTTTGAATTATTATATGCAACGAATATTACTTATCTGACGTTTGTTAAATAGACACTTGGGGACCTAATTTTTAAGATTTCCACGGAATAACTGACTGATTTGTTTTAACATTTTTCTTTTCTTTTTTGTTTCAGGTAAGTGCGAGTATTTATCTGTTTACTACCTATAGATTTGTAACGATAAAATGTTACAAAACGAATAATGCAAGAGAACGAGTAATAAAGGTATGAAAAATATTATATCATTTAATACTAAACAGATCAAAATTGTATTCTAGCAAAACTTCACAACACGCAACACTCAGACATGTAATTAAGAATTCCACTCATACTATCAAAGTCTTGTAAATTAATTAGAACTCATACAAAATCAAAACTATTTATTTACAATTAGATTCGGTTACAATTCTCAGCAATCAGCTGAAAACTAATTACGGACTGAACATTTCGAAACTCTAGCCAGACACTTAATTTTATTCAGTTGTCTAGATTTGTTTTATATGTTAAACTTTGTGCCACCCTTTAACCACAGTCTTATATAAAGCTAATCACATTTGAACTCTCTGGTTTTGAGTTAGAGTCGAAAATCGGTGTGGATGTTTACTGCACAGTGGTACATTATCAGACGTCGACTGACATTCTTATGGAACCCTCAAGAGTTAATTTGGGGAAACAATAAGCCTTTAATTACAGATAACACGAGCCTGGGTAAATTTAAAAAGTTGTCTTAGTTAGACACGGATTCGGGAGACACACAATTACGAAAGCCGAGAAAGCAAATTCAAATGTTTTTATACAATATTTTTACCTTAGCTTTTTCCTTTAAGAAACTTGCAGGTGATGTATGAGAAGCTATTAATTTCCCAACGAAATATCTCAATCAGTCTGTAAAAGAGACATTTCAATTTCAAATCGCCTTCATATCAAGAAAATGTGAAGCCGTAACATCACCAACGTATACAATTTGGGGAGAACGGCCCAATATGGGCCAGCGTTCAGTCATATATCAGCCACAAACGAGTGAAAAAGCAGTATGTTCTCAATGAATTAATATTGGAGACTAATCACTTCTTTTGAAAATATATTTTTCTTGGATGATCAAACGAACTTACCTTAAGTGAAGTTCGATCCAAATTGTCCTGACTTCGACGAAGAGATTTAATTGACCATGTAGTATGCCCTACTACGCGTCCATTCACTCGCACACAGGTTTAGCGCAAGAAAGAGAAGGTAAATAACCTCACTCCCTCCCACGCCACACAGCACTGCCAGCCGCCTGTCGCTCATTCATTTCAGAGCAAGGAGACCGATGTATGAGATGTACAACATTGATTATACTTATTGTAAGGGTGACGATTATTTTTGCATAAAAAACGTACACGGGAATTGGGAAGGGTGGGACCTTAAATCTCTTCGTCGAAGTCAGGACAATTTGGATCGAACTTCACTTAAGGTAAGTTCGTTTGATCATCCAATTGTCCTGCCTTCGACTCTGAGATTTAATTGACCATGTAGATGTTTGGAGTAAAATCAATGTTGTTACAATAGAATAAGTTGACATCTCTGATGTTAGTAGTGATTGATCATTAAAACGATCATATTAAACAACAATTCATTGTTCATGTCGCTATCTTTGACATATACATGTATCACTATTACTAAAAAACATTAGTTGTATGATAACTATGATAAGTTATAACTTTCTACTAATAAAAATATCTTTATTAGAAAGAAAGAAGATATTTGTTAGTATTTTTTATTAATGATTAACTAAAAATTGATAATTTATTTATTTTAGTAATTTTAAGCTGAAATAAAGCATTTCTGTTTAATTGTGGCATGTTATAAAAATTGCAAACAATACAGAAGACGTATTGTTGGGCTGAGACGGTTTGCGAATAATATAGTTTTACACACTGAATTTGGCACGTAAAACAAATGATAATTTTATTACGAGGAAAGCCACATACAGAAAACACTTTTTAGTTAGCGCCTTATCTTTGGTAAGATAAAGGGCGTGAAGGTAATGTCGTCTGAAAAATCGTTATCTTATTCTTGCAGTATTTAGCATATTTTATGATTATAGTTTTGAAATACGTATGTACATGCTTTTCTATTGCTTTTCAGTATGGGATATGTAGGTATTAATGCGACTGTTTGAAAAATATTCGATCGAATACCAAACACATAAATAATATTTTATAAATTAAAATTTCGAATACCTGAGAAAATTTATATACTTAATTTAGTTATAAAATGTGTTTATGATTTGTATAAAAGTAATTGATTAAAAGATCCATTCTTAGGAATGTAATTATTTTAAGATCATGATTATATTCACGGGTGTCTATCAATGATATATGATTATTTGCTGTGTAAGAAAAAGAATACAATAATTCAATGGCTTTGAAATATTATCGTTATCAGAAAGTTTAAGGCATAGGTAGGTAGGTAATGATTTTTTATGTATTATTTATATTTCATTAAGTATATTAGTTTTTTTTTTTTAAATAAGATTTAAAATCGGCTTCTGGGAGCTTTATAAGGGCAAACGACCGCAAACGATTTCTCCGATATAAGTTTTGGTACCACCCGGCCCCGACCAAATACGTTTGCCTAATATTCGACTAATCGACCAGGAATGTTCGCCGAGTATTCGATAGTCGGCACATGTTCAGATTTATATATATGATGTATATGATAAATTTAATCATAATTTTATTGCCTGGGTAAATGTCTGGATTACTTTTAAGGATTACAATAAATTTCAATCCTATGTTTCAGGTTGGTTGCTATGAGTTTTTTATTTATTTAACTTTATATATATTTTTAAGTTTGACAAATATTTGTAATATATTTGGCTACAGATGAGACTTGTTTCAATATTATGAGCTGTGTCAAAAAAAAAACTGATGATGACTTAGAATAAGGGTACCTATTTTGACACGAAATCCAAAAATAAACGGATATCGTATTAAAAGTACCTATGTCATATCGAGATCCCAAGGGTAAACTGGTTTTATACATATTTAACAACATCTTTACATATGGTTAATAAAAAACATAGATAATTTGGTTTGAAATAATTAATTGATTCAAATTTTAATAAATAGTCGAATCACATGACGTCCTCTGGCGTAAGAATTAAGAAAAAGTCCATTATAAAAAATCATTTTCAAAATAAAATACTTTTTCTCAACCATACCACCCGACCTATTTTATTATTAATTTTTAATTTTCAATTGTTCCACCGTATGTAAGTAACTGGTGAATATCAAGACAAAATGTCCTTTGAAAAATTATTAAACACAGTATATCGAATACTATAAACATCAAACAATAAAATGCATATAATAAGTACCTATTTTATTGCTTATTAGAGCAATGTTTTCAAGGAACAGTTCCTTAATAACTTAGTGGCTTTCTGGGGAAGATTGTTGGGGAGTGGGTGGATGAAATTGATTACAAAAAACTGATGATTAGAGAATATATTTACTTGATGTACTTTATTCTTAAATCACAGAATAAATAGTAGGAAAATAAACATGGTTCATATTTCCAATAACTCGAATTAGATTATTATAGTGCAATTTGATTCTAATGCTGCATTGCATTTAGGATACGTCAGTTTTTTTTAAATATATATATATAAATAATAATTTCCTAGCCTTTTGTTAAAAAAATATTGATAGTGATATTTTTGTAATAATGAATATGGCTTGTATTTATTTCACGTCAAACGTAGGTGTGTGTGTAAATGGCAAATAAAAATAACCGAATTATATGAAATATTGTAATAATACTTGAGAAAATAAAATTGTGTCAATTTATATGCTTTGCTTATGCATTTCCATAAAAAGCAAAAAAGGCATTATCTTCATAAAATGAGCTTGTTTCAATTTAATAGCTACCTACTCTTATGGTATATCTAACAATGTGTCGATAAGTTTTGGTTTATGCTATCTGCCGCATACTTCAATACAATAGAACGTTTGATTTGAATTATTCTTAGGTGGTGCTTGAAACAAGGTCATAGAAACAAAGGTCAATTCCAGGTGACCAAAGGTTGTCACAATTTTTACTGGGCGTTGGCTGGCTTTTCCAAAGATAAAGGACACAGATCTTTATTAAGTTTTCTCGACTCGAGATTAAGTACCGAACTTGGCGACGGTTAAATGAACGTATTCATAAAAAAGCATATCACTTTCACAGCATATTTTTCGAAAAACGAAATAACCTCTAAAACAATGGAATACAGCGCACCCTAATAAATCTTATATGACGGTAGTACTATATTGATTTCGGGGTTTGATAAGATGTCTCATTGGCATATTTAAAAAAAAATACGCTTTCCAGGTAGTTGTTATTGCTTCAGTAAATAAGCTTTACCGAATTATTTACTGAGAAGTTGATTTAATCTTAGTTGGATATAAAATAAATACGGCAAATTTCCTACCATTCAGAATCATACATTTGCCAGGTATTTAGCAAAGCTCATTCTCATTTTTATTATAGCTGTTAAAATTAAAAGCATTTAATGGAGTTTTTAAACGGACTGGTTTTTATATGGACCCAACCATATTTTGGTACGTCCCGGGCAAGCTTACAGCTTGCTTGCTTGCTAGTTATAATCAAAGAGCCAACCACAAGCTAAATAGCTATAGGTATGAGCAGAAAGCAGAATTGTATGTAGAAAAATCTTGCTTTCTTAAAAAGTACATTGTTTTCTTTTTACAAAATCTATTAAATTCAATATTTTAAGTAGTAATATTAAGCAATTTATGTTTACCATAGCATTGTCTAGTTAGACAATTTTATAGCCATTGGTAAGAAATAAGTACAAAAGAGTTGTGATCAATGGATAAGGACCCAAACCACCCATAACTATGTGAGCTATGGTGGGATGCTATGCTACCGTTTTTAGAGCTTTGTGGAAAACATATTAGGAACGAGTACTGCAGGTTGCAGAGTACGTGTATTTATGATTAAGGTCTAAGTTGTTAAAGTGTTTTTGAGTCTCTCATGTTTACTATTCTGAGTAAAAATTTACAAAATAAATATTAATTTATTCGATTTGAAATAAATCTTCTGCCACTATTATTACTTGGTAAACCATTTTATTGCTATTTTGGTTTGTACGTGTGATAGCTCACATTATGCTCCATTTTAATATTTGCCTAAATATTGGCTGAGACAAGTGTTCGGTCGTGGTTTTGCCACGAGTGGAATACGGTAGCCCGTAATAAGTACATGTACGTACGGCCTTAAGGTGATATAACAAAGCATTCATAAGAACACATACCTTTTTTGGTCGGATTCTGATTCCGAGTGCGAGACGTTTAAAACACGCTGGAATTGTGACGGTAGATCACCGTTGCGAAGCAATTCGCGGCGCGTCATGGGCCACACACATCACAGGTATGGCCGGATGAGTGCGGGCGAGGGCCGCTGATTCATACTCAGAGGCCATAGTGGCGCATCGTCAGCGCTGCTTAGTATTAATCATGAATGTCTTTGGCTGTAATTTATTATTATAGCATCAAAGAACAATTGGCTGTTACTTCAGCTAACTTGTTTCCCTTTTTTCGCAATGAAAATGAGGGTAGGATATTGGAAGCAACGCATACCAAAAGTCTCAGATAAGATCTAGAATAATCTAGATAATTAGGACTGGCTGACCTCACGTGTCAGCTCTGCCAGTATTTGCTACAGATCAATATCGCGTATTGATTCGGAGCGGATAATGCGGACTGGCTAGCATCGCGTGCTAGCTCGGCCGCGAAGCGTAAAGCATGCATGGTGCAGCCACGCTGGGTAGTGCGTTTTACTTCACATTCACTTGTTAAATTAATAACAAAAACATTTTTGAACTAACATGTCACTATAAGATAAATTTCGTTTAGCACGAAATAAAAACTTAATGGTTATATACTGTGGTTACTGCGTGCGTTGGAACGGCGCACGCGCACGGATACGAATGAGCGACAGGCGGCTGGCAGTGCTGTGAGGCGTGGGAGGGAGTGAGGTCATTTACCTTCTCTTTCTTGCGCTAAACCTGTGTGCGAGTGAATGGACGCGTAGTAGGGCATACTACATGGTCAATTAAATCTCAGAGTCGAAGGCAGGACAAATATTAACAACAAGCATTATACAAGAAAATATAGGAAATATTAGTATTATGTGAGATGAGTAGATAATACAGTCAAAAAGTGATGGCACCGACTCCAAAAAGAAATTGTTTGTCTAAAACGGATTCCTTTCCTTTCAATGGTGAGGAGTTTATTTAAGACTTTTTAGTGCATTTTGGTTTTTACTTTTTTTAAGTTAATTTTATTTCTCCATTTTTAGAGTTTACAAGAGAGGGGGGGGAGGGAAGTTGTATGACTCTGTTCTTTAAGAAGCTACAAATTACCTATCATATGTTCTATCATTATAATTACTGAACTCCTAAGAGTTAAGGAGTTCCACCATCAGCTCAGCCCCACAAGATGTTGACTATCAGACGTAACAACACGTCAACATTAAGATTCTAGTAAAGAAACACTATACGTGCCTTTAAAATTTGAGGGTTTCCCTCGATTATACCAAGATCCCATCATCAGATCCCCAAATGGAAAAAATGGGACCAACTAGAAGGTACACCCTCTAAGTAGGCGAAAAAATTTGTCGATTCGGTCGACAAACGACTGAGATATGAGGTAACAAACATACAAAAAAAAAACATACAGTCGAATTGATAACCTCCTCCTTTTTTGAAGTCGGTTAAAAATAAATATACATTTAATTGTACATTTCCTTAAAACGAATTTGTAAATCAATGTATGTTACGTGCAATAAAGAGTTATTTATCTATCTATACTAATATTCTATGTATTGTTTAGTAGATAAGACAGGTGTTAGGCAGTTCAGGATTTAAATCTTTCTCTAATATATGTTATATTGCTCTGATCCCGAAGTAAGTAGCCAATGCACTCGTGAATCTGACACAACGGTGGTCACAACAGCCAGACCCGAGACAATATAGAAAATTATGATTTCTACATTGACCCGACCGGGAATCGAACCCGGAACCTAGGAGCGACGGCTTGTAACCCACCGTGTTTAGCCACTACACAACGGATGTTGTCAACGTATACAAACTCTGTTTTAAATTATTTATATACCATGGTCTGGAGTTATTGCATTTACAATAAGAGCGCCTGTATTTTACTTTCATTCCGAATGTTTGTTTCTTTAATTAGTGCAATTTTTAAAAGTTATGTAACATAAAATTCTAGTTCACTAACAAATTTAACGTGAATTTAAACAATTCCAAAATTGTTATTACCGCCATCTTTCCGTTGGTCCGTTACTGAACCTCATTGTATTGTGTAAGCTATAAATCAATAACACGATATTAAATAAAACTCCCCCGTATATCACATAGCGGCCTATTGTATAGAAAAACGACCAATTTCTCCTGACCCCACTCACCCCCTCGCACATTTGTAAAAACTGTAAGAAACCGGGAAATTGCTTGTAAAAGAGAGATCTACTTATAATGGGCGAGTCGTCTGTCACAGATACTAATGCTGGTTTAATATGAGAACTTATTGTTATTAGAATTTGAACGGTTAGTAAATTATTATTTATTGATGTACAAATGTAAGTGATTATTGAAATAGAAACAGATGTTTTTTGAAATATGAAATACTTGGATTTATATTTATTCCACTTTGACACATTTGATTTATTTATGTAGTCTTAAAATCACAATTAGTGATATATTTTTTTTTTAAAGTATCTTTATTAATAACAAACAAGAAAAAATTAAACTAAGACATGCAACATAAAAAAATTACTTAATATTAATACCTATTCAAACACGAAACCATTTCCTTGCGGCAAGGAGGCTATGATGCTGGCTGCGTTGCCACGTTGGATAGCTATGCTGATCCTTTGGGCTAGGAACCAGCCAGCTTTATTATTGGCTGTTAAAGAATTTAATTTTGGCGCAATTTTTCTAAACAGTAATTTAGCAGAGGGTCCCCACGGCCCAAATGTTTCAACGCCAAACGGCGCAAACACATAATCACTTGCAAGTGAAACGTACTTGCGACGCTTGGTGTTTTCAGCCAACTCCGCTGCTGCTCCAGCTTTAAGGGCTGATTCTCTGAGATGGGAAGGGGCCAAAGTATCGACACAAGTTGCATCCCAAACTAAGGCCCGACCCCGTTCCCAGGGAATAAGCGTTAGGCCATCGGGTCTCTTGCCATCATCACGGACCAAACCACGTGGTTCCAACGTGGAAGGAACATTAATGGTCGCAAGAGCTCTTCTGATGGCGTCATTAAGGGTAGCGTGACGGGCAAAACGCCCAGCGCTTTGCTGGCAACAAAGGCAGTGGAGACCAAATTATAGTGATATTATAGTAGTTTGTATAATATAGTAATAATACGTATTAACGTAAACATACAGCCAAATAGAACCTCTAACAAATCTTCATTTTCTATTGATTGTCTGAAGTATCCTTTTCCGCCAAAGTTGTTTCCCAAAATGGCTGAATTTCAGTAAAAGATCAGTATACAAGTACCTAATCTTATTTCACATCTTGGCGAAATTCGGTGTATACGGAACCCTGATATGACGGTTAAAGGTCGATTTTGCTACCCAATATTGTTGTTACGGCGCTCTATTTATCAAATAAAAGTTCTTGATACTCACAGTTATAGAGCCGGGGCAACTTTTTGCCGATTTATGATTTAGCTTTTTATTTTTCATCATAAGGTACAGTATATATTTTTGTATCAGCATCTTCTCTCGTATGTTATCAATATCTTTATATCGACGTAAATCTATCTTATTATGTGATGCCACTCAGTGCGGTTGCCATAGGAGAGCTTTTTCATATTTTTTTTAGGCTGATATCCTTACTTACGCTTTAGATTACATACCTTAAGGAGGAGAACCACGCCATCAATAAGTGTTATAAGCAGGCCTCAGAAACCTGAGTAAATCTATACTTTTGTACTAATATTATAAAGATGAAGAGTTTGTTTGTTTGAACGTGCTAATCTCTGGAAATTCTAGACCGATTTAAAAATATTTTTTTTTTTACTGCCTTTGTTGCCAGCAAAGCGCTGGGCGTTTTGCCCGTCACGCTACCCTTAATGACGCCATCAGAAGAGCTCTTGCGACACAAAACAGAAACAGACCGATTTAAAAAATATTTTTAAATCGGTCTGTTTCTGTTTTGTGTTGAATAGCTTATTTATCGAGAAAGGCTTTAGGCTATAAAACATCCCGCTGCGACGGGAGGGGAGGGAGCAAACTCAAATCTCGCGGACGAAGTCACGGGAGACCGTTATGTTATACATATAAAATAACTAGCAACCGCACTTTTCAGCGGCTGCTTCTGTTACTTCACGCATTCTTCTATCTAATGTATCTGACAGCAACTTGGTTCGTCACTCTTACCGCCCATGTGTCTCACCACTAAAAAAGCGAAACGTGATCTATCGTAGCCAGGTGACGTATGCCATCATCAGCTATCGCTTTCCGAACGCGCCGTCCGTGTGTATCGCTTATTTGTCACTTGTTATTAAGTGAGGGTGTTTTTTCGAATTTATTGATAACCAAAATTGCTGTGTGAAATACGGGCTATAAATTTTGGTACCCGGAAGTCGGTTAGTCATTTTTGTCGTGGATAAATGTGATGGTTCTAAACATTACACCTAACTTAGACCTTATGGCTTACCATTTAGATTTAGTTAGAACCGGGTTAAGAAACGTATTTAAGGTCTGGGCACACAGCCGGCGTGGCGGGACGGCGATGCGACGCCAGCGGAACGCCAGCGCTATGAGGCAGTCACACTGCCGGCGTGACCGTCCCGCTGGCGTCGCGCCGGCCGTTCCGCCTGCGGTGTGACCCGATGGCAAGATTGCAGGCAAGAAATGGCAGATTTCAGAGAATCTTTTTTATATTCTTTGTGGCTAAGGTCGTTTATCAATGTGTAACCTCTGACTCATTCTATCAGACGTTCAATTGTTTCAACATCTATTTCTTTGGTACTAAAAGTTGTATAAAAATACAAAACTCCGTCCCGCCGAGCGCGACGCGTCCACGCTCCGCCGTCTGTGTGGCTACTAAATACGAACATCATATAACACAACGCTTGCCGTCCCGCTCACGCCACGCTCGGCGCGACGGTGACCCGTCCCGACGCGCTGTGTTTTGTATTCGCGCTCGGCGCGACGCCGACGCGACGCGCCAGTTACCGCCCCGCCAAGCGTGGCGGCGCTGTCTGTCATGTCTCCTATATTTCTATATTATACAACTCGTCCAACCCGCTGGCGTTCCGCCGGCGTCGCGTCGCCGTCCCGCCCCGCCGGCTGTGTGCCCAGACCTTATTCGCGCTCGGCGCGACGCCGACGTGACGCACCAGTTACCGCCCCGCCGAGCGTGGCGGCGCTGTCTGTCATGTCTCCTATATTTCAATATTATACAACTCGTCCAACCCGTCGGCGTCGCGTCGCCGTCCCGCCACGCCGGCTGTGTGCCCAGACCTTTAGGCATTAACCGACAAAATGAAATGAGTGGTGTAATGTCAGCATTCAATAATGGAGGCACACTCTTTCATTAATTCATTCATTAAATTTAACAAGAACACATACAGAGTTCAGTCGCCAGCACGTCGTGTTACCCACTTTTGTTGCAAATTAGCTCTTATTACAACTGCATAAGATACCGGAGTGTTTACCTTGACGCGCTGTTGTCCGCTCAATCAATACATCAACAAATAGATAAGGCTTTATAACTAATAAAGGTCTAATCGTAATCCCAAACAAGCGTTTCTAGCACATTTGATAAAACAGAAAAAAATATAGGTATATAAATATAAAACTAAATTTAAATAGGAATATGACCTTTGTTACAGAGCCACCATCACAAAACATATAGAGCTACTATATTTTTCTATATTATATTCATATCGTGATTGTGGTCTTTTGGCCTATTGAAGAGGTGTCCTCAATTATTCCCAACAATCTTTTTATCGCAAAATACATCTTATATCGTTACTAAGGATTGATAATGAGTTTACCTATTATTTGGTATAAAGAGTTGTGTTTATGCAGCGTTTATTGTGAAGCAAAACTCGGGAAACTTAAGCATAAATGATAAAAGATAACCGTTTATCTATTAATAATATCAAAATGTCAGGGTCCACTTGCGCATGATGATTTAACCCAGAATAACGCTAATACTGGATTTAATCATCGATTTCTCTCGGTCAGTTTATTTGACGTTGACAGAGACAACACGAAGATTCAATCCCAGATTGGCATAATTCTTGGTTAAATCATCGTGCGCAAGTCCACCTTAATATAATGAAGCTGATGAGTTTGTTTGTTTGTATGTTTGAACACGCTAAGGGCGCTAACGCTAGGTTTTTTTTAGCTTTCTTCATTGTATTTTCTAGCAGGGTTAAGTGTCTTTAAAGAGTAAGGTCTAAAAAGATAGGCAAAACAATTACAACTTTAAAATGTACGTGAGTTTGTAGTTACCAATGTATCTATTTAATCGTAGTACGTAGACTTTTTTTTTTGGTTTGAGCAAAGTCATTCATATTTAAGTATAACTACAAATGAGACAGAGGATAAAAAACCAGAGAATTCATAAGAAAGCTAAAGTTATAATCAGTACGAGAAGGCGCTTAATAGCAGACTTGCTTTTCAAAATAAAAGCAAATTTTAGAGAATGCTTTCAAGTAAATGGAATAAGTTTCAGAACTTCTCTAAACTTGATAAAATTGTTATATAAATGATAAAATATTTTACTTTTAGGTTTTATTGAGTTGACAGTAACGTTTCGGAAAAACATCATGCGAAGTTCACTCGCATACATTACGAGTAATAACTTACACCACTCGCGTAAGAATAGGGTTGCCGATTAGTTATTTGAAAGAAAGATAGAAAAAAATAACGTTTATTTAGTGCCAACACCAATTTGAAGAAAAAAATTTTTTTTTTGTTCTTAGTTCTTAACACTTAGTTTAACTAAACACTGTGCTCTGACTTCTCAGTATTTGACTGTTTAAATAGTAAGATTTATTTAAGATAGACTCTATCGGGAAACCAAACAAGAGATTTTTTAATTTCCGACTAGTAATAAGGAACCAAATTAACACTTTTGTGTAAAATAATGCTCCTAGGTTATCGACATTTCGATAGTTATATACATAAAAAAGTATACTTTAAGTGCTATGCTATGTAATTAGACAAAAACCAAATTAGTTGGAATATTTGACATAAATATTAAAATTTCAATTGGTTAATTGAGAGTCGATTTCACCAAGGTCAGATAGGAATTATCCTACCATTTTATTTTATATAATAAGTATAAAATAAAACGACCGAAATATA